>JABBOT010000005.1:1638691-2238691 GCA_016165875.1 Acanthopleura granulata
GTCAGTCAGATTGAGGTCTACCTGTCATGCCAACATGTACACGTAGTCAGTCAGATTGAGGTCTACCTGTTATGCAAACATGTACACGTAGTCAGTCAGATTGAGGTCTACCTGTCATGCCAACATGTACACGTAGTCAGTCAGATTGAGGTCTACCTGTCATGCCAACATGTACACCTGGTCAGTCAGATTGAGGTCTACCTGTCATGCCAACATGTACACGTAGTCAGTCAGATTGAGGTCTACCTGTCATGCCAACATGTACACATGGTCAGTCAGATTGAGGTCTACCTGTCATGCCAACATGTACACGTAGTCAGTCGGATTGAGGTCTGCCTGTCATGCCAACATGTACACGTAGTCAGTCAGATTGAGGTCTACCTGTCATGCCAACATGTACACCTGGTCAGTCAGATTGAGGTCTACCTGTTATGCCAACATGTACACATGGTCAGTCAGATTGAGGTCTACCTGTCATGCCAACATGTACACGTAGTCAGTCAGATTGAGGTCTACCTGTCATGCCAACATGTACACCTGGTCAGTCAGATTGAGGTCTACCTGTCATGCCAACATGTACACGTAGTCAGTCAGATTGAGGTCTACCTGTCATGCCAACATGTACACGTAGTCAATCAGATTGAGGTCTACCTGTCATGCCAACATGTACACGTAGTCAATCAGATTGAGGACTAACTGTCATGCCAACATGTACACGTAGTCAGTCAGATTGAGGTCTACCTGTCATGCCAACATGTACACGTACTCAATCAGATTGAGGACTACCTGTCATGCCAACATGTACACGTAGTCAGTCAGATTGAGGTCTACCTGTCATGCCAACATGTACACGTAGTCAGTCAGATTGAGGTCTACCTGTCATGCCAACATGTACACGTAGTCAGTCAGATTGAGGTCTACCTGTCATGCCAACATGTACACGTGGTCAGTCAGATTGAGGTCTACCTGTCATGCCAACATGTACACGTGGTCAGTCAGATTGAGGTCTACCTGTCATGCCAACATGTACACGTAGTCAGTCAGATTGAGGTCTACCTGTCATGCCAACATGTACACGTGGTCAGTCAGATTGAGGTCTACCTGTCATGCCAACATGTACACGTAGTCAGTCAGATTGAGATCTACCGGTCATGCCAACATGTACACACGGTCAGTCAGATTGAGGTCTACCTGTCATGCCAACATGTACACACGGTCCGTCAGATTGAGGTCTACCTGTCATGCCAACATGTACACATGGTCAGTCAGATTGAGGTCTACCTGTCATGCCAACATGTACACGTAGTCAGTCAGATTGAGATCTACCGGTCATGCCAACATGTACACACGGTCAGTCAGATTGAGGTCTACCTGTCATGCCAACATGTAAACGTAGTCAGTCAGATTGAGGTCTACCTGTCATGCCAACATGTACACGTAGTTAGTCAGATTGAGATCTACCGGTCATGCCAACATGTACACGTGGTCAGTCAGTCTTAAATCTAGTGTATTACACATAACACAATAAAATGAAACAATAAAATTAAACTGTTATGAAAAACTTTACACAATAGTACATTCAAGCTATATTATTGTAATTAGAATCTAACTAAAGAAAAAGATAACCATCAATAATTATCAAATTGAAAACAAGCACAAACACCCACGAGAATGATATTAATCCAAGCCTTTTCTAAGATCTACAGAACTAAAAGAATAAGGCAGAATACGAAGCTTAGTCAGGAGCTAAATTTTAAGTCATTTACCCCAGTGTTGTTCAATGCTGTATTTATTTATTTATTCACTGACTGTTGTTTGATGCCATACTCAAGAATATTTCACATTTACAACAGTGGCCAGCATTATGGTAAGAGAAAACCAGGCTTGGATAAACCCACAACTATCTGCAGGCAGCTGGCAGACCTACCCACGTACTCCGACGAACTCACAACAATTGCACTGGTGAGAGAATCATTGTGCTATGTTAGCCTGCAAACCACTAGACCAACACCGTTGGATCAACAACCATGTATGGACTTCTACATGTGAATTAATACCAGAGCATGTTTCTTGGTTACTTTCAGCCAAAAGCTTTTAAAAGCTAAAGCAGTTAGTCTCTGGTCGAATGAGTGTTATCCAATGAACATACTGAGTATAGTAAGTAGGATCGATAGTTATAATTACATGTATAAGGCAATGCATACAGAAAACCTGAACAAACAAGACCAAGCATACAAAAATAAAAGACAGAAAGAAAAGTTAAGCAAAAGCAGCAAACTACAATCACATGGTGAAGCAAGATTTGCAAGCTGATGCTGATTGTCTTTCACACTGCCAAAACTAAGAATGCTAATTCTACTAGTTTGGAAAGAAATAACATATTATTCAAAACACCAACCCTTTCTCAAGTTCAGACTTGGTACAGTTTTGAAGATAATTGCTGAAAAAAATTTGCAAAAGCATATATTTACATACAGTCTCATAAAAGGCTTTACATCGGTAATACACGATACTCAAGGGACTGGTCTATCAGTGTGTTTTCGGCACTTTAATACTGATCACAGATATTTCCATAAATGGATTGACAGGTTTGTGTTTTCTTTCCTAATTTCAAGTTCAGTCCTGCATGAGAGCTCAACAAGTTTATTTTTCGCAATCTTGCTTGTACACATCTTCTGGTAGCAGAAATTCCTGAAAATTTACCACTGTCATGTTCCTGTCAAAGTAACACTGTATCCTTATTCTTGAATGTTTTGGATACATATATGCATGTACATGTTTTCATGCCATTTAACTTGTTCACATTCCAAACAAGCTTGGGCAGACAGGGTGAAGCAAAAGCACTTTGTTTCACCCTCACTTTCTTCCCAAACATGCTGATAGGTGAAATGAATATGCTGACAGCACTACAAACTCCTCCCTGCAAACTGTTTCATCCAATGTAATAATTTTCCATCTCGTATTCTCTTGGAAATATCAGTGCAAGAAATGCAACAAATACTCACTCTGTCTGGTTAATGACAACACCTATACATCTATTTTGCACCTGGCTGAGCTTTATCAGTAATAAAAACATAATGCCATCCATGTACATGTATCAGCATGCAAAGAGGTATGCAGGATGATGTCATCTTTGACAAGGTTAAAATCATGAAAGGTGAGAGTGCCAGATTGTTGAAGCACCTGATCAGTACCAATAACGCAAGGTGTTACATGTGGTTACAGGTGCACTTTTCTTGATCAGAAATATCTTACCTGGAGGATCTACAGGGGGTTTCACCTTCAGCACAACTGTGGGCTGCGAGAATCTGATGGAACCCTCTGCAATACCCACATTGGAGGGAGCAGCATTAATGCCATCAGGTTGCAATTGCTGACAACAAAACAACAGTGTGTTAAGACAAAACAGTGTGTCAATACAGAACAACAGTTCATCACTACAAAACAAGTGTATCAATACAAAACAATTGTGTATCAATACAAAACAACAGTGTATCAACAGAAAACATTTGTATTAATACATATACATGTAAAAGTCACCAAAACCATGAAAAAAAAAAACAAAACCATATTTCAAAAAGGACAAGATAATAAAATACCATCCACAGGGCAAGAAAGGTACCAGGAATCCTGTCAAAGCTATCCTTTTTGGCTTGGATCAGATCCTCTTTGATGCAACTAACAGCATGTTATAAAACAACACTAATATGTCAGTTACTTGTATGTGCCCTCACAATTATACAACATTCTGTTTCTTAGCACACATGTACCTGTAGATAAATGGCTTTTCCCAGAGTAACCCCTACATGTATAACTGAATATTATATACCATCTTACATATTTACACAACCAGGCTACATTTAACTTCGGTTAATGAATCTAACTATATCTAGAGTACAAAAATGTGAAATGTTTATGTTAGCTACACTAGTCTGTACCATCAAATACATGTGCCGGTGTATGAGAGTACACCTCTGCAGTTTCCTTCAGGTCTGCTCCCAGGAATTACAATGAATTCCAGCCATATTTACAAAGACATGTATGTTTTATGTATATACAAGCCATGTATAACTATTGTCTGGCCAGGCTGTTGCTGCAGTGCTGTATTTAACGTAAAGACTTCCAATTTAGAAGCCTAAGGACATAATAGCCTACTTTTGGTGCTTGAACAATCTCAGTATGGCAACCAGCCCAAGCCTAGCAATATCTCAAACCAGCAAAGAGCAAATGTCCAATGACACCTTAATAAGGCACCAAAAGATATAAACAGTGTCAGCAGAGTTGTTTTATTTCATCAAGAATATCAGGCCTTCACTAACAGACTTTATTGTCATGACTTAATGCATGTACCAGTACCAGAGTCATTTCAAAGCTTAGATGATGGAGTGGAAACCAGCACAAGCCTAGCAATACCTCAATAAGGCCACCAGCGTAAGCCTAGTGATACCTCAATATGGCCACCAGCACAAGAACAGCTATTCCTCAATATGGCCACCAACGCAAGCATAGTGATACCTCAATATGGCAACCTGCACAAGCCTAGTGATACCTCAATATGGCCACCAGCACAAGCCTAGCAATACCTCAATATGGCCACCAGCGTAAGCCTAGTGATACCTCAATATGGCCACCAGCACAAGAACAGCTATTCCTCAATATGGCCACCAACGCAAGCATAGTGATACCTCAATATGGCAACCTGCACAAGCCTAGTGATACCTCAATATGGCAACCTGCACAAGCCTAGTGATACCTCAATATGGCAACCAGCACAACCTTAAAGATACGTCAATATAATGGCAACCAGTACAAGCCTAGCAATACCTCAATATGGCCACCAGCACAAGCCTAGTGATACCTCAATATGGCCACCAGCGCAAGCCAAGTGGTAACTCAATATGGCCACCAGGGCAAGCCTAGTGATACCTCAACATGGCTACCAGCACAAGCCTAGCAATACCTCAACATGGCCACTAGCACAAGCCTAGCAACACCTCAATATGGCAACCGACACAAGCCTAGTGATAACTCACTATGGCAACCACCACAAGACCAGATATACATCAAAATGGCAACCAGAACAAGCCCAGAGATACATCAATATGGCAACCAGCACAGTCTAGCAATGCCTCAATATGGCCACCAGCACAAGCCTTGCAATACCTCAATATGGTCACCAGCACAAGTCTAGCAATACCTCAATATGGTCACCAGCACAAGTCTAGCAATACCTCGATATGGCAACCAGCACAAGTCTAGCAATACCTCAACATGGCAACCAGCACAAGCCTTGTGATACCTCAATATGGCAACAAGCACAACCTAGCAATACCTCAATATGGCCACCGACACAACCTTAAAGATATTAGAGATATTTTGTTTCATTAGACATGCCAAGCCTTGACTAACACATGCTAATTCTTCTAATTTTTGGGACACCTGATCTGCCCTTTTTATTTGTTTATTTTATTGGGGTTTTATGCTATACTCAAGAATATTTCACCAATAAGACGGCAGCCAGCATTACGGTGGAAGGAAACACAGCAGAGGCCACTGGAAACCCACGATCATCCGCAGGTTGCTGGCAGACGTTCCCAGTTATGGCAGGAGATGAAGCCAGCTGAGCCCACAGTGACTGCATTGGTGGAAGGCTTCTGTATCATTATGCTGCGCTGGCAGGTGATCCACGGAGGCACCCTGCCCTTTTTATCTGACACTCACATAATGCTAACAGGCATACGTTCTTTTTTCATGCCATGGTTAGGCATTCTAATGATCAACATACAGTATCCCTGTCTTTAAAAACAGAACTGGAAGGCAAATGTAATATTCTGCTCTCTGCAGGACTAATATCTGTCCCACTAATTAGAAGAATTCAGGTACATGTACCTTAATGTCATGATATCTGTCCCACTAATTAGAAGAATTCAGGTACATGTACCTTAATGCCATGATATCTGTCCCACTAATTAGAAGAATTCAGGTACATGTACCTTAATGTCAAGATATCTGTCCCACTAATTAGAAGAATTCAGGTACATGTACCTTAATGTCATGACTACATACATGTACCAGTAGGAACCTAAAATCCATTTAAACCTCAAATGATGGATAAGAAAACTACACCGCAGATGTCAAGGCAGACACAAACACACATACCACCTACACAGAGCTACAACATATGTGGATAATCTCTCCACTGATACATCCACGCACGTGTATACTGGTGATAAAATAAAAAAAAATGAATGAAATCAATTTATTGCATGGTTATACTACACTATTTTGTAGCAAAACACTGGTTAGTATCTGAGAAATATGTACTACATTCCAAACTACAAAGTGTATGCCCTCTACGCAAACTTCAGCTGCTATATGCCACTGTTATGAGTGGATGTATACTTTGGCAGGATATGATCCGCTATATCTACGTGATATACAGCACCTATGCAATCAGTGGCAAAAGATACCTCATTATTTGGTGTCTGTAAAAAAGAATGAATAAATGAAGTTTTATCACATTTATACTATTCAATCATTTTGCAAAATAAAATGAAGTCGTCAACCGTCAACTGTAGACCTGTTGACAGCAGCATGTAGGCATATCAATATTACTACTTTGCCAGAAGTCTGTTCACCCACCCCTCCCCTCTCCCGAATACAGGTAAGTACTTCTCGTCATGCTTGACTATGAATCCTACGCCTTAATGTGGTGACAACATACCTTTTATTGACACTTAATTAAACAGTTCTAAGTAATCTTACAGAGATTTGCCCACACGCACGACATGTGAAATCCCCACTGATGCCACAGTAGTAAAAAGTGTAACTCCTAATAAAACTACTTCTCTATTTAAATCAAGGGCATTCAACACGGAGATGAACTTATTCATTAGTTAATGAACAAAAATTTATTTGTTTTATAATGTAGTTCACATGCAAAACCAAAAAGGTAAAATAACACAATCATCATGCTTACTGATCTTCTCTTGGTGCTGGGAGACGTTAGGCCCAGTGAGTTAAGCTGAGAAAAGAAGAGTTACTGTTAAGAGGATTTACACATACCAAGTATCTTGGGTTTATATATGTTCTCGCCATGTTATTGCTGAAATATTGCTGACATGGAGTTGAGCCATAACCATTCATTCATTTACATACATACTGTGTGTGGTCCTGATTTACAATCTACAGGCGTTAAATGTTCACATATTTTCAACATATTACTGTATAGAAAAAACGTTAAAACAGATACAACATTCTCTACCCAGAAAACAGAAGTCCACAAATCTGTTATCTTTAGTGTATATCTGAGTGAGTCATGGAAAGTTGAAAATTTTGTCTGTATTCTTGAATTTAATTTAGATTTAATACACGAACTACTGGCAAAAGTAACTTGGTAACAAATAAAATTCTATAACTTCTATGCTCAATGTCTTCCACAATCTGACAGCATTGAGTGAAATTATGTTCCCACATCATGGTATGTCCAACCAAAGCTATTGAAATACAGCATGAGAAAGCCAACACATTTAACATTTCAACACAGCCAGTAAATGTACAAGGCAGGATACTTAAAGCTGCAAAACAGCAACCATGGCATGCATAAAGCACAGAATGAAATATGACATATATCCAACTGACAAATGTATAGGGAGAGAGATTTGAACTTGATCTCCAAAACAGTTTGCATTAGCCTAATTAGCTTCCAGTTTGCTCATATATGATGACCTGTTCTTCATTACACATGTATAATTGTTAGGGACAAGATTTCAAAAGATTAATTGATTCAAAAGAACACAAGGGGTATTACGGGTATATTATTTTTCACTTAGACTAGAGTAGGTGTAATGAAAATTGTTATAGTCACATCGATATTGTCTACATTTGATTAAATTCAGCTAAATGTACGTACCAGTATCCATGCATGAATAACTACATTAGCAGCTGATGTACACAACACAAATTGTTGCTGAGTAAACATTTGCTGCATAACGATTAATCTAAATACTGCCTAATGAACACAAAGAGAAGCACCAGAACATAAGAGCTTACGTCTGAGCCTTTTGCTGACCTGGTTCTACCTTTAGGCTGATGAAAAACAAAGATTACAACATTTGTATTTCATGAAACCATTAAGATTTTTTTTTCCAACCACATGGCATGAAATAGTCACATAAAAACCTCACTAACATGGAGGTAAAATACGAAATGTAACAAAATAAAAACAATTAAAATCTACAACTATCACCCATGATATCAGATAATCGAAATCATCAAAGAGCTCCTAACAAAACATGATAATATCTGCGAACAAAACATTATATCCTTCCTCCAGTACTCACGTCATCACTAATGATAATTTTTAGTAAAATTAAAGTTTCCCTAACCAAAAAATAAATAAATAAATAAAACTATACATCACTAATTTCACTGAACCATTTAGTTAAAGTAAATAAACATAATATTTTTCAACATTTTTGACAAACTTAATTTTGAACATGAGCTGTCCTTCACTTTAAGAACCATTCAGTAATGCAGGAGGTAGGGTTGTACTAAAATATATGTATGCTGTATGCCTACATGCTAAACAAGCCAAACTAAAAGCATACTTCAGCTATGACAGACAACTTTTACCACTTTTTTCTAGGTATAATCCACATCACACTACCAGCAAATCTATGGACTTGTAGTTTATCACAAAATTTATTTCTGAAACTTGGACCAAATATATGTATTATGTATCACTATGATTGAAGGAAATCTCTCACAAAGCTTGATGAGCACATTTACGTAGGCATATGTCCATGCCTTTAGCGGGCTTCACTCGATCTTTAAGCTGAAATAACTCTGAGTTATCATGTTTTCTTTTTCTCAAACAGAAGCAACAATAAATAATAACATAAAACCCCCCACTAACATGGACGCAAAATCTTAAAAGTAACAAAATAAAAACAGAATTTAAATGGTGATAAACCAAACAACCAAAGACCTCAAAATAAAGCATCAATATGTCTGCCAGCCAGAAATGTTATCTTCCTTTCAGCACTTATGTAATCATGGTAAAACACCTATAAATACAGGGAATTAGCTTTTCAAAAAATGTACTGAAAACCCATATCATTAGCTTCACAAATCAAGATTCATTCAGCAAAGCATCTGTAAAGCCAAGATGAAAGCAAACTTTAGCTACCACCCATTTTAATTCTACAAAATTCTCTAGACACATTCTAAATCACAGACAAAAAACAAATTAGAAGTCAATAACATGAGCCATTCCAAAAGTCCACACAGAAAGAATTCAACCTGATTTTGCGGCAATGTATATATCATGTTGTCTCTAAAGAGCAGTTAACAATAAAACTTGCACATGGTCTGGGTCAGTTTGTCAATCACTGATGCCAGATTACAATGATGTCAGAGCTTTGAAGCACCAGTCCTGTTGCAGGCCTACAAGTACATGTACTTTACACTTTTCAGGGTTTTTTTACCAGACTGTCCAAAAGAGAAGCAGGGAATAGAAGATGGTATGGAATGTTTCACATGTAGCACGTAGTATTAACTGACAACTCATCTGGAAATGTTATGATACGGAATCTGCACGTGACATCCCAGGTTCCATAGACTTTTGGTAAAGCTCAACAAATGACCATCAATTAAATTAAAAGAACTAGAAGCACCAGGCTTACACTCCGTTTGGTGGGCGACTTGTTTCTACTTCGGGGCTAACGGTAATGAAAAATATGTTAAATTTAACATTCATGGGGCTGACAAAGTATCTGTGCAACTGATTGCATGGCAACAAACATGTTTTATGTCTTCATACATGCAAGAAGTTCACAGCTGCAAAAAGCCACAGTCATGGCTACACTATTGTACTGCTGTGGAAGAACTGATCAATATCACTAGAAATGACCAGCACTATTTATACATGAGCAGGTATGTGCAACCTGTTTGAGCAGGGCCAACACACATGTCCAGGTGAATAGCAGAAACCAATCAACTTAACTTAGAAGTAAGTTCTTTCAAAAACCATTTACACTTTGCTTATGTTGTCCTTCAGTCAAATGAATCAGCATATCACACACCAGCTAAACATTTATGTGAGGTGGCTGGGGAAAACACATATTTAAGGCACACACAGAAATTAGACAAATTAGATTTATTTACTTATTTGATTGCTGATTAATGCCACAGTGAAGAATTTTTCACTGATTTATGATGGCGGTTAGTTTTGTGGGTGAAGGAAACTGCTACACAAACCAGGTCCTCACTGATTCAGGTGCCGACCTAATCACCTGTGACAGGTCTCTCACCAATGAGTCATCAGTTTACAAATAATGAAGATAATTTTTGATAAAAGCTGTCCTGACTTTCACCTCCCATAGAATAAGATAATTACATAAAAGCTAAGCTTTCTTGTTGTCCAACTTCTGCACTTTGTGGGAAGAAAACAGCCAAATTATAGAACAAAACAACACTAAAATATGTGATGAAAACAGGGTAGGCCTACATGGGAATTAGGGCAAATATCAACAACAACACGACTCACCCTAGGGGATCTTGCACTGGGGTTGTCTGGGTCCTCGGAGATTTCCACAGTGATGGAGGGGCTCTCTGCTCGTCCCTGCTGCAACACGTGCAGGCCACAAACTATTACACAAATGACCCATCACTTGTTTTCATCAGAAGCTATCCAGTATTATTATGCACTTGTAGGCTAAATCACATTTATTCTAATAACCAAGGGTCAGAGATTAAGTCATGAAATTTGTAACATACAGAAATTAATACACACACAAAGTATTAAACATTGGTAGAACATCCCCACCTCCATTCACATTACTGTGCCCTGTCTATGAACAACTTGGGATACACTGTACCGTCCCCTAAGGTTTACCTTAACATTGCCTTTACTGTTATTGGATGCTGACATCAACACTTGGGGAAGGAGACAAGATCCTGCTTTACTTTGTACAGTCAAACTATCATCTTCGTGTCCTGTTAGGGCGATATTTGGTATTTATCAGATATGACTTATGGACATTATCAAACCTGTGCTGCCTGAGGCTTATCTAATTGTGGATTGGAGGGCAGTTTCTTTGGTGCCAAACTCTCCAGCTCTTTGACCCACGCATCTTTTGGCAAACGATGAACCTCTAGCCATAAGTCTGCTGAACCTGGAACTGCAAGAGACAGGCATTTACAGAAAAGTTCTAGACTGAAAAGCTTAATTGAGAACTGGTACATTCGGGTATCTTAAACACAAATAAACGTGACAGCGTGGATTAAAATTATGCAACTATTATGCCATGGCCAGTTGTGGCTGACATGTCCCCATTCCCTCACAACCAACAGCCATGAGTTTAAAGCATCTGATGTTCCAATGTAAGACAGTAAAGTTAACAAAAGTTTCAGTAATTTGGAACAAGGAGACAAGAACACACTTCTTTGAAAACAGTGGCTGAATAACATTTGGAGACCTGGAAGATGAAAATCTGTACACACATGTATAGTGACAGCATGATGTCATGCATTTTGGGTCTAATGGTATCTACAGCTTTGAGTGAGTTGGCTTGACATATGGGGAGTATTTTTTTCTTCTGGCATGTACAATGGGACTTTGAATACAAAACTGTGGTCTCAAGGGCAAAATTTTTGTAGTAGCTTTCAGCAAGTTGTAATAGAATTTAGCACCTGAACAGATCACATCAAACAAAATACCTCCCCTCTGACATCTGTTGACATAGGGACACATTGTGCTTACTTTCCAAGACAACTCCAGCATAGTCTCCTGCTTGAGATGATTCACACTGGCTGGCAATAACCTTACTCGCAGTACTGTCCTGTAAAATGGGAGACAATGTAATTACTGTATGTGTAAACTGTTGGGATTGGTATGGGGGGAGAGGGGTGGGGGAGGAACACCATTATGTTGGAAAAGGAAACATAAATATTTTTCTAAATGCATACTTTACATTAGTGCATAATTGTGAAAACAGTCCATTATAATGTTCATCATCACGTCACAGGTGACAAACACTCTCAAGAAAGCTTCTCTTGTGAGATGTAAGGTTGTCATGTCAGCAGGTGGAGTAAATCTGAGTGCTGTGCATGGTGCAAACCACAGTCCAGCGGTAACTAATTCTGGAACTTAAAATTTTGAAATTTAATTATTTTTCATACATCGCAAGCAGATTTTCACTCAGGGAGCCAGATCAATGTGAATGCCTTACTGTTGAGGGCAAAACATCTTCCATGAAATGGTTATATCAACACTGTCACCTGTTTACTAACACCATGGTCGTCACAGGAGCAGTGACTGGGGAGAATCTTCAGGTTGGGATTGAACCGTGGCCACCATGAGCACTACATCACAATGTTACTCCAACTCCTACACTTCATGACCTACATTTTGTTAAAATGTACTTATAAATACAGAATAGTTAACAATTTAAATCCTATCACCTATTTATTCATTTATTTATTTGATTGATGTTTTTCGCCATACTCAAGAATAATTCACATATATGACGGCAGACCTTCTCATCTATGGCTGGAGAGGAAGACAGCATGTGCTAGACTTGAGCTCAAAGCAATCATATTGGTGAGAAGCTCCTGGGTAATAGCGCTGTGCTAGAGTGGTAACCAAACAAATCATGTAAAAGATCTTTCTACTTTGCCTGGATAGTGTGTTAAAATTGGCTATGTGAAATTAAACTCTGGCTTACTTAATGAAGTCACCTAAAATCGTAAAATATGTTGATGCACAGTTTACCAAAGTACAAGTATTTGTTGGTGTGCCAAATATTAATCCACTGTCAACTCACCATTTCATTTAACAACTTCAGGAAATAAAAACTTTCAGCCTGGTAGGCAAACAATCTTGCTGAACCTATAAAGGAAAAAAGTTTGACTTTGTTTCTAAACTATTCAAACAACAGAGGAGCATACTTTAATTCATAAAGATATGTCACTGAAACTTTACCTTCATTTAAGGCACCAAAAAACATCACATTGTTCTGCTTTTTGTAAGATTTTACAGCACATTTTTTGAAAATCAAATAACCCTGCTAGCACCTGTACTAATATTACCATAACACTGGTGTGAAACAATGTCAAACACTTTTACAACAAACTTTACATCACAAAATAGCATACATACACATCTAATTTTAAACAACACTTACCATGTTTACTTTAAAAAAATCATGCTATTTAAAACTTAAATAGACTAGCAAGTGCAAAGATGATTCTTTAGAGGTTTTTGTTTACAATTGTTATAGTTCTTATAATGTCTTGATGTTTACATGTACATATATTCATTTTGTGTTTCAAAGCATTTCCTCATGTCATACCCATGTCATCTACAGTTGAAAGGAGGTACATGTTAGTGGATAACAAGGACGTTTTGATCTGGACAATCTCCATGCTGTCATCTTCCCATGTGGCCACCACTTTCTGAGTGCTAGATTCTATAGCTGCTAGTCCATTTGGCAGACCAGCAAACACAAACTGCCCATCTTCAGTGTTTGACAGACATGTGGCCTTCTCTAATGCCTGGAAAACAAGGGAAAAAGACATACATTTGATACATTACATAAATGGTTACACCCACTGTTTGTTTCATTACTGTTTTCTTCAGCAGAATAGTTCTCTAAACACCAACTATTTATAGTCGGATAATGGACAAAAGAGGATGCATATGGCATGATATGTCAAACAAAAATCTCACTACTTATTTATTTACAAAGGATTGCAACAGTCATGTGACATCACACTGTTTAGTGGACGAGACAGGGTTGGGGCTCTGGCGAAAGACAAGTCAGCGTGATCTCTGGACAAGTTAGCGATGCCGATTCGGCTTATTAAATTTAAGCATCGAGGTCTATTTTTAACAATTTCTGATATAAAATTACCTGATGCATAGTTAAGTATCAGAAATATTATGTCACCTCCATCTAACAATTTATATTAATATTAAGAGAGAGAAAATTAGTTACCACTACTCACTTTCAACTGAACTGAACATTCATAACGTGGAGGATGGAGAAGGTTGCTCTTCGCCAAGCGTTCATCTTCTCTGGCCGCAACCGTCTCCCAAACATTATCCAGAATATTTCCCAGCACTTTATCCAGCATGCGGTAGGGCTGGGGCAATGTGTCGCGAATCTGCTCAGGGTCTGTGATGAAGTCATCGTCGTTGTCTTCGTCGCCTTCAAAATTTTTCAGGGACGGAGGAGTGTAGCTGATATTTTTACGAATGTAAACTGGCATTTTTATGCACTAGTCTTTATCAAATTACCAGAAAATACAAGACACGGTATTCTGATTAAAAGATCTGCACTTGTCTTTCACTCATTTTTTGTCACAAACACTAGATTTTTGCCTACTTCACCCAAAGACTGAGGTCACTTTCCATGTGTTGTTGTCAAGTCCTCCATCTTTGACAACAAACCACAACGAGGCCGTGAACTTTGACCCGGGACAGTGCGTGAGCTGATGCAGATCGTGTGAGGAAGACCTATACATTCGGTTTCCATAGAACTTGTAATGCAAAGATGAGTGGCGATTTTGTGGTTGACTTGATCAAATTCAACGCCCAGACTGCGGGAAGGGACAAAGTATGCAGGTGATGTAATGACGGATTGTAAGAATGGGCACAAGTGTCTCAAACAGGAATCGTCCCACTTTGTGACACGCTGTACTAAACCGTATAGTATCTTTCATTTTTGGCCTTGTTATTCAACGTCAGGCATTATTATGCTCTACTCCAAAACTACATGTAGTAGAGACTGGTCGAGTTATTTAGGCATGTACTGTTTCATAGCATATATGGCCGGGCTCCTAAGCGGGAGATGGGGAATAGCGCGCCAGCGCAACGTTATGATCTCGTGCCTCTTATCAATGCGAACGTTATGAGTTTAAGTCCAGCTCATGCTGACTTTCTCTCCGGGCGTACGTGGGGAGGTCCGCCAGTAATCTGCGGATGCTCGTGGGTTTTCCCCGGGTCCCCCATAATGTTCACCGCTGTAGTATTGTAAGTGAAATATCCTTGAGTACAGTGTAAAAAATACCAATCAAAGAAATAAATGGGCGGAAGTCGTGGGTTCAAACCCGATTTGAGTCTGACATAAGGCCTTTTTACTTCCTCATCTTCTCAGCATATTGAGATACTGTAGCAAGGTGGTCTCCCCTACAAACTGAAGAAGGGTGCGTTTATGACCCTGTAGTGTCAGTAGCCCATCTGTCTTCGTGGAGTGTCATTTGCCTTTATAGCAAAGTTGGTAGCGTAATGCACTTCAGTTAGGGAGATAAGATTTCAAACCCCAGTGTGGCTCAAAGAGTAAATCTTTCAACCATCCAGCATCAAAGGTTTGTCTGTGGACTATTTATGGTAAGTGGAAGATTTTGGGAAGAAAGTTCGTGTATGTGTGGGCTAACACATTTAGTCGTGTTTCAAGTTAGCCTATACAGTGTACAGTTGTATTGGCTTTACAATGTCTTTGTTTGTATACTTAGGTTGATCCAGTATGGAAGCAAGTTCCTGTGGTACAGGTTACAGCAGAGCCACACTCAGCAAGAGCTGCTGCAGAAACTGAAAAGCCTAGAAAGTGCTGTCAGCAATACCAGAAAATGTTAGTGTTGTTTGTCCAGCTCATGGCAGTTATGCTGCTTCTCTTACCTGCCATACAATGATACATTCTACTGTTTTATTCAAAGCATCCTTGAGTTAGGTAGTTAAAGCAGAGCATGGATCACTGTGAATATCAGGCCCATGACCAGTGATTGTGCAAGTTTGAATCCAATTCTCGCAGTATCAATAGCGGTTTTAAGTTAGGATGTTTGTCTGGTACCTGGCAAGGGGCGGTGGTTTGCTGCAGGCACTCAAGCTATCTCCACCCATGCAAAACCTGACCAGTGTCATACAAGTGTGGTAAAGATATACATACATGTGCATTGTAAATCATTGTAAAGCGTTCATGGTTGCTATTGTGACTCACTCACTCAGTGTATTACCTTACCTATTCTGAACATACTGACGATACAACTATTTTCAGATAGATGCTATCACTCAGTACAATATTCTACATTCGTACTACATGTATGTGTGCGGTCTTTTTGATGACTTTATGACAATCACAAATTATGACAATTTTTAGCCCTTATCATTTTTCATTCACCCAAAGAAAAATGTTCACTTAGAAATTGTATAGGAATTGTGTGTATGTAAAGGTACAGCGGCATTTTGTTTGAACATTATGCAGTGTTTTTGGAGATGTGACCTTTTTCGTGACATCTACTCAGTGCAAGTAATTTTCCAACTGTTAATATTTTTTATGCTTTTCTTTTTTTTAAAATTAGTGTTGAGGTTTGGAAAGAGTTTCGACTTCTTTCATGGTGCTCTGAAGACGATGCATTTGTCCGACATAGTTTTGCGACTTACGCTCACCTTGTCGAAGATCAACCAGGCCTGTTACCTTCTCGTTGATCACCTGGTCTGGATGGGCCGTGTCGAGCTAGTTCAAATAGACATGAAGAAATGGTTAGAGGTGTCAGCACGGTTCTGGCTGGTCTCCATCATGTTAAACCTCGTACGGGATGTTTACGATCTTGTCCGAGTTTTGCTTGAAGCAATTCAGCATCATAAAGCAATGCTGAGAAGAAGCCAGTACATTAACGGTGACACGCAATACAAGGACAAGGAAAGGAAGGTGCTAACAAACACGGAATTGGTCATGAAATGCTTCTTCGAGAACAAGCCGTTGGTTTTGGACTTCGTGAAGAACGGGGCAGACTTTTTCTTACCGATGTCAAGTCTGGGACACATTCAAACCTCGCCAGGTACTCAGGGCATCCTGGGAGTTTTGTCATCTGTTGTAGGTGTTTTAACGGTGTGGAATCCGCTTCTCAGATTGGTGCCTTCGTAACGTCCTCAACATTATTCGACTTCTCAGGAAATCTCAAAAGAGCTACAGATATTTTGAGTAGGGGTAATAGATTTAGCCTGTCCCCCTCTGCAACCTCTGATTATTACTTAATTTGACGCTTGTCTGTCCGCGCAATTCAGCACAATAATTCAGCTGGCATTTTGTTGACGCATACAGAAGGAAGTCAAATGATTTAAAACTGTATATCTGGTGAGTACACTTGTGTCAGACTGAGAAATCCAGAGTGAGGAGACATGCCTACCGAGAGGCTGCTAAAGCGCTTACTTTACTATGTGCAACCTAATACTATGTGCAACCTAATACACATTTACCATGTGTCAAAGGGAGATTTAATACAATGAATATTGCTTTTTAACTCATTTATCTAACCAGTCCTAAAAAACAAAATTTTCAGATAATATTCCTTATGTAACATGGCATCTAGCAGATATGACATTGAATGTACGGTAATTATGATGGAATGACATCAACAGTGTTTGACAACAAGTACACCACCATTTTTGTGGATTTTTCGTCAGCAATGAATGTCACCATGTGTTCTTGTGTGACATCACTTAGGGCAAAAGTGCTAAGCAACAAAAGAAGCTTTAGTTTCCATATGATTCTCTGAAGCTTACAGGAACAGTTTTAACACACAGTGATTTTTTACCCATCTGTCTTGGCCTTTATCATTTAAATTTGCTTTCCAAGCTGAGTTTTTGGCCCTGGTGTAGCTACACGTAAGCCTACTTGCAAAATCTTGTGGCTCTCTAAAGATTTCTGCTGAAGTCGAATACCACAGTACAAGTACATGTAGGCATTCTTAGATGGAAGGATAGTTAATATTTACGCAGTGTTTACCAGTGATTCAGTGATTATTTATTTATATTGGTGTTTTATTGGTGTTTTACACCGTACTCAAGACTATTTCAATTGTACAACGACGGCCAGCACTATGATGGGAGGAATCTGGGCAGAGCCCAGGGGAATGATTCAGTGATAAGGAATGAAGTTTAAAACATACATATGCAAGGTGTGTGGATGGTAAATAAAGATATTCAGAGCTCTTTAATGAGCAAAGGAAATCAAGAGTTTTGCTGTTCCACTAATCAAAAATGTTTTTTTCTCTATTAAATTGTTCTTGTGTACACTGTTGATGGATGTTCAAGTGAGTTAAATAATTTTAACATTAAGGTACTTTTATGTTGTATTAATTTTCTTGAATTTTGGAACTGATGTCAATAATATGATTGTTTCGCCATCAAGAATAAAGTATTCAAGCTGAATTTTAATCAGAAGTATATATTATTGTTACAAATGTGATGTCTACGTGTATTGTATAATTTGGATTTCAAATACCCTTTAACTGCAGATTTAACAATCAGATTAAGCGTATTTGTTTTCCATTACTTAAGTTTTCCATTGCTACTGTTAAGTAATTTGTCATATACATATATATATATATATGTTATTGTATGTACACAGATGCTTTTAACCAGCATAGACTTGAGGTGAATGAATCTGAAATTTAAAAAGCACTCTGGCATGAAGGATTATCACAAGTGTAATAATGAAATAACTGGACATAAAACCTGCATAATATGAGATATAATTTGCTGAAAGTTTTTGTCTTTGGCCATTGGTTTCAAGGGTGAAGGAAATCACTCCACTTTACCAGGTACCCAACAAGCCTCCTGACTTAAAGCTGCTGCCCCTCTAGCCAGGGCTGCATTCTATCCTCCGCCTCATTGGTCGAGAAGGTTACATGTGATCATACCATTAGCAATGCTGTTCGTTAACGAGACAGTGGGAGTGCTCCCTGAAAGCAAAGCTATGATGTTTGGATATGCACGGATTGTGAGGCAGAGGCTCTCAAAACAGTCGGCTTTTTACCTGTGTGAGATGCCACACGTTCTGTACAGTACATGTTAACCCACTGAGATGTGAGAAAACGAAATGTTAACCCACTGAGATGTGAGAAAACAAAATGTTAACCCACTGAGATGTGAGAAAACGAAATGTTAACCCACTGAGGTGTGAGAAAACGAAATGTTAACCCACTGAGATGTGAGAAAACGAAATGTTGCAAAGCTTTGTACATGCACTTCTTTAGGTCTGCACGGCCTTGGTCTGTGAATAGTATTAGACCCTTATATTTGTAGGATGAGAGGTACAAGTGTTTCCTCCAAGGTTCGTCATTACTGGCTTAAAGCTTAACCAAATATTTGTTGCCGCCGAGGCCTTGATTGCAATGGAGGCGGAGAAAAAAGCTCCCATCCAAGGCTGACATTGAAACTATTCATTTATTTGATTGGTGTTTTAATGAGTACTGAAGAATATTTCACTTCAACAAGAGTGGCCAGCATTATGATGGAAGGAAACCAGAGAGAGCCCGGCGGAAACCCACGGCCATCTGCTGGTTGCTGGCAGAACTTCCCACATACAATTAGAGAGGAGATATTGAAACAAAACCATCAGTTTGTGACTTTGAGCGCTTGCGTACAAGATTTACAACAATACTATATAATACCATGCACTTCATCAACAATGCTTCGGCTATGATCAAGCAGTGGAGGAAACCATTCCAGCGTTATCTGCCAGACATTATCTGTCCTGTATGGCACAGTGATATATTGAGGAGACAACAACATTGACATTTTTCAGGTTTGAACTTGCAACCAACCTACAGAGGTGCTACAGTGGGCCTAGATGCAAGTTAATATATTTATCAAGCATGCATTTGAGAAGATAAGTGGAAGAAACAGAGTGATTGTAATTCACACCAAATTTAATAGATTTCATATGATTTTTGTTATTTCAATCTTGCAACTTATAAACTCATTGGTGGTAAAATGTGGCATTTTCTTCAGAATTGCATGCAGCAATCTCATGTATTAGCTGGGAGAAGGAAGGAAAGAATTAATGATTTCTTTCATGTTCATTCCCTGCCTAACATGAGACTACAACTAAAACACAACTGCTTCTCAGCAAGCTCCTGACTGGTCATGTGTAAGCTGTGGCTAACTGCGTTTCACAGTGTACTATTGGCAGCAATATCAAACTTTCACCGCTGAAGTCTTAAAAGACAGAAACTAATAAAATAAGGGTCATTAAAGGGAATGCACAATAAACGATTTAAAGTTTAGTGTAGATGTTAATAAAAAATACTTCAAAAATTTAGATGGTGCATGAAACATTGAAATTTAAAACTCCACTGGATGTTGTAGTTCAAATATCCGCTAATGATTTGAAATGATCGCATATAGTGCAGCCCATGCACCTAACAGGGATATACGTGTTATTCCCCTTAATGGACATAGAGTACAGAGTTATGCCCCTTGATCCCCATCACTTCATAATGAACAAGGACGATTGATCTGATTCAGTAATGATTGATTGGAGTTTCATACAGCACTCAAGAATATTTCACATACATGAAGGCAATAAGTTTTACGCAGGAAAGAAAACAGAGTGCACAGAACAAACCACTGGCCTTTGGCAAATAAATGACCAACATTCCACCATCACAGATTTTCAACTGAAAAGCTAGCAAGACAGACTGAAAAACCTGAGAAACCAGAGTAAAGTGTTGTGTATTTAAAATACATGTGTTCTTCATGATATCTACGATGCTATAAGGCTTAACTTCATAAAAGCCCCATTGGAGATAGTAAACTGTGAATTTGTCAGTTTCCAAGTAGCAGTACAAGTCAAAGGTCCAATGATGGGTCACTAGGGCACTCTGGACATCCCTCATACAACACACCTACCACCCTTCAGCAATCTGTCCATGTACCACTTGGAAAACAATGTGAAATCAAACACTGGAAACTATGGCAAAAACACGTGCTCATTCATAAGACAAGAACCATAAGCTGTAAAGCCCAGTTTCTGACTTTCCTCTG
The DNA here is from genome assembly GCA_016165875.1 of Acanthopleura granulata. Taxonomy (NCBI): domain Eukaryota; kingdom Metazoa; phylum Mollusca; class Polyplacophora; order Chitonida; family Chitonidae; genus Acanthopleura; species Acanthopleura granulata. The sequence goes on from JABBOT010000005.1 coordinate 1,659,525, forward strand.
CATGTCCTTAAATGAACACACTGGCACACTTTCTTGTCAGAGTAGGGTAATGCATCTTGACTTTGTACATACAGGCTCACAACTGTTTTCTTTCAACTTCAAACCGAAAACCTGTCTTAGTCATGTCATGGCCTCACTTAATTTTCTTGGCTTTCATCAGTGTAGATACCCTCCTCCTGTGGAGCTTCCGTAGCCTACCCCAGTAATAGTAGCTATTGGTGTCTAGCTCAGACAAGTCAGGGGGCCTTCTATCTGTCCGCAAAGTCCACAACCAGTCAGGGTAATCTGAATCAGGTTTCAACTCGGGGTCCTGCCCTGTCACATATATGTTGGCTCCACAGCAGTACTTCACAAGTTTTTCTGGGTCAGTTTCGACTTCCAACTCAACCTTTGGTGAAATGCTGGGTGCACCTTTGCCTGCCCCAACTGAAAAAAAGAAAGTAGAGTTGACAGAGTGTGGAACATTTAGACTTAGTATATTTTGTAAGCTTGGAAAACGGTTGTATTATTGTTACATTTGACCTCTTTTCAACTCGGATAACTTGTGGCATGAGGATATACCAATGTTAGGAAGGGCTTGAGTTGAATAGGGATGTGAAATTTGCCTACTGGATTAGATACACACCAGTACAGCCCAACTCAATGAGCTACTGTTTTCAGTCTGTCTCATCAAAGTAATTCTACATTAAAGATTACACTACAGCAACAGACTGACAATATAAAAAATAGCAGACAGTACATAAACTATATAAAAAAAAAACAAACAAACATATTTTCTCCAAATCTATTTTCACCTTAGCCTAGCTTGTCTATGATCTCTACAATGAAGACTAAAGAAAATTTCTGGCTTTCTCCAACACGGGAAAGAAAATGACATCTGTCTTACACTGGTAGAGGCGTCTAATTTAAACCATGATTACGTAGTACTTGTGTGTTTGAGCGCCACATCTATTATCCACAGAGTCTAATATTATACAGCTCTAAACTGACTCTCCTTACGTAGACAGCTACATATTAAAATATGCGTGTATTGTAGGTGGATGCGAAAAATGAACCTCTAGTAATTTCACACGTTGTACAATTTGAAGTCACTTTAAGTATGACCACGGGACAACAGTACCGTTACCTCACCCCAAAATTACACACCTCCGATCTTTTTGGCATAACCTACGCTTGATGTCCGAAGTACACATGCTAGTCGAGACGTGACACAGGGGCTTCTCTGCAACAGTGGGAACCACCGCGAAACTAGGGAAGCCATCTTCTGTCAGCCATCCACTCTCCACGCACGGGTTTGTGATACTCAAGTTCACGTGAGCAACCAGACCTGCTCGGAGAGCCTCTCAGACTACACACGTGGGTTTGGCATATATGAGTTTAAAAATTCACTGCATGAATTAAGTCTGAAGTACAGGTACACTACATAGGTGGACAGTTCTTGATGCACAGATATATATACTGAGGATGATAAATCTCAGTCCACAACAGGCTTTCCAATTCCCTGTAGTTTGCAGCGAATTTGGATTTGTGATTCCTTTATGCACTGATGTGTGAAGGTGCCCATTCCTTTAGATAGATATACACGAGGCTGACAAATCCCCAGTGTACAAGGTTGACAAATTACTATGACAAGTAATGGGCAGTTGTACAATGTTGACAGTTCTGTAACTTACAAGAACATTGGGTGAACAAATATCTAATGTACAAGTAAACAAGTTTTAACGGAGAACCTTGTAGGCAGAGAAGCAGTACCCTCCAGCAACTCTAGGCTACGTGTATTTCTTTATGTATGATTGATGGTTTTCACTGTGTTATGTTCTGTAAAAAGTATGCTTCATGTTAAAGAGGAATATTATCATGAGCAATGTAACCCTGGAGGTGTGCTCCAGTGAGGAGGATGACAGAGGCACCCAGAAGTGTCGTCTCGATGTGGGGCACATGAAGACCCTGGGTGCCACATTGGGGACTTTTGTGAAGATTTGTTACGAGAGAGACACTGTCATCTGTTCATTGTGGCCATCAAGGCAGCCAGGGGATCCATCTATAAGACTGGATAAGGTTGTCATGGTTACAGCCTCCAAAGATCAGACTCCTGGAAATGAAACAGTACGAAGTATTGAAGTCATAAACGTGTCACCTTGTTTGTGCATTGAAATATCAGTGATAGTGAAAGAAATTTCTCAGGTGAAAAAGCTAAGACATTCTTTGAAACATTTGAAGACTGTGGAGAAGCATTGTAGAAACTGTTTGTTAAATCTCTGTGTTGTGCCCAAAGCAGAGGTTACCATGGAGCATTCCAGGCTTGCCTGGTGCTATGGTTTTTCTGGTTTCGTCATTCATACAGTCAGATCCCAAAGAGACGCTGTTGGAGCTGTTGTGACAGGAGATACTGAAATTGAGATTGCAGAAATTTTAAGCAAGGAAAGGTATGAGCTCAGGAAAAGTTGTGATATAGGCAGATTAGGAGGCCTTGATAAACCAATGAAAGATCTTGTAGAAATCGTGAAATTGAGCGAAAGATACCACGGTGTGAAGAGCATGTTTATGGAGTTTCCTCGTGGTGTTTTGCTGTGTGGGCCTCCGGGCTGCGGAAAGACAACTCTGGTGAAACAAGTGGCGCGTGAGTGTGATTCTTTCATGGTGACAATAAACGGACCTGAAATCTTGGGCTCACATCCTGGTGAAAGTGAGGAAAATCTAAGAAAAGTGTTCGAAAAGGCATATAGTTTAAGCGAAGAAGGCTGCTGTATTTTGTTTATTGATGAGATTGACAGCCTCTGTCCCAAGAGAGGCTTCGGCAGTAATTCTGCTGAGTCACGGCTGACGGGACAAGTCTTGGCTCTGATGGACGAAGTACGGTCGAAGTGTCGGTTAACTGTTATTGGAGCGACGAATCGACCTCATCATCTGGATCCTTCTGTTCGCAGACCTGGTCGCTTTGATAGAGAGGTGAGTGCTCAGATTATATGATAGTGATTGTTCAGTAATTTTGTGCATCTAAGCAGACATACAAATGACTCCATCCCTGTACTGTATGATTCATGTATGTAACTTCTTTATAATGCAGGACAAAATTGCATTTGTTTTCTATAAAGCCTCTCTTCTTTTTGGGGCTAATTTTCGACATCCCCATAATTAAAGTTAATACTTGTAGATGTACTGTACTATGGGAATGACACAACTGTAGTCCAAAATTACATGTTAGTGTAAGGTGTAGAGCTTTTCACCTTACAAACATAAAGATTGATACATGTAGCATTATGAAAGTTATCTTCTGGATTTTATTCTTTTTTGTTAGTTGTGGTATCTGTGTATTATACATTTGTGATGGCTGTGTCCTTATTATTAAGAATTTATGTTTTTTGACTTGTCTCACTGAAGGTAATGGTAAACATACCCACTGGTGCACAGAGATTGGATATCCTGAAAGTCCACAGCAGTTGTCTGCCCTTGGATGAAGATTTGGATTTCAAGCAGCTGTCAGTGTGGACAAAAGGTTATGTGGGAGCTGATTTGTCTAATCTGTGCCAGGAGGCTGCTTATTTAGCTTTAGCAGAGACAAAAGTCAGCCAGGTAAGTAATCATGTTTGTTGGACTATGTGTTCAGCGATATTCCGTGACACACTTTAGGCTCCGGTTTAATGTAATGGATCAGCAGATACACTTGTCCAGTGCATACATTAAAGGAACATCGTAAGATTTACTGATCTTTAACCTTGTGCTACAGTAGGACTAATTCACACTAACGAATCTTCACCACATACACTGGCTTCAGTTTTTAGTCATTTTTATCTTTCTTCACTCTATGTACACACACTTTCATTAGTTTGTACTAATTTTTGTCCTTCTTGATTTAACCTTTTCACACTGTCAGTGGAGGAAAACCATTCTCATCCCTATTAAGTTAATTACATATATTAATTGATTGACTTTCTCTGTAGATCTCAGTTTAGCAATAATCCTACAAAACACAGGGACTTGTATCAACTATTCTTTGAAAAGAAAGGAAAAACAAAATTTGCTACAAAATAATTTTAAATTGTTTTTTTTTTTTTTTAGTTTTACGAATCCCTGTCTTTTCTACATTGAGAAAGTCTAAGAATTAAAAATATGCAAAGGTTAAAAGTAAAGCACACTGAAAAAAAATGCACATTAAAAATTGTTAAATTTTATGTTCACAGAGCAAGGAAATAACAAAAGTGGCCATGAAGCATTTCAAAGAGGCTTTTGGGAAGATTGTCCCGTCTGCTCAGAGAGGATCAGACGCTCTGGTGGATCTGAAGCCGGTTAGCTGGGATGACATTGGTGGGTTGGAGAAGGTCAAAGGTCAGATTATGCAGGTGTGTATTTAAAAAATATTCTAACACATCATGATTTCTAGTTGCTTAAACATGGCATCCCATGTACAAGGAATATTCCACATTAGATGTCGAGTTATAGAGTTACCAAGCACTGCGGTAAAAAAATGGCTGTGTCTGTTTAGGTCTGTTTCCTCACCTCTTCAGAAATAGCTAAGGTTATTATTACAAGTATATCACTTTCCAAAAAATGGAATTGAGCACCTGACTTATTCCCTTGAACAGTTACATTAGTGTTCAGGAATATGTAGTGCAGCCACTTATTTTCCATGTATAAATTCATGGAATCTGTTCGATCATTATTCAGATCACACTTGAATATTATCAGTATACTCCCAGTATCACTTACTTAGATCGCTAACTCCATTTTGACACTATTATGAACATCAGTTAAAGAACGTTGGCTGGTAATGATTAGTAATCTGCATATACTTAATGTTAATGCATGCATACGTCCATATTTGTGTAAGCCCTGAGCATCATTTGAAAACCTATTATTTGAGACTACCATTTATACTGTTATATTCCCATGTATATCGCTATGTTTCCAAATTTATCATGGATCTCTGTCCACTGTATGAAGGCTGTGGAATGGCCGATGATGCACCCAGATGCCTTCAGAAGGCTGGGTGTTCCCCAGCCACGAGGAATCCTCCTGTATGGCCCTCCGGGCTGTTGTAAAACCACCCTGGTGAGAGCGGCTGCCACAGCCTGCCAGGCCACATTCCTGTCCGTCAGCAGTGCTCAGCTCTTATCTCCGTTTGTAGGGGATGCTGAGAGGGCGGTGTCTGAGGTAAGACATGTTGCTCCTGACTCCAGCTTTGTGTCTTTAAAGCAAAGTTCAGGGTGATTGAGGAGTTTTGAATTTGAACTCTTTTGTTAAAGAAGGTTAAAGAAGCCCTACTGTAATATGACTTGTGAGAAATGTTAGGTAAGTACTTTTAATTAAACTCAGTCCCTATGGACGTCTGAAAAAAGCTTAAAATTCTCGTTCCATGAAACATTTAAAGCAAAACTCACAGATAAACTTAGTCCTCGAAATAATGAAATAACTTGCCTCTCACGAGCTATGTGACCTCTCCTACAGTTGGTAGTATTAATGCTGTTATAAGAAAAATAATAAACCAGAGAGACACTATTCATATCTGTCAGACATGATCAATTATGAGACCTGTGTCAAATGTTTGGATGGAAACCTTGATATATGTGATGTAGAAACATGTGGTGTATGACCTGTAGACTTGTAATAGGCTACTTATGGATGGGCCACAGAAAGAAAGAAACACATAAAATTATACACTATTGAACCTCTCATACCGAAATATGTATATATTTAGATATAGTGATTAGATATAGTGGATTCACAGAACAGGTGAAAGAAAAAGAGAAATAAATTGTAAAGACAAACAGTATTATATTGTATTTTTCCTCCTGCTAAATACCTTCTACCATATTTCTTCTCATTTAAAGGTGAAAACCAAATTCAGTTTGTAAATGCTTTAAATTTGACAAAAAGTATAACATGTTGTGAACCAAGGCTGTTGTGTTTTCTTAGTACCCCCAGATTAGGGGGATTAGCTCACTGAAGGGGGATTACCTTCAGTGAATAGTGAATAGACAAACTAAAACAACAGCCTTAATCACAACACCGGGGCGCCATTGGGGGAGGGGTTTGAAAACACATTTTACCAGGGTTCCCTCAGAAATGTCAAGATGAAACACCAATTTACGCCAGCTAAAAAAGTGTCCCACAGAGTTTTGATATCTTTTCAAGTTTTAAAGGTGTCAGTAACAGAACATCAAAGTTTCAAAATGCTTTTAAATTTTTGAAAGTTTTAACTTCAAATGATCACTCAGAACAGTCTAAGATGAATATTCAAAATCTGTGGGACCGTTTTTTAGTTTAAATAGTAAAGCATCCACTTAAGCAATAAAAATTTGAACATTGGCAAAAAAGTAACAATTTGTAAAACAGCTCTGATTTTTTTGAAACGTTCTCTTTATTTTGAATAATATTAAAGCTAAGTAGTTTTTTTCAAGTTTTGGGGGAATCAGCAGTTGTTTAGCTATCAGAATATGTGTACATGTGGCCATATTTTATCAATATATAGGGCCCACGAGGAGTTCTAGTATGATTAAAGATCAAAATTTAAGTTGTTTTTTGCACATACAGGTGTTTCAAAGAGCCAGAATAGGGGCTCCATCCATCGTGTTTCTGGACGAAGTAGATGCAGTCGCAGGGAAGCGCTCCGAGTCAGGCAGACAAAGAGGCGTGCAGGAGAGATTACTCTCCACTCTGCTGAATGAGATGGACGGAGTAGGAATTAGGGTAGATGACAAGCTCACAACCACCAGGGGGCAGGACCAGCGGATTGCAGAGGGTCAGGAGGGTCACCAGAGTGAAACCATGGTAACCAAAGTGAAATGTTGTGAAATTGTAAATTCTAAATAATTAATGACTAAATAGGAAAGATTTCATAAAACAGTTGTTTCTTCTTTTTCAGAATTGTGATCCATTCACACTATCCTTGACACTTTGTTTGCTGTTAAAGTTCACTTGTAAAAAATGCATTTAGATAGATAAATAATGGACATTTATACATTACTTTTGGTGCATTTTTCTAGTAGGATACAACTTGCAGAATGTGGAAAAATGCAGTCATTGATGAAGTTTTACATCAGATACAGATGTTTACATCAAAGATATTCATATATCTTTGATATAAAAAGCAGGTTTTAAACATCTCTCATATCTGGATTGGGTGATTTGATATAATATATGTGGTGATATGATTGGATGTGTCGTTGATCCTCATCTCATTCAGATAAGGAATTTGATCAGATAATCTCAGACAGGTTGTACTGTGACAGCTGCCACAGTCAGAATATGCAGAATGTGAAGCCAACAAGCACACCCACACTCAGATTGGAAGGATTACATGTACCTCTGTTTAAAGCTCTTTGTTTAAAAGAATATGTGTATTTTCCTCAGGCCTTGTTTTAACAAAGAAATTGCACTTCTGGTCAATTCAGAAAATTTACCACCTTGCAAACTTTTTTATGATTTTAAGTTTGTGAATTATGTTTTTATTTGAATGACACATTTTCTAGTTGCCAGTATAACTTATTGTTGTTCCCTGACAGTGTTCTGAAGCATCTGTAGATAACAGCAGTGTGCTGGTTGTGGCCGCCACAAACCGGCCAGACCTGGTGGATGAGGCCTTAGTGAGACCTGGTAGATTGGACAAAATCATTTATGTGCCACCTCCAGATAAACAGGTAATACAATAAGGGATTCATGGTGTTAGCCAGGCAGGTACTAAACCAAGTGGAGCTTCTGCCCTAGAAACTGTAGATGCGGATCCAATCCCGAATCAAGTCAGTCCTAAATCAAGTTAATCCTGAATCAGGTCATTCCCAAGATTTAAACAGACAAAGTAGAAAATACCTTGCTTTGTGCTTAGCATAACAGTAACATGCCAAATACTGGTCAGCTTGGTGTCAGTAAAATGTGACTGGTTGGGTGTCGTGTCTGGTGTCTTCAGCATGGTGGTCCAGTGAGGCAGCACTGTGTGCATGACGGCATTGGGCCCACCCTGCTACAAGGATACAAGTCAGAAATAATGCTGAAATCAGCAAATCATAATCCCATTTATATGGAGAAATGCTAATGAGATCAGATAAAAAAATTCACAAAAGACTGAATATTTCACAACATTGTAACTGAATACTGCAATATTTACACACATGCATTTGTACTTGGGGCGGGCTGTAGCTCAGTGGTAAAGATTGTAGTCTCATTATTGCTAGGATATGAGAAGTCCTTGATCAATGCCCAGCATAGATCAGCCTGCCCTGCAATTGCCCTGTTTCTGCTCTTGTCCACAGAGTATGACCTCACTTCTGAACCTGTTTAGGAGGACTTGCATAAAGCTACATGTAGTTAGAGATCACTTACCAAACCCCAGTATAATATTCCTGTACATGCGTTGATCTATCACACGTGGACAAGTTTGTCTGTTACTTGCCAGATGCCAGTGGTTTACCCTACACATCCTCGTTTCCTCCACCCATACAACTGCCTTGTGTCCTCTACGTGAATATTCTGCTCTATGGCATTAAAGGCGAATAAAATAAATAGAATAATGTTTTAATATTTGTGGTGTACGTGTAATGAAGTATTCTTGCTGAATTTCATGTGGCCTCACAGACCAGACAACAGATCCTGGGTGTTCACATGAGGAAGATGGCAACCTGTGATGTGGACAGGGAGAGACTGGCAGAGCTGACTGACTGGTTCACAGGAGCAGACCTGGAGAACCTCTGTAGAGAGGTAAGGCTGGCCTCTTAGTGTATGTGGTGATGAGAACACCCGATAGGTCAGTTATTGGTCAGACACCGTGATGTGACCTGTGATGTGAACAGTCAGAGGCTGACAGAGCTGGCTGACTGGTTCACAGGGGCACACCTGGAGAACCTCTGCAGAGAGGTAAGGCTGGCCTCTTAGTGTATGTGGTGATGAGAACACCCGATAGGTCAGTTATTGGTCAGACACCGTTGATATGACCTGTGATGTGAACAGTCAGAGGCTGACAGAGCTGGCTGACTGGTTCACAGGGGCACACCTGGAGAACCTCTGCAGAGAGGTAAGGCTGGCCTCTTAGTGTATGTGGTGATGAGAACACCCGATAGGTCAGTTATTGGTCAAACACCGTGATGTGACCTGTGATGTGAACAGTCAGAGGCTGACAGAACTGGCTGACTGGTTCACAGGGGCACACCTGGAGAACCTCTGCAGAGAGGTAAGGCTGGCCTCTTAGTGTATGTGGTGATGAGAACACCCGATAGGTCAGTTATTGGTCAGACACCGTGATGTGACCTGTGATGTGGACAGGGAGAGGCTGACAGAGCTGACTGACTGGTTCACAGGGGCACACCTGGAGAACCTCTGCAGAGAGGTAAGGCTGGCCTCTTAGTGTATGTGGTGACGAGAACACCCGATAGGTCAGTTATTGGTCAGACACCGTGATGTGACCTGTGATGTGAACAGTCAGAGGCTGACAGAACTGGCTGACTGGTTCACAGGGGCACACCTGGAGAACCTCTGTAGAGAGGTAAGGCTGGCCTCTTAGTGTATGTGGTGATGAGAACACCCGATAGGTCAGTTATTGGTCAGACACCGTTGATATGACCTGTGATGTGGACAGGGAGAGGCTGACAGAGCTGACTGACTGGTTCACAGGGGCACACCTGGAGAACCTCTGCAGAGAGGTAAGGCTGGCCTCTTAGTGTATGTGGTGATGAGAACACCCGATAGGTCAGTTATTGGTCAGACACCGTTGATATGACCTGTGATGTGGACAGGGAGAGGCTGACAGAGCTGACTGACTGGTTCACAGGGGCACACCTGGAGAACCTCTGCAGAGAGGTAAGGCTGGCCTCTTAGTGTATGTGGTGATGAGAACACCCGATAGGTCAGTTATTGGTCAGACACCGTTGATATGACCTGTGATGTGGACAGGGAGAGGCTGACAGAGCTGACTGACTGGTTCACAGGGGCACACCTGGAGAACCTCTGCAGAGAGGTAAGGCTGGCCTCTTAGTGTATGTGGTGATGAGAACACCCGATAGGTCAGTTATTGGTCAGACACCGTGATGTGACCTGTGATGTGAACAGTCAGAGGCTGACAGAACTGGCTGACTGGTTCACAGGGGCACACCTGGAGAACCTCTGCAGAGAGGTAAGGCTGGCCTCTTAGTGTATGTGGTGATGAGAACACCCGATAGGTCAGTTATTGGTCAGACACCGTTGATATGACCTGTGATGTGAACAGTCAGAGGCTGACAGAGCTGGCTGACTGGTTCACAGGGGCACACCTGGAGAACCTCTGCAGAGAGGTAAGGCTGGCCTCTTAGTGTATGTGGTGATAAGAACACCCGATAGGTCAGTTATTGGTCAGACACCATGATGTGACCTGTGATGTGAACAGTCAGAGGCTGACAGAGCTGACTGACTGGTTCACAGGGGCAGACCTGGAGTACCTCTGTAGAGAGGTAAGGCTGGCCTCTTAGTGTATGTGGTGATGAGAACACCCGATAGGTCAGTTATTGGTCAGACACCGTTGATATGACCTGTGATGTGGACAGTGAGAGGCTGACAGAGCTGACTGACTGGTTCACAGGGGCACACCTGGAGAACCTCTGCAGAGAGGTAAGGCTGGCCTCTTAGTGTATGTGGTGATGAGAACACCCGATAGGTCAGTTATTGGTCAGACACCGTTGATATGACCTGTGATGTGGACAGGGAGAGGCTGACAGAGCTGACTGACTGGTTCACAGGGGCACACCTGGAGAACCTCTGCAGAGAGGTAAGGCTGGCCTCTTAGTGTATGTGGTGATGAGAACACCCGATAGGTCAGTTATTGGTCAGACACCGTTGATATGACCTGTGATGTGGACAGGGAGAGGCTGACAGAGCTGACTGACTGGTTCACAGGGGCACACCTGGAGAACCTCTGCAGAGAGGTAAGGCTGGCCTCTTAGTGTATGTGGTGATGAGAACACCCGATAGGTCAGTTATTGGTCAGACACCGTGATGTGACCTGTGATGTGAACAGTCAGAGGCTGACAGAACTGGCTGACTGGTTCACAGGAGCAGACCTGGAGAACCTCTGCAGAGAGGTAAGGCTGGCCTCTTAGTGTATGTGGTGATAAGAACACCCGATAGGTCAGTTATTGGTCAGACACCATGATGTGACCTGTGATGTGAACAGTCAGAGGCTGACAGAGCTGACTGACTGGTTCACAGGGGCAGACCTGGAGTACCTCTGCAGAGAGGTAAGGCTGGCCTCTTGGTGTATGTGGTGATGAAAACATCCGATAGGTCAGTTATTGGTCAGATTATCAGTCTCTTGCTAAGCCTTAGAAATGGCTTCCTTGCACATCGTGTAAACCATGACGAATTTTTTGCAGATTATGGAACCACCATTTGAACTGAGTTTAGAAATGTATAATTTTGAAAGACACCTTTTATTAATGAAATAAAACTTTAGTGCCGTTTTTGCTTACTGTTTCATTCACTCAAATGAAGTCAAACCATGACTAATTTCCAGGCTGCGCTGCTGGCCCTGACTCAGGATGGGATAGATGCTGTTGAGGTAACAGAAGAGCACTTTACAGAAGCCCTGAAGATGGTGAAAGCTTCTCTAAGTGAGAGTTTGGTAAAACAGTACCAGCAACTTGACATACATTCTGCTAAGAGAAAATAAAACCTGTGCATTCATGTATCAATATGCCTAATATAATAATGGTGTTGTGGTGCATTTCATCCTTCCTTACCAAATGACTAATGGGATTTGACCAAGTCAAACCAGTGTCTTAAAACAAGGCCAGATGGATATTCTGTAGTGAATGGTTAAAACAGAGAAATAACATAGGTAACGTGAAGCTTATACAGGGGACGCTACTCTTAATAGCTCAGTGATCATGTGGTTTGGACGAGTGGTTCCCCCTGGGATAGACAAGCGCGCCTGCTGCCGGGCAGGGCTTGTCCTGAGATGGGCTGCTGATTGACCGATCCACAGTCAAGAGTTAACCGCGTCCACATGCCACTGATTGACACCCGCACAAAACAAGGGGGCTTACTTTTGTTCGGGCCGACACCTGACTCAGATTGCAAAACCACAGGAGACTGTCGTAACGTCATACAGAAGACATGGTAGTGGTAACTAAAGCTGACCTACTTATTCTATCCTATTTATAAGACGATGTCGAAAGACAATAAGAAGAACAAAAATGCGATGGAGAGGACAACAAAGCACAGAAATAAGGTCGATCGCGGATGGGGCCGGATAAGAGCGGGACGACCGAGTTTTTTTCGCCAAATAATGATCTTGCTGACATGAGAACGGAACAACAACAAATAATCAGAAGGCAAAAAGACGCAGAAGACAAACTGGGATCCACTAACGATAAGGTAACCAGGGCAGAACAGGCAATTCCCGATCTGGTGAGATATTCGTTGAATTTTGACACACGGTTTTGGGGTTTGAATAAGTTCGGGGGGGGGGGGGGCTGTAAGGCCATAGTACATAACTTTATTCGGAACATAAAGTTTCTGATAACACCAACGTCGCAATTGCGCATTGAATTGCCGAATTGCGAAAAACCCAGATCATTTACCGGGAGGACAAACACCCTGTCTATTAGCACTGCTCGCACGACGATGAAGAAGCAGCCCAGTATGACACAGAGGACCTGCCCCGGAAGTATTTTCAACAAAAGCGCCGCCTCGCCCCAAAGACGAAGAGCGCTTGGGAGAAAGGCCAAAAAGTTGTGTTTCGCGGTGGGAGGTTCTTTATAAATGGGAAGAAATTCATGGAATGAACAGTGAAATCAACGATATCAACCAGGTCAGCACTTCCATGGAAAAAAATTTGCCAGTCAATTTTTTTTTCCATTATATTTTTTAATCATTTTATTTTATTTTATTTATTTATTTTTAACCATTCGTGTAGTTTGCGATCGAGATCGCCGATTATACAGTCCTGCCTTGTGCCCTAGACTGTAGCGGGAAATACAGCATACATATGTGTTGTGCACCATTGCTGAGTGCGAACCCGGATGTAGTGGACAATTTCTTTCGTTTTGAATCAACCTGGATGGCCCTCTTATTATTTGACAGTTTGTGTTGCACCTGGTATGACCCATTGTGTCATCAGCACCGCGTGACAACACGATGACACGGTCAGAATGACATAGGTATGACGTGTTGCGAGTGAGTACTTTAGGGAGCTATGGTGCTCTTTGTGTGACTTGGAGAAAATCGGGGATCAGACGTCGGGGAAAACGACAACAGTAAAAAGTCGAACTTCTGGAAATTCAGTAATTTATCACTACAGAATAAAGATAATTGAGAAAAAAAAATGACTCAACTTAGTAATTCTGTTAAATTAGGTTGCGCGAATTGGAATCGTTGCTTGACGTGGGACTGGGGTAAATTCAAAGTTATGTCTCGCAGCATAAATACAGCAAAATCATGTATAATTAAGGGAATGCGTCAGAAAGAAGTAGAGTTTTTCAAATCATTGTCTGTTTTGCTAACTGAGCCAAGCACTCCTGTTCTTTGGTGCAGATTATGAATCTAAGAAAACAGAGCTGGAAAATGTATATGAAGGAAAAGCCACTGATTCCTGTGATAAGGTCACGCTGTCGTTGGCTGGAAAATGGCGAGAAAAGTTCCAAGTATTTCCACAATTTGAAAGGGACACATTCAATAAAAATACTGTAAATACGTTGTATATATCTGGTGGATCTACAGTAAGGGAGGAAAAGGAAATTCTGCGAGAACTTAAATCCTGTTATTCTCAGTTGGAGGAATCAAAAAGTAAACTCAATACGTCTCGTTGGTTGGCTGATTTATTTGTTAGCCATACTCCTAATCTCTCCGAAGGGAAAAAAACAGTTCATAGAAGTTCTACAAGAGTTCTTATAAGTGAAAGAGAGTGCCGAGATGCTTTGTTCAGTTTATCGGTAACAAGTCTCCTGGATGTGACGGATTGGCGAAGGAATTCTTGAAAAGCTTTTTGGGATAGTATCAAAAGCCTGTTCATGGCTTCTGTTAAAAAATCATTAAACTCTGGAATCCTTACTTCTTCACAGGGAAGAGGTGTTGTCAAGCTTTTACAAAAGAAGACTCAAAATTGATCTTAAATTGGGGGTCAGTTACTCTGCTTAATATAGATCATAAAATTATCGCCAAGGAGCTTGTCATCCGAGTTAAACCATATTTGAATAACAATACATAATACCCAAAATGGATTTTCGAAACACTAGTTTTACATTGGACTTAATGGAAAATCCAAGCTATTCAAACAATTGCCTAATGTTGCTCGATATAGAATAGGCTTTTGATTCCACGGAGTGGCCGTTTATGACTCATGCATTAGATAAATTTAACTTTGGGCCTCTGTTCAAAAGGTATATTCAGACATTGTATGAAGAGTCCTGAGGTTGTGTAGTTAATAAAATAACTCAACCCATTGGTTTAATCTGAAGAGAGGAACGCGGCAAGTTGAAAAGTGAAAGGTGCACATTACGCTGATGATTCCAGTTTGACTATCTTTGACATTAAATGTGTATTAAACACTTTAAAGGAATACAAAGCTGTCGCAATTTGTATGGGGACTTCATGTAAATTTACAAAATTCTAAACTGTTTCCGTTTGATGAAAACAATAACAATCATTTGACAATACCGGATATAGAGATGAATGTAAACAGCGTAGATATTTTAGGAATTATCGTGAGCAATAGGAACATCCTAAATAATAATATCCCAACCACCATTGGCAAGGTGAATAAACGATTTCTTAAAATGTTCTAAACTCAACACTTTGGCTGGTCTCTTCTAGCGAAAAGCGAAGTTATCTCCTGACTGACATACCTGGTTTCAGTTTTACATTTTCCTAAGCCGATGATTAGAGAAATCAACAAAGAAGTTTTTCAGTCTATTGCCAAGAAAACATAAAACATGCAATTCTGTGTCCTGCTGTAAATGAGGGTGGCATAAAATCTATTGACTTGGGGACCATCACGCAGCACTAAGGTTAAGTTGGATCTCTCGATGCTTTGGTGGTGAGGTCTCTCCAAGGAAACTAAGCGCGCCTGAAATAATAAAACATCTTGATGGACTAAACCTATCTACGTTACAACTATGATACACCCATGCTAAAGACTAAAATACATACTTTTTACAAAGATATTCTCTCATTTTGCAAGAGAATCAACTGAGATACTGAATTTGATATGTATAACGAAATTATTTGAAATAATGGAAACATTATCAAAGGTCAGAGGTCCCTGTTCATTAATGAAGGGCACAATGCTGGCATTAACTTGGCCAGGGACATCTTCGACGAAAACGGAAGATTAATCTCTATGCCTGATTTGGAGAGAAATTTTTTGTTTCTTTGCGATCAAAATGATTACTACAATATAACAACAGCAGTTTCGGGATTTGTAGGCTGTACTGTTTTAATAAGAATTTCCCACAATTCGAACCTTAAACACTCCCAAAACATTTTTGATTATTGCTTTGATGAACCCTGTCTTTAAAAGTGCATTTTGGAGATTTACCAGATAAATGCATACTACACAGTGGAGTTTAACAATGATAAATAGAAAAACCGGGAGAAGACTATTGAACCCGCAAAAGTGTTAGATCTCCCACAGAGTCTGCCGGTTGAAACCAATTCAAGCAACTTCTAGGGTACGTTGCATTGCCTCCTCAGTGCCAACTCGAGCAGGTAGTGGCCACTGACGCATCGTTCCATTCGGCACTGGAGGAGACCATTGGCGCCAGTATAACCGCCGAGTATGACGTCGGTGGAGACGGTGGCGTGTATTGTAACGTCTTAACTCATGCGACATGATGCGACTTCCGGAACATTGGACGTCACACAGCGTCCTCTGGTGGCGGTCAGATCGACGAATGTAATGCACCCCCAGGTTAAAATATTTCTATGTGTTGCAACCTGTAACATGTACCTACACGCGCCTGTAAAAACTAAAGACTCATCTGACAGTGAATTTTGTGGAAGAGAAGATGACATTGCTCACTATTATTTGCTCTGTCCACGTTTGGTTTCATTCTGGGAAGTTTTAAATCGTTTTCTTCGTCGGTGCATAGGTCTCGTTATATCCAACAAGCCTTCCTCTATTTTATACAGATTTTTTCCAAAACGCAAGCAATGCTAAAATAAAAAATTATATCTTGCTTTTACGCAATTTTTTTTGATATACAAATGCCACATAACGAAAAAAATTTCCATATTAAATGAACTGGTAAACGATGTAAAACGATGCAACCACATTGTCAACAATTTCGTACAGTTACAGTTACAGTTAGTCGGTGCAAGAATTAAATAGTTTCTTCCTGTCTGCTCCAAAACAAGGCATGTAATTGAATTATAGGCCTACAAATTTTAATATGTAACGTTTTCTGCAAATATTGTCCTTGTCCCTTACTCATTATAACGGAGAATTCGAAGAGGTTGGGATACAGATGAGAAGATGATTTAAAGCATGACACTTGTATTGATGTTATCCAGACGATTTCACTGACGTAAGTGCACCTCATAGCCCCGCGTCTTCTCGGCCAGCCAAAAACACGGCTATTGTAATGTCTTGCTGATTTAAAAACCCGCCCCCCCCCCCCCCCAAAATGGAACTGATCGGTTTAAAAGGGGTCTGGTTATTGCGTAGTGCAATTGCAGGATATAAAGTATACGATGGTCTTAAAACTGGAAATAAGCATTCTAGGAGCATTAAATTGTGAAAGCAGGACACGCTTCTTTGAGCTGACAGAATAGGTGCCCTGGGTCAAATCTATACTAGAACAAAAAAGACACTTTTTTTTTCAAAACTGGGCGCAGCAGATCAAAACTTGCTTTCACCAAGAATAGTCAATTTACAGTATACTAAAGATGCAAATGCAAGTGGAAAGCGAGGTAAACTGCCAAAGTTCAAAACAGGACCAAAATGTTGGAAGTGGGTGTCATTTAGGTATCTGACTACTTAAAAGAATTAAGCATTGGCAAATGATGTGTATTTATTTTCACAAAACCACTGCTCGGAATAATAAACCGTTATACAGAAGTGTGTGGCTTGGAAGGGAGAGATTGATGATTTGCAGGTGTCAGAAATATTCAGCCTATTGAGGAGGATCATTTGGGGATCATAGGTAGGATAGGCTATACGAACAAGTCTAATAATGGATGCAGCATCTGTGTATTTCATCGCTCCCCCTCCTCCCCCAAAATAATAATAGTAAGACATAGGAAGATAATATGAAATTCCATGAGTTTTTAATGACCAAATCTTAACTTTAAAGTAAGACTTTATCTTACATTTACTTTTAAAAGTATCCAATTTTTAAATCATGATAAATCGTCATATTTCACAATGACCCAGGAGCCTCTCGCCAATGTGAATTCTGTGAGTTCACGTCCAGCTCTGGCCGACGTAGACCTACTTCCTCTGCAGCCAGTAGTAATGAAGTTTGCCTGCAGCCTCGGGATGACCGTGGGTTTCCTGTGGACTATGTCCGGTTTCTTTCCACAGTTATTTAATGCTGGCCTTCGTCTGTAAGCGAAATATTCCTGAGTAGGCTGTATAATACCTTTCAAATGATAAATATTCTTTTTTAAGATATTTTCTCATTAAATTGTAATACCTTAAATTTAATCCAATTTTTTATGACCTTCTCAATTTTCTGTCAAATGTTTGCCCTATTTATGTCCTGCGTTCATATTACATTTTAAAACTATTTCGAAATGACTATGTTTATCCGAAAGAAAAGAAAAAAAGGAAACAGCAGTAGAAATGTACTTTACTTTGCTTCAGCCATGAACACTCAAAGTTGTCCTCTTTCTACGCGATTCAAACAGCAATTCTGGACAAATTTCTTGCCTTTTCCCAGCTAAATAAACCCGTAACTACTCGTTACTACTTGTAATTTTTCTTCTCACTGAAAACCCTTACAACTCTGTGCTTTGTCAACCTTGCAATATTGTAAATGCTACACTGCTGATTTATCAGCAGGAGAAACCCGAGGACAACAATAGCGCCATCTGTGATGTCACTTCCACATAGCTTAACTTTGTTTTTACCATTGTCTTTTTTAGATGAGTGATATTTTACACCGAATGCTACCAAGGCTAAGGAATAGAAGGTAAGACACGACCCCAGTGTCATATATAATGACCCAGTCTGTTGTTAGAACCAAAGTAACGTGTATATTTTGTGTAGCCAGGTAACGGAAATTCGGCCATGAATAATGTGACAACGATCAATCGACCGAATAACGTTAATAATTTGTTTTGAAGGGTTAGTGCCATGAATCAAATTTCTCACGATTTAATAAAAAAAGAAGAAATTATATGCTCCTCGCAGATTTAGAATTTTCAAGGAATTTTCTGGAGGTTTAATTTTTGTCCAAAAGTGTCCTCAGAGTTCATGAATAGAAAAGTTTGAGTGAGCCCGAATTTAGCGAGTGGGTCTTAGAGCCTGCAACAAACATTCTTTTTAATGTTTGCCTGACCGAATCACAGACATCTTCGACAGATTGTATCATGGAACAAAAGAGTACCTGTCAAAAAATGATCTGAGTCGCATTTCATGACTTAGTTACGTTGTGGTGTACAATGGCAGTGCTGCAATGGGGCTTACTTACCCAAATAGTAGAAAACCTTTCAGGGATACTGAAACAGGTCGTGGCCGTACACACTAAAATTGAAGCAATAAAGTTTGCCTGCAGCCTCCGGATGACCGTGGGTTTCCAGTGGACTATGCTGTGTTTCTTTCCACAATTATTTAATGCTGGCCTTCGCCGGTAAGTGAAATATTCCTGAGTACACTGTATAATACCTTTCAAATAATAAATATTCTGCTTTAAGATATTTTGTTATTAAATTGTAATATCTTTAATTTAATCCAACGGGTTTATTTTTAAATATTCATTTTCTACTTCATTTTACTGCTCCGAAGGACACTTAACTAACGTACGTACCATAATCGCATATGCAACCCGATTCAAACCTAAAAGTTTGTCTCCGCACCGTTCATTTTAGCTCTGGTGTCCCTACAACTGCACTTCGTGTGAAGCAGAAACACTAGGAAAGCCTGCTCCCAAGTCGTACTTTTCCCGCAAGTTCCGTGTGATACCTTGATGATTTTAAAGTTGGTACATACAGTATTGGAAACGGAAGTTGATGTGTGCAAGTGACTACATGGTGGCCGTTGCCCTTTTTCAGGTGAGCGAGAGGGAGATATTTCGTTCAAAGCGAGTCAGCAGCGATGTCGGGGAAATATGATTAGGGAGCGGGCTTCCCTGGTTTTTCTGCTTCACGTGGAGTGCAACTGTGGGTGAATTGAACGGTGCGGGGAGGAACTTCTAGATTTGAATGGAGTAGTATTTGCGACGATGGTACGAACGTTAGTTCAGAAACGTTCGGAGCAATTGCGGCTAGTGCAGACACCAGTAAGCATATCAGAATACCTCGGCCTCACCCACCCCAATCCCCTCCCTCCTCCATGCTATCTACGTCACTTGTGTATGTATGCTTGGTTTTTATGTTGTACCTTTTTTTCTCAGATCATTATTTGACAGGTACTCTTTTGTTCCATGATACAATCTGTCGAAGATGTCTGTGATTCGGTCAGGAAAACATTAAAAAGAATGTTTGTTGCAGGCTCTAAGACCCGTTAGAGCGTTATATGACTGAAAAAAAGGTACGACATAAAAACCAAGCATACATACACAAGCTTTCTGTACATGCAAGACTCATACCTCTTAGCAGACTCGGACGTAGCGACTGGAAGAAAAGATTCAAAACACATGGCCACCTTCCACTACTGCAAAGCAGGCTAGGGTCTTAGTTTTTAACCACCATTTTTTGGTGTTATTTTGTGCTTCTTTTGTGCTTGTGTGCAACATCTACACATCAAATTTACGTTTGAATTCAATTTAATAACAAAATATGTTAAAACAGATTATTTATTATTTGAAAGGTATTATACAGCGTACTCAGGAATATTTCACTTACCGGCGAAGGCCAGCATTAAATAATTGTGGAAAGAAACAGGCTGCAGGCCTCCGGTCGTACCATTTTTTCAGTCATATAACGACGAAGAGTCCTTAGAATGTATATATAGTGTGTCCTCTTGTCGCTGGGCGAGTTCATGCCGACAAAGTGATGCCACCATTGCAACACCGTGCCGCGGACATTAGACATGACAACCCACCCATTTACATTATACTGACACCGGGCCGACCAGTTCTGATTAATTGCTCGAACCGCTGATTGCTGAATGCATAGCGAGGCAGCAACAGATATCATTTTGAAAGTCTTTGGTATGATCTCCCGACATTGAGGTGGACGCACTAACCATCAGTCCACGGAGGCGGGTCGGGATGCTTGTGCATTGCCCGGCTGTCTAGAATGTCTTGGGGCCCTAGAATTTATTGATGACCGCTTGTCTCTGATCGGTATGGTGTGAACTTCACACGTGGGTAATGTCCTCAATGTCTTGCCTGTTCTTTACCCTGCGCATTTCGGTTTCCTCCACCGTTTGAGTGAAAAATTCTTGGGTGTGGCGTTCAAACCGGTATGTAAATTAGATATACACGCCAGTCGGCGCTTTCTATGAAAGCGTCTCAATACTTAAAACGTTGTCCTTTGACTAAAAGAAAAAACAACACAATGCAAAATGTTTCATTCATCGATAAAAGCACCTCACATAAAGTTTTGAAAAGCATGCCCTTTCATGTTTGTGATGACGCATAAAGGCCATATCGCACATCAAAGTAATCAAAATCGGCCTCTTTGAGATAATCGACAGCAGTGCTATGTTATCAATTTTAGCCACTCAAGCGAGAGATATTTCTATAACCCGAAAGCAAAGCTGTGTGTGCCCATACCACGTGAACACTATTTTGCCTTTTAGCCAAATGAACGTGCGCGAGGAGTGACGCGACATTGTGTTTCCGGTCCCTCTAAGCTGCCGGATCCCACGGCCTCACATAGATATAAAAACGCTACAAGGTTTCCTTACTATTTAACTAAGAAAACCGTCCTAAAACTGTATTCCCTAATTTTTGTTGGCCCAAATGACACATACTGTCAAATAATTAGATGTCTGACCTGCAACATATCCAAATATCATCAGGGGTTGATCACCATTTTCTCCAAATATATGAGCTGAAATGCAGGTGCTAGCGTCCTATCGCCATAGAAACAGAGTGTAGGGGTACTTGTTCATTGGATAATATATT
This sequence comes from Acanthopleura granulata, assembly GCA_016165875.1. Taxonomy (NCBI): domain Eukaryota; kingdom Metazoa; phylum Mollusca; class Polyplacophora; order Chitonida; family Chitonidae; genus Acanthopleura; species Acanthopleura granulata. The sequence goes on from JABBOT010000005.1 coordinate 1,680,716, forward strand.
TCTCTGTTTAATTGTAGGTACAAGTAATGGGCTTTTTTCAACCATTATTTGTCATAGTTTATACCTGCAAAATTACCTGGCAGTACTTCAACATACATCAGCGATATAACCAATACCTACCCGCCCCCACTGTTTTCTGTGCGTCTGAATCTTGGATACAAAATCGAATTAGTATTTTTATACATAGAAGAGTTGACCAGTAGACGGTTACGGCTCCCAAATTGTCTCTAGCCAGTCAGGAAGCGCAATAAAAATACCTCAGTCAGGGCAGACATCGTGTCCGATAAACAACTTGACAGCCCATGTTACAGCATTGGGATTAATAAATCAGAAGGCAGAAAATCGCTCATGCATGTATCTGCAAAAACCCTGTCAATATATTAAAGCATGTTGACATGTTGTTGGATTGTCGAAAATTTTCTGAAAATTTACATATCAAATTCTTGCCCATCTTATTGTAAATATTAATGGGTTTAATTATATCCTCAAAGCGAAAACCGCCTGTTTTATCTCATCAGTGTCGGGAGATCACTTGTCCGCTGAACGGGTGTTTACCTGATTAGTCGGAATCCAGAGTAGGTTAATGTATGTATGTATGTTTAGGTTTAACGTCGCACCCAACAATGTTTCGGTCAAATGAAGACGAGGAGTACTTAAGATGTATATATACTGGGCCTTCTTCGAGTCTACTGGAACATCATGCCGAAGACACCAGACATGACACCCCACCCAATCTTGTTTCTAGTTCTAACTTCTTAGTGCTGAGAGTCAAGCGAGGCAGAAACAAGTACCATTTTTAAAGTTTTTATTTCTATAAGCCGACCCAGATTGATCCCGGATCTAGCAAACCCGAGGCGGACGCTCTGACCACCAATCCTCCGAGGAGGTCCAGAAACCAGAGCGTTCATTCCCTTGAGTAGCATTTGTCTTAGATCCGAAATAAGACAGGAGTCAAGTGTGGAAAGAGTCATTAAATCAATTTGGTGCATCAATCATGCGATTTATACCAATTAGTGTAAATGTGAATGTGTGAGATTAACAGAGCAAGGTTTAAAAGGGGAATAAGCTGAAAGTGCATCCTTGTAATTATGACCTGTGCATAGTTTAAAGTTATATGTACACGACTTTACTACATGCTGTGAACTGACACCATATATTTTGATTATCTATACTATAACAAACTGAGTGTGTGTGAGTGTGTCAGCCAAAATTGAAGCTTCAATGTGGAGGGTTAATAAAAATTATAGCCCTTGTTTCAAGTGGGAAGAGGGAGCAAATAATGAGTATTACTGTTACAAGTCATAAAAGCTGCTCTATTTTCGTTATCTTAGCGCAAAACTTTCACTTCATTTCTGTTTTGTGAAAACATCAAATAATTTGTCCGTCAGGATGGTTTTGCAAAAGCAACCATATTCAAGGTTATGGTCAATGGGTATGACCTATCCAGATTATAACTACTCTCTTCAAAGCTCTCACGGCGCTATTTTGCAAATATGCACAAAAAAAGAGAAAAAACCGACAGGCCGACTGTTTGGGAACAAAGTCGCAGGCCGAGTTCTGAAACAGTCGGCCTAGCCGTTTTTCTTGCACATGTCTATGGTATTTCCGCAAAAATATCAAATTTTTTTTATTTCCTTACAAACACCTCTGAAATTTAGGGGAAAAAAGGGTTAACATATAGATATTTTTACCTGGTTATTTGGTCAAATAATGGAGCTATAACCCCTCAGCTTTGTCATTTTGTACCAGTCCAGCGTTTTCCTAATGTGTCACACCATTGTAACTACAAGTGGGGCCACAGGCGATCACAAAAAAGATCAGATTTTATGAAATCTTACCTGAAAGCATGAAACTTTATCACTTTTCTCTCAACCTCCTACCCTGGATACGTCCGAAGAGGTCACGTAATAGTGATTTTTTTGTCTATGAACTTTGATATTAAACTTGATATGTTGTGACACAAGATATGTCTGAAAATTATGTTCAACTTTAGGACGAGTCTAAGTGTCGGTTATTACCTGCAAGGGAGTCTTGCAGGCTTCGTTCGTTTTGGGCTAGACCCTGGTCTATGCTTTCTGGGTTAAACATTTTACCCATGTGATAGAATGGTGTTTTAAAGGCAGGCAAAACGTGAAACTCTTTACTATTAATCAAATAAAGTCAGTTTAATGTTAAATTCTACTCCTGAATATTAATTTGTGTGGCTGTCATTCGTTAGAAATCACTAAAAATCTATTGTGACATTAACATTTGTTCGCACTGAGAAAAAAGGCTATGGTGCCTCCTCTACGTCACCGACTTCCCAAGGGGCCTATGTAAAAAGCGTTTTGATTGACTAATGGTGACACGGCATCAAACAATGACTGCGTCGAAATGGAAGCCGTTTTTCTGTATAACGCATAAGTTTAAACGTGTTTTTCTAGGAACAGACATGACAGAAAAATTTCAATTTTATTTTATTAATGAGTGTTACGAGCCCCGTCTTTAAGATATTGTATGATATTTTTTTTCGTGGTAACTGGATCAGTGTCTTATCAACAATTTCCCTCTGTGTACGTGATATCCTGCTGTGGAATTCAGTCGAGGCTTCCGTGTTTATCAGTTTCGTGTCATTGTGCGTACATTCTTGAAAGATGCAGCCATGTTCTAAACATGTTTACGATCGAACCATGCAGAATTTTCCTAACGTTAGTTTATAAATATGAGCGGCGAAGTTGTTCAGCTCGCAGTCATTTTACCTTGAGGGCGATCTTTTACTCTAGTTCACGTGAGAGCAGTCATATTTACTGTCGTCCACTTGGAAGGATTTTGTAGGGTTTGGTGATACCGGCTTTCGTGCCATTCGACATACGTGAATTTGTACTCGATTTTTCTGTACGTAGTACTTTGTGAGCTAGTGTTTCGCCAATTGCTATTTTGTTTGAGACGTTCTTTTGGAGCTTATATCACTCATTGTCTTAGTGTGCGATTGTGTACTTTTCATCCCACTTTACCTTGAAAGTGGCTTTGTGTATATTTCCGAGAAGTGAAATACATTCCGAGGAGTGAAATACTTCTCCAACTCGGCATCACGGACTCTATTGTCGACCCGTTGGCCCAGGAAAGTTGCACCTTGCCGGGAATGTATGCCATCGTCGGCGTACCGTGCCCACTGCTGTTTGTCACTTACAGGACTGTCATGCTTCGATTTAAGAATTCCGAAGGGTTGTGGATTCTATATTTACGTGGACTTACTTGCCTTTGGAAGCCGGAATATTCCACCCGGACTTGGTATATGTATTGAACTTAGTTTAGCGTCTTCGTGCTTCTTTGTTTGATCTCGTGTAAGGCCTATCGTTGTGTAAGAGCTGAACAAGCCATTTCTTTATCATTTTTCTCTCAGGTAGTGGTACCCCTTACATAAGCAAAAGTCTTGGATTTTATTTCAATACCGCGTATCGCTGATTTGGTGCCTCTTCCTTTACCTGGCCTATGGACATGATTAACTCCCCTCTGCCGATGGATAAATTCCAGTTAAACATTGCATTCTTTGACCAAAATTATATGTTTTCAGTAGAGACACTTGTAAATCATGGAAAATCAGTAGAAAATGTTCAAAATTTCGAATGGCACTAACCAGCCACCGTTGTTGATTTTGGTATGAATCGCGTTCTCCACAGCAGTGAACTAGAATTAAAGCACAACACTCCTGGATATTTAGAAGGCCGTTGTACTGCGTGGGGGCAATTGGGGGGGGGGGTATTTTTTTCCGATATACAGTAGTCGGTTTAATTTGAGCTACGAACAAGCTACGAGTTATGATTCTTATAGGACGTTTAGATGTCGGCCGAATGTTAGCCGGAATCATTATTATGGACTGGCATGAACACATCGAAGACACCGAGGCATAAGAAATAACAAAATGATTTCAAAAACAAAAACAATGGCATAAAAATGCAGCCTGGAGTATTGAACTTTAGTGAAGACTCGAATTAGTCTTTAAAGTAGCTGTGACCCGGAGTTTCTTCCTACATGTCATTAAGTCCATAATATTAACTGATACGTTACATCTGTCTGTCTGCAAAAAATGACTCATCGCTGATTTTGGCTGGTTAAAGTAATTTCTCCATTACAGACAGTAGTTCACGCCCGGCAGACCATTTAAACCCTCAGGATTCCTTGGTAAAATTGTTGCGTTCAGGCCTATAATGTCGCCTGATAAGCCTTCGCTGTATGATTTGGATACTGATTTTATTCACCGGCCTGGAGCATTCATTGCGTTTTTTCCCCATCGTTGAAAACGGTTGACTGTTTCTCTTTGCATGAATCCGTCCTATATATATATATATATATATATATATTTTTTAACTTTATCAGTTCTTTTGTGCTTTGTGTTATTTGTCGTTTATGGAAACTGGCCTTGTGATCATTGACCCGGAACGCCCATTGGTTGACGGCTGGTATACGAATGTCGGTTTCTACGCCTAGGTTCGCATTGTACGCCAAACACTTTTATCTTGTTGAATTAAGAAGTTCGAGTGTGGTGTGGCATGCCTTTGATTTTGTAGGCATATATGGAAACGGGCGTTCTCGCATTGCAAATCGATCCATAATTAGATATTTCTTCATTCTGACAGGTATGATGTGCAGGCATTTTTCATCACCAACTGCATTAAGAAAAACAAATATTCAGATAATATTATATGCAATGCATCATATAAAATAGCCAATCAAAATACCTTTATGAATTTGACCCAGTATACTTTGTAACTTGGCTTAAAAAGAAAAATGCCTTTACTATGTAGTTATAGACTAAAATTTGTGTACCGGTGTTCCGCTTCCTGGTCCCTTAGGGTAATCCATCAATGCTCACCGGGCCTTTGTGCCCGCCCCCCCCCCTCTCACCCGCTCTCTCAGTGCTCAACGGGCCTTGGGCAGGAGATTTGTAGCCTCCGCCCACTCTCTTACTGCTCACCGGACCTTAAACAGCACATCTGTAGCTCCCCCCCCATCCGCTCTCTCAGTGCTCACCGGGGCTTGGACAGGACATTTGTGGCCCCCACCCGATCTCTTACTGCTCACCGAGCAGTGGACAGGACATTTGTACCCCGACCCGCTGTCTCAATGCTCAACGGGCTTTTGACAGGACATTTGTAGCCCCCATTCGCTCTCTCACGGCTCACCGGGCCTTGAACAGGACATTTGTAGCCCACCCCCACTCGCTTTCTCACTGCTCATCGGACCTTGGACAGGACATTTCTAGCCCACACCCGCTCTTTTACTGCTCACCGGGCCTTGGGCAGGACATTTGTAGCCCTCACCACCCCCCCCACTGCTGACCGAGCCTTGGACAGGACATTTGTAGCCCACACCCGCTCTTTTACTGCTCAACGGGCCTTGGACAGGACATTTGTAGTCCCCATCCGCTCTCTCACCGCTCACCGGGCCTTGGGCAGGACATTTGTAGCCCTCACCCGCCCCCTCACTGCTGACCGAGCCTTGGACAGGACATTTGTAGCCCCTATCCGCTCTCTCACGGCTCACCGGGCCTTGGGCAGGACATTTGTAGCCCCCATCCGCTCTCTCACTGCTGACCGAGCCTTGGACAGGACAGTTGTAGCCCCTATCCGAACTCTCACGGCTCACCGGGCCTTGGGCAGGACATTTGTAGCCCCCGTCCGCGATCTCACTGCTGACCGAGCCTTGCGCAGGACATTAGTAGCCCCCACCCGCACTCTCACGGCTCACCGGGCCTTGGGCAGGACATTGGTAGCCCCCATCCGCTCTCTCACGGCTCACTGGGCCTTGGGCAGGACATTTGTAGCCCCCATCCGCTCTCTCACGGCTCACCGGGCCTTGGTCAGGACATTTGTAGCCCCCATCCGCTCTCTCACGGCTCACTGGGCCTTGGGCAGGACATTTGTAGCCCCTATCCGCTCTCTCACGGCTCACCGGGCCTTGGACAGGACATTTGTAGCCCCCATCCGCTCTCTGACGGCTCACCGGGCCTTGGACAGGACATTTTGGCCTCACCCCGCCCCCCTCTACCCTTGCTGACCGAGCCTTGGGCAGGACATTTCGCCCCCATCCCGCTCTCTCACTGCTGACCGAGCCTTGGACAGGACATTTGTAGCTATATCCGCTGTCTGCGGCTGCGGGCCTTAGTCCGCGGAACATTTAGCGGCTTATCAGCTCTCTCACGGCTCACCGGGCCTTGGGCAGGACATTTGTAGCCCCCATCCGCTCTCTCACGGCTCACCGGGCCTTGGGCAGGACATTTGTAGCCCCCATCCGCTCTCTCACGGCTCACCGGGCCTTGGACAGGACATTTGTAGCCGTCACCCGCCCCCTCACTGCTGACCGAGCCTTGGGCAGGACATTTGTAGCCCCCATCCGCTCTCTCACTGCTGACCGAGCCTTGGACAGGACATTTGTAGCCCCCATCCGTTCTCTCACTGCTGACCGAGCCTTGGACAGGACATTTGTAGCCCCTATCCGCTCTCTCACGGCTCACCGGGCCTAGGGCAGGACATTTGTAGCCCCCATCCGCTCTCTCACTGCTGACCGAGCCTTGGACAGGACATTTGTAGCCCCCATCCGCTCTCTCACTGCTGACCGAGCCTTGGGCAGGACATTAGTAGCCCCCATCCGCTCTCTCACTGCTGACCGAGCCTTGGACAGGACATTTGTAGCCCCCATCCGCTCTCTCACTGGTCACCGGGCCTTGGACAGGACATTTGTAGCCCCCATCCGCTCTCTCACTGCTGACCGAGCCTTGGACAGGACATTTGTAGCCCCCATCCGCTCTCTCACGGCTCACCGGGCCTTGGGCAGGACATTTGTAGCCCCCATCCGCTCTCTCACTGCTGACCGAGCCTTGCACAGGACATTTGTAGCCACCATCCGCTCTCTCACGGCTCACCGGGCCTTGGACAGGACATTTGTAGCACCCATCCGTTCTCTCACTGCTCACCGGGCCTTGGGCAGGACATTTGTAGCCCCCATCCGCTCTCTCACCGCTCACCGAGCCTTGGACAGGACATTTGTAGCCCCCATCCGCTCTCTCACTGCTGACCAAGCCTTGGGCAGGACATTTGTAGCCCCCATCCGCTCTCTCACTGCTGACCGAGCCTTGGACAGGACATTTGTAGCCCCCATCAGTTCTCTCACTGCTCACCGGGCCTTGGGCAGGACATTTGTAGCCCCCATCCGCTCTCTCACTGCTGACCGAGCCTTGCACAGGACATTTGTAGCCCCCCATCCGTTCTCTCACGGCTCACCGGGCCTTGGACAGGACATTTGTAGCCCCCATCCGCTCTCTCACGGCTCACCGGGCCTTGGGCAGGACATTTGTAGCCCCCATCCGCTCTCTCACGGCTCACCGGGCCTTGGACAGGACATTTATAGCCCCCATCCGCTCTCTCACGGCTCACCGGGCCTTGGACAGGACATTTGTGGCCCCCATCCGCTCTCTCACGGCTCACCGGGCCTTGGACAGGACATTTGTAGCCCCCATCCGCTCTCTCACGGCTCACCGGGCCTTGGACAGGACATTTGTAGCCCCCTTCCGCTCTCTCACGGCTCACCGGGCCTTGGACAGGACATTTGTAGCCCCCATCCGCTCTCTCACTGCTGACCGAGCCTTGGACAGGACATTTGTAGCCCCCATCCGCTCTCTCACGGCTCACCGGGCCTTGGACAGGACATTTGTAGCCCCCATCCGCTCTCTCACGGCTCACCGGGCCTTGGTCAGGACATTTGTAGCCCCCATCCGCTCTCTCACGGCTGACCGAGCCTTGGGCAGGACATTTGTAGCCCCCATCCGCTCTCTCACGGCTCACCGGGCCTTGGACAGGACATTTGTAGCCCTCACCCGCCCCCTCACTGCTGACCGAGCCTTGGGCAGGACATTTGTAGCCCCCATCCGCTCTCTCACTGCTGACCGAGCCTTGGACAGGACATTTGTAGCCCCCATCCGCTCTCTCACGGCTCACCGGGCCTTGGTCAGGACATTTGTAGCCCCCATCCGCTCTCTCACGGCTCACTGGGCCTTGAGCAGGACATTTGTAGCCCCTATCCGCTCTCTCACGGCTCACCGGGCCTTGGGCAGGACATTTGTAGCCCCCATCCGCTCTCTCACGGCTCACCGGGCCTTGGACAGGAGATTTGTAGCCCTCACCCGCCCCCTCACTGCTGACCGAGCCTTGGACAGGACATTTGTAGCCCCCATCCGCTCTCTCACTGCTGACCGAGCCTTGGACAGGACATTTGTAGCCCCTATCCGCTCTCTCACGGCTCACCGAGCCTTGGGCAGGACATTAGTAGCCCCCATCCGCTCTCTCACTGCTGACCGAGCCTTGGACAGGACATTTGTAGCCCCCATCCGCTCTCTTACGGCTCACCGAGCCTTGGGCAGGACATTTGTAGCCCCCATCCGCTCTCTCACTGCTGACCGAGCCTTGGACAGGACATTTGTAGCCCCCATCCGCTCTCTCACTGGTCACCGAGCCTTGGACAGGACAGTTGTAGCCCCCATCCGCTCTCTCAGTGGTGACCGGGCCTTGGACAGGACATTTGTAGCCCCCATCCGCTCTCTCACGGCTGACCGGGCCTTGGGCAGGACATTTGTAGCCCCCATCCGCTCTCTCACTGCTGACCGAGCCTTGGACAGGACATCGGTAGCCCCTATCCGCTCTCTCACTGGTCACCGGGCCTTGGGCAGGACATTTGTAGCCCCCATCCGCTCTCTCACGGCTCACCGGGCCTTGGACAGGACATTTGTAGCCCCCATCCGCTCTCTCACGGCTCACCGGGCCTTGGACAGGACATTTGTAGCACCCATCCGTTCTCTCACTGCTCACCGGGCCTTGGGCAGGACATTTGTAGCCCCCATCCGCTCTCTCACGGCTCACCGGGCCTTGGGCAGGACATTTGTAGCCCCCATCCGCTCTCTCACGGCTCACCGGGCCTTGGACAGGACATTTGTAGCCCCCATCCGCTCTCTCACGGCTGACCGGGCCTTGGACAGGACATTTGTAGCCCCCATCCGCTCTCTCACGGCTGACCGAGCCTTGGGCAGGACATTTGTAGCCCCCATCCGCTCTCTCACGGCTGACCGAGCCTTGGGCAGGACATTTGTAGCCCCCATCCGCTGTCTCACGGCTCACCGGGCCTTGGACAGGACATTTGTAGCCCCCATCCGCTCTCTCACTGCTGACCGAGCCTTGGACAGGACATTTGTAGCCCCCATCCGCTCTCTCACGGCTCACCGGGCCTTGGACAGGACATTTGTAGCCCCCATCCGCTCTCTCACTGGTCACCGGGCCTTGGACAGGACATTTGTAGCCCCCATCCGCTCTCTCACTGCCGACCGGGCCTTGGACAGGACATTTGTAGCCCCCATCCGCTCTCCTACTGGTCACCGGGCCTTGGACCGGACATTTGTAGCCCCCATCCGCTCTCTCACTGCTGACCAAGCCTTGGGCAGGACATTTGTAGCCCCCATCCGCTCTCTCACTGCTGACCGAGCCTTGGACAGGACATTTGTAGCCCCCATCCGCTCTCTCACGGCTCACCGGGCCTTGGACAGGACATTTGTAGCCCTCACCCGCCCCCTCACTGCTGACCGAGCCTTGGACAGGACATTTGTAGCCCCCATCCGCTCTCTCACGGCTCACCGGGCCTTGGACAGGACATTTGTAGCCCCCATCCGCTCTCTCACGGCTCACCGGGCCTTGGACAGGACATTTGTAGCCCCCATCCGCTCTCTCACTGCTGACCGGGCCTTGGGCAGGACATTTGTAGCCCCCATCCGCTCTCTCACGGCTCACCGGGCCTTGGACAGGACATTTGTAGCCCCCATCCGCTCTCTCACTGCTCACCGGGCCTTGGACAGGACATTTGTAGCCCCCATCCACTCTCTCACTGCTGACCGAGCCTTGGGCAGGACATTTGTAGCCCCCATCCGCTCTCTCACGGCTCACCGGGCCTTGGACAGGACATTTGTAGCCCCCATCCGCTCTCTCACGGCTCACCGGGCCTTGGACAGGACATTTGTAGCACCCATCCGTTCTCTCACTGCTCACCGGGCCTTGGGCAGGACATTTGTAGCCCCCATCCGCTCTCTCACTGGTCACCGGGCCTTGGGCAGGACATTTGTAGCCCCCATCCGCTCTCTCACGGCTCACCGGGCCTTGGACAGGACATTTGTAGCCCCCATCCGCTCTCTCACGGCTGACCGGGCCTTGGACAGGACATTTGTAGCCCCCATCCGCTCTCTCACGGCTGACCGAGCCTTGGGCAGGACATTTGTAGCCCCCATCCGCTCTCTCACGGCTGACCGAGCCTTGGGCAGGACATTTGTAGCCCCCATCCGCTGTCTCACGGCTCACCGGGCCTTGGACAGGACATTTGTAGCCCCCATCCGCTCTCTCACTGCTGACCGAGCCTTGGACAGGACATTTGTAGCCCCCATCCGCTCTCTCACGGCTCACCGGGCCTTGGACAGGACATTTGTAGCCCCCATCCGCTCTCTCACTGCCGACCGGGCCTTGGACAGGACATTTGTAGCCCCCATCCGCTCTCTCACTGCCGACCGGGCCTTGGACAGGACATTTGTAGCCCCCATCCGCTCTCCTACTGGTCACCGGGCCTTGGACCGGACATTTGTAGCCCCCATCCGCTCTCTCACTGCTGACCGAGCCTTGGACAGGACATTTGTAGCCCCCATCCACTCTCTCACTACTGACCGAGCCTTGGACAGGACATTTGTAGCCCCCATCCGCTCTCTCACGGCTCACCGGGCCTTGGACAGGACATTTGTAGCCCCCATTCGCTCTCTCACTGCTGACCGAGCCTTGGACAGGACATTTGTAGCCCCCATCCGCTCTCTCACGGCTCACCGGGCCTTGGACAGGACATTTGTAGCCCCCATCCGCTCTCTCACGGCTGACCGGGCCTTGGACAGGACATTTGTAGCCCCCATCCGCTCTCTCACGGCTGACCGAGCCTTGGGCAGGACATTTGTAGCCCCCATCCGCTCTCTCACGGCTGACCGAGCCTTGGGCAGGACATTTGTAGCCCCCATCCGCTGTCTCACGGCTCACCGGGCCTTGGACAGGACATTTGTAGCCCCCATCCGCTCTCTCACTGCTGACCGAGCCTTGGACAGGACATTTGTAGCCCCCATCCGCTCTCTCACGGCTCACCGGGCCTTGGACAGGACATTTGTAGCCCCCATCCGCTCTCTCACTGGTCACCGGGCCTTGGACAGGACATTTGTAGCCCCCATCCGCTCTCTCACTGCCGACCGGGCCTTGGACAGGACATTTGTAGCCCCCATCCGCTCTCCTACTGGTCACCGGGCCTTGGACCGGACATTTGTAGCCCCCATCCGCTCTCTCACTGCTGACCAAGCCTTGGGCAGGACATTTGTAGCCCCCATCCGCTCTCTCACTGCTGACCGAGCCTTGGACAGGACATTTGTAGCCCCCATCCGCTCTCTCACGGCTCACCGGGCCTTGGACAGGACATTTGTAGCCCTCACCCGCCCCCTCACTGCTGACCGAGCCTTGGACAGGACATTTGTAGCCCCCATCCGCTCTCTCACGGCTCACCGGGCCTTGGACAGGACATTTGTAGCCCCCATCCGCTCTCTCACGGCTCACCGGGCCTTGGACAGGACATTTGTAGCCCCCATCCGCTCTCTCACTGCTGACCGGGCCTTGGGCAGGACATTTGTAGCCCCCATCCGCTCTCTCACGGCTCACCGGGCCTTGGACAGGACATTTGTAGCCCCCATCCGCTCTCTCACTGCTCACCGGGCCTTGGACAGGACATTTGTAGCCCCCATCCACTCTCTCACTGCTGACCGAGCCTTGGGCAGGACATTTGTAGCCCCCATCCGCTCTCTCACGGCTCACCGGGCCTTGGACAGGACATTTGTAGCCCCCATCCGCTCTCTCACGGCTCACCGGGCCTTGGACAGGACATTTGTAGCACCCATCCGTTCTCTCACTGCTCACCGGGCCTTGGGCAGGACATTTGTAGCCCCCATCCGCTCTCTCACTGGTCACCGGGCCTTGGGCAGGACATTTGTAGCCCCCATCCGCTCTCTCACGGCTCACCGGGCCTTGGACAGGACATTTGTAGCCCCCATCCGCTCTCTCACGGCTGACCGGGCCTTGGACAGGACATTTGTAGCCCCCATCCGCTCTCTCACGGCTGACCGAGCCTTGGGCAGGACATTTGTAGCCCCCATCCGCTCTCTCACGGCTGACCGAGCCTTGGGCAGGACATTTGTAGCCCCCATCCGCTGTCTCACGGCTCACCGGGCCTTGGACAGGACATTTGTAGCCCCCATCCGCTCTCTCACTGCTGACCGAGCCTTGGACAGGACATTTGTAGCCCCCATCCGCTCTCTCACGGCTCACCGGGCCTTGGACAGGACATTTGTAGCCCCCATCCGCTCTCTCACTGCCGACCGGGCCTTGGACAGGACATTTGTAGCCCCCATCCGCTCTCTCACTGCCGACCGGGCCTTGGACAGGACATTTGTAGCCCCCATCCGCTCTCCTCACCGGGCCTTGGACCGGACATTTGTAGCCCCCATCCGCTCTCTCACTGCTGACCGAGCCTTGGACAGGACATTTGTAGCCCCCATCCACTCTCTCACTACTGACCGAGCCTTGGACAGGACATTTGTAGCCCCCATCCGCTCTCTCACGGCTCACCGGGCCTTGGACAGGACATTTGTAGCCCCCATCCGCTCTCTCACTGCTGACCGGGCCTTGGACAGGACATTTGTAGCCCCCATCCGCTCTTTGTAGCCCCCATCCGCTCTCTCACGGCTCACCGGGCCTTGGACAGGACATTTGTAGCCCCCATCCGCCCTCTCACTGCTGACCGGGCCTTGGGCAGGACATTTGTAGCCCCCATCCGCTCTCTCACTGCTCATCGGACCTTGGACAGGACATTTGTAGCCCCCATCCGCTCTCTCACGGCTCACCGGGCCTTGGGCAGGACATTTGTAGCCCCCATCCGCTCTCTCACGGCTCACCGGGCCTTGGACAGGACATTTGTAGCCCCCATCCGCTCTCTCACGGCTCACCGAGCCTTGGACAGGACATTTGTAGCCCCCATCCGCTCTCTCATTGCTGACCGGGCCTTGGACAGGACATTTGTAGCCCCCATCCGCTCTCTCACTGCTGACCGAGCCTTGGACAGGACATTTGTAGCCCCCATCCGCTCTCTCACTGCTGACCGAGCCTTGGACAGGACATTTGTAGCCCCCATCCGCTCTCTCACGGCTCACCTAGCCTTGGACAGGACATTTGTAGCCCTCATCCGCTCTCTCACTGCTCACCGGGCCTTGGGCAGGACATTTGTAGCCCCCATCCGCTCTCTCACTGCTCACCGGGCCTTGGACAGGACATTTGTAGCCCTCATCCGCTCTCTCACGGCTCACCGGGCCTTGGACAGGACATTTTTAGCCCTCATCCGCTCTCTCACGGCTCACCGAGCCTTGGTCAGGACATTTGTAGCCCCCATCCGCTCTCTCACGGCTCACCGAGCCTTGGACAGGACATTTATAGCCCTCATCCGCTCTCTCACTGCTCACCGGGCCTTGGGCAGGACATTTGTAGCCCTCATCCGCTCTCTCACGGCTCACCGGGCCTTGGGCAGGACATTTGTAGCCCCCATCCGCTCTCTCACGGCTCACCGGTCCTTGGTCAGGACATTTGTAACCCCCATCCGCTCTCTCACGGCTCACCGGGCCTTGGACAGGACATTTGTAGCCCCCATCCGCTCTCTCACGGCTCACCGGGCCTTGGTCAGGACATTTGTAGCCCTCATCCGCTCTCTCACGGCTCACCGGGCCTTGGGCAGGACATTTGTAGCCCCCATCCGCTCTCTCACTGCTGTCCGAGCCTTGGGCAGGACATTTGTAGCCCCCATCCGCTCTCTCATGGCTCACCGGGCCTTGGTCAGGACATTTGTAGCCCTCATCCGCTCTCTCACGGCTCGCCGGGCCTTGGACAGGACATTTGTAGCCCCCATCCGCTCTCTCACTGGGCCTTGGTGACATTAACCATTCCAAACCGCTCGTGTTTTTTTTCAGCAGAGTAATATTCACTGAAGACCACTTATCTTCCCTCAATATACATGGTATGCACAGACCTATGTAATGGTCAAACAGCTGAACCTTTAAATTGTATCTTGTTGTTAACACCTTGTTTTAGACAATTTAGACAATTTGCCTGAAGCTATCTATAACTTATGAACGGTCCAAGAGAACTTTTTCTCCCCATTTCGCTGAGAGGAAACATTTTTTCTTACAGTTGTTTGGATATTTTGTTGGTATTTTATTTGTTTTTCAGTAGAGTTGTTCCCAACAATGTAGCAGAATATTCCTTATATGATCTCATCAAATATTTTCACATAATTTCTAAGCATTTTCATTTTTCGACTATACTTAATTGCACTAAACTTTAATAGATATTTTTGCAATAAGAGCTTCCAGAAATTAAGTATATGATTAAGTGTGTGACAAGTACAATTTCCTAACTTATTGACCATTTATCCTAATGGATTGTGATGTAAAGGATATATTTTCATGTGAGAAGTAAATTGTCACTTGTGATGCTCTCTATGTCTTGCAATAGCCTGAAGAAAAAGTTTTTAAATTGGTCATAAGGAATAAGTCCCTAAGGACGGACTGGAAACCGCTTAGCCGGGGATTGCATAAATTCCATAATGACAAAGTAAGCTATAAAAGGTGTACAATTGTAGACTTCCATAATAAAGAGCCAACGTTTGCAGATATTTGCCGTCAGGACGCAGATGATTGCATACTGAATGGCTGAAATACAAGAAGTTCAATTCCAATATTTTGCAAATGCAACGCAGCAGAGAAATAGTTTTCGATTTCAGATAAATTCCAACAACATACTAGTTTTTACAACCCGGACAAGTAAACTGATACACCACTTTGCTTTTGTAAGAGGGAGGAAACTGATCTTTGTACATGTTATTAAGAACGAAGTTACACCACAGAGTTTTCCCATTTAACATTAATCTTGGCTGGGTGGCTCAGTAACTTACTAATTTTATTTCCTCATCTTCGTACAATTTGTTCTCCAGGTCTACCAACGAAGGTTTGGACAGACATATTTGCAGCAAATCTGTGTCTGTTTTTTTTGTTACCAATGCTAGTTCCTTTCGGACTCAGAGCAGAAATTAATTTATCTGCTGTTTGTTTTCTGAAAGCATTCCAGGTCAAAAATCTTTTTATGGTTTTCATCTCGACTTTCGGAAGTACAGGAGTGCTACAAATTTTGTGGACTCTTGTAAGAAGTGAACGGATCCAGGACATTTTGGCACTCCAGGGCTAAAAACTATCATAATGTGTGTATTGTTCCGCATACCTGCCAGTTTTGCTTATTTTGCTATCCAGAAAGTGAACGCCATTATAATCAACAAATGCTAATGCAAATCATGATTAAATTTTTGTCTGTGGGTGGAAGGAATTAAATTTGTTGAGAGGCCGGAATCTGAGAATTTGGGTATCAGCGTAGCACATATACTCCTTGATATTTCCTTTCTCAGATAAGTGATTTATGACTTCTTCTAATGTGGACATGATCATTCCAGCTAACAATGGGCCAAGTGGGGACCCCATAGACACTCCATCTATCTGATGAAACTATTATTCGTTTTTGAATAAGAATGCAGTATGGGTACATGAATCCGTAATCAGCTTCTTCAGAGTAGATTTCTATGAATTAGTGGTAATCAATTTTTGATTGTAAATCTTGTATAAAATAACTTTTACAGCTATAGAAAATCATGGTAAAGTGTCTGCTGAGGATTAGCATGGTAATAAAAATTTGTGCTGTTGTTTTAGACTTAGAGTCCAAGGAGCTAAATGTCTGTAGGTAAACTATTGGTGTTTGGAAGTATTTAATTTTCCGTCCTTAAAACAAGCAAAATAATTGTCACTCAGATATTGCTTTTATGAAATCCTCTCCTCCATTTAAGATGTCGTCTATAAATGTTTATTGCTGTAAATTGATATACATGAATAAATTTCACATGAATGTGCACTGTTTTGTTATAACCAAACTGTCATCTATTCTTAATTCATTTTATTTTTTGGACCCTCCTCATTCTTAATGTTTATTACGCACTTTACTGAGAATTAACTGCTGGGAGATACTTGTACTAAGGGAGCTCCTTAGTGCATAATCCTTTGTTGATACTGTCAAAACCCATTCAACTGACTCTAAATCAACACCAGAAATGTTTATTATCATGCTTATCCCCATCAGACACTTATATATGCTTTTCTTGGAGCCCACTGTAAACTTGTGTATATATCTATAACGTGCCTCAGACGGCACTTTTCTGGGAGCCCACTATAAACTTGTGTATATATCTATATCGTGCCCCAGATGGCACTTTTCTGGGAGCCCACTGTAAACTTGTGTATATATATCTGTAACGTGCCTCAGGTGGCACTTTTCTCCTGAGGATGACTTACATAATGTCTTAATATTGAGAGGTCAAAATAAATTTCTTCGGAGTTACTTTGCTTATGAATGAAAAAAGCTGCACTAAATCGATGAAAATATGTCACACTTTGGTCACCCGTAATATATTGATTTAAGATTTGGTTTTCAATATATATAAATGAGATGACAGGTTAGATTAGAGGATCACTTTGAAAGAAATGAGTGTGGTTAAGCAAAAAGTATGTGTGGAGAAATATAACAATGACCAAATCTTAAGGCACAAATTAAATGTCTATTTTTATCATCATATTAGAGCCCTGTCAGGCATCAGTAAAGAAAGGTATAAGGAGGCCGGGTTGAAATTGTATCTTGTCTATACAAGCCTTTAGTGTGGCCGAGCCTGTCACATGGCCCTTCGCGAGAATATAGTCTTTCCTGATCTCAAACGATATAATGTTAAACACAGATTTTATCAACGCATGCAATCCTCGAGCCCTGCTGTAAGCCGTTGTCATTACAGACAAGCTCGAAACGCTGCAGTACATTGAATTGAGAGTTATTACATAACTTTACCATAAAGACTTACAGATCAAGTTTGAGTTTCGAGTCATTTCGAGTCAAATGCATGGCCGACACATTATAACGGCTTTTGTCCATTTATATTCCAGAATATGTTAACATTTTCAAAATGCTACTCCTCCTGCAGTTTTTGTCTAATTCCAACGAAACTAAACTCAAGTACAGTCTACATCGAGATACATTATTCGTGGTATGGATTTTCCATTTCGATGATTTCTTGTCCGTCCGTTTGTCTGTTTGTCCAGTATATGTTAATGTACATGTGTCTTTCATGAATTTTGACCACTGTAAGCATAATAGCCTGCACTGTATTTCAGGGTTCCTTTTTTTTGGAGTTTCGTGTCATTGTACATTTGACCGTACATTCTGGAAAGGAGTACCCGTGTTGCAAACAAGTTTACGATCAAACTATTCAGCATTTTCTTTACATTAGTGACGAAGTTGTATAGGCACATTTACATCCACTTGAGGATAGCTGGGATTATTGGAGCTACGCTTTCACGCCATTCGACATTCGTCAATCTGTACTCCATTTTTCTGTAGGTAACACTTTGTGAGCTTGTGTTTTGCCACTTGCTAATTTTTGTGAGATGTTATTTTGGAGCTCGTGTCGCTCGTTGTCTCTTTATGCGATTACATACTTTTCATCCCTATTTTACAATGCAAATGATTGTGTGCAGTCCGAGGAAATATACATCGCTTACTCGGCATCACGGACGCTATCGTCTACCTGTTCACCCTGGGAAGAGTACCTTGACAAGCTGTTGGATATAAACCATCTTTAGTGTGCCATACCTGCTACCGTTCGTGACTTGGAAATCAGTGTCATTCAAGAGTTTGGATCTTGATATTCCATATTACGATTTGGACGGTAATACATCAGAAACTATATATTTTGTAATTATATGTATTGTTCTTGTATACTATTGTAAGTTGTACTGTTTGTTGATTTTGTTCAGTTATATGTATTGAAGTTATGCACGCGTCTTTGTATTATTTTGTTTGATCTTGTGTAAGGTTTATCGCTGTCTGAGAGTTGAACAAGCCATTTGTTTATCATTTTTCCTTTTCGACAGTGGTACCCTTACAAGTATATGTTAACATACATGTGAAAACGCCACTCCTCTTATAGTTTTTGCCCGATTTCAGCTTTGTTGAAGTGTAGACTACTGAAGATACCTAATTCGATTAGCATCGACTTTCCATTCCGATGATCGGTTATCTGCCTGTCTGTGTCTTATCCAGTCTATGTTAACATACATAGATCTTTCGAGCGCTACTCCTCCTGCAGTTTTTGTCCGATTTCAGTGAAACTTGAAAATCGGCTTGATGATCGGTTGTCTGTCTGTCTGGTCATCCAACATGTGTTAACATTTCTTTCAAAATGCTACTCGTTACTATTACAGTATTTGTTCAGTTTCAACAAAACTTGGTACAATTGAATCAAGATACATATTTTGTAGTGTTGATTTTCAAGTTTGATTGACCATTGTTCATTATACATACATAAGTTTTTAATGGACTCCGTGATAATTTTGTCCCAACCAGTTGAGCTACTGTCTCATTAGACATTCTGCTTTAATTCGGGTGCAGACATTTACCATTTATACACGGTCATTAAAGGTTATTCTTAGTGCATCTTTGATTTAAATTTACATACAGGGAAGCAAACCTATTTACTATCCATTAACAAGTCATAGGCAGTAGGCTAATCAGCTAGAGCACGGTATGCAGTGTCAGTTAACATGACTAAGCCTATAACACCCCATCTCGGTTCCCTCCATAAACCAGGGGAAGGTTCCACTGATCTGAATCCTCCAGGAACGATATAAACGATTTCGACGAAAGCTTACACATTAACGAAATTACCGACGTCAACGAAAGCATTTTGGAAGTTATTCCAACAAATATAGAGCCATACATATGCGATCCCTGCCACGACTCCGATTCGGACTGTCTCAGTGACCAGGGTAATGACAGCCATTATGAAGGTAGATCCCATTCATGTAGAGACCGATCGGTTAACACTAACTTGTAGGTGCTCGTTACTACATTTTTGTGCCTAATATGTGAAATGTGAGTTTCGAAAGTTGCAGTGCTTTTTTTCATATCCAGAGCAAACTGATCCATGAAAATCGAGCTTCGTAGCTGAAAGCAGTTCGTAGTAAAGGCCGCGAATGCCGTGCTTACATGTAATGGTAAAAATTTACCTAAATGGCAAATAAACTATGCTGTATGTTTTGTAAATGGTCATGCAAATCGTCAACTGTAACTATTCCGTATGGATCCTGATTAATCAGCAGGCCCGCGGGTTAGGCCTAAATAGGGGCCAACTGCGAGACTGGTAAGTGTAGGCCTACTGTCTTGCCATCTCCGGGTGCTTGCTATTCTTGTCAACATCAGGATATACTTCATCGATAGTACAACTACAGGAAATAGTTTGCTAATACATCCAAATGGTCAAAGTGCGCCAAGCGAATAACACTGTGTGTAGTGTACTCTGTACGGATTGCCAAACTCGTGTGTTTCGCACAAACTTTGCTCAGTTTAATGCCACTTTCTTGTCTTTGGGCCAACTATGCAAGCTGACACCACCCGCTGAATGTTGCTGCATCCCCTAACTAAGCATCGACGTGGAATGTTGAACAAAACGTACTCTCAGACTTGACATTTCTGAGGTGTATGAATGACGTTGTTCGCCGGTAAACGAATAGGAAAAGCAACAAAACGACAAGCACTCTCCCCCTGGTGACGTCATGTGTATGTTTATCTGTATTTAAAATTAACATTTTTTAAAATAATAGTATCTCACGACCCACTGGGTCTTTTTAACGAATAAAAGGGCATTTTAATTTGAATAATGTCCATTCACTGAACAACAGCAGGTGCCTGTAATGGGAATGTGCCTGTGAAAGGAAACCATTAAGCCAAAAGAAATTCTTCTCTAAGGGATGAATGTCTCTTAAAAAGCGACTAGTCGTATAGCTAACTTGCCCACTCTACCTCTTCACAGCCATTTTGAATTCGAACTGAAAGCTTAGAGTGGCTAAACAGGAAGAACACGCCCTTTCCTTCCTGTTTCATATGATTCATAAGTGGTGGTTTATTTCCCGCAGTTATATAGATTATTATGTTATACTCTTGTAAAACGACTGTGTACAAATTTACACATCCACAATGTGTGTTCGTCAGTGGAAAACAAATTGTGTTGTGAATGTATTACACAAATTGTGTACTGCTGGTACACATAATTATGTTGATGTACATTATTGGTCACAATAATATAAAAGATTCGTACACAATTTTAGCTTTTAGAGAGTAGGCTCAGAAGATATGTGTATAGCAAACCTTTAACACAGATGATGCGCGGCGAATCATATGCCTGCATGAAGCCATCCAAGAGACCCCTAACCATGCACAACTTCTCGGCCTCAATATAAGCGCAATTGCCGAACAACGCGTTATCGCGAAAGGAGTTCACATTCGACAGCCTGTGTGTCTAATTTTAGCCACACAGGCTAATCAACCAATGAAAAAATTAGAGAATTAAACGAAGAATTCAAAGAAGACTTTTCACTCAGATATGCGCTATATATATATAACCCCAAGACAAAGATTGTTATGCATCGGATCCGCAGACTACGTGCAGGGCAAACCACTCGCTAATAGTAAATATAAACATCTAAAATAGACACACGTAACATTGCCATCCATGACTGATTGGGGGACCTTAATTACAGCCTTCGTGCCTGGGCCTAATAGGCATGATTGCCCATGGCCATTATGCAACTTGCTCGATAGTTCTATGATGTAAACGGATAGCGGGCAACTTATGTCATGCATTCCCCAGCGTTGGATGTGCTTGCAGTCTCACCTGGCCTGGGGCCCATGTTACAAACAGGATGTATGTGATGTCAAACATAATTACCACGACGACACATACTATAGAGATAGTTTTTGCACCAACCTCACTTGGACAAGCAGTATGACAATAGTTCTGCTTTAGTAATTACGTTGTCGATAAATACCATATTCATCAATCAAGCACTACTGGATTTTGGATGAGAGAGGAGTTCACTTGGCATTTCTTAGCTTTGAAATGCTGGACAATACCAAATACATGTACATTTGTCGTCTCGTTCCTCTCCACTTGAACTACTGAATCGAATATGACCAAATCTGGTTTCAAGTTGGCGTATGAGTACTGAAGTATCTGGCAACATATGGTGCCGGTCTGACATAAACCATCTTGACTGGATACTGCTTTCTTAAGAGGAGCTTAATTACTAGTTAGATTTTGGAACATTTTTGTCCAGCTGTTTTAGTCATTTTGATTGGCTATTTCTGGTCTGCAAGATATCCCCAGAATTATTTGATCGAATCTAATGCGATTTGATTTCAGGCCTTCTTAAGAGGGCCATAAAAATCGATGGGATTTTAGTACCCGTTGATCTGGGCCCAATTGGTCGACTGATATCTATGCTGATAGGCAAGTTTCTGCTGTCTGCAATGTATCTGGCTAACTACTTGACCGAATTTAATAAAAAATTAAATTTTAAAAAATAAAAATTTAAAAGTTGTCAAATATTTTTATAGTACTCTAATTAAACCAGTTGTCGGAAAGTTATCTTGGAATCACAAGGCTGAGTTTGCGCTAAGAATCTCCTTATTGCCATTTCAACATAAAACATGCTTATTTGTAAAGATTCTCAAAAATGTTGTAGGCCTACTGCTGAGTGATAGCCTCACTGAATTTTACACTGTTATAGGGTTGTGTTATTCTTATATTCCAGATCTGCTAGGCGTAACCAGGGTGAACAAAGGTTAAACAGATTTACACAACTGGATATTTTCGTTCTCCTTTCTAGGTTTGCCTTGCATCACTTTCTATTCAAGGTGAGTTGAAAGTGTCCCATATCTAACAATGTCCCCTGACTAACAATGTGATAAACCACGCAAAAAGCTCACAAAAATAAGGAATATCGAGCCCTTGTAACTTTATACCTATGTATCGTAAGAGATCCCTGTATATATATATCAGGCGTATTAAAGTTAGCAACCATTCCATTCAGTGAACCAGGAAATGTAAACTTCAGCAGGAAAAGCACGCGTGGCCCATCAGCCCACATTATGTGCTGTGGTATGATCGAGCATAAAATTGGCAGGGTTCACGAGCTGATTCAGCCTGGGCTGGAATCGTGATATCATCTAACATTTAGGGGAACATTGCCAAGATTTCACCTTTCAAGCCTCAGGGTGGAACGACTCGGGAGCGACACGTGCTGTCCGTTAATGACCTTGTCCCACAACTAGTCATGGGTTCCAGTTTAAATGATGCTTCCGGTGGCCAACCCTTGGTCTGAGGTTAATTTCATTATTATTTTTTATAGGATAAACAAAGGACCACTTAGTAGTCCTCTTTATCAACTCCAGGGCCTACAGTACCTAGCTGGCCTAAAGCTACTTAGTGAATGAGAACAAGATTTCTCGCTAATTCGTGCCTTTGGCTTAATATTTTAACTGCGCGCATACAGCTGGGATGACCTAATTACTGTTGTTTTTGTTGTTGAAAATGGTTTTCTTGGCCTGTTGTTCTTGATCATGGTGAATATTTTTGAAATGCGCATGCTTCGGGCCTTATAACCACACATCCGTCATTTTTTCTTCTTCTTGTTTGCCACGTCCTTTCACAGACTTAGCTCTGTATCAAAAATGAATACATTACATCCGAGTTGCCTTTATTCGCTTTACAACGTTGATTAATTATTTGTTCTTCTTTATGGGCTGCATGTTTTCTTTGGAGATGTGTGGGTGGATGTATTAGATCTAAGCGCATGGGCGGTTTGTTTTAATCTAGTCCACATGCTGGACATCTGGAGAATTCCCGAGAGGTATAACGTAATCTCCGCACAGAAACACGTACGGATCCATCGAAGCCGTGTGGACTCTAAGTTCTAAATACGTGCAATGAAGAGGGTAACACAAATACACAAATCCGAGATGAAGGCAGCAGGCATATCGGCATGTGATGCTAATAATTCACGACCAGCCCGGGAGACAGGCCTGCGTTGTTTAGAGTACCTTTTCCACAGGCAGCATAATTTCTCGTTCTTCATTTCATAAACTCTTGTAACCATGATCGCTTTGTGTAACACACAGCATGTACAGTATGTTACCCACAACTTGATTTCCGGATAATCAGTTTACAGTGAAATGTATTTAGTATCGACGTTATGCGGGTTATGCATGGCAACAGGCAGACGGTGCCCAACTTCACAACGTCAAACCACACATCTGACCACCTTCACATCTAGGGCAATGCAAGCTGTCTAAGAATTTTTTTCAAGGAAATCCAATACGTTTATTTAGGAGAATGGAAATGTAGGCAAAATACAAGCACCTACCGCACTCTGAACCTATCTGTAAACATAAAGCTGCGACAAGGAATTCCTAGCCCTTGCCACTGTCTGCAATCTCAGTCCTGTCAAGGGATGTTTCGCGTTACAAACTGGCTAATGCGGAAGGGACCTTCATATAATTAGGTGTACACAACTCTTCTCGTAGCATTTGTTTTGTGATCATGTGTTTTCTGTGACGATTTCAATCACTGCAGCAAGTTATCATCAAGTCTATGTGTTAGGGGCATTCCATGAAACCCTTTTCCAATGTTTAGGCGAGCCTTTTTCCTCCGACCATGGTTGGGACCACATCATCAAGCAAATAATAGACTTCAGCAATGGATATTGTTTCTAATGTCGGGCGGAGCATTCGTGATCGTGTTTTGCATGCTAGAACTTGTATCAGTCTTTCTTCAAGGTTTAAATGTGGGGTCTCCTTCCAGCGACCCAGGAGCCTGTCAACAATGTGGTCACGGTGAGTTCAAGTCCAGCTCATGCCAGCTTCCTCTGCAGTTGTACGATGCAAGTTCTACCAGCAACTTGGGAAAAGTCGTGGGTTTTCCCCGGAATCTGCTCGCTTTTTCCCCATCATAATGCTGACAGCCGTCGCATAACTTAAATATTCCTAAGTACAGGGTAAATTACCAAATAAATAAATAACTAAATAAAAGCTTAAATGACAATCGAATGGGACTTGGCTATATATATCCAGTCAGTCACACGTTCTGGCACATCTGTTCAAATGGAATCATCAAAGTGGTAAATGTCATTTAGAAAGTGAATTTAAGCAACAGTATTATCGTTATTAGAGATTACACTTTCTGGATATAGCACAGGTTCCAGCGCTGAAAATTGGCTGAGCCCTATCCGGGTTTCAAACCAACGACCTCAGAGTCAGGCACCAAATCGTCAGAAAAAAGTCTTTTTTGACGCCTAGGTTCACGTGAAATTTCACAACTATAACTTAAGATTTTTCCTTTGCTGATTAGGCAGCACACTTGCTTGCATAGTTGTGTAAGGCCGTTCTCGTTTTTAATCCGTGACCTGTACAGCACGTTTCCAATTTAGCGTGCCAACAGGTGCCATCTGTATTCCCTTAAAAAAAAGGACAACACTGGACCAAATATATATATATATATATATGTATACACTGATAAAGAGTCCATTTATAACTCAAAAGCTTTCTATATTTATGACGTGGGAAAATCGAACAGATCACCATACTCTCAATTTTAACCAGTCAAAGACGAGACGTTTCTACCACCTGAGAAGGCCTCATGTTTCCGCTGTGAAGTACCAGTTCCTAGTTCACCATTTTGCCATGTAAAAGTAGTGTTAAATCAACTGTGTTCCTTCTGATTACGAGGCAATCCTGATATACTTTAAACCCATTTTCAACGAGAAAGTTATTGTGGAATACGTTGGAGGTTATTCCCTGTGGGCTCAACCAGGTGGCCACAATGGGTCTTCGATTGTAATAATAATGGAGACTGTACTTCGCACACAAAGGCGTGCCTCACCTCTAATACTGAAAAGCGCAGAGTACGGATGACGCAACATCATGTTTCCGGCTTCTCTAAAAAGGCGTACCTCATGACCTCGTAAGAATTCCAGATTAAAAGATGAGTTACCAAGCACGTCATAAGAATGTCTACGCCCATGTAGGTCTCTATGGACCCCTCTGCTGAAATGACTTTGGTTTTACTGTTTGTTGCCTTTTCTTTAAAACCCATGTTGTAAACATTGTCTAAGTATTGACATAATACATGATGTTACATTCTGTCACATGTGAATGCAAACGCGTTAAGATGTTACATTGCGTGAGAATTTTTTTTTAACAACACGTTACAATTTCAATACTTTAACATTAACAATGGCAAAATCATAAATGTCTTTATCTGATGGATGAGATAGTCTTTAGATTACAACACTTTTGAGCATTTTGTATTGAAAGTGTTAAATTTCCAAACTTAACAACGTGTTAACCTGACATTATGAATACTTTAGTCCTCTCCCAGAATGTTCTAATAATTGTAAAACTCACATTAACTTCAAAAAAGCAATGGTTGACAATGCTGACATTCAGATGTCGTGATTTTATTTTCGACAATGCCATAATTGATGGCGAGTGCGATATCTCGGTTATCTTACACCACAAAAGTAAAAAGTGACGTTATCTGATCTTTCAATGGGATTATTTATCGATACCTATTTACAATTTGACTAGTGTTGTCTTCTAAGCGACTCGATCGACTTGATCAGTGACTACCTTAAGATATTGGAGAGTGATGACGTGTTATGACGCCAAGTTAGCTATACCTGCATGTTTCTTTATAAAATGACAATCGTCAGAACCGACTGAAAGGCTATCAGCCAAGATCAATTCGGTTTTTTACTGATAAACATTTAAACTTTTCTAAAATATTGTTATTACGCCACTGGAATATATTTTCGAGAAGAAAGTTCTATATTTTAACGGAAATTAAACCTTTATATCCATTTGAAACGTGCCTGGCGTTTTTCAAGTTACATGTATAGCTGTTTGTACACGCGCATGCGCAGAGACTCAAGAGAAAAGAGCCTGTATCCACACCTGGACAAACTTGAAAACTTCTTTCGAAACTATATTTATAATGCTGTAATATAGAGTTTGACACATGCTGGGTCAGTATAGATCTATATTCTTCGTTCTTGTCGCCCTATTCACAATACTGTATGCCTATATCTCCAACCTTAGGCGCCGGCGTGTATGTCTAACAGTTCATCCCGTTCATGTCCCGCACCCGGGGGCAACGCTTTTGTGGTACTGCAGCTAGTATCGTGGTTTGTTCATAACCGTGATAGACGTCATATGAGACGACGGTTGCCATGGAAACTCGGCCCTAGACGACAGCTGGGAGGTGAATATAAATGTAGGTCGCGTGATATTGTAGATCAGGTCACGTCTTTGCGAATGGAATGCGAGTAAAACTTGGCAAGACGCCAACTTTTTTTGTGAGCATGAGACTTGGTGTATACAGCCTTCGCTGTGAACAGGAAACGAGTGTCAGATGTCTGCTGTGTAAACGAGCGGCGATGTGCTGGATCTACTCCGACACGTATTGTAGCCTATAAAGTCTGTCTGAGATTTTTTTTAGAGCATTCTAACGCTGTATGTTTGTTACCAAGGCCAAGGTGTTATTTCTTTTCTTCAGACAACAGGTTGAAAACAAACAAAAAAAAAAAAGACAACAATTCTTTCACTGGCTGAATTAAAACTTGGAATTTTCAAGTGGTGAATGCTAAATCCGATGTGCTGAACTGGCTTGTTTGTACCTTTTACAAAATGAGCATATTGCTAGATGAACTAATTTGCATATCAAATACAGCAAGAAAACCACAGTTGGCTTTGCTTTCATCCTCACATTGTTCAAGCAATTTTAATTTGGATTCTGTTTTCCCTCCTTCCATTAGCAATGTCAACAAAGCCAATGACATGGGTAGTACACAATGTAACAGACTGAAGCATAGAGAGTAGTAAAACAAGAACAGCGAAGACAACCTGATAGTTGACGAATGGGCATACGTAACCTGTGAATTCCAGTCAGTTTTGTAAATTTATGTGTAACCTGTAGTCTTGGTTCTATTCTGGTCATGGAAATGCTTAAATATAGCGACTTACTAGTCCCTTTAACAAACAGTTTATGCAGAATTAGGGGAAGAAAAATGCATCCCTGATGTTAATTAGAATTTACAGGTCTAGAATTCCTCAAAAAGCTGTGCTGTCCCGGCATCTGTTAAGATCGTAAAGAAATACAGGGAGTGAGCTTCAGCAAGCAGTACCACGGTTTCACCTAGGTATCTAAAGTTGATATCATCGGCTGCGGCTTGAAGTCAGGACATTTGTGTGGTACCATGTGACGGGTTGGGTACGTTTACCACGCGCACACTGGATTCCCCCATTCATATAGACCTGCATGACCACCGCCATGTGAGGACAAACAAAAACGATCTGCAATATTAAAAGTAGGCCTATAATATTGTGTGTGAAGAATTTCAATTCCAAAGGATTTACAACAATATGTTAAGAATGAAATTATTTTAGAATTTCCATTGTAAGTATACATCGCCTGTTTCCTTTAGGCTAAAATCTGGGGGATTGGCGTGCAAGGGTAGGTTTATTAGTTATAGATTATTAAAAATTGGGAAAGGGTCACAGTAGATTCGCCGGCTTTTATATCAGTTTATCTATCAAATTACCTAAAAAGATGGCTGATCCAAAAAATATACACACAATGTTGGGCCCCTGGCAGTATTTCAGAAGTGTGGGAAACCTTTCTCTCTCTTTGTTCTTTCTACATATCATGATGTTTTGCCTGAATAAAACAGGCTGGCAACAAACCTTTTTCACCAATTTAAAAATTGGATTTACGATTTTCATTTGATCTGAGATCACCGCACGCATTAGGATGTCTATAAACCTACGGCAATGAATCAAGTTTGCAGCACGTGCAGATACGTCACATGACTGAGTGACCAATCACAGCTCGCCTTCAAGCATCATGCATGATACGGCTTCATGTATTTTCACCATTCATTATCTCTCCGAATGTCACACTGCCTTCCATCACCCGGAATCCAACAAAAGCCGAGTGTGCATCAGAATCGTGATAAAATGTTTGAATTAAAACACTGACTTTTTCAAAACATTGAACTCAACATTTCTAGAAACGGTTGATACCGTCGTAAAACTGGTACACTTTTTTTACATTTCTTGTCACACCAACCTGATGTGGAAATTCCCGAACCTCCTTGTTTTGAATTAAGAACTGTAGTATGTCTCGCCCGTATTTAGCTCTGTGGAAAATCACTCATACTCGTTACCAAAATTGCCTTTAATTAGCGACTTGTAACATCTCATATCGATATGTTGGACGGCCATATTATTGGAGAGAAAGCTCCATAGGTTTGTTTTCGACACCAAGAACTCATCTCCTCGATGACGTCAGAGTGCTAAAATCGCAAAACTCCTTCTCGCCTTAAAGGGGCCCAATGCCGAGTGCCCCTTCGTTGTTTCTTGATTACGTCACAGTTCTACGTGCATGTATGCTCAAAAAGTCCTGAGGTACACTGTAAGAACTGAATTCAAATTTACAGCCTGAAGCACTGAGTATTGTTAAAGTATGTCGTGTTGTAAATAATTTACGCCATTTTTCAGAGCAATTCTGCAGCTATGTAGTGTAATTTTACGTTAGGCGGTGTGTATCTACAGTATTCTCTGTAAAACTGTGGTGGTCTGACCAGTTACAGTCCACTTAACTGTAGATGTTTTTACACTGATTTTCTTGTAGACATATAACAACAGTAACGTGTGTTGTTTTACAACACTCCCTTTGATTTACATGAACCTGATATGTAATCATTTCCAAAACTGTAAACCAACAAATGAGTTGTTGTGAACTTGGGAATGAAGCAACTTATATTGTGTCAAATGAACATTAAGGTCACGACTGTCAGCCTACTGGTCAACCATAGTTTGATGCTAGCCAATTATGGGCTATACATGGCATTTAGGTATACGCTATAATGTAGTGTACCGTATACATAAAGGCCACACAGGCATATATGTTTGGCTAGGGTGATCCCAAATTTCTGAGTGAAAGACGACGGTGTTAACGATCATAAGAATGACACCTCGTGACGAATATGGAGGGTCAAATGAATTAATCGTTTGTATGCGACGTACAGAACACTCAAATAGTAGTTATGGCCCACCAAAGGATTGAGGACGCAGACACTCTAACAACTAGTTGCGAACCCTTGTTGAGTAATACCTCACTTGCCTCACCACCAGATGTTGGAGTTTTCATCCACTTGCGCAGATCGCGAAAATTTGCCGGCAAACATTTGTCGGAAAATAGTTGAGAAGTTGAGAAGGTAGGCAAATTGTCAATTACCGGGGATAATTTCGTACATGTTACTGGAGGTTAACCGACTGTATGTTTGAGTGCCGTTCTTGTGGAATAGACTTTAAATCTGTCGAATTGTACCGGAGATACTGAAGCAGAATTCACTCCAATTCTCCGGATGTCAGGTTTCCCTGTGGAATAAGATACTGTCGGTCTAAGTTTTCCGCGCATGTTGCACTGAGGCGACACGTATGTCGTTACCATCATTCCAGATTAAATATTGATTTATTGAGTTACCAAGCACGTCAGGGAGAAATGTCTGCAGCCATTTAGATCTGAATACCCTTCTCGTGATATTAGTAAGATTAAGTCATTTGTCTATGAAGGGTCATGAGGGTGTTGGGTGTAGGCCTATCTCAAAACATACTGCATGTATTGAGATCACGTTTGCATATATATGCCCGTAATGACAGGCTGATGAAGAACGATTTGATTGTGTATGCATGTAATCGTGAATGCTTTTGCAGCCACATGAAAAAAATATATTTCAGTTTGTTCGGAGATACATGTATGATGTGTGCATTTTTTTGATAAGAAACCACCAACTCAAGGAATGTTGAAAGTGGCTGCCTATTGCTAACAACGCATATTGCAGTTGTAGGTATGTAGTTATATTACTTGGATGAATTAATCACATCATCTCTGTCATGCATGAGGTCTAAATGAACTTTGCAGAGAAGAAAATTATTGGGTACTTTTCGTTATACACTAAGTGATTCCATGTTTTTGAGTTTGACGTTTTCTTGTTACATCAACATAATTCTGCAAGTCGTTACTGAAAAAATTGTAGTCATTTTTTGATGGAAATTTGTACCCTCCATATTATTATTTGACCTACATGTAATTCGAAATCTTCTCAGGTAGCAGACGTTCCTGGTTTGGTGGTAGTATTTGCAGGTTATTATGTATTTAAGGTGTATCTGCTACAGTGGAACTCATGCTTAGGTGAAACTCCTAGATCTGTCACATTAACTGTTTGCCTGTTGTTTTTTGGTATTTGTGTTGTTGTTTTTTTTATCATCTTGAAGCAAAGTTGAAATGAAGTTAGTACATGTCCATGTATCAGGATTCCAATGATCCCTGAATTTATGGTACAGGTTGAATTTACTGACAGATTTTCAAGGCCTACGAAGTTTTGAAACAGAATTTACATTGGAACATATCGTTTAAAGCACTTGATTTTTCAGCTCTAAATATTATGTTGCATTGTGTTCTAAATGAACTGATAAATAAGCTAGCAAAGTAGTATCCATTAATCTCCATTTGATAGAGTGTAATTTAACTATTAAGTTGTTTCTTGAAACAAATTCCAAAATTGTCACCTATTTTGAGCCCTGATGTACTGCTGTCTTCCACTTTTATCACCTATGTATAGTAGCTTCCGTAAAACCATGTATATACTCTAGCACTGATATCATTTTAACACTGAAACATCGCATGCTGTTGTTCGATTTTAAATCTTATGATGGCCTCACTTATGTAGTCTTGCTTAAGTTTGGTGGATACCACTTGCCTTCATGGAAAAGTCTACCAATATTCACTAACTTGCCAAAGGTTGATGGTTTACTCCAGGAGCTCTTCCTTTGCAAATGTTGATATATTAGCTGTCATTATACAAGGGAAAATATTTTGAGTATGGCTTTAGACAAAGACCATTCATATGAAGTTTTTTAGTGGTACTTTTAAAACAGTAATATGCAGTGTCAGTGTCCCTTGAATATCAGAAAAATTATATTACAAACCAGTGGAAAGAGTTGCGTTGTGAGCTGTTATTTTCAGGCATGTTTATGTACATGTGATTGCTGCGACCCATGCGCGTAGACTTTATGGCAGTTGCAAATTCTAACTGGTTTTCAGTGCAGATGCTTTGTGAATCTGAATTCCTCAACTAGGAGTAAAGCGAAGGCCAGACGAAGTGGAATACCCAGTAAAGTCCTGCCATTCCTGAATTCCCTATATAAGTTATGTTAGAATATTTAGTGTCACTGTGCGGCACTGTTCAATGTTAAAAAATAAAGGTAAGGCAGTAGTGTTTTGGTTAAATATTTTGAGAGATTTCTTCAGAGAGTTGGTTAATTAATAATGGTTTAGAAAACATTTCTGCAATTAATCTCAACCTTTCAAACACAAAGTTGTTTGAAATTCTTAAGTGCATGTGTAATCTTGTACCTGTTTTCATGAATGTTTCCCAAAGGAAGCTTAAAAGTAGACGTATGCGTACATATTATTACATCTAAAGCTGCTTGAATAAATTTAAATGGCTTTGATTATGTCGCTCCCCCCTCCCCAACCGTTAAGTTTACAGGTCAAATCAGGAATTGATGTTATGGTCTTACTCTAAATAGTTTCATATTGACACACGTAAGTGGATGGTGTCTGAATTTCCTGTGTATGCTTATTGCCTTCAACTTGACACCTGCAAGTCGACTCTAGGTGTCAGTGTTTTCTTTCGGCTGTTCCATGTAAGTTGAGAACATTTCATAAGTTCGCTGTTTTGCATTAGGTAGGAGTTGTTTTTTATTTTTCGTGTAACAAGTGATTCAAGATAATTAAGACAGTGTGTTTCCTTGAGTCATAGGCATTTGAGGGATTTGTACTGTTGTATTATTGTGAAAGCTTATCTTCATTTAAGTGACATCTCTCAAGATGCAATATAGCTGTACATGTCATTAATATTTTATTGTTTTCGCTGACTGTTCATTCCTACACGTGTGTAAGAGATGTACTTGTAAGAAAGGTTTCGCAAAGTCTTTGTTTTGCTTTAAAGTGCAAAGTGATTTTCTTACTTACTCAGTGTTTGAATCAGAGAAAGACGTAATTAAAGATTTTATGTGTCATTCGTGTTGCCACGCATGACTTAATCTGCATACATAAGTCGTTTATGTCTTATGAATCTTTTGCCGATATGCTGAAGTTAGAAACATGTGTACCATTAGCTGTGCCCACAGCAAGTCCTGTGACTTGTGTGGCTGTTTTTTTTTTGTTAAATCTTTGAAATAATGAATTAATAAAATTGTCATATGTCACTTTTTACTTGATTTGATTTGGATTTCAAAGGTAATTTAGAATTACTCTTTTGGTATATACAACAATGGCAATTACAAATCTACGGTGAAGTCCAAAATAAAACAACAGAAGAGTTTTCTTAATTTGCCATGAATTTCGATGCTAATTTACAATGGTTTCCTCTGTAATACTACAGCAGTGACAGCTGCAAATCTACCATGAAGTCAGTAATAAAATCACAAAAGGGCTTTGTTAATTTGCCATGGATTTCATTTCTAATTTACAATGGTTTCTTCTGTCATACTACAGCAATGACAAGTGCAAATCTACTGTAAAGTCTTGTTGTGTTGATTTGGAATGGATTTTACTGGTTATTTACAATGGTATTATGTGGAACTATGCTCCAGTTCTGGGTGTAAATATACAAACAGTACGTCTTGTAAATCTACAGTGGAAATCACTGGTCACAAAATTGCCTGCGCTTTTCCTTGTAAAATTACAGTGTGAAACTAAAAAAGCAAAGCTTAAGTAAAGCCGCTCATTGGTATTGGACTCGGTGCATTATTCAGAATGCCATCGGTTTTGGAATAATTATGACGTCAACCGAGGAAATGAAGTATTCGAACCGTTAACAAGATGAAGGATTTTATAGAGAGCTGATTATAGGCGACGAGTGAAAAGAAATAGGCTATTTGGTATGAGTGGTGTATAATTTAAACGCCACAACCCTCCGGCAACCAGATTATCCAACGGAAACCAAAGGGCACTATATTTGTTTGAGGTTTGAAGGGACAACATCTACAGTAATATGAATGAATGAATCATTATGGCCTAACGCCACTTCGGCAGTATTTCAGCCATGTTGTGCCGAACAGTGATATGAAGAGTGCTTTTTACGATGAGGTTTTAAGTTGATTGAAGGACCATGCCTTGACACATCGATCGAGAACCTGCTTTAAAGTATACGTGTAATACCGTTTACCTGCTAAAGACGTTCCATAGCACAGCTTGTGTTGATCTGTATCAGTGAGAGCAGTACGTGCGCAAGATTTTGCGTGATTTGGCGCCTTCTTCAACTTCCGGTAAGCATGAGGAAAAACTGCTGCCTACCAGAATTCTGACCGACAAGGAGGCGTGCTGTGGATTAGGCTTAAATTTCTTGAACATCTGTCAGATCCTTACGAGGGAAGCTCGGGAGCCGGACCTAGCTTCACAAGACAGTTTTTATCAAAGGCAATGACTATCCATCAGTGATAAAGGCTTTGTTTTTCGAAAATTTTTCTCGAAATTATGTGGGAACAAAAGCAGGCGAAAATGTATTATGTACATAAATTATATACATGTACATATTAAAAACCAAGAGATTAAAACTGCAGTCCATGACTGTTCATTTCCTGTTAACAAATATAATAATCATATTCATGAGCTGGGGTTGTAGATCCTGTTTGTGGATCATTCTAAAACCACTACATGTGTAAAGCAGATAACACATATTACCCGACATCATTAGTGACAGGTGTTTCGTGGTGACATATTGTTTGTAGACCTGTTATAGAGGTCGGCCAGCTTAATAGGCCTATACTCTTTTGCCTACATGACTTTTATACCTGAATTTCTCTTTACTTCATTTAACCAACAGTTTCGCCTGAATGTGAGGTATAAGCCGCGTTGTTTTGCAGTACGTGGGACAGATTACTACATAAAATCAATCAAATCCTAACCCGATTAGTTCATAAACTAATGTAGTGAGAAGCTGTTCTTATTATTTCATTACATCTGTTCCCTGCTAAAAATCGCACTTCGTGAAGGCATTTGTAAGTATAGGGCATGTCTATATGAGTTGCACATTTTCGGATGCACCTCTGAGACAGATGGCTTGTCAGGTAGTTGACGGAGTCCGGTGGTTTTACCCCAACTTCCTCCGCCCATAAACCTGACCACCGTCAAGTGTGAAAGTGAAAACCTCTTCAACATGACGCCATCAAATAAAATATAAATAAATAAATAAAAGAAAATAAATAATTAAATAAATGCATGAGTTACAGAGAAGGAAATAAACCACGAAACATGACTCGAAGGCCTATAACGATTGTAAGGAACCCACAACACGAGGTTTACATTTTGAATTTGTTATCATTCGCTTTGGGTCGTTTTAACACAGTATTATCACAAGGAGGCCAAGTAGTTTGGGTACACTGAAACCACGTGACTGTATTAAGTCTGTGTCTATTTCGACGGCAGGGCAGATGCGATTTAAGAGGTGATTTACATGTAATTTGTGACTGCTCAACGACCAATTCCACATCAATATCATTTGTTATCAGGTAAATTACCCTCGATGGCAGCTCTACCATATGCCTTTATAAGTTGTCATTTAACAGCCTGTACCCATTTTACAACACAGTCACGTCTAGCGTCACGTAAGAACATACAGCCTACTTCTACTTTGCAGCGCAGTTTGAGGTCACCAAATAAAAGAATATCTAACATCCGTTAGACGTGAAGAGTGGGGAATGCTTGCTCGCTCTGTATGTGGCAATGTTAGTCTCCACTTTCCCGGTAATAGTAGGATTTGTCATGCCATATCAGTCAGCGCGAAGAACACGGATACACGAATGCAAGCTTCTTTTGGAATATGATGTCAAACTTGTATATATTTATTACGCTCTATTTATTTTTATGCACTATATATTTAACTTGGAACAGGTTGTCCATCTGCATGTGCTTGCGACTAAGGTAGCATATACAAGGCTCTGCCAGAACACTTTCAGATTATTTATCATCATACAAAGCAGGGTCTTTCTTTGCCCGAGCTGGAAAACCCACGTAATGCCCGTCTTTTCTTGCCAAGTCATATGACTTCCTTCATGTGAAAGAAGCATTGTGATATGGGACTAAATCGCCTCATGTTGTAATTGCAAATGTCTGATTTATTTATTTATTTATTGTTTTGCCAGGTGGAACAAAGTCATATGATTTCCCATGATTTTAACAAGATCACAGGCGTTAAGTTAAAGTCTGAGGTATAACTCGAATTAGAATTGAACCCTGGATTAATGTAAGGGAGGAAGGCAAGGAAGCTCTCTCCACTATTTTACCGCAGACGGTGGGTCACAAGTGCAGCAGTTTTTACTACAGCCTTCTGTCAATAGTGTACATTAATATATATGGTTATGAAATTACTCGTATACAACTCTCGGACAACGGATTTTCTAGATTGGCCTGCATTCACTGTTTTTCA
This sequence comes from Acanthopleura granulata, assembly GCA_016165875.1. NCBI lineage: Eukaryota > Metazoa > Mollusca > Polyplacophora > Chitonida > Chitonidae > Acanthopleura > Acanthopleura granulata. The sequence goes on from JABBOT010000005.1 coordinate 1,716,378, forward strand.
CGCCTCTTTGGAAACAATCGGTTTTCCTTGCATGTAAAATCGATGTAAGCCACTTACAATCCATTAGTATTTCATATCTAATACACGTGGGAGGTCGTCTGTAGCTTGCCAAAAATTGGTGGTTTTCACCGAATACTGTGGATTTCTCCAATCATGTCTCCGTCGAATTAGTGGGTATGGTGTTCAAGGAAATAAAAAATATCAATAAATGATGACATACAAGCCAGAATGAAGTAGTGCTAGGTTCCTGCGTTTTTGATGGTCCCATTTTCAGCTACTCATAAAAAATGTGTATGGCATATTTTCCCCGATATGTCCGATGAACTATATACACGACCTTACCACGAAGACAGCTGAAGTTGTCCTTACTAAACAAAATGCTTGCATGAATGTTGAAAATTAAACTTTATTTTGAAACGGTCGAGCACAGGGCTGTCCTAAGCAGTTAAATCTGTGTCCTGGACAACCAGATAGAGAGATCGTATAAGTAATGGCAATGCCATACTCACGATTTTTTACTGATAGCAAGGGGGACAGCTTGTTGGGTGGAGGAAGCCAGAGTCCCCCGGGGGTAAGACATCGACCGTTGGCAACTTAATGACACGTGTGTCACGGACAGATATGCGCAACATACTAGCAGAAGACAGGAGGCAGTCAACACAGGTAAGACTAAACAAACAGTCCCATGAGCGCCGTAAACCACTTACTGTCATCAAGGTCGTGACGAACAGTGCGAGCAGGAAAATCTGCACGTACCCTCTTTACAACTGTATTAAATGTCGGCCATATGTATGTATCAGGGAAGTTGAATCCCTGTACCTAGACGACAGAGAAAATCTTGCCACTGTGATCGTACGTACATGTCATTAATTATGTGTCTAAGCCGTCCTGGCGGGGTTAAAGCTGGACGGCTACTTTAGTGCACTTTGAGCCCCAAAATGTGAAAAACTGCCAAAGATGAAGAAACTAAACTTGACAGTCAAGATAGTGGAATGGTTAGAAAAATTTGGTACTTTCAGACATGGTTTGGTGGATTCTTTGAATTTAAGGTAAGCGATAGCTCATGACCGAGGTACTGTTAATGACAAAGAATACAAAATACAAAAACCCGTTGGAATCTGAATGAAATCGTTGCTGAATTATCTTCATTTGAAGTGGGGAGTATTTTGCTGCCGACTCGGAACCTGGAGGCGCCTATGCTTTTAAGCTTATGAGGGATTGACCAATCAAAGGACTAGGAGATATCAGCTGTGATGTAAATCTTCCGAGTTAACTGCTAATGTAACATGTAATAACATAGGAACAGTACACTGTTTTAATGTTTTATTAATATATTTTCAATTACAACAAGTACATGTGTGTACAACACTGCAAAGTATTTCCAGACCATTGTGTTGTGGTGGGAGTAAGTTTCTTCACTTCAGGTTATAAATTTAGATATATACCTACAAGAGTGTTCCGCGCTTGGAACAATTACGTTACAGCTCACACACAATGACTGCGTCTCATGATGGCCTACGGAGCAGGGCTAAATGTCAGTTTCCAAGAAAAAGTACTTTACCGAAATAAACCTAATATTTTCCAACCTTTTGGTCAAGTTGAACTTTGAACATGCGTTCTCTTTTACTTAAAAAAAGAACTTCACAAACTGTCGAGCGAAAAAATCACTGGACCGATCGGGATGAAATATCACATTATGTTACTGCATATAAAGGCTTACACCCCACATGAAAATAGTACAAAAGTAGGGGATCTCTAAAAAATATCTAATTGATCGAACAACCACATTTTCTAATCCTCCTTAGTCTCTGTTCTATGATTCTGCAAGTAATATATGATATTAAATAACATCAATTTTAAATATGACGTTGCTATTAAAAGACTTTTCAGAAACGATTAGATTTCAGTCCTCTATGGTACTCATCTTGTGAACTTGTAAGACTGTCTGAAGGCTGCATTATCTCGATGTTGGTCTCTAGTACATGTATGTGATACTTGGCACTATTGGGTTCAATTCCAGGTCATTGATTTACAGTTTTATCACATCAGTTCTCTTCTTTATTACCATGAAATCATCATCGTATTAGCAGAGTAAGTAATTGATTTATTTTTAAGCTAATTTGTACTTAGGGCTTCATTGAAATTGAATTTTTCGCTGTTTCCAATTGCATTGAGGAGAGCGCATAAGGCGCCCTGTGTTTTCAAGTCAAAAGGCTTGTTCTGTCATGATATGCAACTTCACATTGTTAAGGAATATACAGTTATAACGTTGTTTGTATCGACGATTCCTAGAATGTTAAGGGAGCGACCAGGATGTGAAAGAATTATCGCTAATGCGCGATAACACTATAACGTTTGTCGTGAAATCACATAGGCTTGACCTACACACTCAAAAGTGGAATTAACCGGCTTGTTTGACCTATATGGGTGAGATAAGGGAGCTACACTTGGACAGGACTTGTCTCCGCAAGGTTTTTGCACATGCATGAAGTTATTTACAAATGAACAGTGGTTATTGGTGAACAAGCAGTAAACAACGTCACCATTGCGCAGACCGTTTTCTGGTTTGACAATTTTGCCCGTCTGTCTGTCTCTTTGTCAGTCTGTATCCTAGTCCATGCTATATTTCCATCGTCTATATGCCGTTTTAATGTCTTATGGATACATAAATACAAAAGCGACAATGTGTCGCGACTCACGTTTTTTCATTTCCACAGTTGTCAACGTAACAAGATTGTCATTTCCCTGATGCCTACCATATAGACTGATATGGACTTGGTGTCCGGACAACAACTCTAACTATTTGCATATACAATAGGTTGTTATATGCGGTGGACAAACAGATACAGAAGTGAGGATGTTGAGCGTCTCACATGTGTCCATTTCTATGGTTGCCATGGTAACCAGATTACCAGATCGATGTTTTCAAAATACATATTTATAATCCTGACTTCAAATGATGCAGGCTGAGACTCTACTATAGCTTTGTGTATGCTGGTTTAGTTATTGGTGCATACACCAAGATCATGATTTGTCGGGCCTTATGTTCACCCTGTATCTACTTCATAAATATGACTATATTAGTTCTTTTCATGCACGTAATCTTTTGTTAACTAGTTACCAATCTCATTCATTAAATTACATAATTCTCGCCTCAAAATGACGTACAAATGCCTTAATACTTCCCCCTGAAAAACGCTGGTGTAACCGGAACTAGGATGTATATGCGATATGTACGGAACATAGATTTTGACATACTCAGCTCTGGCTTTCTAATTGGTCGGTAGGAATGAAAGGACTGACAGTATCATTGTCATTACTAGCTGGTACAAATCGGTCCACACAGTTTAACTTTAATTACGCCACAGAAGAGTCTACCCCCTTCTTGTTATATACGTATATGTACATACATTGATTAGTTTCGTTATAATCGACAAAGTGTGTAAGCTCAACTCCCATATTCCTCATACTCCGATAGAGAAACAAACAAAATGAGTCTTAATAACCGTGTCCGCAACTTGGTGCCTTAAGCAATCCGGCCATCCATCCTTCCCGTGCCGTTATGTACATGGTTGCTTCAGCCGATAAACGCCGGGCGTCTGGTGGGTATACATAGCTCACATAACACCCATGGCTTAACCACGGCGTTTTGTCAAACACGATGTTATCTTAAGAAAAACAAACATACAGATAAGGCTTGATCATACATCTCTGTTCAACGTTCTTGAGGTGAAGCATGTACATTCAATTTTTGGATCGATTCCAAAGGGGGATGCATTAAGTGCCCAATCTGATAAGCGCAATAAAACAGCTACATGGATAACTCTGTCTTTGTGCCAACGTGAAACCTTTCTTCTTAAGAATAATCATAAATTGTTTAAAAGAAAAATACTTCTAGACATCAATATACAAGTTGTAATACTTTTCCTTTGTCTTTTGGTGAACAGTGACAAGTATAACGTCTCACTTCGCTCACGAGCAAAACGTGAAGAGTATGGAAAGCTGTTAGAATTGGACAGTTGGCTTGAAGTATTTTCTTATCAACAGGGATTATGCCCCTGGTGTATTTGCTCATTTGTTTCTTTCCCCTTAAGGTTTGTCTTTACCATTATTTATTCTGACCCACTACAACAGAGTAGTAGCACACCCGATGGAATGTCGACAAACCTTAACAGTATTCCCTTACGGGAACTGAGTCACGAGGCCACTATTCACAATAGACCTACAGACCCATCACAGTTACCGCCCTGTGGAGGACGTGGATGTTGTGCAATAAAACGGCATTGTGCAATAGGCGTCATATATTGACAATCCCATTTCTTTCTGGGCAATACAGTGTAAACTATGAGTATACATACAACAGTTTATTGTTGGAGTTCAGCGTGTATCAGAAGCAGAATGTCTTAGTAAATATATTTTTCCTGGGGAAAAACATTCATGCTGAACGTGCATTTTAAAATAACAAGAATTTGGCCAACAAATGAAGCACCTGAATGATTGAATAGTTATTATCATAAGTGATTGCAACATACAAATTGGGCCACTAAACATACGTATGCCGTCTGTGATTTCACCATGATCACACTATTTCCTTTTCCAGAAATATATTCTTACCTATTTATTTATGTATTTATTGATTTATTTATGTAGTTGATTAACACGTCAAAGGCCGCGTAGTTTGCGAATGTTTCCTCCTTGGCAGGGGGTCAGTTTATTTGCGGAGAAAACCGAAGTGCTTAGACTCCGAAGTCCGTGCACTCGCCCTTGGTACCTGACAAACCTCCTGACTACACGCCACATCAGTCAGAGCAGCCAGAGCTGGATTGGAACAAGTAACTTTGCTGTCAGTTATTATTAACATCTTGGGAATTAAAGGCTTTGCCAAGAATGAAACAACCACCGCAAATGATCAGGCCATATAGCAACAATGTGGGTGGCAATATGCCATGCACGGTAAAAATAAACACTGTTTTCAAGGAGAATCAGAACAGAGACTGTTCGTTTTCCCCACTCACGGACAATGTTCACTGGGGCGCACAATGACAGTGTTGTTGATAGTGAAATATTCAGCCTGCTTGTGGCTGGCCGCATATATAGGTACCTGGACGGGTCAAGGAAATTTCGGCTTTTCGACGCTATCAACGTTCTTGGATCGTTGGTGACATTAAGCGATCGAGTTTGAGGGCTGCTTGCGGTAACACATGCGTAATTCGACCAATTGCGTTTTAGGCTCCGAAATGAAGAGTACTGAGGCACTGATTGGATACTGCCACACAGGCAGTCTAGGTCGTTGACACACTATAAATTGCCATACTGTGATTTTACATCTAGTAGAAATTTATCAGAATTTTGCCTACTTTGAATTCAACTGAAAATTTTTTACCATGTTTTCCATTTATTACCCGCCACCTTTGCACTGGAGGTTACCAAGGTGATAAAATGCCATTACGTCACTTCCAGGGGCCACAGATAAAAAAAATGGAAGTCATGCAAGGTTGATCTGATGTAGAGAAAAATTCAAACTGTAGCTTATGTGGTGGTATGGCATACCACCACGCCAGTGTTTGGGGATATCTATTTTAGCTGTGGAAGCTGATAAATTTACTACATGAACAGTAAGGAAAATCAATGCGCTCGTATTACGTTGAGTAGTGCTGCGTCTGTTGCGGACAATATGGCACACAGCTATACGATATACGTTACATGTGGGCCAGCTCCAAAGTATTTTCCCAAAGGTTTGGGAAATTGGAACATGAACCGCATATTGTTACAGAAACAAAGAATAACGAAGAGGTTCATCACTTTTTTATTTATCTTGTAAGTTAAGGACTGCTAAGGATTCTAGGTCGATTCCACAAAGCCATTTCTGACTTGAGTCAAAATTTCATATACGATTTTTGAGCTAAATGTTGGACTCGAGAAGTTCAAATTTTTCCAACATTATCAATATTATCATCAGACAGATGTATTTAAATTTCAACCTCCGATATCAAATAATTAAGCAGTGCCGATGTTTTACATTTTAACTTAAGTCAAAAATAACTTTGCAGAATCGGTCCCTGTTAAATTTTTGCAAGCCAGGGGAGGTTGTTTTCGCGTTCTGTACGAACGAATCAACTTTCAGTTCAATGAGGAATTTAGCAAAGAGGCTGAAAATATAATTTTATATTATGGCAAGGAGCCTATTCAGATGCCTTGTTCTGTCTGCTGTTCAAGCCGGGCAGACATGCGAATATATAGGCCTACACAGGTGGTGGGGAGGTTATATACTCTCTTAATATTATAAAACCTTTCCATCTTTATTCATGCAATCTTCACTTCATGACATCGGAAACGAAAACGAGTTTTTTTTTGTATCGCGTGAGTTTTTATCTGCCTGGTAATAGTTTAACCTATGTGAAAACTTTTACACTCAGGTTAGAGCTCTTCTGACAAAAATGGAAACAGGTGAAGTTAGAAATCTTGAAAACAAACGAAATGCCGTAAATGAGCCACCGTATTCGACCATGCAATAAAAGCCAAATATTGAACCTCTCCCAAACTGGTGTATTTCCATCCAGGTACTTTGGACAGGAGTACAGTAATGAAATTAATATATAGCCAAAAAGAAAAAAAATAAATAATTTCAAGATATTTTCTTTCTGTTTTCTCGACGTTTTTGTGTCTTGTGGAGGAAATATGTAAATGTGTTTGTCTAAGCGTTCATTTTATCAGTAGACATTAATCTGTACTAACATGAGCCGTTCACAAGTAAGGAAATAAGGGTTAGTGATTTAATCACAGGACTCAGACCCGGGGTTGTATGTTGTACGACACGCCACAGTGAATATTTAACTCCATACACACATTCCTGAATATAGGTGTACACAATGATGGTTGGAGGGTTTTCTCTGTTTTTGCATATCCTATTCTGTAGATCTATTCTTCCAATAATTTCCAGTCTGTCACAGTAAGAAAAAAAATAAAGTAACCATGGTGACCTCAGGCTAATGCTAGTATAAATGCCTGTATTGTTCCACTTCAAAACCTGTTCATCACTCATCTTTTGAAGCAATGACGTGGTTAATTTATTTTCCTACCCTGCAGTGTGTTTATATGTCCTTATGATTATACATACCCCAGGCTGAAGTACATATCTCACAACAAATTTCTTTCGTGTACAATTTTATACTGTATATGTTTATTATGTTCTACGAGGTATGTCAACGCAAATTGTTGGCACTTGTAGCTTCGGAGTCAGTAGACAGAGACGAGAAAATAGTTGGGCTGCCTGGCTGGGATGCCTTCGGAACGCATTGTTTTCGGTTACAGGCAGCATTTATTATCTTCGTCTTCTGCTTAAGGTCTTTTTTCTTTTGTTATAGTTTCTCAAACCGAGTATCACATATAAGACCGAGGATATCTTTTTTCGTGCAACTAAGAAGAATCATTTTGGAAAATGTAAAATAAACTTACACGTTGGATTCAAAAAAAAAAAAAAAAATGACATACATGTAATAAAATCATTTTCAGTCACTGACCGACATTTGTTCTAGTGTGAAACTTTGATATATTGCCTTCAATGAAAAGATGCTTTCATGTCTTGCAAACGTCATCGTGCGATTGACCTCAGACCATCGGCCTGAAATGACCAAATACCGTTTCAAGCTGTGCTTTCAAGCACGAGGCTCACGAGGAGTGGTCTAGACACGCTGTGGTATAGTGTCTCCGAAAACATTATAGTCAGTATCTGTAATTTCCCGCCTACAAGCTTGTCAATCGAAACTGCTACGCTCTGTATCCTGTTAGAGCAGATCGGTATATAATAACACATACGAGCTTCACGGCTTCTTCCCTTCTATAATGTTGAATATTTACGCACCTTAGAGGAAGTTTTGGAAATTGTCCCACTACTGAGATATCCTCTACAAGGCCAAGAAGCAAACGACCTCAATCTGCTAGAAATAAACTACAGTATAACATGGGAACCTGGTACACCGAATCTTGGCATTCGAAACCTTTGAAGTAAGGACAGAAGACCAAGATAATCTCCGCTTATATGTACTTATATTTCCACTCCTGACGTTAAGCCGCTTGAGCGAGACAGCCCGGACTGAATTCGAAAACGGCACCTCATCGCCCAATAAACAAACTAGATCAATAAAACAATCGATGAACAGCAACTTCGTCCGATGTATTGGATCATTTGTAGAAGGCTGTGGGCGCCAGCCTTAATTTAACGACTAACCGTCGTTGATGTTGGGCTGTCTATTCCTGTCCAAGGACTGCAGATTAGGTCCCTAACAGTGTGGTTGAATTCAACCATGTTAACTTTGCCGAAGACCAGTGTAGTTTGTTGGTCCGCTCCGAGCGTCTATTCATGGATCCGAGTTGTCCGGTGTCAACCTGTCCCCACTGATTTAATGACTCGTGTGGTTGTGGTCAAGTTGCCCCAGCTGTTTAATGACTAGTGTGATTGCTGTTTCAACCGTTTTATTGACTCGTGTGGTTGTTGTCAAGTTGTTCCATCTGTCGTTATGACTCGTGCAGCAGGTGCCAAATTGTTACAACTGTTTCAGCGTAGTTAGAAAGGAGCTTTGCTAAACACTCTTCAGCGACTGTGTGGGATGGATTATGATAACCTTCTTGTATTCAAGGAGTCGTGTAATTGGAGGTGTATGGGCTGACAGTTGTTGACAAAGCATTCTGTTTGCCACCTTTGCCATCACCAGGCCTTTAGTACGTTAGTTTTTTCGTCGAACGTTACAATTTCACGGTACAGTCGACTGCATCTATGTCGTACCACAAACGGTTAAGCTCAGGCTTCTCGCTTTTCTGCAGGTAGCACCTGTTACTAACAGGCAGAGTTTACTGATGAAGCATAATCATTATTTAAATATAGTGAGAAGAGGCTATTCAGACTGATGTGTGGTAAGTGTTTGGCGATTTGCTACACAGTCGATGTCGTTTTCCATACTCCGTAGGCTGTGCCGTTTCGAATGTTTTAAATTCTTACTTTATTATTAGTAAATCAGTATGTTTCTTTACCTAGAGTGAATGGATAGGTCTAAGTACCTTTGACCTCGACGATTCTGTGAAATGCCTTGTCTACGCTACCATACTACTCTCGCCACTGTTGGTCACGGTGCAGTGTCAGACGACCATTAAACAGTTTCGGGATACATCTGTGATATATGCATTGGAATAAAAGTAAATTAATCGAGCAAACACTTTGGGTTTATTGAAGACTGTATAATTAAAACAGCCAATGGTTAATGATTACTATGTCATGAATGAGCATGGAAATATATTTACATATGGAATGGTGGGTGTCATTCTGCGAAACAATGTTAACCCTAATACAATCGTTGTTCAAAGTTGATTACATATAAACATGGAACACTGTGGTGTGAATTATTGCTCTGTTTCTAAAAAGTGTTAATTTGGCCATGAAAGGTTAACCTACAATAAAGCAATTCTCGAAAGTTGTGACAATTGCTTTGATGAAAACTTCGGCGTTTGTGGCATAGAGCACTGGGCATTTTCGTATTTCAATGAGCAAGACACTTTTAACACTACGACACTACGAAAAACGTTCCAGCACAGAAATTTCTCATCAACATATTTCAATAAGGAAACTTTGTGACATGTTCTAACAAGAAAACTGCACCTCAGTATGGAACTTTGCGACTTGTCCTCATAGCTGCTCAACAACATGTTCCGACATGAACAATTGTCATCAATATATTTCAACATGGAAACTGTTAATTATTTTATTTCATCATGCGAAAAATTTTCTCCCGTAAGCTCTGACCATACATCTGTCAAAATTTTGATTGGCCAAGGATAGCACGGAACCATCGTCAAAATCGCACATTTAAAACATATGACCGCTGGTATTTCACTGAACGCCTTGACACATGATACAGTCATGTGCATCGGGTTTTAAATGACGTTCTGGTGTTGGTGTTTGGCCATACTTTGTGGAAAAAGATTTGGCCACACCTAACATACTTTATTTTGACTTGATTTACTTGAACATTACTACATCATGTAGATCTACAAACATAAATACAAACTAAATAAACATAATTGCTTAACAGACCTCGACTAAAACCTCTCTTGGACATCATGACACCATGTATTTGGTTTCTCTTGCTCAGGACATTTCAATGTCTTATTTGTTCTATTTCTAGACTATGACAAAAGTGAGATTCAAATGTTGTGTTATTAAAGGTATATGCATTAACACAAGAAACGCTGCTACAAAGCAAATGCTGTACCAAGAGCCTATTAAATGCAGTTACGCGACACACAGCCACACACAATGCGAAGAAAAAACCATTCCCTACTGACAGAAACCGGTACTTTCTCACCTTTGACAGGCTTCCAGGGCAGATTTCACAGAGCGAATAGAGACCTTCAGTGTATTAATTTGCAATTTTATGTCCCCTTAACGTTAAAACTGTGATACATTTGGTATAACGCAATACTTGTTGAGTTCTTTCAATAAAGTGGACGTTTTAATCATACCCTAAGTTATTTAAAACCCGCTTTATGGCCTTTCGCTTTGAGGTAGATAAAAAATTGTCAAACAAAAGGAAAAGACTACAGAGTGGATAAAATGGGTCGGTGTATTCAGCAAATCGCCTTAAATTCTAATCTGCCGAAAACCGAAGATTAAAGCGAAGATAATTGGAGTTATATCTGACGTGACACTAACTTGGAACTATGCCAGCTAAATGAAGGATTCAACACGACTATGGGGGGGGGGGGGGAATTGGCTTCATTCACGAACTGGAGCGGTATTCGTTTATTAAAATTTAACTTTAATACTGAAAACCTAGTCAAAGAGTAGAGCGATTGGACGGACTGTTCCTTACCTCCATCCCCAAAAAACCTCAACCACGTAACCCAGGAATGTACAATGCCATTATCTGATGATACAGAAATAATTTATAACTCGGGACCCGATGAAATGCACCTTTTGATAAAACAACGAAACAAATCAGGAAAACAAGAATTCCAGAAAATCAAAAGGACATGAATAACGGGTAAAACTGGTTTTAAAAGAACTGAATGGTACACTAAAATGATAAACACCATAAGTACAGGACTGATGGAGACACCTCATATTCCCGGCTTATGTGACATTTGGTCGGTCGGTCCCCTTACATTATCACATAGACAGCAATTCCCATATGGCCAAATATATTTGGTCGGTCGGTCCCCTTACATTATCACATAGACAGCAATTCCCATATGGCCAAATATATACATGGCGTTTACGTATACACTACAACACCATGGATGCCTCTGACTGAAACAGTGTGTGGGTTTGACGCTTACCTCCTGAACGGCCAATACCCGCTTCTTCCGCGGCTCTCTTGCTGTCCCCTATCGCTTCTTCGATTTCTACAACACAATCTACAATACCAACAGCGCTGGCATCCATGCAAAAGGCCATACAGACCTGGATTCATTGTCGGTCTCTCGATTCCATGTCACCGTGCTTGTCCGCCATTGCACGTGACCTCATTTACTCTTCACAACATTTGGCCGTGAAGTCTTGTCGGAACTTATTCCATTCCGCCAAAAAACGTCAGTATGCCATAGACGTTATGCAGGAGGCAGAGCAGTTAAAATTAAAACATGTATGACTCACGGGAAAGTCACATGGCGGAAAAGAACAAAAACAAAAACGAAACATCTGGTCTTGAAATGTATAAATTCCTTGGGGTTAAATTTCCAAGGTGACCTTTCGGCCAAACGCCGTGACGAGTAACCGGGGTCATGTGATTGACATGGAATTGCGAGACCGGCAATGTGTCGCGGTCTGTAGTAGGATGCCATGGTTGTGGAAATGTAAGCAGTGTTGATTTTTTTAAGTCGAACAAGCGATAGGGGACAGGAGCGAAAGATAGCCATGGGAGAAGCGGGTATGGACCGGTGAGGACGTACGCGTCGAACCAACGCAGAGTTTCCAGTAGAGGCATCCATGCCGTTGTAGTGTATACGCAAACGCCATGTATATACTTGGATAGACCCCAGTTCACCTAAAGACGTCGAATAGCAAACGGGAAGCGTTTCTCACAAAGGTTGCAATGAACATTTAGTAGAAACATTTTCTCGTCCCAATGAAACATATTACAATGATATACATGAGACTGACGCTTATAAAACGGGAGCAAATTCAGCTACACAATAAATTCTACTGGAAGACCATACATGTAGCCTCTACATTGGCAAGTATACACCACAATAATGCAAACTAATGGTAAAAAATGGTGTCACGCTATGTACAACGCTACTGCCATACAAAGGCCTTCCTGAAACATTTTGATCACGGTCTCTTATGCGCATGGTCTTGAAGGAGAGAAGACGTTTATTCCTCCACTATCAGCTCTTCTATGCAATTTCATATAGCACTGTTCATAAATCGATTTCAGCTCACTGCATAGGGGGATCCATAACGGAGTCTTTGGTACTGTGTTGACAGCAGAAGGAGGTGGATATGGGCTTCATTCAATGACGATCACACCATCTTCCCCGGCTGTGGAACCCGTCTTGGTTGCGTTGGAATCGCCCTCAGCAGAATCTGAAGGCACATGAGAAATGATGCCATTCGTAAACATAGTGGTCTTAATATCGATTGCGTACAAACCAGTAGGTTTTGACAACCTTCTAAAAATTACACCAATCTAATGGCAATGCAGCTTGAAGACCAAAGTAACCTTGGTTTTCACCTTAACCGCGTTAACACTGACATACTTACATAAATTCACAATGGTCAATTTCGTGACAACTTAATACATAAACGCGTAATGTTAAGGACGCAGGAACTAGAGCATGAACTAGACAAAGGGCCAAAATTATTCACAACGATATCAGTCCCAAATTATGTTTTATTCTGAGGCCCGTTTTACGAACAGGAGGTAAGTTACGACAAACGTAACTGTTATGACACATAGTGTCGAGATACGTCGCCATGGCAGTTACGTTTGACGCAACGTTACACTCTCTTCGTAAAACGGGCCGTTGGAACGCAGGCGCAAGAATATTCGCCTTAAGGCATAATCACATACTTCCGCTGCAGCATGAAGCCAGGATCATTCATTCGCTCATTTGTGGCCGTCGTCCATTCTCTTAACGGTATGGAGATTGATTTTCTTGAAAGAGTACTGAGTGTTGCTTTAAAGCTCATATAAAATAACAATAATATAAAAATTTGAGAGATGAAAGGAATGTACTGTTGGACAATTCAGATGATCATACTAGTTTCAAAATTAAAAAAGAGCCAAAACGTTCAGTTAGTAAACATACGACTTAGCCGAATATAAACATTGGAGGTTAACTCGTGTATAGTGTTTCTTCGAAAACCTTAAATCCTTCCACATAATTTTGTACTCACTCCAGAATTTACTGTGTTTACCAGTCTCAAGGAAGAAAAGCATGACATTCCCAAATAGGCTTCGGACTTGATATAAATGCTGGTAACCAAACAGACCATGCTCTCATAAGTATTGATGTAATATATCATTCCTGGGACCTGTTTCACGAAACAGTCGCAAGTTGTGCCTGGCGCAACTTCCATGACAGCATGTACGGAAGAGATGAGTCGCCTTGGTAAATTACGTTTGACGTAGTGTTGCGACAGCTTTGTAAAACGGGGCTCTTGCCATACGTACCAACTCCGACAACTGAGGTATTTGTTTCCGGTCTCTGCTTCAAGCGTTCAACCATATCTTCCAGGCGCCTAGGTTGTTTGCTGGGTTGCCCTGAACCTGAATAATGTTTTCGCTTGGCCGCACCCGACGGGCGCGTGCTGGAAGACCCAGGGTTAGCCGTCGACGAACCGGGGTTCAGTTTTGGTGGCGTCTCTTCCAGGAATATAACGCCACCAGAATCCTTCTCCTCCACTGCCCCTGATGTCACAACAGAATTCTTTATGCCTTTTGCAATGGGGGCACCTGCCTTCTTCTTGGAGAACATGTACGTTAGTTGTGGGTAATATTTACTCAAGTCATCAAGTTTAACCATCTTGTTACACTTGAGGACAGGCGCGGGCAGGCTGTAGTAGTGGATGAAGGCTTTTTCCTCATTGGGAGAACAGGCGGTCGTTGGTACACCCAGCACTTGCTCCAGAACGAACAAGAACTCGTTGATGTTACTCTGCGGGAAATACAACTTCGACACAGCTTCGATAAGTGCGTATTTCCCAGGCAAACGTTCATACTCCAGACAGGAAATACTCTTACCCTCGAACTTCACGCCATGGACACACTGCGCAATTTTCACCACTTCCGCTGCCTCCGTTGTTATCGGTAGTGAAACCGGTTTGTTTTCAATATTCATTTTTGACTTTTCCTCATTTGTGTCCGAGTTACTGGTATTTGGCACTGATGCGGTGCTCTCTGATGTGCCCTCTACAATTGGTGACTCAGCAGACGTCTCTGCATTGACCGGCTTCGATGCCGGCGACGCTTTCGTCTGAAGGCCGCCCAGATCTGGTATTGGAGTTGGTTGTTGGTTTGGCAAGGAGTTGACGCTAGAGACCTTATCTTCGTTACTTGGCTTAGGGGCTAGTACAGGAAGATTGGAAGACTGAACGTTGGGGATAACAGGCGGCGCCGTAGGAATCATGGGACGCTGATGAATTGGCTGAAGTGAAGACAGACGCTGGGCAATTGCACCTTGCTGGAGGTTAACCGTCGGCTGAAAGAGAACGGAATTGTTCGGACCTATGGAAGGAATCTGAGCAATGGAAGATCCGCCGCTGACAGCTGTTTGCACTGGCAACATAGGGTTTTGCAAATTTGGCTGGAAAGGAGGTCTTTGCAAAATATTGTTCATCCTTGGCATTTGATTAACACTGATTTGAGGCTGACTGTATAAAGCAAATGGGATCTGAGCTTGCTGTTGAGATGGTGGCATTCGCGTTTGCATAGCCTGCATCATAGTAAGATGCGTTGGATTAACAGATGGGGCTACCGATTGTCTATAGCCCTGAATCTGATTACTCCCGATCACATGCTGTGCACTGTTTACTGTCACTACGCCAGGAAATACTCCTGGCACACTCGACTTAACCACAGTTTGTTGAGATGTAGGTAGTCTCGCATTTTGCACTTGGTCCTGCTGTGGTGGCAACCGCATCCTTCTCTTTTGCATTGCTTGAGCAGCTCTTTTATTGACATCTGCAGTCTGAACTTGCGATGGGGCTATGTTGCCATGCAGATCTGGCATGCCTGTCAACCCCGGGTAAGGAGGCGGTTGTTTTGCACGGGGCATATTAACGGCTTGTCTTGGTCTCATACCTTGTCCTTGTACCGGTGTTGAGTAGGGGGCAAACTGCTGATCTGAGCTGGGGAGGGAGGGATTTCTGACAACATACTGTCCTGTTGGGGAGGAATTTACCGGATATTGACTAATAAAAGGTCCCCCAGCCACAGGATGCTGTGACAGTGGCACAGACCCAACCTGCTGTTGCCCACCACTGTTTTGGTTCAGTATTTGAGCTAGATGGTTCATCACATGTGGAGCACTTTGTTGTGCTGGAAAAGGTTGTCTGACTTGCACAGTTTGTGGGGCAGGGACAGGGCTCTGTTTTCTCGGTGTTGTCATCTGTGTTGACTGCGAGGATTGCTTTTCCTCCTCAGTTTTCTTGGAGTCCACGTTATACTGCGCAAACTTCATTGGGTCCTCAATCGGTAATTCCACCAGAGTAACTTTATGATGACGTTTCACATCCTCCAAAGACACCAACCTTGTGTTCTTGGCGAACTGAAACTTGAGGCCAGCTCTACTACACATATCATTGATCAGTTTATATTCCTCTTCATCTGGGAAAATTTTTACCACCTCAATATCTTGCAGCAATTTAGCTGCATGTTTTATGATTTGCAAGACGACGTATTTTGCAGAGTTTCGACGAAAATAGGGGGTCACAGTATTGTTTATTTGGATCCATCCACTGCTGCTTTTAGCCAATTCGGATGGAGGCAAAAGTGGAATTCCTAATCTACGGGCTTCTAACACTTCCTGTGGGAAAGTTCTCTTTACAAGGTTATAGAAGTTTTCAAATTCACTAAGTTTCACTATGAGATCTTTGTTTGTAAACTGGTGACGCCCATAATCAAAGTCACAATGCACACTATTGATTTCGTCCAGAAGCCTCAGTTCATTCTGTGTCACATAATAGCTAACCAAAGGTTCGTGCTCCCCAAGTTCCTCAGGAAATGTGTTTGGGAAGCGAGCCAAAAGTTTCTGCTCCACAATTCTCACTGCAACATATTTCTGTTCTTCTCGCAGCAAATGTGGCACACTCACTCCATCAATGGTGGCCCACCCAAAGAGACCTCGAATACTGGCAACATCCACAGGTTCCTTTTCAGGCACGTATTGGGTTTTAACCCTCTGAAGAGCGGTCTGAGGTTTCTGAGAGTGTGCCGGGGGAGCCGGGGGTGGGGGAGCACGAGACTGACCCTGGGGATGACCTGGCCTGGCACTGCCGGCCAGGGTAGAGCCTGCACTAAGTACAGAATCTCTTGGCTCACTTTTCACAGGGGCTGGCATTGTCATAGCTGGGGAAAAGAAATGGAGACAGTGAATTTGGGAAGAGCAAGTCAACAGTACAAGTGCTACGTAATTATAAGCTACCCTTTCAATATGCCTATGTAAAACTTGACCTTTACATTTATATGGCTATTTATGGTTTTAAAATTGTCATGCAATTCACTGTGGTTCTAGTCTATTCACATTATGCCGTAATTATTTAAGTCCCCAAAACCTTAATTCACAGGAATATGTGTGGTCTTAAATTCGTATGCACTTCATTATTGTTTAATATGGTGATGAAAATCATAACGACAATCTCATAATACAGCAACTGAGTTGACAGATGCAGCAAAGTATGACATCAAATATCACCCACTGCACACTATACTACTGGCAATGTGAAAAGCTCCAACAACATGTAACCTTTATGAAGTTACCAATCATATGTGTGTAGATGTCAGGACTGAAGGACTTACCCCTTTGTTGGCCTACGACATGCAGGTTTGCCATAGCTGGGGAATTAACTACAGGCATTTAAAACTGTTCACCTCACATCTACTTTGTCCATGTAATATTACATTCCTGCCAAAACAAAACAAAGCAAGGCATCTAAATATGCACAATTTCATTTCAACTAAAACAGTCTTTTAATTTTGCATTTTTTCATAGAATTATTAAAAGTTAAGATTCACATCGAAACTTGTCACTTAGTAGCACCCTTGACCTTGACCCAATTTAATGGTGGTGTTAAAACCAGAAGTAGAAATAAAAAGCCATGGACATTTTTTAGCCATTTACTGCTCAAGATTACAACAGGAGCATCAGGCCTGTACTTTGAGTTAGGCTATCAGTCGCTACTTCCCAATCCTGAAACAAACCTCAGGTGTTCTTTTAACTTAGGTATCCTAACAGTCACTTGGTATTTATTTATATACCTAATAGGTGTTTAAAGCCCAACTGAAGAAATACTGTAGTCATTATTCGTATACCAATCATTATCCATTATCAGCATTTTGCATGCACCCTGAAAATCACCAAACTAATTTCCATAACAAAGGCAAACACAAACTAGCAAAGAACTAAGAAATTATATTAAGTGTTAGTAATGCATACACCTGACATAATCTGGTCTGCAAAAATTTGTTAAACTTAGGTGTGCTAAGTACATTTCTGGCCCCTTATTAGCACACAACAGCTGAAAAATGAGGACAAGGTCTGGTACAGGTATCTAAAGTATGTAGTTAAACTTTCACCCCATCCTTTGTCATCTCCTTGAGAGCAGCTGCTGGCTACATGTACTTACCAACTTAGCAATACATTCACTCACAATTACACTCAAGTACACACAGCTGCCTGAGTATGACCACTTAAGTGAGAATCCTTGCTAACGAAGATAAGGAAGTCTTTTGTAATACTTGGGTAACCATTATAGTTGTAGCAAAATGAGGAGAAGGAGGCCAAGTACATACATTTGTATCTTTACATGAACGGCAGTTTACAGTATACTATATAAGATATATATAGACACGCCCTATACTGTTTTTATTCAACAAAGGACATGCTTGACTGAACCAGGTATATTAATATCACACTGAATTTTATGTTTCATGAACATAAACCTTTGATAATTAAAAATCCTCAACTTGACCATGCAAATCAGACAGACGCATGCTTGCCAGGACTGTTAACTATAGCTGCACAAACCCAAAACCCTACACTTAAACACATATGCAAAAGTTTTTTAATTTGAACATTTTCATATATAGCACAGTTGCTACTGAAAAGTAAATGCCTCGAGTCAGATCCTACAAATTTCCTAATAAAATAGAAAACAACCACCTATCTCAAAACAGGATTGTTTTGGCATTTACCATAATATGCTGAGGGAGAAAGATGAAAATAAATCATTCATCTGTAATCAAATGCATAACGTTCCAACTTTTCAACAAATATATACAGATTACATAAATTTAATCACACAAGACACAACAGACGGGGCATAAAAAAACATGTTATTTATATATATAAAAAAATAATTTACATATCTACACACGTATGCTAAACAGCAACATTACAAAGAGTACTCAATACATAAATATAGGACAATTTAAGGGGATATTCCAAGAAACGCAGCACTTAAAATATAACACCAGCCACATCAAATAAGTGCTACAGCCTAACACACCTGGACAGTTTCTGTTACAACTCCTACAATCACACTTCACATTTATCAGCCAGATATTCAAATGTGAAACTGTAAATCGGTAATGCTATCTCCTATAAGAAAAATAAAATCTACTACAACCTCTAACACCAACCTTTAAATCATAATAAAACTCGAGCAAATTATATCTCTCTCAGTACACACCATGGCTCGCCATGTTTGACAAAGCTAAGCATCCTTAGGCTCGTTTAAATTTTATCCTAGGAACTTATGCTCAGCTGTGTCATCAACCTTCACAGCCGTTGTTGCAAATAAATGAGAAATTTTTCAGGTGTTTAAGAGGATCAAATGTCACCATTTTCTAGATATTGCTCCAAAGAATTAACAACTTTCTACAATAGAGTGTAAATCCTCGGATAAAAATTTACAGATGGAGTTATACCCATAATGCTCTGTGTCATGAAACATTGCGAGCAATTGGCGTTAGGTGTCAGAAATTGTAGCAGATGCAAAGCGTCCAATCAAGGGAGAAAAATGCAACGCCGAAGCAGAGCTAAGCTGGACGGTAGATGGCTATACAACAGATAGACACTGATAAGAACTACCTGTAGCACATTAGATCAAGGGGGGTCACACATCATGATTTGTATACTGAATACGAAATTAACCCCCAAAACCGGTTGTGTTGGTTTCTTCACAATGTACAAGATTAAAATTGTTGATAATGAACTGCACAATAACATCTAATTAGATGCATTCAGCTGTACAAATGATCAAAATTATACACATAAGAAAGAAAAGAAAAAAAAGCCTTAACTCTGTGGTCACCGTTACAAGTATGAAAGTTTAACAGTGAATCAAAATCTAATGTGAATTTCACCCTTAGTGTACATGTTGTTTAGAGTTTTGTTTAAACTGCCATTCCCACGAATAAAAAAAGTTGTTTAACTATTAGCCTTTAACAAACTCCAAAACACACAAAACAAACAAAAGGCTTTCCTGTAGAGAGAAAAACTCCTCATCCTTCTGTGATGTGCTCGACCTTCACGGAACTATACACAGCAGGGTATCTTCATCCTCAACACAACGTCACAATATCGGATGGATTAGGCAAACATTGATATGTGCCCAAGGGGAAAGGATTTCAGGGAAAACAACAGGAAACAAAAACAGTTCCTTTTGAAAACATGATGCACTCAGTAAAACATGGTAACATGTACCGGTGCTAATGAGAATGATTAATTTATGACCCACAGGTGGCGGAATTATCAAACACAGGTGCTGTAGGCAACAAAAACTGCAACAACTTTCCAAACTGCACGCAAAAACACAACATGAGATATAAGAAAGCTATTACATTTTTATACATGTAAATATTCTGACAAAATCACCAATCACAAGCAGCAGACCCATGACATTTGCATATACTGTACTCGGCTAGTGAGCCAATACTATTCCATTGTAGACTTACAGCCTAAGCTCATTATAGCCCGCATACGCAGGGTGAGTCACACAACAAATATGACAGCAATGAAGTAGAGGCCAGGTCTCAGCGGGTGGACTTTACCACACATCTTATCAGGCTGTGCCACATGCCTATGTATACTATACTGACAACACACACTCATTAAGTATCAACAATCACATCAGAATCTTCAGCCCATACATATTAATGACTGGTACATGTGCTGCAGTACAACACCTGAGGTTTGACCTGTAGATCATTACCTGCAGAAGGACCCTGGTACAAGTTCAGACAAGCAGACAGTCTGGCTGGGAAGGAAACTGTAGAGACTTTACCAGTGCCAGGCTAGCTTAACCCACAGGTCAGTGGATCAATAACAGCATGTCACTCACACTGACGTCAGCCCCTAGCAACCAGGCCTATCCTTGGATACCAGACTCCACCCACTCATTAGGTAATCTGTCAGGCCAGGATATGAACTCAGCCGTGCGGTGCAGTGAGATTGTTATTTAAGATACTCACTGAGCCCAATCACCAAGAAGGTATATGTAACCTGTGATGAACACAAGAAGAAACCAGGAAAAAAACAACCCAAAAAACAAAAGAAAGCAAAACAAAAAAAAAAAAAACAACAACACAAAAAAAACTTCAATTAAATTATCAGTCTACTTCGCTAGTGCTGGGTTACCATCGCATTTTCTACCACAGTTTAAACTACAGGTGCATTTGAACTCCTTTCAGTAATAGCCAAAGTACTGCAGAACAATACCAAAGAAACAGAAACAAGCACCCACCATGAAGCCAAGTGTGAGCCAGCCATGGAAACGCCAGCTTTTGTCAACTGCCTCTGAGGTGCAGTTTTTTTTAAGCCACACACCCCTTGTTAGAATCAATGTGTCCCATTGTCCTGTGAACAGCCCTCTGGCTGGAAGCCACAGAGAGGGGCTGGGTTTAAATGTATTACAGGTTTCTTGGCAACTTGCCAAATCACATATTGGGGGTCTCACTTGGTAATTATGCAGTGCCGGTTGCCAAGCAACCCCTGTGCAGGGTCCTTTCTGCTTTGATAACTCCAGGCTGGCCTGACCTCATTTCACTATGAAAAACAGCTTAGACTGGATTTATTTTTAGCTTAGGGCAATCTGACCTACTTATGCTTTCAGCCAATAGGGAGCAGCCAAAGAAGACAAACATTTGTTGAGTACATGTATCCCACGCCTGCCAAGAAGCTTCACCTTGGAGCTGAGGTCACCCGGGATTCCATAGAACAACATCGCTACTGCACAGATGAACTTGCTACCATTGAGTTCCCTACAAAAACCAAGCCAATGAAAGATCGGTAGATCACAATGGGCCACTTGATAACCAAAGGCAATAGTACACAACACCAAAATTTAAATAACGGAAGGCCACAATGTCCTGTCAACCATTAATACATCACATTTTTGACATCATACAATGTCTCACATGTGTAGCTTCAATACAGACCGACAGACAGACATTCAGACAGACGGACAACTTACATATACCACAATGAACTCCTCTGTCCGTACAAGAAAATTTACAGGTAAATATATGATATGTAGGAAAACAAATGACTAAGCACTAAATATATTTAATATGTTTTATTTATTTTCTGCCTGTGTAGGTGTTACAGGCTTTACTATGAACTGGGGAATAAGTACAGTGCCAGAGGCAAACCAGCCCAGAGGCACTGGACATTGCTATTAAATCCACAGCCCAACCACTGAGTGATTCATTCCAACAGCCATCCTCAATGGTCAAATCAGGGCTGGTCGTGTTCTGTGGACAATGCACAATAGGGGGCCCCTGCAGCAGAGACCGGTGCAAAACAACCCTAATAACAATGAGGACACAGTAGAAATAGAGTCTCTGCTTGTACAATAAAGTCAGTGTTTATTTATATACCATTTACAAGTGAGAATATGTGTACACCATTCATCACCAAGAGAAAAGCTAAGATAAACAACAGAAAGACTACCCTAAACACACAGCCATGATGTTATGTTTTTTCATTATCATCTTTCACCTCCCTTTCTAATTATTTGCTAATTAACTTATTTTTAATCACATCCCAGTGCGACACTTAGACCCAAGTCCCAAGGTAGTAAAATGTCCTCAAAGTGAAAAGTATAGGGCAATGTTCTTCAACAGTTTATCAACTCATGACAACAGTAGCCAAAAAAAAAAAAAAAAATGTGTACCAAAATTGAATAGCCTTACTTTAATAATTTGTTTTTGAAATAGCTCGCAAGCTTACACTAAATGCAAAAAGCAAGGACAGTCGCAAATCAACATTCCCAACTGCATTCTAAAGGGGCCTGACAAAAATCAGCACGGGAAAGTAAAACCAACAGTCTCTTTCAGTCATTGGTTCACAGCACTTCTGTCTTTTGTAAAACAGCATGTATATGTTCTCTGACTCGGCTTGCTAGAACATACCTACGTGTACATGTACTGTATTAGGACATACCTACGTGTGCACGTACCGTATTAGGACATACCTACGTGTGCACGTACCGTATTAGGACATACCTACGTGTGCACGTACCGTATTACGACATACCTACGTGTGCACGTACCGTATTACGACATACCTACGTGTGCACGTACCGTATTACGACATACCTACGTGTGCACGTACCGTATTACGACATACCTACCTGTGCACGTACCGTATTACGACATACCTACGTGTGCACGTACCGTATTACGACATACCTACCTGTACACGTACCGTATTACGACATACCTACGTGTGCACGTACCGTATTACGACATACCTACCTGTACACGTACCGTATTAGGACATACCTACGTGTGCACGTACCGTATTACGACATACCTACGTGTACACGTACCGTATTAGGACATACCTACGTGTACACGTACCGTATTAGGACATACCTACGTGTACACGTACCGTATTACGACATACCTACGTGTACACGTACCGTATTACGACATACCTACCTGTACACGTACCGTATTAGGACATACCTACGTGTACACGTACCGTATTACGACATACCTACGTGTACACGTACCGTATTACGACATACCTACGTGTACACGTACCGTATTAGGACCAGTCAATGAACTGCTACACATTTTACACGTATCAATGCCACAACAGTACCTAATTAGTTTATAAAGAAATCAGTAGGTAACATTATATGTAATCTACCAAGTGTCTGCGAGTGATTATACAAAGACTATTGTTTATAGATTAAGAGGATTAACTCCAACTGTCTCTACTGTACATGTTTCGACTCACACTACCACATATTCATCATGACACCCAGACATTTTCTCCTGGTTAAGTACACTTTGTATTGTTAGAGATTACATATAAACCGTGCCCTCTGGAACAAAAATAATAATATATATTGCTGTACCCCCAGTTATAATATGTGCTCTTTTAAAGGGAATACCAGTAAATTTTGTACAATCTGACAATCTGTGCATTGAACACCAGTATATCTTCAACCGTTTGTGTTTGCCTTTTCTCATGTCCCATAAGGATTAATAGCCTTCTCATACAGTTTCACCTTTATACATGTAATACAGGGGTAAATTTTATTGGGAAGACATTGGAATGCCCAAAACAAACCATCATCTTTTGGCAAGTAAGTGGCATACTTTCCGACATGTGACACACGCAATTTCACCTGCTCATCCAGCTTATACAGGTGTATACATGGATGCCATATTGGTTATATCCTAGTGGACTTTTCGGCAAACCTCATGTAAGCTGACCAAATCAGTTCTACAAGGATTGTCCACAGCTTATTACAACCAAGCAACTCCACAGTTCTTGGGATTGTAGTGACATTCCCTGACCTACTAAAGGGACTGAGCCAACAGAACACATGTTCATACAGTGGACAGACAACAATCTTTGACAGAAATGTCACAATTACCCTCTGAAATGTACAAATGAGTTTGCTGTCCATGAGATGTCATCTAGAGCAGGTTATTACAGAGAAAAAGAAAACAAAAATTCCAGGACTTTTTATCATCTCATACTCAGTAATTTTCCAATATGTGTATATGACTGGTGGCCATCGGGTTTAAATGCAGAGGAAAGAAGACTACTTCCGCACCTGACAAGGTGCCTCACAAACTCCCTGACATAAGCTGCGCCCAAATCGCCAATATCTGGATTTGAACCTTTTACCTAATTAGTCTAGAGCTACGGAATTTTCAGGAAAAACCTTTAGTATCCTCAGCCAGCCTACCAACCAACAAGGAACCAAGTTTCTTGGAGTAACAATGTTTTCTGGCTTTCAGTTGGTGGTTTGGGGGACTGGTTTGGTCATCACTAAAAATACTTTAGTTGAGCGTAACCTGATCGATCTATCAGAAAAGGGCCTACTCAAAAGTTTTTATATGTATTTTGATAGAAGTTTTTCATTTCTGTTTTTATTCTTCTCTCCATGTTAATTTCATAAAAAAAAATATTTTACAACAGCCAGGATAAAAAAAAAAGAGAATTCCCTACTGACAGACCCTATTTTTTCTCATTGGGTTGGGTTATGGCCAATCAGCTTTTCAGGAAGGGCTTATGTATGAGAGGAGGCAAGATGGGTGTTACCGTATCAAGCCACAAGTCCTTAAAATGTCCAAACCAGCTGGGCTCTGGTAATGAATATTTCCTTCAGGTTTGGTTATGTGTATGACCTTCAGAAGTGCCAAATCAGCTAAAGTGAACATAAAGTTTCCCTCTATGAAATGCATAGAAATCAGAAATAAGTATCACACAAAAATATTTCCAAAAAATCAACAAAGTTTTGAAAGCCAAGAAGATGGAAATCAACATTGGGGATATGGCAAGGACAGAAAATGGTCACGTGATGTTTTGGCGGTGGTGTCAAAACTGGTCTAGCATGCTGATTGTTAGCGTGGCTCCTTACTGTGGAAAGACAAACACTGGTGCTATAAAATAGATTATGAAGGGTTTTTGAAGTGTTAAACGGAAACATTTTGTTCCAACTGTGCAGACATTCATTTATATGGTATTGAGAATGGCTACCACTGTTTTTTTTTTCATCCAGGGCATTATAGAGGATTGCTCATTCCATTGTCTTATTAAAGTTCTGCTATGACTGGGATTAGTGACAGTGAGTTCTACTACTTCGCATGAGGCTTACACATTAAATAGAAACTTGCTTCAACATTCAAGCTATGTCTTTCATCTCTTTCATTGAGCTATTCCCAGTTGCTTCACACTTGCCAGCCACTGTATTAGGTGACATACAGATCGCAATATTTGCCACCACCCTCAGGGAAGACTCAATATAAAGAGACAGACTTGCTATGTTTTGTGCATTCCCAGATGTAGACTGAAAAGCAGACAACGGAGGCGTATGACATTTGCTCTGATGAACAGACAAGACAGAAAACTTCAGTAGAAGAAGAAGCTTCTTCATTGACATAAGCGTAACACTACTACTGGTCACATGCACATGTTTCATACATTTCATGGCAGATATGCTTTGGTATATATTTACTGTTTTTTTTTTTGATTGCGTTTTACACCGTCCTCAAGAATATTTCACTTATACAACTGAGGCCATCATTATGGTGTGAGGAAACTGGGCAGAACTCAGGAAATCCACAACAATGCAGAGGTAGCTGGCAGACCTTCCCACGTATGGCCGGAGAGGAAGCCAGAATGAGTTGGACTGCACCTCACAGCGACCACATTGGTGGGAGGCTTCTGGGTCATTACCATGTGCTAGTGCACTACCCAAATGAGCCATGGAGGTGCTGCCTTTATTTAAAATAATAAAATGTCCCAAAATAAAATGATCTGAGTTTGCTATTTTTAAAAATATTTGAAAATTCTAATGATTCTTTGGTAGTGAAGTGTCATTCTGCCCAATTCTCCATAAACTGTTACATTTGAGGTAGAAGTATTTACACACAAAAGCTGTTTACAAAATCACAGATGTACCCTTTCAATGGCATTAGCTTTATGAGAGCCCCATATCTCACAACTGTACGTAACAACTCCACCTACAACAGAATCAAACAATTTGCATGCGGTTTCAACATCAGTAGGGCATAATTTTAACTTATTTAATAACATATTTGCAAATTTGATTCCTTTGTCAGCAAAGAATCTCTTTGCTTTGCATTTAAAGGACAAACCTTCACCTACATAATTAAACTCATCTATGTTCTCTAATATGTCCCCATTATATACCCATCTTTCACAATGTGCTATTTTTCCACACCTGTGAAACACCATCGTTTGGGCTTCAGACACATTTACAGTAAGACCCCATTTCGAGCTGTAATCAAAACAATGCATTCAGACTACTTGGTAATCCTTTTACAGTTTCTGATATTAAGATTGACCTAATCTTAATGTTGGAACTACGCAACTCAGCTTAGCAGCGACTATACACAGCCATTTGCTACATGTACATGTGGTGACAATCGTTTGCTGTTCATATGGTCGATAAGCATTGTAGATTTCTAAAGCCTTCTTAGCACACCCCTTGTAAATTTCTTTGGGAATTACTTTAGATTTAGTTCATTTATTTATTTATTTATCTGATTGGTGTATCATACTGTACAAGTTGTTGGCACAGATTCCAACACCACTGATTAAAGGTATATTTCTACAAAATCATTTACTCTTATCTGTTATTAATAACAATGATGGCTTCTGGGAGGCACAAAAACACTGGTTTAAATAGCAATACTCTCACTGAAAAAATTTATATAACTGTATAAAGTTTTATTTTTTTAGTTGTTGGATCGTGTGTTGTACTGAATTGCATGTTGTATCAAATAAGCTGTAAAAGTGAGAGAGAGATTTAAGACTTAAGAGACAAAGGTGTATCAAAGGAGAATAGGCCCAGATGTACATTACGTCATACATATTTTACACTACACCGTGTAAAAACTCATCTTTCATCTGAAAAGTTACATCAAACATATTAAAACAACGGCTTCTTCATGTTTGACATACTATTCCACAAACCTATCAATTTCCATGAATAAAAAAAGAAACTTGAGACAGTGAGAAGAAAAAAAAATTCAATATTCAAAACAATTAAATGCCCTGCATTCCAAGAGACCAGTGACACCTCCCAATACGTTAATCACAACTTCACAAGTACTTTGTACATGTGTTGATGCACAAACCAAGAATGAAGCTTCTTTGTTCAGACGAATACAATGAAGTAAAGTTTTATCCCAATGGATTGTATAAGGTGAATAAAGCATGGATGTTTGCGGATACAAGGAAAAAAAAGATTTGTTCTTATCTGTGTGGAGTCCTTGACGCTGACTTGTTTGTATCCCTTAAGGCTCTAGTTTGCAGGCCAAACAAACTACAAACCAATGTTTGTCCTTCTCCAAACATTGTTCATGTATTAGATCCATTGATTCTTGTTTCAGACTGACTCATGGGGTTTCCGAGGGACCCCCGTCATTACTTTCAAACTCAAGCTTTTTCAAAGCACATTGCATAACAATTAAACATGGTGTACCTCTAGCATGGTAAACTACAAATACCAGTAGTACAGTGATGCCAAAGCTCTTAGAATGTGTGTCTGACAGAAATAAGGTCAGACCGGTAAATAATGCCAGTATTACAGTACACTCATTGGGCAAAACCTGCCAGCCCCAGCCTAAAAAACAACTTCCCACATGTTTTCTGAAGTTTTTATTGGGATACTCATGGAAGTTTTTTCTCTCTGTTAGTTTCTTTAAAGTTCCATACTTTTTGATTACCCAGAGAAAAAACAAGACCTGGAGTATTGGGTTTATAACCAAAACAGAATTTGTGAAGAATGGCCTTGGATAGATAGGGTGTCAAGTACAGGAATATTAAACACACATCTTCAGCAACTTAGTTATTTCATCTATGTAGGAAATCAGAGCTTTGGGAACTAGACATGAAATAACACTACATAATTTCATAACACTGACCAGCTTATATGATGTAGCAATTTCACAACTGTGAGCCCAAAGAAGTTTTCCAATCAGTTTTTATGTGTGTACATGTTTTAATTTTTTAATAACATTATAAAACAGGATTTCTCCTTCAGTGGGCTCTCATATCAGCTTAAGGACAACAAGACGGAATCTCATCAATCCTCAAAACTGTCTAAGCCATACAGAAGTAAAATAATTTATAATTTAAAAGGTCTTCATTATTTTTGGCTTTTCTTTCCAGTGATTGCTACATGTTTTACATCTATATATATGTAGCACGACACCTGTATCTGCAATTAATGTGGAAATATACTGAACAGTTACAGCAGGCTTAGCAGCAAAAAAACAGAGAAGAATCTGTGAGGTCACTGTGCTTCATGTCCACCCTATCACCTCCATTTGTAATTTCCCTTTCAGTTGCTGTAAAAAAAATGCCTAAAAAATAATGAAGACCATACTTGGAATCAGCATGTTTGGATGACGTGTACTTTGTTTGAATGCGATCCGTTATTTTAAAGTTTTTATGTTAACATAAAATAAAGAGCAACATGAAGAATAATGACACAATCTTCACAACTTCAGGCAGCGGGAAATGTAAGAGCCTTTCATCTAAGGTACAGTGAACTCTCCAGCTCCTACATCCATGTATCAATGAATTCAGGGTCTTGGCTCAGATCCTATTAAACAGCTGCACCCATTTACGGCCAAGGCAGCCCTCAAGAAATTCTAAGTTGGCTGCAACCCAAGCTTACTGCAACCAGAATCTCTGATGAGACAGTAGCTCTACTGTTGGGACAAAATTATCACGGAGTTGATTACAAAATTATGTATGTATAATGAATAATGGACAATCAAAACTGAAAATCAATATTACAAAATGTGAATTTTAATTCACTTGTACCAAGTTTTGTTGAAAATGGACAAAAACTGTAGCAGTTGCTAGTAGCATTTTGAAAGAAATGGTAACACATGCTGGATGAACAGGGGGAGAGAAAACCGATTATCGAAATGGAAAATTGATACCAAGATTAATGTATCTTGAGGTGTACACTTCAACCAATTTTCAATGAAATCAGGCAACACCTGTTTGAGGAGTAGGGTTTTGAAAGATATGTTAACATATACTGGATAAACAGACAGAAAGACAGACAAACAGTCACTGAAACAGAAAATCGATAATACCCATTATATATTTCAATACAGCCTACAATTAAACCAAGTTTGAATGAAATCATACGAAAATTGTAGTAGTGGTGTTGAGAAGGACACGTTAACATGGTGGATAAATGGATAATCAGACGGAGAACCAATCACAGCAATGGAAAATCAATGCTAGGAATTGTGCATCTTGATGTAATCTACACCTGAACCAACTTTCGTTGAAATCATGCAAAAACTGTAGAAGTAGTATTTGGAATGAAATGTTCACATCGTGGATGAACGGACAGACGAACAACCGACTATCGAAATGGAAAATTAATTCTACGAATTATGTATCATAATGTAGTCTACAATCAAACAAGGTTTTGTAGGAGAAGTAGCATTCTGAAAATGTCAACATACTCTGGAATCACAGAGAGATGGACAACCGATCATCAAAATCGAAAATCTATACCACGAACTATGTATCTTGATGTAATCTACCTTTCAACAAAGTTTTGTTGGAATCGGGCAAAAACTATAGGGAGAGGCAGCGTTTTGAAGGAAAAGTTAACAGGCACTCAACAGACAGATAGATGGATGGATGGATGGAAGGACAGACAGACCTGCTCATAAATAACATTTCTTGTCTTCAAGCAGTAGAGCTAATAACAATGTTGGTCAACAAACAATTTTTTGGGGGCTAACAAGAAAGAAATGCATTTTAAAGAAATAAGGAAATAGAGAAAAAGAGTTTTCTTGCTATAAGGCAGCACCCTTTTTTTCTGAGAGGCAGTCAGGTTACGTCCAATAATCACACTTTTCATGATGGCATAAGTGGTCGGGGTTACAACACTTTACTGTCCCACTTCAGTGAAAATGCCATATGGTGTACGTATATGACAAATTCCACAAGATGGCCGTAACTACACATATTTATACCAGAAAAGGCAAAGGCAATACTAATATGAGCCGTTTTGGTGGTGTATGTAGGCATTTTTGCACTTCAGCCAATCACAGCCGCAGTCATCTGCCGAGTAGGACATGAACCTAATGAGGTCAAACTTAGATAGTTGATGCCAGTTTGCGGCACTTCTCATAGTAAACTGGAGCGCATGCTACTGACACTTGCAAATTTTGGCATATAATGTATCTTGCCTTAAAGGACATACGTTACTATCATATTCCATTAAAATCAAAATGTGGAAAGTGTATTTTTAAAAATGTAATTCTTATCTCTGGGTTAGATCAGCCTATACGAAAAAGTACTGACAAAAAAATGCGACATAGATCTATATGGTCTAAAATCCATCATCTATTACCACAAGAAGACGCTGCATGTTAATTGTTCTCTTATTTGGAAAAGCTGGTCATTAGGAGATGCAGACCTATGAGGCAAAGACAACAGGTTTATGGGGCAAAACAGTACGATCCATTATGCCACATGTACTATGATGAAACTGAAATTCTTCTGATCGTATAAATACATATTCGCTTTCAATTTCTAAAAAATCAGGAATTTTAATTTGGATCAACTCTATCTTCTCCACACCAAGGTTGTATTGTTTTGTTTTTATGACATGCAGTAAAATGATACCAATGTGAGGTAAAAATCAGACAATCCTATGTTGACCTCTACCAGGCCCTCAAAGATGTCAAACATCAGTTGAGAAAGCTACACATCAAATTTTTTGTCAGTGCACATTTCTTTTTTTCAAACAGGCTGAAATGACGTGAGAATTACAATAATAACAATTGGGTCTATACATTACATAACCTTCTTATCGTGTCACGTGAGATGGTACTGTGCTGTGTAGTCTAGAGCCTCACCTTTCTGATGTCTCGGCATGTAGGCCTAAATGGACAAACGTGTGTGGCGAATAAGTTACGGCCAACACATTTTCCTGACCAATTGGTCTCAACTTTGAACAAGAGTTCAGGTGAACACAACAATATTACACCTGAACAAATTACATTCATTTGAAACGTATATAACACCTGGAGTGATGAGTATAAACCACGAAGGATAGGATTTTGATGGCATGTTCTTGTATTAAACATTAAACTTAAGAGCATACATAACACAATGAGATAAGAAACAAATGCTTTTCCAAAATGGGTGTGGAAATCATAGTTCTCATCCTGTTTCGAGGTATCAGGGGTGGGGACACTAATTATCATGGCAGGCACCATATACACATATATACAAATGTCCTTTGACATCTCTGTATCGATGTAGCCTCCCAAAAAATAGAAATGGACAAACTGGAATTGTGACACATCATCGGTATATCTATGTATTGGCTGAAAATTAAAACTGTACACGAAAGCCACTTGGAGTTGTAGCCACTGACATAGAATCATATCCATGCTATATGTAGAGATAATATCAATCTGGTTACCATGGAAATGTTGAAAATCAACACGGGTGAGTCGCAACACATCATCATTCAACCTTTTCGCATGTTTCCAAGGCGTTAATTCGAGCATAGTCTGATGGCATTTTTCTGTGTTGACTGATAAAATTATACTTTGTGTGAAGCCCTGAAACTGGCCAATCCAACTAGTGTAGTTTTGTCTCCAACATCATAAACTGCACTGAAAGTTGCTCTTTCATATGTGAAAAGGTGGAGGAATTAGGATAAGTATCCAACAAGAATTGAAACTGAATATGAGTAACAAATGACCATCATGGAAATGGACAGATATGAGTCACAACACCTCATCACCTCTGTGTAGCTATGTATCCACCAAAATTTACATGTAAAACTGTACTTGTAAAACAATTGGAGTTGTAACCCAGAAACCAAGAAGTCAAATCTAATAATACCGTATGTATGGAGAAAATGGTAATCTGATTACCATGGCAACCAGGGAAATGAACAAAAGTGAGTTGCGACATATGACCAAATCTGCATCTGTGCATTCACCAAAAATTAAAACTGCACATGGAAAACAATTGGAGTTGTAAATCACGTTTTATGTAGTAATAATGGCAATTTGGTTTGCAAGGCAACTGCAAAAATGGACTAATGTGAGTTGCGACACACTGTCACCTCTATATCTATGTATCCTTCCAGAATTAGAACTGAATATGGAAGACAATTAATGTTGTAGTCTGGACACAAAGTCACAGGTATTTATTCAGTTTACACATGTACAGGAGAAATGGTAAGGCTCAAAATAATGTATGCACATGACAAATGGTCCATACACCCAACTTTTTATCTGATGTGCACAATGTGCACCTAAATATTTGGAGGCAGAAAGCAGTAAATAAGTATTGTCCAGCAGTACTGCATTCTTAGTATCATTCAAGGCAGGAAACTTTTCCTTTAGAAACAGATTAACAGACTCTGACACAGGAAACATTTGCTGAATGTAAAAAAAGTTTTGGAGATCATGAAGTATATGTACCTCTATTACAAAAGAGTGACTGTTTGGCTCACGGATCTAAATACATGTTGGTAATGGAAGCAAGCCTGGGGTTTCAGGTTTTAGCGTTTCAGGTTTTTTCTTTTGCTAACAATCATTTTTTAGTGAAAACTTATGGTTTAGTTAGTAGGCCACCTACTGAATATACAATAAGTTAAACTGTGAAGAAGTTAACAGTTTACTTTCATTTCATGTGGTCTCATGTTCATTAAACAACAACAAGGGTGTGACTTGCTGATTTGACTTAACAAAAATCCACAAAGGAGGTGTAGCATTCCTGTCTTACATGAGATAATGCCTGAAAAATTGTTTTTGTCTACTACTGGACAAAAAACACAGCAAATTTTACAATGTCTCTCCGGGTCGCCACATTTACATTAAACAAAACATCATCCAGGAAGAGAAGTGTAGATAATATTAGGTCTGTAAATGAAGTTGTCTCTCTTGAAACATTTAATCCTTCCACCTGTAAATTTTTTTTTTTTAATACATTAAATGATATTTGCGCTTGTCTAATGAGTGTGTAAAAAGTCCTCCTCTCACACTATCTTACTTCAATGCTCATACGGCTGAACGTAAATGAAATAATTTTGCAACTTATTTTGTAGTGTATTTTCTTACAAGGGAAAATTATATTTTAGGACCCTGAACAGATATCCATATGGACAAACTTTCCCAAACTTTCCCTGAATACGCTATGTCATTAGTGAAAGTACACAAGTCCAAAATGGCTTTTCCACATATTTCTTAATAAATCTCTTGGGTGACGCTGTTGAGAATATATTTACAGCGTATTACAATGACCAGCTAGGAAAGGAATTCAAATACGAAATAACCCATTACACACTCACTATACATCAAGTGCAATTTTTTTAACTTTCAGTTTACCAGCTCTGGAAATGGAGAAAAAAATAAAGGGCAGAAAGTGGTTTACTTTTGATCATGCTGGTAAAACATGCTGTGGACTGAGTACAGGGTACATCTTGTATGAAAAAGATATTTCACCATCAAAGTTACATATATTTAAGCTACATAAATAACTTGTGCATGAAAGTTTCAGCTGGTGTGGGTAGTGTTTTGGAAGTATTTACAGCCGTGAATGTTGATCTTGCTGCTAAGGCAACAGCAAAACAAACGTGATGAGCGACATATCATCCCATCTGTATCTGACGTACTGAGATGTAGCCCAGACACCAAGTCAATTGTATCTATACAGTATATAAATGTGAGTCACAACACTGTGTATCCAACAAAAATTAAAACTGCACATGGGAAACAATTTGAGATAAACAATAATCAAGACACAAATGTGGACAAACCAAGACACGAGTACGGACAGACAAACTGCTATACCATTCATGATTTGCATAAAAATTACCTCACTTCATCTTTATTTTTCGTCCCATGTTAAGCTTGCCTGCATTGACAATGACAGATTGCTAAAATATGGATTAAAAAAAAAAACAACTCTCATGTGTGGCCACTTTACTGTATGCTCCAACGTGCACGAGAAACCTTTCGCTGTAACTTGTGAAAAAAATTAACCAGTTTTACGCTTGAGTGGATTTACCTGTAATTAAACATGGGGACACCTATTTGGAATTCACAGACAGACACTCTTTAGCATCCGTACCACAAATCCTTTGGAGACACAAAACAAATATCTTAACATGGTGGCTATACTGTAAATCACCAAAAATTTTGCCCCCAAAAGTGCATTTTTATAGGCAAATAAATACCATGAAATATTACTTTTGGAGCTGAAACTTGCACTTTTCCACTACCTTATCACACTACCTGCCAAACAAACCCTCAATCACTTTTCTACACTCTACAAAACACTCACAATCAGGAAAAAACAACAACTTTGTCACGGACGAACTTTTACGTCCTTCAGAGTATTCGACGATCCCAAGGCCGCAATAGTTTACTATGTAAAAACAGCCCACCAGAGCTACGGACATGATCCCTTGTACAAAACTGTTGCTTTAAATCCACAATACAATGCAAATTATTAAGAGTAATATATTGTACACAGTTTCCTGTCCTCACCTTTTTTGTCATCTTTATACAGTGTAGTAGACCAAGAGGGGAGGTCATACATCATCAGGTGTGTCTCTTAATGCTGCTGATTGGTCATCTTCTGATCCTGTTCAGCCTCAATACATGTAGGAGTCTGCAGGGCACTGAACCACAGAAAGGCACCAGAACACCTGAGGAGAGTCAAACACCTGAGAGCACTGGAACACCTGAGAGCATTGGAACACCTGAAACAGCACAAGGGATACATTTATAAAATCAACAGGTAGCTTTTTCTCATTGTGGGGATATTAACCAGGCCTGTTAATAACTTTCTACGGTATGGCTGACAAATTTCAACATCGTTTTAATCCAAGCAGCATTCTGAATATTCCCCGCATTATTTACCTGTGAAGTTTGTCAGGCACCAATCAGGTTGTATGTGACAAGAGAGAATCGTCCTCGTCAGGATATTTATTTGCAGGCTTGGTATTAACATTACACGAGTGATTAAATGCTCACTGATTTATGCCTCTCTGGGACTATTTCAGGGTCATGAATATTCTAGCCATATAACGTATGGCTGTAACAGACCCATGAAGTGAATCGACATACTTCCAATATTTACACGTCATATACAAGCACCTCCCTCATTGACCAATGCTATTTCATGCTTGATAATGGTAGGAAAATAACCCCAAGCCAGAGCCAATCAAACCTCTACGAGCCGGAATTATAATTTCTTCCTAAAACATAAATGCAACAGAAGCAGACATACAAATTACTAACCACTGGACATCCACATACATGTATCAAATAGCTGACAATCCACACAAAAGGTACACACAGTACTTGTGCAGGCTACCTGAGGCAGGCCACACAATATCACATCTATTTATATGACAGCAATCTTACTTTTCAACAAGGTAATATGCACACTTTGATCGAAAGACTATATCACAGGCACCACTTAGATCAATATTTTCCATCTCCTGAAGGTAACATGGCAAGAAAAAGAAGTATGGTGTATTCAAAAATGGTGTAAGAATTCTCTTCTGCTTATTCATGTATTGAGACCTACTATTTCCTTCCATTCAACATAAATGTTAATGTATGTTAATTGATATCGTGGTCAATTTGTTCTGCACAGTGGGAATTCTGTAAGTGATGCATTTCTGACTCAAGAAAAAAGGACATCCACTGGCTTATGGGGTGCTGAATAAAAGAACCTTTTAATATTCATAGGTTATTCAATGAAATCATCTGGTGTGGATACATTCTTGTTTTGGAGATATCCATGTTTCCAGCATGAGAAAGAATTCACTCAACAAGGCCATCCTTAAAAAATTATTTGTTGTGGGTAACACAGCCCTGTCGCCACGAACAACAGGGTCTGCCAGTAGGGAAATATTTTTTTTCTTGCTACTGAAATAGATAAGAAGTTGAAAGAAAATAACACTGAGACAAAAACAAAAAAAAGGACATTCCATCTAAAACCCGATAACAACTTCAAGACTAGGGCCCTTTTTCAGTTGGCCTATCAGGTTACTGGCAACAAGCAAGTTTTTATCGATGGCTTAATTTAAATGTATACCTGATGCACTGAACAGCAAACAATTCTACTACACGCAGGGAGGGCAGTTTATCAAAGGACAAGGCCTCACAAAAATTAAGTCATGATGAGTAGAAAGACTATCAAAAATTGATACAGATGTTTTTCACCAAGTTTTACCATAATGATAAGGTGTGTCAACCATGTGTCACAAAACTTTATAAACAGCTTTAGGTTCAGCTCTGAATCAGGTTCTTGTGAACTATGCTCCTGAAATGTGTCCCTTTGTACAGAAGAGCTAACATGATATTTAAGTTCTGCTTTTGGGCCAGAGAAAGGTCGGTTTGATGTCACGGTTGACACACATCATCAATATGGTCCATAAAGCTCACCATACAATCAAAACATTTTACTGCATTAAATTTGGAGCGAAAAAGAAAAAATCTGAAAAAATCAATGACGGTATCATCAGATACAGTTTTTGATGGTCTTTTTACTCACCATAACTTTATTTATATGGGGTCTTTTCCTTTGAGCATTCACCACCAAATTCCACACAGAGATAGTAAAACTGGTAGAAATATTTTACGAATGGCTCAAAAGAGAAAGGGCACTGGGCTTTTCGATGACATCCCCATAATGTCAAGCCGCTATAAATTTATTTATTTATTTATTTGACTGGTGTTTATGCCATACTCTAGGATATCTCAGGTATATGACAGCAGCCAGCACTATGGTGGGAGGAAACAGGGCAGAGAACACTGGAAATCCACGACCATCCACAGGTCGCTGGCAGAACTTCCCATGTATGGCCGGAGAGGAAGACAGCAGTGAGCTGGACTTGACCTCACAACGATCGCATTGGTGGGAGGCTTCTGAGTCATTGCGCTGCGCTAGTGCATTAAGCAACTGACCCACAGAGGCCCCCACGCCGCTATAAATGCCAACCAGCAATATGGATGCTGCTAATGCCGAGGTCACATGCAATGTAACACGTAACAATATCACCCAGTGGTAAAAAGTTCTCCTTATGAACTTGTACACCATATTTTGAATTCTAATTGCTTTCTACTGTGAGCAATGCCATGAAAACCAGAAATTTATTTTAACATTCAATATCTGAAGGCAATCTAGTTCAGGAATATATAACCATGTGCCAGAAATCTGGAATCCGTGCATGAGAAAGAAGGCAAACTACTCTTGTTTACATCAAACTTTAAACTTCTAGTCAGTTGCCATGGAAATTTGCTAAACACAGACAGGGTTTAATTTGGAACATTGTTGATGTACATATACAAAATCTGCTACAGCTCCATGACTTCTACTGCTGTTACATACACATCGCTGATACTTCAGAGTTTCAGTCAGTTGCTATTGAAGCCACAAACTTGATCCAGTTTCAACAGGAATCTAATTCATCTAAGAACCTGGATACCTAATATGTAACCTGTGTACAAAAAATTGCTTGGAAAGAGCCTGAGGGAAACCCATGAGTGAACCATCCACAGGTTGTTAACAGACCTACCCATGTATATGTACGACCAGAGAGGAAGCCAGCAGGAGCTGGACTTGAACTCACAGTGACGGCATTGATGAGAGATTCTTGGTACATCGCGCTGTGCTCCCACTGTAGAAACCCACTCAGCCCCAGAAGCCCTCCTCATGTGAGACCAGGCTACTCACATCACACTGCACTTAGTGACCTTGACACCTCTGACTTCCACCTTGGCCCACACAACTTTCACAATGGCCAATATATCTTTCACCTTGGCCCACACAACTTTCACACTGGCCAATATAACTTTCACCTTGGCCCACACAACTTTCACACTGGCCAATATAACTTTCACCTTGGCCCACACAACTTTCACCATGGCCAAAACAACTTTCAGCTCGGCCAATATGACTTTCACCTTGCACAATACAGTGAGACAAACATTTGCGCGACTGAAAAAATCGCAGGCACATCACATTAAAATCAAGGTGTGCCAGAAGCTGTGATTTGTGAGCAGTCATAAGCAATTCTAGAACTTAGTGGCGGCATTTGGAAATACCGTCCTAAAAAATGGCCATGGAGCAAATGAAGAGCGCTAAGTTTTAACTGGTCCTGTTAAATGCTGGGCAGATGGACAAATGGACAGATGGTTCACTCTTAGACTGAACGGGCACAGCCACAGCCTTAGCCCACAAAATTCATACTGAACCACAAGTTAAACACTCCTGGTATGCGAGAGGAGTTGCAATAAGTCAAGGCAAGAAAGCAAATGAGAATTGATGCTGCATGTTATTTTGTTCAGCGAGTGCATTAATGAAGATGACAGGTTCTGGCATGAAGTGGTGTGGGCTAGTAATGTCATCCCAACATCACATCTCACAGCGTAAGTTTCTCATCGCACCTATGTTTCCATTGCATCAAAATAAAATCACATGGAATCGGATTCATTTTTGAGCGAGCGCAAATTGAGTGCGGAGTGAACACAGGGCTCCAGATGGCATGCATATCTGGTTAAATTACGCACAAGTTTTCCATAAATACGCATCAGTTTTAAAAATCTTGCATACTAGACATGCACCAAAACACCTGGATACATAAACAACTGATACAATGTTGTAATGTCCTTGTCAATAATCTGCTAACCTATTTAGCACATGACGTTTTTGAGTAAGTAAGTATCAGCAAGTAGTGCTACACAGCATAGGCCATATACACTCAAGGGAAAGCCTGATGACTGATTTGTTATGTGCAACAACAAAAATGATGCTATGTGCTAACTTGATATAAAACAGAGGACAATTTAAATCAAGAAACAAGCATGTAGCTTCAAAACGGCTGTAGGGTATGGAGATTTTATGTCAGAATGATTCTATATATCATGTTTATAGTGGACAAGGACACTAGTAGGATGCCTAAATGTGGACCAGTTTCTCTTATTCCCCTGCTTCAGACAACTCTGAAAATGGAAGTCAATGCTGGTAAATTTGTTAACTGTCCTATGGCATGGGATTGCGCCATCATGAACTGGTATAAGTCAACACCCGGCAGCGTTGACACCGTGCACTGTTGACAGTAAATTGTGCTGAGCTGGGGTCAGTTGCTGAACATTGAGCTTTACGTTTAAACTGTTCAGGAGGTCTAGATTAGTTCAAATCAGCTGTGAAATATTCCATCGAGCTGGCCTGTCTCTCAGCTGTTTCCACGCGCCCGGGGCAGCGAGCTCCGGGGTGTCATATTACTACTACCAGCGTGCTGACGTTGTTGTTGCAATCCTTTCGTGTACGTGATACTGATGCAGAAAACCTGATTCAAAGCGAAAGCGAACAGCTTCTTAGCGGTTAGAAGCACTGGTGCAATCCAGAAAACAAACATGATGTCAATAAATTACCTTACCTGACAAAGAAAATCACAACAACTTTTGCTTATCTCTTTCCCGTTTGACAAGAACCTGTCATTGTTTGTTCATTCGGGCCCATGCCTTTCCCGCGCACTTCCAACCTCCGCAGAGTGAAAATGTCCGAAGCGGACCGAGCAAAACGTGTAAAATACGAAAACGGACTTTCATCAATATCACAAGACAAACTGGGAAAAAACCCAGACCGGTCACCATGTTACATTATTCAAATACCAAGTTGTCCATTGTAATAATATATAGAAATAACTGGCATGAAACGGTGGGGGGGGGGGGGTCGTGGAAGAAGCCATATGCTGATCACGCACCAACTTAGATGCACCTTTGCCCCAAAAATTCTATCCTATCTTGACTTTCACTGGCTGTCTAGCGAATAGGCTAATGGATCAGCATCTAGGCATCGAAACCGATATTCGTACACCAGCTCTCAACCGAAATGGGCTTTCCGGGTCAACGTGATGGCAAGATTAGGCCTAGTTTCCCAAAACGACAAATAAAACCTACAACTAAAGAACTACATCTACCATTTTAGTATCGTGTTGTTAATCAAATACGTTTCTCACATGCGCTTCGAGGGTAAGTGTTCAAATATCAATATCATAGTCCCAACTCAAGACGATGAATCGGAATATTAATTAGACAATTATGAAGCAGAGTCCCACACATTCTGGACACTCTGTCCGTATTTTCTCTCCCTCTGTTTTGGGTAATGAGAAATATCGAGGCTGGTCTTTAATAAGTCTTGCATATAATCGTATTCATACGAGAACTGGTATATAGGTCTGCCAAAAGTGGGGCACAGTTTGTACCCATCGGAATACCTATACACTGTTGATTAACGTTTTCCCAAATTTCACATAGATATTAGCCCTATTACTGAGAAATTCACGTAGGCCTAACTCAATATACAACAAGCCACCCCATGGATGGTAACCCTTGCAAGCAGTGGAACTGAATTTTTTGTTGCCACTGAAATTAATGTAGCGATGACGGGTTTTATTGAACTCTGAAACAATTAATGACGAAATTCTATCAATTAAATCTGTGTTAGGGTATAGTATATTATAGAGACCACATATATCCCCAGTAAAAATGTCGTTATACAGTATGTGTGCATGACCATCTATATTTTCAACGAGGCGTTTTGAGTTCGTTTGAAATTGCACAACATTATTTGTTGCAAAATGGCTGCACTGGACTGTACTGTATGCCTTTCCTTTATGACCAAGCTCATCTGCCTTGTTATTCGTAAAATGTGTACGTGTAATCTGTCATGGGGACAAGTGCCAAAAATTGTGCAGGTGCGAACGAGTACTTGCCATTCGCCAACATTGTTGCAAGTTCTGGCAACAATGTTGATCCGACGCGAGTTTTGTTTGTTGACCTAGTTATGAAGATGCCACGGATTATACATCTCTTAATATGCTAAATCTTGATAATTTCTTGTATCACGACAGGCAAGCAGTATTCTAACACATCTGCGACATCCGTACTACATACAGAGTAAAGACGTCCACTGCATATACTGTAGCGTATATGCAGTGAATTTTTTTCACGTGACAGCGGGATTATTCCAACAGCAGACATCGAATGGGAGGGCACGTTAGTGCAGCACATGACGTCATCCCGTATGAAAACGACGTCACCAACTACCATTCGATAAATTGGCCAGTTGTTCGACGAATGGATAACGCTTATGAAAGGCATCAAGACCACATTCACGTTTGTGTCTCCTGTCTTTCCTCAAATAATAATAATAATAATAATAATAAACAATAGATAAAAAAAAAACAACTGATAACATTGTTGCAATATACCAATTGCTCATTCTCCTTAATGCTTTTCACTGTTTATACCATGCATTACATCCGCGCATGTACAAACACATACGATATATTTTTACAATGTCAGTATAGTTTACATGAAAAAATTCCTTGATGTTACAAAAGTCGGGAATAATGTAAAATATGTGAGAAGTAAGTCATTTAACCCACCTTCATCCATGGGGTAAAACAAATCCTGAGTTAGGGCAAATTTAACCCAAGCTAGCACATCTAACACAGGGTTTGTTAATAACACCTTTCGGAACAACCGGGTCACATATATACGTCAAGATGTTAAATGTGAGGGTATGAAGCGTGAGTGTGGCAGTCGGTAGGAAGTATCAAAGAATCAGTGACGGTGTTATGAATTTATTTCTACCAGCAACCTTAATATTAAAGAAATGTAAGTAATTCCATCTGGTGTGGACTGTGTGCAAATATGCATGGTATTAAAATAGAGATGACCTTTCAAACAACATCGAGTGCATGTGTAACACATCAGTAGTTCCGCAACTGAAGGGATTTCAACTTTTTACCTGTTAGATTACTTTGATCATTCATATACTTTATATAACGGCGAAATATCAGGATTTCTTTCAGTGATGAAAGTGCTACCTCGTATAGTTTATAGATATCATTTTTGATGATTTATTTGTAGTACTTTACACCCAGACGTCATGACGTCGAAAAAACATACATTTGGTTCCATGACGTTCCATTCGGAGGTCAGCGGGTGACGTCACAATATACATAAACATGGACCCGTGGTTGTTTTACTTGGACCCTCTCATGAAACGATCGAGGCAAGAGAAATGTATGCAAAATAAAGGGGTGAATAGGTATCAATTTGTAAAACAGGAAACGAATAAAAACAGAAAATAAATGTAACAAAGTTACATCTGGTGTAGTCTTGTTTGTGTAAGTTCAGCACTCGTTGGTCATTACTTTTTTCTGGACACTGATTGGTCCAAAACACCTGACAGGACACGAGGGAGCAGTGATCGAGTCTTGACGTCCACTTGAAAGAGTTTTTTTACAAAAATGTTCGACCACGATCGAAAATTTCCCCGCACATTTCCACTCACCAAGCTCCTGTACTTGATTCGATCCCAATTTTGCATCTGCTAATAAGAAAATACATAGCATTTAAATTTGCCCATGTGTGTTTTTTCTTCTCGTGCTCAAGAGGTAATTAACTTATACAAATGCATCATTAAGACGAGCGCACGAGATCTTTGCTACGTCGTGCGCACGAAATCGTCCCTAAATCGTGCGCATGAGATCTTTGTTAAGTCGTGCTCTGGAGGTAAATGACAAATGAAAACAATCAGGATACAGATTTATATGTAAAGTGCACATTCACGGACGAATTGGCTGGGTCGTGATCGCAGGCCTGCAACGTTTTCATTTGTCAATTATCTCGAGACCACGACTTAGTGAAGATCTCGTGATATAATTGTTATACCGTGCGAACGACTTAACAAAGATTTCGTGAGCACGATTTAATAAAAAAAAAAAGCATACTTAAACTTTTAAAAAGGCTTAAAATCCAAAATAAGTAAGTAAACAAAGAAAGAAATACGTGGCTTATTAAACCTCAAAGTAGAAATGTAGAGATAAAATGGCCTGTCTCACTGCCAAATGTGAACTGTTGGCTAAGGGACTTGTTGTTTGTCTTGTTTAAAATCCCATGGGCAAAGATCATTAAAACAATTTGGAAATATAGAGCAAATATCATCGAAATTCACAGTTAACATACGGTTGCCGTATAAAATTACTGATTGGCAGTGCTAAACATTTCAAGATGGATGTCCGTAATCATAGATGTAGGGCGTTTGTGTCCCACAGCCGTCTGCCTTGTAAATGCCAAAGGTCACCTTTAGACAGTCGTTGGTTTCTCTATTTTTTATTTATTTCTCTCTTGAATTGTTTATCTTTTCAGTAATTTATTTATTTCAGTAATCCCTGGGCTGACCATTGGGCATTTATTGTTCATGTCACACTTTACATTGTAATATAGGTTGTATAACCACTGTCAATACTACTGCTTAGGTATCAGTCTAGGTTTACAATATAAATGAAAAACGGTTGTACTATCTGATTCAAAATAAAGAAAATGACAAAGATCGATAAACACATTGTTGCCAATGGAAAAATGCAAAGATGCTAAATGATACAATAGTTCCTCTGTACTATGCTGCACGTGCATTCATATACTTGTGTTGTTCTTCAGATATTCATCTCTCTCATCATTATACAGCATGATACAAATAACATGATCCACATAACGTGATGATGAGCATTTTTTAAAGTTTGACATACATTTTACAAAAATGCCAACAATCTCTCTTTATCTTAAAATCTCGGTTAGAGTTTTAATTACTATTTTATTTCACGAACTTTAGCATTTGCTAAGCACCCACAACAATTCGCAAGTCATTCGAAGACAGATGTCTTCTAACTTAACTCCTAACTTAATTGTGATCGATCAATTCCAAAAATGATTTCCAAAAGGATACACTTGCTGGACATTCGAGCAGGGCACGAGCTGTACTGTTCTCAGAATATAGGCCCATGTGTAGGTTTTACTATCGAGTAGAATCATGTTTAGCTCTGCCGAGGAGTTGTACGTTTCAGCAGGTGTCTGTCTGTGACTGGCTGTATGTCGAGAGAAATGTATTGTCAGTGTACCCTACACTGATTTTCGCTTTCTTGGAAACTTTGCATGTTGGCGGATTCAGGAGAACTGTTCCAGTTAATCATTTTTTCTCTCGCAAATTTGGCACAGTAGGCCCAATATATTTCTTGTATATTGAAATATATTTCTATATATAATACACATATATATATAGGCTCAGTTTCGTGAACCGATAACCGATAGGCTG
This sequence comes from Acanthopleura granulata, assembly GCA_016165875.1. Taxonomy (NCBI): domain Eukaryota; kingdom Metazoa; phylum Mollusca; class Polyplacophora; order Chitonida; family Chitonidae; genus Acanthopleura; species Acanthopleura granulata. Next base: position 1,760,781 of record JABBOT010000005.1, read on the forward strand.
AGTTTCGTGAACTTTGGTATTATCTGTTCGCTTATCTGTCGTTGTATGGTGTCCCTCAACTGTGGTAATCACACCGAATTACGATGTGATTAGTTTTCACGCCACGCTAGATATATGGACAATTGCAATCAAAGCACAGCTGAAATACTTATTTGATTATCGATGTCATACATACTTAAATCGTACATGATACTGATTAGGATACTGATTTTATTCATCTGCCTAAAACTTTCATTGCGCCTTTTCGTCATAAATGAAAACTGTTGACTGTTTCTCTTTGCATATTTTTATATTTTATATACTTTCGCAGTTCTTTGGTGGTTTGTGTTATTTGTCATTTTTGGGAACTGGTTTTGCGAGTCTTGACCGGGAACGCCCATTTTGATGGACGATTGGTATACGAATGTCGATTCCGTTTCCTAGGTACTCCTCTGACCTCGAGCTGCATGCAAGCGACGAAAACTGTTGTAGCTGTGTGGAAATTATAGTTATTGTGGAGTGTAGCGTTCAACATGCTATCAAATAATTAAGAAAACAGTTGTAGCTATCTTGTGTTTACCCGCTTTCAAAAATCACTTAAACAAATCACCCGGACTGCTTGACGGTTGGTATATTTCTACAACAAAAGAAAATGTAACACAAGTTAAAGAAATCCTTTGACCCTTAGCAGAAAGAAGCGTACCCCCCCCCCCAAAAAAAAAAAAAAAAATTAAAAAAAAAAGGCCAACGGGGAGTAAACATGTATAAATGGGCTATATAGTGCTGGAAGATGAAATAATGTTGAAAACGGTACCAAACCCAAATCGGCCAAAGCACGCGGATTTCTGAATAGCTATGTGGAAACCTAGCAATGAAATGTAATGATTGCTCCTAATGACAAAAATCTGTCTTAATTTCTTAATTTATTAGCTTTTTTCATAAGGAAGGCTTAATTCCTCCGCCTCCATTTTCCGGACGACTTGCCTAGAAATGTTTGCTTCGAAGCCTACAGATTCACAACCATGCAACTGATAACGACTGATTGTGTTCGTTCCTGTAAATAATTCGCTAACGCCTAAAAACCATCATTAAACCAAGAAAGGTTTCACGGATATTGACCGTCAAATTGATGGCTAGTCCTGCAAACTTGCCTGCATGGACGTATGCAACCATTCACTGATACCTGTTTAACACGTGTTTGTTTTTCAGCCGCACGGATCCCATGAACCATTCTGAGTCTAAAATTTATAATCCTCCTCATGGCTGTGTTAGAGATTTGCCTAAAGAGCAAATGTATATATATATATATATATATATATATATATATATATATATATATATATATATATATATATATATATATATATATATGAAGTTGATTTATATATGATTTATTCATTTCATTGTTGTTAAAGACTAGTGGTGTTCAACGAACTTCACACCTCAGTTATTGTGGCCTAGGCACCAGATTTGAACTTGCTCCCCGTGTATTCAAGCAATTGAAAGCAAGCGCCTTTAAGCACAAGACACCAGCACGCTTCATAATGTATAAATATTGGATATATGTCTGTGGGGTATACATATGCCTATGATAAAGGTGCAATCGTATACACATCAGTACACACATTCAGTAAAGGCAAGCGTCGTCAGCCTAGAAAGTCTCGCATTTTGTATTATATTTTATATTGTCATCTTGTAATGCATAGAATGTTGCTCTTAGAAATCACTCAGGTTTTCAAAACATCCTATCAAAACCAAAGAACTAAGAATGGATGTGTGAAATGAAAGGATTGAAAAAAGGGAAAGAATATAGAATTAATTTCTCTAGCCACGCAATAGGGAATGCTTAATTCCTCCGCCAACAAGTGCGTGTGAAGTTTATTGCCCAGTCCTGTAAACAACATTTTTCTTCAATTATAAGTTTTGCTTGTCAGGTTTCTCGGTAAATCTCGTGGGGAGCTGTGTCATGTGACGGGTCCGTCTCGTGTATAACCAGACATGGACAGCCTAAACTGGACAGGAAACCTTTTCCACTGTTTAAACGATACAGACTTCGCAACCTCTCGGAGCATACCAGTTTATATTTTGACTTTAAAATATTAGCCTTCTTCACAATATAACAGCACCACGCTGCAAGAAACTCTCGTTTGATATCTCCCGATAGTCACCTTATTACGAGATAAACATTTCTCACTCCACTCATACATTTACACCTGCTCCATACCTACGCCAGTTATTACTACACACCTGGTCATTCCTCACCCGTTAAACCCTGATCATTCATTCCTTCATTCAGCAGCACCTGTGCATTTCTCTGTATTTCAGGAAACTTCGTTACATTACACAAACTGATACAAATAATACTCGACACATGCTTTAAACACTTAAAAAAAGTGCCCACGAATTTAATAAATTATTATTTCTATATTAAATCATCCACCTCTGATTCATTCTTTAATTTAGGTCATATATCTACTTGCCAGTGGATTCATGCATCATACTTTACTTTATAAGGTGTGCAACATAAATTTTCTGAGCATCAGTTTCTTCGCCAATTGTGCCATAGTCTTGTCTTTAGTAATGTCTCTAGATTTAACCAGCAATCGAACACTGAATTCCTGTCATTTGTGTAAAAATAAATGAGCGATTTTTTATTTAACACAGTTGACAGTGTTTAAGCCATACTGTGACACTCATGCTTGAAAGATACCATTTGCATATTTTTCAACACTAGCGCACAGCCCATTAGAAAGGTGAATGATGCCATTATTGCATAATTTGCAATCACAATTTTTCGACACTCGACAACGCACTTCTTTTTTTATCAATAAGGCATACATGTAAGGTGTGAAGCCGAGCGAGTGAACAGTGGTGCTAGAAACGGCTTTATTAACACTACCCCTTTTTGGCAATCTTTGTACCAGTTCAGCAACTCTAGGTCAGTTACTGGTCTATGGCGCTTTAATTTTGCGGGTCCAATTTTTCGATAATGGACATCGCACTTGGGTTCTTGGCAACGCACCCAGCATGTATGCGGGTGACCACATGAACGCGGCTGAGGAGGAAATCAAAGGACAAATCAGGGCAGACATCCATACATAGAGGTTCCTTCGTTAACAGACAGGTGTTCATGTGCACGCTGAATAAACGAAATTCAAGAAGTAAATGAAACTGAGAAAAACACACAATTATTACATGTCAGATTTATTCAGAACTGACAGTACCGCGCATCCCGGATGTCCGTGTTTTGCAAAAATATTGCCAGTTCCATTGTGTGTATGAAGTATGCAATTCCTTTGACTGACAAAGCTTGCCATCGTATTTCTGTGGAAAAGATTGTTCCTTGTTATTCGAGTTTTCAGTTGCTGCAAAAATACCTTAGGCAGAGTTTTCCTTAACCTGTCCAAAACCGTAAAGACATACAACTGCAAGCAGTCACATGTGTGTTCCTATACTGGAGAAAAAGACATGCTTTGGACAGTCTTCAATTTCCATTTGAACAAATGTTAACATTAAGAACTCATGGAGTTGTTATCAGCCTTCCCACTGTCGTACAAAAATGTTAAAGACAAAAAAGTGTAGAACACCCGGAGTGAAGGGCACAATTAATGTTTGTTATTTCATTGTTAACTTATTAAAATAATCCAGGAAATATAAAACGCCTGTTATAATTTTTTAACTGAACTCTAATGCCATAAGGGAGCAACATGCAGGACGTCTGAATTCTTCTGCAACTGCAAAACTTTGGACAAGAGCCAAAATGGAATCTCCAGTAACGTGAAGAATGATTGCTAGTCGGTGTTTGAGTGTCTCACTGTTCCTAATTTCCTAACTGTCAAACCACGTTTCACATTTCGCTGTCCATAAGTCAGTTCCTTTATGCCAGTTCCAAGTTTCTTTATGATTTAAGCATCTTCTTCGGCCTCTCCTTCCTCGTCAAATTCTCCCTCCTCCTCGGCCGTGGCGTCTTGGTACTGTTGGTACTCCGACACCAAGTCGTTCATATTGGACTCGGCCTCAGTAAACTCCATCTCGTCCATACCTTCACCGGTGTACCAATGGAGGAAAGCCTTACGACGGAACATGGCCGTGAACTGCTCGGAGATTCGCTTGAACAGTTCCTGGATGGCCGTGCTGTTACCGATGAATGTGGCGGACATCTTGAGACCACGGGGTGGAATGTCACAGACGGCGGTCTTGACGTTGTTGGGGATCCATTCGACGAAGTAGCTGCTGTTCTTGTTTTGTACATTCAACATCTGTTCGTCGACTTCCTTCATGGACATACGACCACGAAACATGGCGGCCACGGTCAGGTAACGGCCATGACGGGGGTCACAGGCGGCCATCATGTTCTTGGCGTCAAACATCTGCTGGGTGAGTTCTGGGACGGTTAGGGCTCTGTACTGCTGGCTACCTCGGGAGGTGAGAGGGGCAAATCCAGGCATGAAGAAGTGAAGACGTGGGAAAGGTACCATGTTGACAGCGAGTTTACGGAGGTCAGCGTTGAGTTGACCTGGGAATCGCAGACAGGTGGTCACACCGGACATTGTGGCGGAGACCAGATGGTTCAAGTCCCCGTATGTAGGGGTGGTCAGCTTGAGGGTTCGGAAGCAGATGTCGTAGAGAGCCTCGTTGTCGATACAGAAGGATTCATCTGTGTTCTCGACCAGCTGATGGACGGACAGGGTGGCGTTGTATGGCTCCACAACTGTATCCGACACCTGCACACGGGAAACATTTGAAATACAGTTTACAAATATCACGGTTCAGTCCTACTTTCACCAGACGCTATGTTAACCAGTTTCATATTTTACCACGATGAATGTTTCGGGTGGCGGGTTTGTTAAGGAAACATATGCGTTGTTATTACAGAGAAAAAGGACAACGGCTCACCTTTGGTGAAGGAACGACGGAGAAGGTGTTCATCACCCTATCGGGGTACTCCTCTCGGATCTTGCTGATAAGAAGGGTACCCATTCCAGACCCTGTACCACCACCCAGAGAGTGGGTCAGCTGGAACCCCTGCAGACAGTCACAGCTCTCTGCCTCTTTGCGAACCACATCGAGAACGGAGTCGACGAGCTCGGCTCCTTCCGTGTAGTGTCCCTTTGCCCAGTTGTTACCGGCACCGCTCTGACCGAAAACAAAGTTATCCGGTCTGAAGATCTGACCGAATGGACCGGAGCGGACGGAATCCATGGTACCGGGCTCCAGATCGACGAGCACGGCACGGGGCACATATTTGCCTCCTGGGTATGGAACGAGGAAGTATTTAAAATGAATGATAAGAAAACAAAATAAGAGGCATCAGGACCGTTGAAAACTGTCGCAAAAAATACATTTGCCGATTTTCTAAGATCTCGCTGATCAACGTTATGTTTAGACTTCAAAGCTTGCTCTCTAATATGTATATTTTGTACGCATTTTCTAAAGCAACAAGTAGTTTTGTTGTGAAATCTATTCATTTATGTAACCTCAAAATATAAACCCACTATCCTGGAACACAAATTGCTGTGAGTATAGAAAAAATAGGAATCATTATATTGCATACAGACCATACAGCCCATGACAGGATGGAAACACTTTTGTTCATTTAGTCACCAAAAATCTTTTAAACATATCGGGCGAATATTTTTGGATACAGTTTTCTATAGTCTTTCTCTTCATGCTGACTTTGATTCTTTTATTCTACACCCAGATACCTAATTAGCTGTTAAGATTTGTTCTCAACATGTTCTCGAACATGTTACCTCAGCTCTTTTAGTTGAATATAACAACTGAAAGTCAGCAGGGATCGAGCAGCGATTTGGTAGGATTTGAATATGTTTTTGGATGTCACTTTTGACTGGAAGAAAAATCCGTACCTGTGGCCTCATTGTAGTAGACGTTGATTCTCTCTAGCTGAAGATCAGAGTCCCCGTGGTAGGTTCCTGTCGGGTCAATTCCGTGCTCGTCCGAGATCACCTCCCAGAACTGACAAAAATGAAATAATGATTATAAAATATTGCAGTTAAAATAAAGTTTAGAATTTTGCGGATCCTATTAATACGTGAAATAATGTAATGCTCCACTCCGAGGTGGCTGTTCATTTGTCCTACAGCAGTTATACTATGTCATTGTACTCTTTGCAGATAAAATAAGCTCTTCATATATCCAGGAGTTTTATTTTTACTACACCTGTTCAACAAACTATGATTTCTTCTCTAATCGATTACCTCCAAACCCTGTTTTTTCTTCAGTGCAAACTGTGTCAATTATTTGAATGTGCATATGATGTGTGTGTGAAAATTTTATACAAGTCATATTATTAAATAATGATGTAGGCCTACCAGACCTATATAAATTTAAATATTTCAATGAAGTTACTATAGTCACTACAAATTTAATACAGAATGACAGATGTAAATTTGTGCAAAAAGGGGTTCTAAAATGCTTGCAAAGGACTAACCGAAAATTTTGCTTTTTATAGATACATATATAGTACACATAAAATAACTGAAGCTCTCCATATGTGGTTGTATTCTCGTCGAATCTTACCTTAGCACCGATCTGGTTTCCGCACTGGCCGGCCTGAAGGTGAACGATTTCTCTCATGTTGGGTGGATAGGTAGGCGATCCCTGTGATGGAGAGGGTAATACTGGCAGAAAGTGAGTTGATGAATGTTGGTGCTCCCTCAGCTGTATTTATACCCTGAATCGGCATATTAACTCATAGCAACAATTAAGAGTACGCAGAGGAAGTAGTACCGATCAGACGGTAACTCTATTCGGTAGCGTTTGGATCCAGTGCAGTCCGTTAGCGGAGTGATATTACCTTAGTGAGCGGACATCTCGTGGTTTGAACACGTTGCCAAGCTGGCGTTAAGCCCTAATCAGTGATTCATTCAGTCAAAGTAATCAGCCAATAAAGCGCTGACCACTTAGGCTGATTACCTTTGTAAAATAACGTAATATACTTTTATTAGTAATGAGGCGTTGTAGTGGTGTTTGAAGCCGATAATCTGGATTAATGTCATTAGCGTTCCGATATGATTGCGATATGGACATTATGGCTTGCCGGAAAGTCATGGCGTTTTTCGTATGAAATGACTCCCTGTCTCAGTCGAGGGTTAGGCGGTTTCATCGCATCAGGAGATCTATAACAAATGAAATCCTGATCAGACCAGATCTAGACCTGAGGTCTTAGTTTTGTCGAGTAGAGGCTTTCAGTCAGAGCTCCAGGCGTCCGGTCCAGAGATCTATAGCCTACGTCACACTAGTTTCCTCCACTTAGCTGACTAAAGACTCCAATCAAAAATGAGAAGCATATATTCTCTAAAGTCTGTTGCGCTTCGCAGGTTATTGTGAGAAAACACGTTAGAAATAGACGGACATAATTGCTAGAGTGAATCTGTTTTAAATCACAATAATGTTCAAGGAGGAAAGGGCTGATTTGACCACATCTACCTTCACATGGGCTTCCTTCCACTGCCTAGAGGGGAACCTAATCTTAATCCATATGCTATGGTATCTCGTAGAAGTTCTACGTGCCTGTGACCTTTGCAAAGTGTATTTCTTCTCCTATTTTAAAAATATCACAACTGCAAGAGCTCTCACAAGATGATTGTCCCTTTAGGATGTGACCTAATATGTGAATCCATCCAACCTGTCTCAAAACATCAATCCAAAATATTTGCAATGAATTTTACCGATTACTGTGAATTACAAAGAGTTCGGCTGATGACTCGTTAGAGGATGCCATTGAAGTATTTGTTCCTTATATTAAAGGTCCACTGTCAAAAAGCGTTTCAAAACTTACCAGTTTTACAATATTTTAAGAGAAGAGTACTGTGATCATCTTACAGATACAATTATATTTTGTATGTGTCCTTTCTAACCATTTATTTCATGCGCTAAATAACAACTGAAATCGTTAATCTCTTTCAAAAAATATCACGCTTATCGCTCTTCATATTTTAGGGGTTCAGCACCGTATATGTGACGTCATTTGAGCCAAGCATCATGGATGGCAAAGTGGATACAAGCGATAGTGACAGTAAACCCAGCGTGAATATTTTATTTCCTCAGAACATAGCGACGGGCTCATCTCAAAAACAAGCTCGGGCCAAGTCGAACCATATCAGTATGAGACAGTGCTAGCCTGCCGCCTCCTGATGAGTTGCCCATGTAGCACTCTGTGGACGAAGCAGGGCACAAAATACCTTTACAAAATACCGACTGGTGAGAGCCGACAGATGTTTTAACCTTCGTAACCGATGTGTTTTCATTAAATTAACCCATGGATGTGTATTTCGCTTTTTGGTTCAGTTTGTTTTTTTCACGTTGAAGACATAAGCTAGGTACATGTAACTGGAATGTTTTACATGATCTCTACTCCATCTACACCCCTGTGCATGATACGGACGACCGCTAAATTATGAAGTTCACTCTGGTGGTAGCAGTTGTCGTGGCCTGGTTACTATTACCATGGATAATGGAAAAGCGTGTATTTGTGGCCGAAAAATGTATTTTGAATAAACAGTAAGGAAGACAAATTTCATTCCATTAACTTTTAACTTTTCTTTGGAAATAAATTTCCACAGCCGACTGAGGATAGCATCAGGCAACTGTTCACAACTCCAAACGTCAAATTAGGGAAATCACCTTCTTGAGAACGCCGTTTTGCACCAGGATTGGGAAGGTTTTCCAGACATAGCCTTAACTTGTGCTATTCTTGGTGAGCTTATAGATTTCAATTTGAACACAAATATGATTATTTTTGTAATGAAGGTCAGAGACAGATCCTGGATTTAAATAAAAATTCATCAGGTTAGTGTCAGTTTTTGTGTAAACTGTTTTGAAGTGGACAGATCTGACTGGAGTCTAAAATGGCTGCTTGTGCCTGGGACCTCACTATGTATATCCGGCTGATGCGGCGTGCTAACATAGTTTTGTGACTAATGTATATATAGTTCGGGAAGCACTTATGTCACAGTTAACAGAGAGCGCGCCTTGAAATGAGCCTCTGCACTGACCAACCCATGTGAGAAAGTAAAATGAAGAGGTGCATGCTTGGACAGACTCGATCAGAAGCCAGCTGGTCACATTAAACTGTATGTATAAGCTTAAATTGTCATCTATCTTTCCGAGAGCAGGAGCAATAGCATTTTCAATATATTTCGGATGATGTGAACTCAGAAAGTGCAAGAGGTCAGTGATTTATGCCCGGTACTTCTGTTTTCTCCACCCATATAACTGACCACTATCACATTTTAAGTGAAAAATTCTATAGTTTGGTGCTAACCAACAATCGTATAGATAAATAACATTTGACGACATATTTAGTTTATTGACACACCCAAACAGTTTCGAGGTTGATTTAGAAAGGATAAAACCCTGTTCTGCATGTATATAAGCTTTCATGAACTGGATATGAATATAACTGCAAGACTCTAAAAAGAGGAATTGACTCTAACATTGACGTCGTGTCAACGTAGCATAATCGCACTCACTCACACTGTAAACAATATGTCCAACCATCTGAACTAATTGAAAGTGTATTTTTATAAACAATAAATATGTGTACATTAACGTATTAAACCTCTAATTTTGTGTACGCAACACTTTTCTCGAAAATATACTTGTTTATTAAGGTGCGAATGCACAAACTATGTATTGACGCCAACAGGAGGAGAATTCATCTGTTTGCCATTAAAGCAGATGTTGTATAAAGTAGATGTTGTACAAAGAAAGGTGTAGGAGGAGAATGTAATCTGTGCCTGCGGTCATCAATGTTTCAAAGAAAACTGCTTACTAAATACGCTCTCGAAACATCCCTATACGAGTACATTGATCGCAATGGACCATAAGGTGATGAGGAACCCATAATAATTATTTTAGTTGTGATTGATTTATAGGCTAGACTAACCACTCAGTAAGGGCTGAAGCGGTTGTGAAACCTGTGTTGGTCACAACCGACTGCCTGCCAGGGTTGTAGTTAACCAAAGAGCTTTTTTTCACCTACAGTTTCGACTACTTCTACATTAACCTAACGGCAACCCCACTGTTTTTATTCACCAGTTATTTGTTAGATATATATTTAATGAAATAATATACTCATTTAATGTCATTTTAACAGGATGTTGTTGTGACCATCTTGGATTTTTCCGCAAACATTTTCAAAAATACGGTAGTATATCTGAGGAAGGTTTGCACAGTTACAGTAAATTCCGAGTGGTTTTTGAGATACCATTTATTTTCATGAATTCCTTGTGAATTACCTATATCATTATAATTACCTTATCATATACCTATATAATGTTAACTAGATAACAAAAATATTCTGTGAATTTCACCGGACCTAAGGATGATCACTGAAAATAGAAAATTTAACAAAAGCATTATCCAAAGTGTGATTTGCAACTCTCGGTATCACAAAAAGCATTGAAGACCTTGCTTTTCTTACATAACGTTCTGAAAGCATAGGTGGTACCTCTAGCTCTCCCTCGTAAGGAGAAATTGCAGCCATCTAAAAATTCCCCCAAAGCAAACAAGCGTTTCGAGATTGTTAAGGATGACCTTCACACTGAGTTTCTAGAGAGCCATACCTGAAAAATCACTTGAACTATAACTTAGCAAAGTTAACAGCATGCTCTGTACATAAAATCCACGAAGCTTATCTTTCAGAAGATTAATATTCATTTAAGTGCAGTTCCATCTGATTCATTCTTTTAATTCTATAAATAAAATCAGCTGATTTATAACATTATACAATACATATCACAGATTCCTTACGTGCTACATTACTTGGGAGCTGGTCGTTGCAGGGTGTTTAAGGCGCTTTTCTTTTAACTGTCCGACACAGAAGGTCAGGATTCAAGGTCGGGCCTCGGGAAATTTACAATCAAAACATCTGACTACGTTTAATTTTCTAAAACAAAAATCTAAGAAAGCAGTAAAGATATTTTAGATACAGTTTTTACCAGCCTTTTCAATCACCATAACACCATAATGGTCTTTCACTTTAACGCTATCTCAAGAATTGAGGAAGCTTGCCTGTCATTGATTTGACCTACTCAATGTGTATAGACATATATATCATATTGGTGGAAGACAAGCCGTCTTCCCTTTAAAGATCAATGAAATCTGACAATGTTATTAGCAATTAGCACTTGAATCATTAACGGATTCCTCTTTGTGGGCTCGACTCACACGAGGTCCTACAACAGAAGGTTTCTCTTCACGGGTGTCCATGTCTGAGAAAGGTGTTGGATGAACTATATTTATGTCACAATATTCCTTCCTGGCCTGACTCTAGCTGGGGCATTTCAGTGTTAGTGCTATCACAGCCTCTAACAGCGCATGAGTGTAATCTGAAGTGGAAAACAGCATTTATAAATGCAACATTACACTAGGGTCAATTAGTTGAATATCACCTGAGAAATAGAGAAACGTATGTGGTGTTATGACCAATCAAATAATTGAATATATAAGTGTATACTGAAGACTCCAGCTAGCCAACATACACTTAGTAATAATTTGTGCCATTGAACAAACCTTTGTTCAACTGGTACACGTTTAATAACTACAGACATGTATATTCTTCTAAAAGTTTTGCATATTTGATCACATTTACATGCATGACTGAAATGCTTTCGATATGGCTGGTTTGATCAAAATTTAGAAAGCTGATGCTCGATAAAATGAAATATATCTGTTAAAGAATATCGTTGTGGAAAATTTTTTAAGCCATTAATTATTTCTACATCAGTGAAATCCCAGTTTTGTTTTCATTGACTGAAGTGATATTTCACACCCATTTGCTGTGTTGTCAAAGAAACGTTTTATAACGTTCCAAATCAGAGCTCAGGGGAAGTTCATTCAATATCCCCACACCAAACATTACATGATGTCATATGAGATGTCACGCTATATAAATGTCGATGAAGGCCCACACCAATATACATTTGCTTAACTTGCTGAAGTACACAAAAAATTACACTGTCAAAATGTAAATAATAAATAGAATATTGCGCAGTGAAGGTTGAATACAATAAATACTGTTCTCGTGAGAGGCGGAAACAAGAACTCACTGAACCGTTGATGTCTTGTGGGTTATCCTTTCCACCTCACTCGAACTACATTAAATTACCAGCACATATAGATGAAGACTCTCACAGCACCACATCTCTTTCAACAGACCTACTGTATGATGCCTTCATTTTAACGTCTTTAGCCACTGGATCTCCTTTCTTCTGGAGGGGGCTTGTTGGGTGTCTTCGGCAAGTCGTCTCGGTGAGGCAGCACCAGATAAAAGATACGGTGGAAATCCGTCCTGCACCAAGGAGACACCGCCTTCGTATAAGTGAAATATTCTTGAGTAGGGCGTTAAACCATAAGCATTCATTCATTCCTTTCTTCTGCTTGGGATATGAGATGCTCCATCTTCGACCACCGAATTTATTTCTTGTCTGTTCCCGGTCACTGTTCTAACTGAAGTGCATCACTGACAGGTATATTCTGAATATCATCAAAAGTATACTAAAATGCTGAAATTCACGCCACAAGCTGTTCTGTACAACTCTGATGAAAAATGATTTCAGTAGTCTATAGGCATTAAGTTTGGATATTGTATACAGAAAGATGACATACATTCACGAAAAAAGTTTGCCATTTTGTGGGCGAAGAAACAAACGATGTTGTGCTACGATTCCAGGCTGTATGTCTGATCTGTTGGGGACATCCTTCCTATGTCTTTCAGCAAAGATTTCTATTGAATAATTTTAGCCAGCTCTTTGAGGGGCTTGGACCCTCGGCAGTAAGATTGCGGTTTAGTTGTGAAGGAAATACATGAGATACATATTTGAGAATAATTATCTTTATTTATTTATACAAAATGACTCCTCCTACTTGGTAATCATATATATTTGTAGCACTTGGCGATTTTCATAGAAATAACGATTACTTAGAACAGTAAATTTACTTACGGTAAATTACCTGCACGGGTTTATACTAAAATAATATGGTAAACTGACATGAACATGCCATTTTTGCTATATCTCTGTTAACACTAACATTTATACAAGAAGTGTCTAAAAGCATGACATTTTTAAACAGACTCAAGTACATTCAGCACTGACTGAAGTTATGTACCTTTGGGAATCAACTCACGATCATCCAACTGTCCATGAAGGCACCTCTTAAATAGGGTACCACGGCCTTCGTGGGTATTAGACAGGTGATTGAGGACCGAAAGGCAGTTATCCCTGACAAGCTCTTCACAACCTTTATTACTGGAGGCACACCAGTAAAGGTGATTTGAAATGGATCTCGCCAATCTTCCAACGACTTCAGTTTTCTTCCTTTTTCGATAGTGTCCATTTTTTTGTAGACACATTTTCATGGACATATAAGAAGAACCCCATGAACACATTCATCCATAAAGCCTATTCAAGAATATCTCCATACATTCACTGTTGACTAAGATTGTATTTAGGCTATGCCATGAAGACCTACATATATTATATGAATTCTAATCCAAGCCCCACAAATTAATGCATTCTACATTTATTGCCGGGGCTCACTTTCACAAAACTTCTTGAATGAAGTTTTTGTCACTTTTCTCGTAAATCACACCACCCTAAGGCACTATAACCTGGACGACGTCTTTTATGACAAAAGTTACGGAAAAGTGACTTTTCGAAAAAAGTTTTTTCGAAAGTGGCCTCGGGTCCCTATTTTCTCTACCTTTTCACATGATAACATGCACCATTGAATGTTGTTTATGTACCTTTACCATGCCTTGAATACAACCATATTCTGTGGATTAAGTTTATCACAGTGGACATAAAAATATCCTCCAAACATGTATAAATAAAAATAATATGTAGCCATGCAAAATGGCTAAATTAGGGTACAAGCATTTTCATTTAAAAAAACCCAGCTTCACCTAGAGTCTAGTTACGTAAAATACCCTGTGATATCGATTTATATTTATATTTATTCATTTATTTGAACAATGTTTGAAGCCGTACAGTTGCAGGGGGGGGGGGTGATTGCAGGCGAACGAGCGTCCAAAACAGCACTGGTCTTTTTTCGCACCAAACATGGCCCCAGCTACACAACTTTTTGGCAATTCTTTATGTACGTGAACGGGCTGCCGAATTCAGAAAAAGAGCCCACCGCCCTCGCCGGTGTAAACCCATTAAGAGATACCCATCAGAGAGACCATATCATAACCATGAAAGGGACAAACACGTGTGCATGGCTGTTGTTAAGGAAGACGAGGTTGTATGGGAGAAGTTGTATGAAAGAGTACTGCTGGGCCTACAATGCCAATATAAAAAAGGGTAGAAGTGGCTCCCACAAGTCAAGGGTGTGGGGTTGTTGTCATTAAAAAGCGAGGACTCTGCATAGCGTGTGGATATCGAAGAGTGTGGAAGCGCGACAAGAGGGAGGAGAAGAAAGAAATAGAGCATCTGGCGGCCATAGAACTTTCCAATTAGAGAAAGGGTAAAAAGACATAGGTATGCACCTTCTGCCTTAAAGCTGCAGTTGAACCAGCAAGAGCTGGATTTGAACATCTTACTTTTCCGCTTAAGAGCCTAACAGTTGTGGCAAATTAGTGCTTTGTGTTTTTTCTTATTGTTTTTTTTTTTCGTACATTTGTTTGTTTGGGGTTTCAGATTGCTTTTAACACTTAATTTTTGTTGATGCGGCAAAGCAGCAGTGACTTATTCAAGCTTGTATGAGGCCAGTTTAATAGACTGCTGACATGTTTATGGTGCTGCTGCACTGGAACGCCCCATCCAGTCACGACATTAGGCTAACCAGGACTTGGGGTATTCCCTTCATTCTCAGAATTACGTGAGGTTTTGCACGGATTACACGTTTTAAAGTCTTTTGGCTTGATTCAGCCCTGTACCCTTCATCAAGGCTGATGCTGAAGCCAATATGCCACTGTAGCCAGTCTTTTTCGCAAATATGTCAGTGCCTGTACCAAAGTCTCTTGGATTCAACACAAGGAACCCCCACCTAGCTAGATAAGAATTGACGTATTGATAACTAAACCATTAACAACGGCGGACTTTAACGACCGAAACTTGGTGTCCCGCTCGTCGAGTACTCGGCTCTGGCCGATCTTCACCGACCGAGACTGGGAAGTAACCAACAACACCAAAGCGGGCCCCCAAAACGATCACGTCGATGTCAACATGGCGAGCTTGGCACGAATGAATTTAGAAATGGATCTAACTTCGGGTAGTGTTGTACCAGGCTGTGCGACCGGACAACACGGGACAACGAACAGCTTAGACATGTGGGTCTACGGAAATAAATGCTTTATTGCTTTATGTTGGCAAAATACGGCTGCAGGAAGTAGGAAGAATCTGGGGTTTAGCCCCTAAAGGTAATAATCTGTGGGTAACCCAGCTTGAGCCTGAATAACCTGCACACCTCTAGCATTAATAGGTTATACTATTATAAAATTTGTTGGCATGCACAGATGCAGAGCTGGAAGATATGCCCTTTCTACTTTACCTGCACCAGCTGAACATCCCGGATCTTGTTGGTTTTCGGGTCCATGAGACTATAGCAGCAGTATTTTGCTGTATTGCCTGGGGAAAAACCACGCCCATTACCTCCCGATTGTAGTGAAACCCCTCTCATCCTTCTTTAACTCCTAACAAGAGATACCACAGCAGGCACAAGATAGCTGGTTTGAATGTTGATGTATGTCCGCTGGGTAAATATGACAGTGTTTATTTGTTCCACATGTTAAGGGCCTTGTTGATAGAAATTCCACTAAAAACACACCGGAAGCCACTCAAATTTCCTGTAGGCATACCGTTGTGCTGTGGTAGAGTAGATCACTGAAACCTGTGGCCAGTCTTACAAAAAGTTTCGAAGGTTTCAAGCTTCCTATTGTATCCATTAGGGTTACAGTATACTCTCTTTCTATGCATGAAGATAAAGATAACAAGATACTTCCACTCCTTCATGCTTTCCATTGGTCACTTTTTCTGTGTTAAACAACAAAAACTAAAAATTAGAATAATCTCATTCCGCAGTATGAGAAGCAATGAGCATTGCAGTCACTCGGACCTGAGTTTCATAAAGAAATACACATATCTGCACTGCATGAAGAAGCCTTATAAAGCGGATTAGTGACCACCTGAACACATGTACCTGAAATCCTCTTTTATTTACGCTGGCATTCGGTGAATTTATCCCTGTAAATTCAGGTGTCCAAAATTAGAACAAAAAGTTTTTATCGACAAAAATTATGGCGTGGAAATGTTAACACTATGTCAAGAAGATTTTACATGAACTAGTTTACTGTTGTCATTCTACCTGAAAAAGTAACACGGGAGTCATTCTGTACGAAATCACCTAGCGCCTATCACCTAGTGCCTATCACCTAGTGCCTATGAGGTTTTTGTAAAAAAAAAATTGGCATGCTTTCGTCGCACATATGTAGAGTTACCAGCGTGAAACGTTTTTGAGAGAGTCACGTTTGAGGATTTCTGAACTCAGATAATTTGGCACGTAATGACTCATTGGTCACACAACTGTAATGCCGTTGAATGAAACAACACTTGAGTGAAGTGAGAGCAGGTTGCCGACTGGGCATAAACTGTTACAGTGTGAAGTGAGATCAGGTTGCCGACTGGACATAACCTGTTACGTTGTAAAGTGAGATCAGATTTCCAGCTGGACATAATCTGTTACCGTGTGAGGTGAGATCAGGTTGCCGACTGGACATAACCTGTTACCCTGTGTATAGGTGGCTTTATGAAAAAGATTAAGGATTTTCACCAAGAATGTCAGTCCTATGTTAAGTGAACAGTGCATGAACGGTGAACTTTAAATGAAAAAAATGGTTCCACCGAGGTGTAAACCATATCTGACTGAAGCCCAGGAAGTTTGGAGCTGCGATGAACTGTGGCAATTTTGCTCTTGAAAGTTACATAATGCCAACCATCACCACACTAAGGACGTTTGAAGGTGCGCTTGTTTTTTTATGCTAAATGAAGATATTAAATGTGTTTTCATCACAACTTGATTTATTTATTTGTTTGTTTGGTGTGTATTACGCAGTACTCAAGAATATTTCACTTATACGACGGCGGTCAGCATGATGGTTGGGAGAGGCGGGGGGAGAGGGGGTGGGATAACCGAGCAGAGCCCGGAGGAAACCCAACCATCCGCAGGTGGCGGACAGACCTTCCCATGTAAGGCCTGAGAGGAAGCCAGCATGACATCACAACTTGATACTGTTGTTGTAGTTCCACCACATCATATTCCAGAGTTGGGTCAGGGCTTTCCTCGGTGGAGGGCGCGTTGAATGTAAACACTGGAAGTAGTCCGTGTTTTCAGAAGATGCATAAACGAACCATCCCACATGCAAAAATAAAAAGGATGCCTCTGTATCGCCTGGGTAATGGCCACAGGGATATGATAACTAATATTATCCAGTGTATCACAGCTCATTACTTCATTTTTGCCAGAAACGATGACACTATCATAAAATCTAGCTGAATAATGATAATTAAAATGGTTTCCCTGCCCACACCAACGAACTTATCTTATCTTATAGAGGTAACATTTAAAGATTACACCTTTATGCATAAAACACCAAATACGATGACAAAAAACGATTTATTAATACTCTTGGGTGATTTGGATGTCCAATGATATATAATTTTCAGTAGAATTGTCAGTTAACTAACCTTTCAAAAAGCTTTATAAAGGAGGCATCTTCAGTTTCCTGTTCCTATTCCAGACGAATGCGACTTCTCTTTATGAGCCTAGTGTATCTGTCCGAGCCTAGTGGATCTGTCCGAGCCTGGTGGATCTGTCCGAGCCTAGTGGATCTGTCCGAGCCTAGTGGATCTGTCCGAATTTTCGGTCTTTGAGCGATTGCCAGAAAAGGAAACAAATGCAAGGACTACATCCGTTTTCAAGCAAGCATTGAGACAGCTTCTGACTAGAGCTTTAAGAAGCTTCGGACTGGTTACGAACTGGGAGTCTTCGAATTGGTCATTACAAAGTCTTAAATGGCTGGACGGCTTGAATCCTTTTAGCCTTTGATTAACTACCCACTTGCGCAAAAGTGTTCTCTCGCGTGGAAATGTGTGGAAACTAACCCAACTCGCTGATGAATTCGAGCAACCGAATTGCACACAATTCACCATATTATAATTGGATAATGTGTTAGTTCCTCGTACAATAAATGGGTGCGTAAGGCCAAAAGGAAGCCGTTAGCGTTTGGCAAACCACATATCGCCCGCTTCTGTGTCTCGGTTTCCTATTTGATTCAGATGACGTCATAATTGGCCTCCTTGCGGTTTCAAAATATCGTACAAAACGTTTACATAAAACATCTATGTGATTTTGATTGGAAGTTATATGGTTTCAGGGATTTTAATACAAGCGTTTCAGTTGACCTTTAAAGTTATAAATACAAAGATACAGGTTTGAGGAGCATTTGCAACTAAAGTGCTTTATTTCTCTTTCTTGATGTACATAAAATGACATAAAGCGATAGAATCATACATATGAGCGTATTTACAGCATTCGTGTTAAAAACAGAACAAAGTGAGATGCGAATAACAACACCTTCCCAAACAAAGACGAGAAGAACAAGAGCAACAACGCTGTCCTCTCGTATACCGAGGCTCGGAGCAGCAGACATAGGTAATTACAGTTGTTATTGGGAAGTCTGTGGCCACACTTGGTTCAAAATAAAATTCTGCATAATAAGCTAGGATATTTTAGGTCGATCTGTAGGGCTATGCCATCCTCGGATGCCATGTAGCATTTCATATTTCTCTATATTGATCCGTTTTCCGAGGGCACCATACCTAGCAGTATTATATTTTGCTTCATTGGTCGGTTCCAAGTGTCCTGTGGTTTGTTTTCTGTGCAAGTCGCCATAGTCCATTTTACTGCTCACCCAAAAGCAGCCATGTATATAAGGAAAGAGACTTTTCTTTGATAATATTTTCGGTGAATTTTATTATGAATTTTATCATTATGACTGACTTTATCATTCATTCTTCTTGAGCACAAACTTCGTAAATGAAAATTGAAAATACTTTAAATATTTATTCCATTATTACTAGAATTATTCTGTGACAAATATTTTCAACCACTCATGTGGTCATTTTAAGACGGACCCAGTCATTCCACATGTCATTCCAAATAATTTGCAGCCCCTTCGAGGAGATTTAAGAAATAAGACCGACCATGACGCAATACACTTGACAACCACAGCCTACATGTCGCTCGAACATAATCCTACCAGACGGAAGCCCAATCAAGATGTATATTTGCGATGTTACTGTTTAATTCAAATCCATCTCTAGCTACTTTCCCGTACGTTCGCGTCTTATGAGTCAGCCTCAAGACTGAAGTTTGACAAGAAAAAGATAGCATAAGTATGTATGCATAACTGAAGCTAATCTTAATAATTGTTTTCTATCTGAAATAAATATCAAAAAAATTAAGCCCAAAAAGTCACTAATGTGCGGTGACAAGCTACATTCGTGCGCAGTTAACATCATCTTGCAATAGAGCTACGCGGCAGCTAAAACTTACATAAATGTGCAATGCTATTTTTGTAAGATACTTTAGTGCAACCTTTCTCTTGTGCATACAGGGCTTCAGCCGACCTTACACAGTGGTATTTGTGGTAAAGCATACTGAAATGTCTCCCGAGACATTGCTGACAATTGTCATTATAAGATTGTATCTAAGAGTTGAGAAACACCCCCGACGTCGTTTCTATCAGTGCCTCGTTCGATGTTAACAATAATTCAGTGATCTATACTTTGGGCTGATTTACCCAAATTAATAAAGTTGCTACCTTTTGATCTTTTTATTGATCAATAAGTCGTGCTATTCAACTGAAAGGTTAATCAATTTAGAACCAGTTGTGATTTTATCAGTCGGTTCTTCGTTCAATTCACGAGTCATTCAATCATCCCAGCGTTCTTGGAACGTTTCCATCAAAATCTTGTCGGTGCGACTCACTTTTCTAACGATGGCATTAAAATCCTCGCAATCTGTTTCTTTAATCAGGTTGACATCTGGTAAAAAGTAGTTTGGGAGTCTGCCTTCACGGAGATGATACCGAAGTCGATCAATCATTCCCCAAACCCGGTCAGCTAGATGAGCTTGATTCCACTGCCCGTCAAATGGGTATCTTTCACATTCCCAAAACAGAATGTTCTGAAACACAGACATTGGTGACAGGATCACAAGATGAGCTGGAATGCTATTGGCTGTCGTTATATCACAGCGGCATCGCAGGTCTCTGAGCACGGTGATAAGTCTTTTTCAATTTGATCTCAATAATTTCAAAACATGATTCAACCTTGGAATGTAACACTCCGCACAGAAAAAGGTTCTTGGATATCAGGCAGCAAGGAACTTCACTCAGAGCAGTCAAAAGGAGAGCCAGGTATGCAAATTCAGATAAGTGATCCAGTAATTTGTAACATGCTCCAAACAGCTAAATTCCATTCCGTTCCAGTTACTTGCCATTTTCTTAATTAAGTCTTAATTTACGATTATTGTAAGCACTGTATGTCACCGGTATTAGGAAATTTTTATGCTGGTGACGGGGTAGGGCATTTGTTCACAACTGTCAGGTCTAGGGCCAATATCACCAAACTGCCTATGGGGATATTCCTCCGTAAATAAAGGTTTCACCGTACTGAGATAAACGGATGGCAAAAACAATTTACAAACCTTCAGATGGTAGGAATTAAGCACTTGCTTCATACCAGGAGGGCACCAAAGTTCATCTCTAAGCGACTTCATGATCCGAAGACATTTCCTTCTCTGCCCTCCATTGACGTCTATCTTAGACAACAATATCTTTTCACTTTCAGCAAACGACAATGTCCACTTTAAATCTTTCTTGGCCACTACACTAATGCCAGCAGATCGTATGGTCTGTATCTTTGACCGTGACGGCCACTGGACTCTGTGTCGCGGCCATGATGTCCAGGGTCTGAACTGTACATTGGCTTCTATCCCAGGCACCAAGTCGACGCTAAGCTCATATGGCAGGTCTTCGTGGTTGATCCTCAGAGTTATCGAAGGGCCATGAACTATCTTCAACACTCGTACTGTATCTGCATACAACATACGGACGAAAGGAATACTTAGTTATTTGTGTATATATGACGCTGAACTCTGTAATGCAAAGTTTAATGAGACTAAACCAGCGAGTTTGAGCTGAAGTCCATGTTGGCTAGCCAAATCCGATTTTCTCTATTTATCAAGAATAGCTCAAGAATTATTACTATCCAGAAAATATCACACTGGTAGCTGTGCTATTTACTGCGTTATTTTGATTTGGAAAATTTGGAAAGGGTATGAATTTTACCAGTTTTACTGCCGATTTTGAATGGTAACACGTGTATTGAATAGGCTGATATTTTGTTCAAGGTAATCATTTGAGTTTTTCTAAGTTAATAAATAAAATACCATTTAAGGTGATCAATGTATTACTCCAAATCTCCCATGTAGTACCTTTTGGAATTATATATATTCGCGTTTTGATTTCGCGTTCTTTCAGGTTTCTACACTTTCTCTATACAACTTGTTTATTACAGGTGGAACGGCAATATTTTATCGACATGAGATAATAACAATGCCTCCACGCAAAACATCTTGCTGTCCCTGCAAAGCCCGTGCTACCCTAGAAGCAAAATGTAAGTCGTTATGTTACCAAACCCATGCTGGCTTAGAAGAATAATGTACAATGTCCCTATCTCACCAAACACTTGCCACCCAAGGAGAATAATGTCCTGTATAATGTCACTAGGTTGGCTAACCTTTGCTACCTTGGGAGAATAATGTATAATGTCACAATGTTACCGATGCATTATTACCTAGCCCTAGAAGTACTCTAGAAGAATAATGTATAATGTCTCTGTGTTACATAGGCTTTGGTACCCCAGAAGAATAATGCATAATATCCCTGTGTTGCCTAGCTGTTGCTACCCTAGAAGAATAATCTGCTGTATAATGTCACTAAGTTAACTAGCCCTTGGTACCCTAGGACAATAATGTATAATGTCGCAATATTACCGAGATATTATTAGCTAGTCAGTGCTACCCTATGAGAGTAATGTATAATGTCACAATGTTACTTAGGCTTAACTACCCTAGAAGAATAAATGCGAGTATGTTATCTAGCATTTCCTACCCTAGAAGACTAATGTCCCTGTGTTACCTAGGCTTTGGTACCCTAGAAGAATAATGCACATGTCCCTGTGTTACTTAAACCTTGTAAAGTAAAATGGCACATTCGAATCTTCCGTTCGCAGGTTTGATTCGTCCTGCTTTTCCAGCTCTACCCGCAAAAATTAATAACCTCACTAAATGAAAAATCTCGTAATTGATGTATAAATAAAACTAGCACATTGCAAATTGCTAGAACTCATACAGTCACAGTACATGTATGTATACATTTACAGAGAATGACTCACACAGTGCTATTATCTGGAATACTGAGAGCCACCTGCATCTCTCTGACTAGTTCACATACCAACAGAGATGTACAAAAACTTTGATTCTTAGTATCAGCCAAGTATTACCTTATTAAATCGCACCTAACTGAAAGTTGGAAAAATAAATTGTAGCCTAACGCTCGTCAAAACCCAATAGTACATTTCTCGAAAATTTCGCTCGTTTATAATGTTTAAGTGACATAGACAGATGCTAAAACTGTGATTCTTTAGTGAGCCACTATATGACGAAATCCCATCTAAATGAAATATGGATACAAACGAGTAATTTAACCCAATTCTCTCTGCACTATTAAAATAGGCCTACTTGTTAGAAATTTCATCCGTTTTGAAAGTTTGAGATACAACCCACCATAAAAAATCAACCTACCGTTTTCAATAAATGTGGTATACTATATCAAGCATCAATTCCTGTAGCGTTGACACACTGCTTTACACAATCTGTTCTGTCGTATCTGTCTCCATGGCAATATCGATTTTATATGTTGAACGAAATGGTTGAGATTAAAATAGGTGGGGCTGTATAGAGAAGTATTGCTACACATACCACATACAGGTAACACCTACATACATGTAGGTCAGGTGACAGTGCACAAAATTACTGCCCAGTGGTCGGCTCCAGACTTACGGGGGGGGGAAAAAAAGAAAAAAGGAAAGAAAAGGGATTAAAGATCTAAGTCAATTTACCTCGCAATCCCAGATCTCGGATGGCGTCGGTGACCAGCCGTTTAAACTGGCGAATGACCAGGAATGGAATCACGTCAAACCCATGCATCAGATCTTTGTGTTGACTGCGCAGATAATCGTCTGTGACGGTTAAAAACATTTGTCCAGCTTTAAGGGGGGATAAAGCGACGTCTTTTGGGACAACTCTTAGATCTGGTTGAATTGTTTTCCGTTGGTCCGGAACAGGTCGATCAAAGTCGTAAAAACGATCAGCACGTGAAATTGTGACTTTGTTGGTTAATGACGTTACCGGCACCATAATATCAAACTCATCCGCACGCTCCACTTTGAGGTTCTCGTAATAAGATCCGAGGCGTATTACTTCATTTGGTCTTGCAAATCTCCAGTCCTTCCGGTTGACTTCCATTAATATGTCGTCAAGGATTTCAGTGAAAACTTCAACCACCTCCTTTGTTTCTTGTCTGTCCATTTTTACCTTTTCTTCAAAATAAACATTGAGTAGTGTTGACTGGTCATTTCCACTTGTATTAGACATAGTGTATCTCGAATCAGTCCCTCGTGGATTTGGATTTGTTGAAGCTTAGGTATGTAGCCTTTATATAGTCACTGTGTATGGCATACTCCATGCAACCAGCAAGACAAGTTTTACCTGTAAACCCGCGCAACACAATTGTACCTAACCTGTCCTCTCGCTGTCCTGAAGAAATATCGTCTATTTCTGGATACCTTGTCATACGTGCGCTCGACGTAGCTTGTATTGATTATAACATACACCGATATACTTTTTTATATTTTTTGGCCGGTATACTTTTGGTATATATATGAGACCAATCCACATTTATTATATAAATTGTGGGCATCTAACTAGGTTCCTACAATACTGACCATCAGTACCTTTTTCAATTTTAGGAAAATACTGCATAATTTATAAAACGTCATATTTATAGAATGCACCTCTATCTGTATAGACATACTGTGTTGTACAACACATATACATGTACACGTTGTCACACATTCCTTATTTGTTCTAAATACACACATTATAATACCGACTTACTTCTTACGTTCTATACATGCAAGCATGTGTCCAGTGAGAAAATGACTGATTTAGAAGGCCTATATACACATACATATATTATACACATGCATGCAGAGCCCAATACTCACGATAAAGAGAACCTTTGAGTTTACATGTATATTCAGCACAATGTTGATACTCATTCTTTGAATAAATATCTAAATATTTAGCAGTCTAAAGAAATCGCTGTTGTTTGCGGCTGTTTTCTGAATTAAAACTTGGGATAAAAAAATAATTAATCAAACTGGTGAGGTATTAGCGAGGTCAAGTAAAGATGAAAATAACTGGACTATAACTGTTAGGTCGATCATTCGTGAAGAACATAGAGTACATACGCATCAGACTAGTAAATACGCATATAGATATATATACATGTATAACACAGTTTTTGGCGGATAGTAAAAGCCAGATTTATGTTGTAAATCAGTTCAATTGGCCTTTATTTTCAAAGCTGTAAAAAGTAGTTACCTATCTCTTTACATAAGTTATGCAAAACGCCCGCCGAATCGCCAAAAATGTAGGGTTTATCGATTAGGCAAGGACTGCCTATATACAAGAACATATTGGCCACGTGGGCTTCCTGGACCCTTCCCAGAATGTCTTGCGCGATTTGAGGACATGACCCGGCATATTCAGGAAATCCCTGACCGTGTGAAAGCCAGTTTTCTCTCTATAATTCTGACCTGTATATACCTGACAGGATCGTATACATTCCCGGGCGCTACACAGATTTATACAGAACTTAAGTATCTTCCAGTTTTGTTTCCCGGCCAATGCTGCATGTACAGGTTAATCAAACGGCTGGTAACGTATGTCAGATAGATGGCCTAAATCAAGCATAGCTAAGATAAATTTTATGAACAGCTTCTTAATAGCCCTTTAACATATCTCACCTCCCGCCATCCCAGTCCCATAAAAGCAAAAACCAATGGCTGTGCATGTTTTAGTCTGTAAAGAGCACAACTTTTGCAGTCTGCTATGTCCATCAAATATTTACTTATCTCTCAAGCTCTGATTTAAAAATAACACCACAAAATCTTGTCAACCACGATGTCGGTGTGAGAGGTTCAATTACTAGTACTTGAATCAACTTTTTTCTAGGAATTATGTAAATTTAAATTGATTCTCTTTGTGTCCCTATTTTACACTACAGTCACCCCATCAAATTAACCCATGAATGGGAACATTAATCTCTGCACCTGTTCATAGCAGCCTAATGTATACATATGAATCGCTAAAGATTACACAAATAGTCTCTTGTTGAGAGTGCTCCACAATTCGCCTTTGCCTTAACTCTAGCTGACTCCATTTAGCTAGCACGATATAAACTGGTCAAAACTAAACTATGATGAGATTTGTCTTGTGTAGCATACATACCTATGGTTTTACTCTACGCTGTAGTCCTTCATATTTTAAGCCTACACACGCCTTGAAAGTCTCAATCGCTAGGGACTGGGGCTTTTTTTATATGTCAAATCCTGACGTATGTACGCAAGAATTTCTGTAAATACAGCGATAATAGCGGTACCGTATTAACACTTTGATTCAAATCTTGGTGGGGGATGGGGTGGGGGTACACACTTAGGAAAGAAGGTGCAACCACTGACCCTATCTCTATCCTTGTCTTCCTTCTATGCCTGTAAATTTCCATACAGAAGAGTATTCGTAGGGTTCAGTTCAGCACCCCATACACGGAAAAAACAAATGGTCTAGTTTTACATAAAAAAATGCTGGCCATTTTGTAACCAGTAATTTTTGCTGTATATTTACACGTTGCCGTAGAGACAAAGTTAACTGTATATTAACATTGTATATTTTCACCTGTTTATTAATACCTCTGCTGTGTTTTCACTGGTTAATAAACAAATGGATTCCCCCCCCCTCCCCAAAAGGAACAGCGTAAATAGGCTCTGTTTGGTTCTAAAGGAAGGCTGTTTGATGATAAAGTCACTTGTATATCGAGCCGATCGCATATAGGTGTGTGCAGAGTTTCTATACGAGTTACCTTGAAATTCCCGGATTCCTCGAACTCTCACAGCACATCAGTGGTGGATGCCACGACACCATTCGGTTGGTTGTGTCAAAGGCTGTTTTTTAGACGTGGTCAAGATAGATGGCTTAAGTAAGGATTCAGTGCGTGTGTCACATGGTTTTGTCGCGTGAACAATACTTGAAAAGGGCATCCTCCATTGTATGATCAGTGTTCAACAAGACTCGTTCAGGGCAGTGTGAATGAGCTGACGTCACTTGCCACGTGGACAGCGATACGTTCACGCCATCCCCCATCTTCACCATAACCAAGTGAAGAATTACACTTGTTATTGAACTTACGGCCAATATATTTGTAAGTTTATAGATGTGATGAACATATTCCACCATAACATTTCCATCATAACTGGAATAGTGTGTAAGCTAACGCCCAAAACTGCACCATTATTTTTACACTTGGATTCACTGTTCCAGTTTGCATGTATTGTAAAATTACGTTCTTTTTACAGTGTAAAGGTTCCCGGTTGCACCAGTACGTTATTAGGCCTAAGTGGAATTGACGACCACTGCCTTTAACCAAAACGCTAACAACCAGATACACTAGATCACGCGATGGTGTTATCTTCCTACTTTAAATATTCATTGCATATGAAATCATCTTCATCTGACATGTTTGGACACTAAAACCCCATCCTCGATCACTGAGCCTTCGCACTGAGGAAAAAGCAAGTTTACAAAGGATACCTCCCTAGGGTTCAGAATAGACCATAAGGTTCTTTATGACATCATAACTGAACCCTCTGTTATAAGATTGTAGACTCCGTGGCCGAGTGTGCTAGCGCGACAGAGCAGTGACGCATAAGCCTCTCACCAATGTAGTCGCTGTGAGTTCAGCTCCAACTTGTAATGGCCTCCTCTTCGGTCATATGTCCTCCAGCAACCACCTTATGGTTGTGGGATTCCCCCGGGCTCTTCCCGGTTTACTTCTACCCTAATGCTGGCGGCTGTCGTATGAATGAAATATTCTTGAGTACGGCATAAAATTCCGGCTAAATAAAAAAAAAATACATATTGGGGTATATAATCACAGAAATGTATACTTCTAAAACACAGTCAAATCGTCCCGCAATTCAGAGAAGCTCTTCAGTAAATTAAAACAACTCTTACAAAATGTTTCCTTCTTCCCTGGCTAATTTTCTTTTGTGCACATTTATCGAGTGCGAGAGGCTATGATCAAGTATGTAACATTCTTATGAAGAAGAAACTCTTTCAGCACCATACTACACTGTGGAAATCTAACTTCGTCTGGACAACATGTAACATATTCGTATAACTGAAATATTTGTTTTTCCTCACCAAGGCCTATACATTACATGTCTGGACACTGCACATAAATCTGGTCTATTTTCCCGCTCTAACTGTGGCAGTAAGCTGTCGACAGCGCCCATCTGTTTGCCTGGTGCTCCACATCACTTGTTCCCCAGCAATATCTTGTACATAGCCGTCACGCTGCTTTGTTCATCATTAACGGCTGTCGACAGCGACCATCTGTCTGCGTGGTGCTCCACATCACTTGTTCCCCAGCAATATCTTGTACATAGCCGTCACGCTGCTTTGTTCGTCATTAACGGCTGTCGACAGCGACCATCTGTCTGCGTGGTGCTCCACATCACTTGTTCCCCAGCAATATCTTGTACATAGCCGTCACGCTGCTTTGTTCGTCATTAACGGCTGTCGACAGTGCCCATCTGTCTGTGTGGTGCTCCACATCACTTGTTCCCCAGCAATATCTTGTACATAGCCGTCACGCTGCTTTGTTCGTCATTAACTTTCCCTAGTTCAGTGGTTTTCTTCCGGCACCATTAAAACTCCTTTTACACTGTTGCATTTATAGTTTCTACATAATAAAATAAAACACTACACACTTTTTTTTTATCAGAATCTTTATTTGCGAGAGTCATTGGAAAAACTGCAAATTCCTCGAAGGCATAACAGAAATTTGAATGGAAACCCAGAGACTCCTACACATTCTCAAATGTCTGACCTGTTCGACAGAGAAAACCAAAATCAGTTGTGTATTAGAGAATGTGATTTATACTTTGACATTGGATGGTATATCAAAACCGGAATTCACTGTGCTCACGCCGATGTAGTTAAATGCCTGGTTGTATTAATAGTCCATCAGTGTGTTCCCGAGGGCGTCGTATAGGCTGATCGTATGGTTTAAGCGTCCTCTTCGGCCTCTCCTTCCTCGTCAAACTCTCCCTCCTCCTCGGCAGTTGCGTCTTGGTACTGCTGGTACTCCGACACCAAGTCGTTCATGTTGGACTCGGCCTCAGTAAACTCCATCTCGTCCATACCTTCACCGGTGTACCAATGGAGGAAAGCCTTACGACGGAACATGGCCGTGAACTGCTCGGAGATTCGCTTGAACAGTTCCTGGATTGCTGTGCTGTTACCGATGAATGTGGCGGACATTTTGAGACCACGGGGTGGAATGTCACAGACGGCGGTCTTGACGTTGTTGGGGATCCATTCGACGAAGTAGCTGCTGTTCTTGTTTTGTACATTCAACATCTGTTCGTCGACTTCCTTCATGGACATACGACCACGGAACATGGCGGCCACGGTCAGGTAACGGCCGTGACGGGGATCACAGGCGGCCATCATGTTTTTGGCGTCAAACATCTGCTGGGTGAGTTCTGGGACGGTCAGGGCTCTGTACTGCTGGCTACCTCGGGAGGTGAGGGGGGCAAATCCAGGCATGAAGAAGTGAAGACGGGGGAAGGGTACCATGTTGACAGCCAGTTTACGGAGGTCAGCGTTGAGTTGACCGGGGAATCGCAGACAGGTGGTCACCCCGGACATTGTGGCGGAGACCAGATGGTTCAAGTCCCCGTATGTTGGGGTGGTTAGCTTGAGGGTTCGGAAGCAGATGTCGTAGAGAGCCTCGTTGTCGATACAGAAGGATTCGTCTGTGTTCTCGACCAGCTGATGGACGGACAGGGTGGCGTTGTATGGCTCCACAACTGTATCCGACACCTGTAAAATAAAGACATAGGTTTATTTCAAAACGTCACAAATTTCATTCACCTTTTTGAATATGCTGTGTGAATACATATATTTTCACTTCAGCAATTATTCATTAATTGACCATTTGTTTGGGATGGGAAAATAGTCAAAACTAATGTGAATAGTAAGTAGGAGTGAAGAAACGTAAACCGGTAAACAATAAGTTAGAGTATAGAGTTAGAGTAAAGTACATCAATAATAAGCTACCAAAAATTTTGTAAAATTGTGACTTGATTAAAAAATGTATCTATATCTAATAAGACAGAGTAGTGAGAATAGAGCTATTCTCTATTACTAAGTACTAAGTACTAAGAATAAATACTAAGCTATACCAATGAAAGTATGTAAATATGAAGCTATGTGTTAGAGAGAGTAAAACCGGTAAGGGATAGCAAGCAGACAGGGGATAATATGGTAAATATATCTACTATTGGGAATATTAGGCTTAAGTACAGAGAGTAAAGGCTGTTTAATTAGAGTAGAGGCTGTACATAGAAAGTATTTGACGTACCTTTGGTGAGGGGACGACGGAGAAAGTGTTCATCACCCTATCGGGGTACTCCTCTCGGATCTTGCTGATAAGAAGGGTACCCATTCCAGACCCGGTACCACCACCCAGAGAGTGGGTCAGCTGGAACCCCTGCAGACAGTCACAGCTCTCTGCCTCTTTGCGAACCACATCGAGAACGGAGTCTACGAGCTCGGCTCCTTCCGTGTAGTGGCCCTTGGCCCAGTTGTTACCGGCACCGCTCTGACCGAAAACAAAGTTATCCGGTCTGAAGATCTGACCGAATGGACCGGAGCGGACGGAATCCATGGTACCGGGCTCCAGATCGACCAATACAGCACGGGGTACATATTTTCCACCTACAATTGAAAGTAAGCCGTTCAGATATATTTACTTAGGCATAGTAGGGCTAGCATCATTTAGCGTCATTAATACTGGACCTCACATTGTTTTCCTTTGTGATAAACAGCTATGAGCACATTCAGTATAAACTGGAGAATCGTCTTTACCAATTTGTCTAGTTTCATTTAGACAGTTATCGAGCCTTAGATCGTATAACTTGTCTTTCACATAATGATTTATACGAACCTGTAGCCTCATTGTAGTAGACGTTGATTCTCTCCAGCTGGAGATCAGAGTCCCCGTGGTAGGTTCCTGTCGGGTCGATGCCGTGCTCGTCCGAGATCACCTCCCAGAACTGAAGTGGGAATTAAAATAGGTAAATTTTCAACAGGCAAAGAAACGACCCAGGGAAATTAAAATGAAGTAAACGACCATGCTATAGGCGTACTTGTCAGAATAATATTCTCGAGAATGTGAGATTCTTTTTACTGACAACATATAAAACTGTAATAAGTGGACAAAGCCTAGCCTCTAACCTCACATTGGCAGTATGTGATGGCGAGAACGTGTTAGAATAGGGAGCCGGTTCTCTTTCGACTTTGGGCATTATAAAACAATTACATCCTAGCTGTTGATGGATAAACGTTGACCAAAATCGTGACGAAATCTTCCTGCATAGAGTTGTGGTCAATTTTTCGCCAAACAAGGCGCCTTTTAGCTTTAAAATCAACGTGAACAGCATCATTTCCTATAATGATAATTTTACTAACTTTTCTGAAGGTTGGCGTTGTCCCCAAGCTGTGTCTCTAGATACAGAGCCTTAAAGTTTATTTCTCACCTTAGCACCAATCTGGTTTCCGCATTGGCCTGCCTGAAGATGAACAATTTCTCTCATGGTGGCTGCAGGTGAGTTATTAGACCCGTGAAGCTTCTTGCTCAGAGCTGATTGAAAGTGATACAAATGTTGACTGTTCGTGTGTTCTTATATACACCCGAGGGTGACGCGCACAGCTTGTTGCTCTTAGTAACAGGCTAAAGAAGGAGTATTAATGGCTTTCAGGTAATTCATTTTAGGGTTAGTTCCTGCAAGTACATGTATTTCCCTGTTGGAACAAGGCATAGCACAACAAGGATAATCCCTAGCATGCGCTAATCGCATTTATAGGTTACAGGCTTGCGATTCCAGCAGCTCACAGCAGCGGCCTATGGTTAAGAAGTTACATACCATTGTTTGTCGTATAAAGAACCCACAGGGCAGCTTACAACTAGGTTGGTTTGAACTAGGGGACTAATTCCAGCGTGTCTTCATTTTTCCTATTTCTCTTTCTATTTTTGCATGAAATGGTCTGTTTAAGGTTTGGAACTATAACCTTGAATGTGTGACATTTTCTTCTGAGCTTGTTGTACAAAAACGAAAATGAATGAAATGTAGCCTTTGGGCTGGCGGTCCAAAAATTCCATTCTGGTGTGCGTCTTGACTTTCTTAATGCCTGGTAGTTATGAGAGGGATGCTTACTGTGAACATAGCCGTTTTATAGTCGCTGTTCTCAGTTAATTGATACATTGGTACAGATGTCTAACAAGTCACTCGGAAACAGAGTTGTTTCTGATCATTCTTATACCAGGCGGATCATGTTTTCCGAATTTTGGGGACATTAGATCTACAATTCTAACCAATATTCACGTAGTCGCAACGCAAATTCACGGTGAACAACATAGCCATATCTTTATTTTGTAGAAAAATAAAGAAGAATTAATGTAATAATTGGATATCCAATACACGTACAACCCATTGGGTGACACATACGATAAAGAAAAAAATTGAAGTAGGGGAGGGAGAGGGATGGCGTAAGCGGCAGATCGAACGTTTCCTGTCATGAGGCTTCCAAGAGGCTTCTGAAAGTGAATTTTATGGACATCGCCAACACTAGCTTTATATAAATATCGTTTTGAGCGACGTAACGGCTGATTTTTCGCTAGTACTAGGCGCTGCGGGTAATGGAGGACTTCCATCGAAGAAGGACTCAGTACCCTATTAGCACTTTCACGTTTCAAATTTAATTCTGTGTTTTGTGGAGCGTAAAGTCTTTTTTCTCTGTCAACCAGCACCTTTTGGTGTCCATTATTATGGTACGTGTTTCTGAAAGAAGACTGTTGATGTACATAATATATATCATGCAAAACAAGTGACACAACCCCCTCGTCCATCCCCAAAAGAAAAACAAACAACAATAACGGTAAACCGTGTATGTGTTGATGAATGTATCAGTTTAAGAAACTGTTGCTATATTTCCATGAAAACCTGTTTTGCTATATTTTGATTTGTACGTCTACATTGCAATATTCATTCATACATTCATATATCTCCCAAATGTTCCCTTTTTCACCTCAGAAGGTTTGGACACTGTGTTAACCATGGCGCTTACCATCCTCTACCTCAAGCTTTTTACCCATAGGAGAAAGAGACCGAGATGTAAGTGCCGAGAAAACATTCTTTGTGCTATGCTCTATTATGTAAAGTTATCATTTTCAAACCGCCTATACTAACGCATTCACAATATAAGCATATATCCCTTAGGCATAAAGGGAGCTTCCCTCTAACTGTTATTAAATGATTTTCAACTCAGGGTTGGTAAAAAAAGAATTGTTTTCCTGCTTCTGCAAAGTGTTTCTATAGAACGATTTGACTTTTTAGATCCTTGTTTCATAGTTTGTTATTTCCATACGTGCTTGTTTTGTTAGACAGCCTTATTGTAAATAAACAACCCTTTCAGCCACCCTGGCTGTCGCTGCTATCCTGCGTTTGTTTTCACTACATTGTCGTTTAAGTGCGAAAAATTCTCATGAGTACACAAAAATTTCAATACATGTATATCTTTTTCATAACAAGAAACAAAGAAAAATGATATTTATTTCTAAAACGGATGACGTTTAAGCTAAAAGGAATTAAGGTTTCCATTTATCTTACAGCAGAACGTCCCATTGACATGTCCAAACTTCGGATGGATTTACAGAAACGGTCGAAAACCCCCGGGGTAAGTTTCAAGCGGCATTGTCTACTGATTGTCAGTCTTCTTACTGCACTTTGGTTTTACTTTGACTTTTGGTATATCTGTCACTTCTGGTAATTATTAATAACAACACTTCTGGTATTATGTAGTCTGTTGTCAATATCTGTGTTATAGTGGTGTACAGAGAGACTAAGAAAGCCGCAAAGACGCGAAAGATGACGGCCAAGTCCAAATACAAGAAAGGTTTGTACAGGTCAACTTTTGAATGAAAAATATTCCTTTTCAATATAATCGGTTTTTGTCGTGTTTTTTGGTTATGAAACGGCTCATTTGTCTCTTTTCTTCTAACCTGATCTAAAGAAAAGTGGTAAATTGAAGGACGGTAAGACAAACTTAAATTTATTAAGACTTTCCATACCATGTTGTCCTGCTAATTTGATCATGGAAACAGTCAAATATTTAATCGGTCACAAAGCCTTTGGCAGTGAGAGTTTACACTGCCCACCCGTATACCGTGAATGAAAGGAAAACCAAGCCATGCGTGACGAGAGTCAATTCTGGTGTCAAAGAAGGCGAGGGTGAATGAGGTTGTGTCAGGTGTCAAACATTTAACAGTTACTTATTTTACCTGTATAGAAGAAATTTACTGTTTTCACTTACTGGTCATATTGTCAACACGCAAGCTTTTGAGGACAGCTAAGAGAAAAAGAAAAGTTATATTCCTGTGTGAAATATTGTAAGTGTAGACGGATTGGTGATGAAAGTTTTTTGTGTATACAATTATTTCACTGATACTCAGGAGCTTTTCAATTGTAAGACAACGGTTAGAATGGGAAACTCGTATAACTCTTCCCCGTCTTTAACAAAGGGGTCCATAGTCATGTTCTCGTTTGTTCTTTCTTGGATTACCTCACACGTGTAGGTGCATGTATGCTCTAAAAGCACTTCGGCAGTGTACACAAAACCATTTGTCTCTCTGCTACTTAAACCCTGTTGTTTGTCCTGTCAGGCTCCCAATACGGATGGAAGATTTTGGATTGCCTTAGGCACTACCACACTTGGCATAACATTATTTACTTTAACTTGATTTTTATTTTATTGCGCACTCTGAGCCAGCGTGGTGCTGGAGTCCTTATTTAAAACCCCATTCAATCCCAAAAGGGCTGGACTAAACCCAGTGACTTCAATGGTCAAGAAGAACCAAATAAACAGTCAACTGTACCAAAAAGTTTGAAATGAAATCGTGGAAACCCAACTTATAGCAGAATGCAACTTGAATTAAGTACAGTACTTACCATTCCTGGCCGGTCAGCTTTTATTTCTTACATGCTGATGGCTCTGTTACTGCTATACTGACCATGACGGAGTATATATACACGTGCGTATTTCAGACATCAACCGAAACAAGTGTGGATTTATCAAGTTGATATCAAAAGGTTCCTGTGCCGATGATGAGGAAAATTGACGAGGAAATTTTCATCCCACATGTAAGATATTCTTTGTCGTCGTTTCCATTGAATTTACCATCGTACACTGTACTTTGAATAGCATGTCATGTTTTTGGAAATAAAAGGTATGATTTAGGAATTAAATATAGTTCCCTGTACTTAAGTGGCATTAGCGGTATGAATATACGCTGTCATTAGAGTACTACAAAACTGAAGGCTTTAAATTGTTTTTGTTTTCATTTTTTTTTTTTGATTGAAGCAAGCAGATACTTTATTGAGATATTCTGATT
Organism: Acanthopleura granulata; assembly: GCA_016165875.1. Lineage (NCBI taxonomy): Eukaryota > Metazoa > Mollusca > Polyplacophora > Chitonida > Chitonidae > Acanthopleura > Acanthopleura granulata. Next base: position 1,795,711 of record JABBOT010000005.1, read on the forward strand.
GGGTCTATCGCCAAATCCTTTGAGACGACAAGGATTGTGTTGGCCGAAGCGTTTGACGCACTGCAGGTGCCATTATCTGACCTGCAGTGGTCGCACAACATTGACCCGGATGGGAACCCCAAATACCTGGCCGTGCACTCCTGGGACATCAGCATTGATGTCCTGCGTCTGGGACCAGCACGTGGCTGTCTCCGGTAGGTGACCTACTGGCAGTACCAGGTCACATGCAAGGACATTATTTGCTGTGATCACGGCACCAACGTTCTGTATGGGTCCGAGTAAACCCGGGACGTCATCAGCATACCTGAAGAATGGGTTCTTTTACTCTGAAACACAAAATTATCAAACCCTTTCTGTAGGTATGCTGTGAGTCATACACGTTTGCAGGCTTTGGTTAAATCTTTATGCATTCGAACAACATTTCTTCTTTTCTGTACATAAACAATATTGGGTAACTTAATTAAAATCTATTAAATTTCAGGGCTGAATACATACTGGTGATTTGAGAAGCCAATATTACGGCGAACTTGGATGACTGGTTTCCCGATGAGGCTGCCTGTGTTTACAGCACGTCATTTACAATATGACACCTAACTCCGCTATATCCAGACTTCAGGCCCATTATTAACAGCCAACAGACACAACCCACCTTTTCCCTCAAGTTTCAAGGCATTATTTATGTTTGATTACGTAGGCCTTACCATAGTGTATTCAAATTTCAGAACATAACTTGTTGAAGTACGCCTGAAATTTGTGCATTCACATTCCAAAACATTCCTTATGCATCTTCGTTTCAAAGTGACTGAAGGGATTGGCAAAATTTAAACAACCTTTGTTGCAGTTGTTTGTAATAAGTATTTAATATTTTGTTTCAAAACATTATATTTATCTGCGCTTGTATGACTTGAATTTGCGCTCTCAAATTTCAAAATGTCATTTCTACCTTTAAAATGAATAAAGAAACTGGCAAAATTAAGACATTCGCCTTTTGATGGTTGTTTTTATTTAACTATTAAAGTGATTCTGCTTCGAGAGAGGGACTTAAGCAGGCTCGTAGGGAATGCGATGGTCCTACCTGCATATCAGCCATTTTTCTCGAATTCTTATATATAGAGTAAAGCAAAAAAACAAGGTGCACACATTGTGGCGGATTATAGACTAGATCCCGTGTAAAGCTAGACGCTTACAGCCTAAGGTTGGTGGTGCCTGACTTTAACAGATGGTCTTCAAAAGATCTGTCAAGCACTGGTCGATCTCTTGTCAGTATACTTTAACAGAATGCATGATTCATCCTCTGTGGTGTATTCCAGTGAGGCCGCATCATCGGACAAGTACTGGTCAGCCTCTTCTCTGTATACTGTGACAAGGTGTATGGTTTGTCTTTTCTGGTGTTTTTTCAGTGAGGCAGAAACACAGGCCAAGTGTCTATTTTTTTATTGATTGGTGGCGGATACGCCGTACTAAAGAAAATTTCACTTACACAACGGTGGCCAGCATTATGGTGCTGTTACAGGGTGCATGACTGGTAATGTCTGTTGTACCAGACCATAGTGAAGTACTGGTCGGCCGTGTGTCACTGAAATGTGAGAGGAAGCATGGTTCGTCCTCTCTGGTGCATTCCAGTGAGACAGCACCATAGGCCAACTAATGGTCGGCCTCACATCAGTATACTGTAACAAGGTGTATGGTTCGTCCTTTCTGGTGTATAACAGTGAGGCAGCACTATAGGCCAAGTGCTGGTCGGTCTGATGTCAATATACTGTGACAGGTTTCATAAAGTATGCTGATATTATTTTGTTACAAAATTTAGAAAAAGTTTTTCTCTTATCCTACTTCTTATAATAACTAATCAGATGGCAGAAAATGCTCCTGCTCAGACAGAATGTTTGTGGAAAATAGCTTTAGATGTATATAGTCCTGTGAGTATTGAAAACTAGAATTTACTTAGGCCTATATGCTACAAAGAGTTAAACTCATTCTAAAATCCTTCACATTGCACTTGAGAAGGAACTGTTCTGTTTTTCTCAATCAACGAAAGCAAGAAAAAGTAGTTTGCTTGATAATATAAAGTTATCTCTTACTTCATCTGTTAGCCTTCCGATTGGTGACATGTATCCTTTTATACCTTTCAAAGCATTTCACGGATGACCTGATGACGAGAATTTCAAATAGCCCTGTCGAAAGATAGAAGCTTGAAGCTCATCTCCGTTACAATTCACAACACAATCACAACAGTAAAATCTACTAAAATGCTACTTTCGAAATATGCCACTGTTTGCTGATTAAGATCACATGCTTTCAGAGATATGTCTAAGCTATGAAGCAACGATGTAGGCAATATTGTGATCTAAATCATGTCCATATTTCGTTTCTCTGTCGCAGGCGTTGATGTGTGTATATCAGTTGCTTTAAGTGTCCTCTTCGGCCTCATCAAACTCTCCGTCCTCTTCGGCCGTGGTGTCTTGGTACTGCTGGTACTCGGACACCAAGTCGTTCAGTAAAATCCATCTCGTCCGAAACTGAGGGCAGGGGATGGGTCAGAAAATTGCCTCACCACTCTGAAAATTTTTGCCGATTTGAAGCCTGATGCGATGATTTGAGGAGCTGATATTGACAACAACAGCGTATCGCTCGCGAGCGCAAATAACGTCGTTGTAGTGTGAGAAAAACAGTTTGTGAAACAGCCAATGGTACAGAGAAAGCCAGCTATAGCTATATCTATGGTACGTTCTCGTGGTAGTATAGGAAGAGTTTCCTGTTTTAACAGGAGACGCTGTGTTACAATGGGACATCCACACAAGACACATTTTGCTGCTCGACGTCAGACATGTTGCATGCTTCGGCTTCATCCATAGAGGCTATACAATGAGTCATCCAGTAGATAAAATGTATTAAACGAGTGGTGTAATTCTGAGCCTCTGGACAGGAACAAATGAAAATTACATCATGAGTTTAACAAATTTGATATAAACGGTCAGGAATTGCATATTGTATTTATGGCATGATTTGTGTTGAGCGGTTTTAGGCCGTTGAAGGCCCTTACGCGCTGACTTGCATGATTCGAGGAGCAGTAATTTCAAAAATTAATCAAACAGAATATTTATATTTAAGCTTTGAGCACTAAGACTTTTAGCACTTATAAATTGCTATGGCATGTCATGTGCCTGGTTATACTCACTGACTTGCGCAGTTTCTTATTTGTTATCCCCCTTTCCTTAGACTCTCGCGTGTCTCGAGCGTACGATCTGGGGAACGCAATACAGATCTGAATGCAGGAAGGTTCACCGGACCATGGAGGTTAGTAATATCGCCTTTTGTGCATTTTATAAATGGCATAAAGTTAAGCGTAAACTAGCAAGCATTATCGTATGTTAACGCATATATCGTTTGTGTTTGTTTCTGTCACTTTACAGTTTCACGTAGTTTAATGATATAAAAGTAAAATTTCTGTACAAGACGCCTATGAGTTGGTTGATCATTCCCTCTGATTCACGTACCAGTACACAGTTGACTCCGAAACTGTTTTAAAGCATTGTTTGTGGTTCTTTCTCGAAAATTTCCGCGTGGTGCTAGATAAGGATGTTAATTCAAGATGTCAGTGTGGGACAGGCCATCTGTGGCATCGTTTCAGGTGGCAAACAGAATGATCTAAATACAAGAATAAACATGAGGCATCTCAATCGCAGGTCACAGATGGTTTATTGATATACAGGTACGTGAGACATATCGTTGGAGCTCGACACAGTTCAGAGGAGAGTTTATGGGTGGCTAATTTCATGACAAGAAAAACTGAAACAGATGAAATCGTAAGGTGTTATACCCCGTACTCAAGAATATTTCACTTATACCACGACGACCAGCATTATAATGGGAGGAAGCCGGGCAGACTCTCCTGGGGGGCGGGGGGGGGGGGAACCCACGACCACACTTAGGTTTTGGTTGACCATCTCACATACGTCCGGAGAGGAAGCCAGCGTGAGCTGAGCTTCAACTCACAGCGATCGCGTTGGTGAGAGGTGCCTCGGCCATTACTGTACACTAGCGCGTTACCTCTCTCGGCCACAGAGTGCCCCATCTCTAACGTGTTAATTTCTTTAAAGAAACCATGGGATGACTAATACACAAGTTTTTCTACCAATGCTGCATTTTGATTGGCTAATCAAACGGGTTGTAGGAATTCATACAACCTTATTGACAGCGACAGTTTCTTCCAGTATCTCTTCAGTGACAAGAAATATGTGTTATTTGTCAGAAAAACAGCTTCAGCGAAGATATTGATAAGGTATGATGTAATTCAGTACCATATTCTATTTGTTTCATCCACAGCATTTTTATGACTTTCTGCATGCAAAAAACCGTTATCGATCGATCGCTACGTTATTATGCATGAAAGGGAAATAACTACTACCGTGACCTCTGCTTTTACTGAGCAAAACAGGCAAATATAATTCGAAATATAACGTATACTGTACCAATAGTCCGGCTGTTTAACTTGTACAATCACCATTTCCCCAAAAACCTCTCCACCAGCAATAAATCACAGCGGTCACGTCCGATTAAGAAATTATCTCGAAGTCAATTTGCCGGCGTGTCAACAACGGCGTGGAAAAGTTTTGATGCGGAAAGCCATATCCGATGCTTGGAATATTTCGCCCAATTTAAAATCTCCAATATGTTCAACAGAATGCTGCATTCATTTCCGACTATATTTAAACACAAAGTGTCATTCCCATCTCTTGGAAACAACCGCCGATAAAACAAGTCATCTCTGTCCTAAACTTTCCTCCAGTGCACTCGCTCTCGGCTGACGCTGCCTAGCCGGTTAGTGCAGGTCAACTTTGGAATGAAAAATATTTCTTTCAGTATAATCTGTTTTTTTCGTGTTTTTTGGGATGAAATTTTGTCACATTTCATTTCGTCTAAGTTATGCTAAAGGAAGGTGCCAAATGAAGGGAAGTAAAACAGGGTGAAGTTTGTTAAGACTTTCCATATCATGCGATACTGCTGATGTGTTCATAGAAACAGTCAAATATTTAACTAATCACAAAGCCTTTCGCAGTGCGGTTCACCGTCGAAATTCATACAGCGAAATGTTTTCAAACTGACGAAAATTTACATGTAATAAACGATGTCATATTTTTTCTGGTGTTGAAGAAGGTGAGCGTGAATGAGATTGTTTGAGGTGTCAGTTAAACATTTAACAGTTAGTAATGTGACTTGTATAGAAGGACAACTAAGAGAAAAAAAAGTACGATGTGGTTACATTCCTGTGTGAAATATTATGAATGTGGAAGGAATGGTAATGGAAATTGTTTATCTATATTTTTATTTCACAGATACTCCCGAGATTTTAACTTCTAAGACAACGGCTAGAATGGGAAACTGGTATAACTCCTTGTCGCCTTTAACTGAGGGGCCCAAAGCTGTGTACTCGTTTGTCCTGTAATGCTTTACCAGAGGAACTTCACCAGGCTCGCAGGGGAATGCCGTGGTTTTATCCCCATATCAGCAAGTTTTCCTCAGTTCATCTATATAGTGTAAAGCAAAAAACAAGGTGCAAGCATTGTGGTGGATGATAGGCTAGATCCCCGGCCAGACCTAGACGCTTCATACCTCAGGCTACTGGTTCCTCATTTTAATAGCTGGTTTTCTACAAATAGGCCAAGTACTGGTCTGTTGTGACGGGGTGCATGGTTCGTCCTCTCAGATGTATTTCGGTGGGTCAGTGCCATAGGCCAAGTACTGGTCGGTCTATTGTCAGTGTACTGTAACAGGGTGCTTGGTTCGTTCTCTTTGGTGTATTCCAATGAGGCAGCACCATTGGACAAGTACTGATCGGCCTGGTGTCAGTATATTGTCAAAGGGTGCATGTCTCGTCCTCTCTGGTGTGTTCCAATGAGACTCCACCACATGACAAGTACTGGTCGGCCTGGCGTCAATATACTGTAACAGGGTGCATGGTTCGTCCTCTCTGGTGTATTTCAGTGAGGCAGCATTATAGACCAAGTACCGGTCGGCTTGGCTCCAGTATACTGTAACAGGGTGCATGGTTCGTCCTCTCTGGTGTATTTCAGTATGGCAGCATTATAGACCAAGTACCGGTCGGCTTGGCTCCAGTATACTGTAACAGGGTGCATGGTTCGTCGTCTCTGGTGTATTTCAGTGTGGCAGCATTATAAACATGTCTGTATTGTGTCTGCTCTTCTATATACAAGGACATCCAAATTCTGCAAGACCTCAATACTCTTAAATGCGATATTTAACCCTTAGTGGTATAGTGGTGAGGGAAGGGGTGGAGGGGCTCCGTGGCTTATTTGGTGGCGCAATGTAATCACCCAATAGCCTCCCATCTATGCGGTGATTGTGAGTTTGTCCAGGTCATGCTGGCTTCCTCTCCGGCCGTACGTGGGAAGTTTTGCCAACAATATGCGTATGGTCGTTTGTTTCCACCGGGTTCTGCCCGGTTTCCTCCTACCATAATACCATCCACCGTCGCGTTGGTGAAATATTCTTGAGTACGGCGTAAAAACCAATGAAATAAATGAACGAATAAATAATCCCTTGGAAATAAGCAAATCTTGGCATAGAATAAATAAAATTTATAAGTGCTGAATCATCGAAGTGGTCATGCCATTCTCATTCAAATGACCTCAGTCATTCATGTGGCGGGATCAGGGCAGCATTGTCAACAGCTGCCTTCTCATATCTACTCAAGATATGGTCGTCCAAGTGCAATTTCCGTCTAATGAGTCAAAACATGCCTTGATTTCTTCATTCGATCTTTATTCCATTCGTACATTGCATTGACAAGTCCTTTTTTTAAAAAGTACACTGATATTAATTTCTGACAAAATTTCCCCCATCTTACTACTTATAATAGTTAATCATATGGCAGAAGATACTTCCGGCTATGCTTGTAGAACGTTGGCGAAAAATACTTCCGGTACTAGATATATATGATCCTGTCGATATTGAAAAACAAAATGTACCAATTTGCCATAGAAAGTTAAACTGATACTAAAATCCCTAACACTTGAGAAGACCCTGTTCTACTTTTCTTATTAAACTGAAACCAAGAAAAGAAAGTTTCTTGAAAATATAAAATTGTCTCTTGGCTCATCTGTTAACCTTCCCGTTGGTGATATGTTTCACTTTTTTCTCACCAGTGTCTTCAGTTATATTCAACTAAATTGAGTTAAGAACATTTCACAGCCGATGTGAGAATTTCAAATATGGCGATCGAAATTTAGATGACATGAAAAATACTTGTAGCTCACCTCTGTTACAACTGAGAGAATGTATAGTATTATGATTTAATAAAATTCTTCCTTCTATAAATATGCCGCTGTTTGCTGCGTTAGCAAATGTGCCTTGGCTATGAAGCAATGATCTATGGTGTATTGTGGTCTAAATCCTGTCCGTATTTCGTTTCCGTGTGGAAGGCGTTGATAGGTGTAAGTCAATTCCTTTAAGCGTCCTCTTCGGCTTCTCCTTCCTCATCAAACTCTCCCTCCTCCTCGGCCGTGGCGTCTTGGTACTGCTGGTATTCGGACACCAAATCGTTCATGTTGGACTCAGCCTCAGTAAACTCCATCTCGTCCATACCTTCACCGGTGTACCAATGGAGGAAAGCCTTACGACGGAACATGGCCGTGAACTGCTCGGAGATTCGCTTGAATAGTTCCTGGATGGCTGTGCTGTTACCGATGAATGTGGCGGACATTTTGAGACCACGGGGTGGAATGTCACAGACGGCGGTCTTGACGTTGTTGGGGATCCATTCGACGAAGTAGCTGCTGTTCTTGTTTTGTACATTCAACATCTGTTCGTCGACTTCCTTCATGGACATACGACCACGAAACATGGCGGCCACGGTCAGGTAACGGCCATGACGGGGGTCACAGGCGGCCATCATGTTCTTGGCGTCAAACATCTGCTGGGTGAGTTCTGGGACGGTCAGGGCTCTGTACTGCTGGCTACCTCGGGAGGTGAGAGGGGCAAATCCAGGCATGAAGAAGTGAAGACGGGGGAAGGGTACCATGTTGACAGCCAGTTTACGGAGGTCAGCGTTGAGTTGACCTGGGAATCGTAGACAGGTGGTCACACCGGACATTGTGGCGGAGACCAGATGGTTCAAGTCCCCGTATGTTGGGGTGGTCAGCTTGAGGGTTCGGAAGCAAATGTCATAGAGAGCCTCGTTGTCGATACAGAAGGATTCGTCTGTGTTCTCGACCAGTTGATGGACGGACAGGGTGGCGTTGTATGGCTCCACAACTGTGTCTGACACCTGAAAAATCATGATGCAAACTTAAAGATTACTGTGTACAATCTTCAGTGTCAGGGTAAGTGTTGCATACGTGTAAGTAAAAGGTCATTGATTAAACATATTTTTGTATTTCAGAAAAGCTGAAATCACCAATGAGTCGCAAAGGTTAAGCTGTTCTTACACTGTGTGTTTCTTCATTATATTGCTTAATTTTAAGTTTTATGGTAAACATTTAATGAACATTTGCATTATCAATATTTAGTTCATTTGCTCTTTATCGCTTGATGCAGTCTGGAAGAGATTTTAAAATTACGTTGAAAGCGTATATCATCATTCGTTCCACATTTTAGTTGTGGAGTCACATTTTCAAAAATATACCGAAAAACAAAATAATTAACATAGTGCTTTAATAGTTTAAGCAGGATATTTAACAAATATATTTACCTTTGGTGAAGGGACGACGGAGAAGGTGTTCATCACCCTATCGGGGTACTCCTCTCGGATCTTGCTGATAAGAAGGGTACCCATTCCAGACCCGGTACCCCCACCCAGAGAGTGGGTCAGCTGGAAACCCTGCAGACAGTCACAGCTCTCCGCCTCTTTGCGAACCACATCGAGAACGGAGTCTACGAGCTCTGCTCCTTCCGTGTAGTGGCCCTTGGCCCAGTTGTTACCGGCACCGCTCTGACCGAAACAAAGTTATCCGGTCTGAAGATCTGACCGAATGGACCGGAGCGGACGGAATCCATGGTACCGGGCTCCAGATCGACCAGGACAGCACGGGGTACATATTTGCCACCTAAGGAGAAAAAGCAAATAACCAGCTGACTATGCGGGGAATAATATTTAGAGATTTAGGGCCCCAAAAAAATATTGTTTCTCTGATGATAACAGACTCTTGTCTGCACTAATTATAATGTTAAAGTGACTCCTAGGTTCGCAAAGGCGATAAAGTGATGCCCATTATAAATTACTGGTGTGAATTGTAACACGTGCACACACGAGGATGATATTTTCTGAAAGGTAATTAACTGAGCTATCCGAAAATAAAATTAAATGTTCAACCGCATTTGAACGAATCGATTTTTGCCAAATCTCCGGTATTAATTTTGAATTAATGGAAAGGAAATTGACATGTTTTACCTTATATTAAGGATCACTTTTGATATTATAAGAATTGTTGCTTTTTGTGGAGACTGTGAAACTCTCCACCTTTTTCTCACCTGGCCCAAAGAAGATAAAGAGCGTCAAGTGTTGAGGTCTAATTAGATCAAGATGAGGACAGAGTACATTTTAATACGGGCAAAACGTACTTTAACCATCCTTAACTTTTCGTCGGAATAGGTGGTTTTTCCCACCGACGTTTGAAAAAGGTGTTTTCATACCTGTAGCCTCATTGTAGTAGACATTGATTCTCTCTAGCTGGAGATCAGAGTCCCCGTGGTAGGTTCCTGTCGGATCGATACCGTGCTCGTCCGAGATCACCTCCCAGAACTGAAAGAATGAAAAAAGTGTACGACTTCATGTGATTGTCTGATTTAATATCGCTTTGATAATTACACTCATTGCATAGGTTATTGATTTATGTATAAATAAAGTAAATATATAATATTGCAGCAATCTGACCGAGTCTAAAGTGCTCACAAAGATTCTCACCTTAGCACCGATCTGGTTTCCGCACTGGCCGGCCTGGAGGTGGACGATTTCTCTCATGATGTTGGGTGGATAGGTCTGGTAGTGGATGTCAAAACGGACAGAAATGCGTTGTTGATCCAAACACTGACTTTACTTGCTTATATACAGTTCAACCGAAGCTCACATAGTTACATTGGCAATGGTCGCGAGGAAAAGTAGTCCTGTCTCTAATATTCGGTGAGTTGACTACTGGTAGCGGAAGGACATTGCCATAGTGAACGTATAGCACTACATGTACTCCAGAGCGTGTTGATTCTCGCTCAGAAGGTCGTCCTGGATAATTGTGAACAATGGACTTTCAGGGGTAAGCTTAGCCTTCAGCTGTGGATAAGTTCTGTATTGTTTGATTTACTTTGCTGATTGCTCCATGTGGTGATAATCCTTTGAGAGGTTTGTTTGGTGCGGGTTAAGCGCTGTAATCGGCCTATGTATAACACACAGCTATTATGGTGTATATGTCTTTATATAAAGTACCAGAAAGTAAGGGATATTTTAAAATGGTTATGAGAAGTTATGAGGAAATTTTTGTGTCCTTCTCGCTGGACATGTTTTCTTTGCATTAGGAATACAACAAACAGTGGAAATTCCAGGAAAAAACAACTAATTTTCCGTATGAAAATAACACTTCATACCACGCGGAGCGTAAAGTAATGAAATAAATAGTAATCAAACATTCACCTAAAATGCTTCAAAATTATCTGACGCGTTATTTATTCAAACTGTGTGATCCTTTGTTCTTTCCTGTAGTACGCCAAACTTTGACCTTGGACCATGTGTGCTCCATTGTTCTTTCCTGTAGTAAGTCAAACTTCTATCTCGGTGCATGTGTGCTCCATTGTTCTTTCCTTAGTACGTCAACCCTCGATCTGGGTAAAAGTGTGCTCCTTTGTTCCTTCTTGTAGTACGCCAAACTTTGATCTCGGAGCATGTGTGCTCAATTGTTCTCTCCTCTAGTACGTCAAACTTCTCTCTGGGTGAAAGTGTGCTCCTTTGTTCTTTCCTGTAGGACGTCAAACTTCTATCTCGGTGCATGGACGTTTATAAAACAATTAGGTAATTCACAAGTTACGTTTTCAAGGCTTTACTACTGCTCGTCAACAGTTCATCGGCTGTGCTTGTGTAAGAAGTCAGGTCACGTGGGCGCGCCGTGATTACCCGGTGATTCCCCTTTGTTACTAACTGTTGTAATCAAACACCACAATCATTTGACAAATTTAACTGAAAGTTTGGCTTTCTTGCTGTTGTCGTGTAGAGGGAAGGGTATACGCGTTTTACGGCTGTCAGACATGGCTAGCTTCTTTGTGTGTACCGCGTCAAAACGTGTTTTGATTGTTTTTATTAAATGTTCGTTACATCCCGGTTATATGTATTGAATTCAGAGTCACTTGCTTGTACCTGGACCTTTTTCCACAGAGCAGGAGGCGACAGAGAGAGTAGCCGTTAGAGTGTACCAGTGTGAATTTTAGTCACCGACGTATGCACAATATGTACGAATATTTCACCCTAAAGTCAGTACAAAAAGCCAAAGCTCTTTGTGACACTTGTAATTATTTTCTGATAGCATTTACAAACATGTCTTCATGTAAAGAAAGAAGCAAAGAACAAACCAGGATAATGTATAAAGAGCAGAAAATTAGATTTAGTAAGAATTTTCATGTTTCTGTAATTTGTATTTGGATTGATTGATTGATTGGCGTTTAACGCCGCATTGAAGAACTTTTCACTTACATTACAAGTGAATTAAACTGGAGTGCTACATGTAAACCACCGTCCTTCGCCTGACGTTCGTGTCGCACCGTCTCTTCACAAGAATACAAACGAAAATGTCGTGAAGAAAAAAGGTATCGTTAAATATGAATTCTTGACAATTAGCGTTAAAACTCAATGCACTGGCTGCATGCATCGTATCGTAGTTACTCTTCTTTGATTTTTAAAACATTATGTGTCACAGTTCGCCGGTGTGTATACCCAGAAGATGGATTTCTGTTTCTTATACTTTGTATTTAGTTTATTTTTTTTAAAACTTATCCTTCTATACGATTTGGGGACATGATCTTTTAATTTCTCTATACATAGGTAGTACTACAGGAAATAACAAAACAGCTCACTATTATGTGATTTAGGGTGAAATATTCGTACATATTATACATATGTCAGTGACTATTATGTGATTATGATTATTCCAAAATTGTAAATGTTGTATATTTATTATGCTGTGTGTTTGTGATTGACTGGGGATTGACGGTAAGCTTCCTGTGAGTTCACCCCACTTTTCCACTCCCACCACCTCCTTCCCAAGCGCACTGTTAACAAAAGAATCAATATTTTATGATGAGACAATGTATCTATGTTTTTATATTTGTGTACTTGAATTTGGTGTGTGATTTTTGCGACACTGATTCAGATTTCGAAGTAATTAATTATTTATATTTACACAGCGAAAACAAATTCGACAGATCAATGATTGTGTGATTACTGCCAGATGCCAAATGTTTATTTACACCTCTGTGGGAAAATTCAAAAATTTCTGGTGGTAATTTATTAGCCTGGACAATTAATATTATTTGGGCGTGACCAGTGCATCAATATTTTGTTGATGCCCAGTTCAGTTCTCTCATACGCTGACCAAATTACATATGCACTTCAAATGTCAAACTGGACTTCTTCGTACGAGTTGACTGGGAAATATTCCATTTTCATCATTTTGTGTTGCTTAGTTAGCGGACGAAGTTAGAACGAAGTAATCTTGACAATCGCATTGGTCACTTAGTTCTCTGGCTTCCAGAAGACAATATAGCATAGCTTTCTGAATCCATTTCCACAATAAGTAAAAGTATCTATTGAAAATTGTATGATACTCGAAGAAGGAATGTTGTACAGTTACTCAAAATGTGTGTTGTGTTTCAATGTTGATCAGAGACTAAAAGTAAGACGCGTATTTTTGAAAATAGATGCTGTAAAATGAATCTGGAATTTAACTACTGTATCAAGTTTTTAGTTTGATCGTTATTATTTAATCAATGAATTAATTATGTATATATCATGTAGAAATTCCGTTTACAACCAAGAGCCAATTATTACTTCAGTGCAGCTGTCAACAAGATGTCAGACTTATTTTAATCACCATCATGTATACTGTAGGTATCCTTTATGCTTGCTGGCTATTTATCATGGTGTTCTCTAGCATGTACCTTGTCACGTTAGACGTGGTAACTGGATAGTGTTTTGTCTCGCTGTTGTCACATATGTCTGTGTAAGTGAACTTGTGTGTCTAAAAGTGACATGGTGCAAAAGGAAAATGTTGTTAATAAAAAACAAAACAAAAAGGAGTATTTAAATTTTCCCATGTGTGTGTATGTGTTTTCGTTCGACATCTTCACTAATTCGTGCTCTCGAGATAACTGGTCAATGGAAACGTTATAGGCCTATGTTGCCGTCTCAGCCATTTTACCCCCGCGTTCAGCTGTCGGCAAGCATACACGTGTAGTAGTCTAGAATAACAACATATGAGCAAATTCATGATCAGAGAGTATAGATTTATATCCCTCATTATAAGACTGTATCTGTCCTGATTACTTTCCACTGGTTAATTGTCTCGAGAGCACGATTTAAAAAGGATCTCGTGCGCATGACATAACAAGAATGTCGAGACCACAAGATAACTGTTGATGCTCAAAGATTTCGATTTTATATAACAAAGATCTATAATTATGTGCTTTTATTGGTTAGTTATCTCGTGGGCACGACTTACTAAAAAACATACGTCAAACTTTTTCATTGGCGTAAATATTTTTTTTCTGTTCATAATTTTTTTCATCATGTCACTTTTACGTCTCCGTACTGTACAGACTGTTGTGAAGTAAAAGTGCGGCCTGTCGAATAAAGGGTTGTTGTAAACCATGTCACCTCACACGTGTTAAATCGCAGACTCAGGCCAGCAAGGCGGCAAGATAGCAACTCACGGAGTACGGTGTAAGGCTCCTGATTTAAAGCCACAGTCAACTGAGCGGAACTTGGAATTGAACACCCTAACTCGGTCAGGCCGTCCATTTGGTGTCACAGTTTGGGAGAACCCCTAAGCCATCAGATTCTGATATGAGCTATTTTTAAGCACTTGGTTATAGGTGAAGTTTTTCCATGGCCTTGGTCCTCTCTCTTAGCTAAAGTTTTAAAACACACACGCACTGGGGCCAATTACTACAAGCAATTTCTGACGTCAGTGTTGTTTTGAAGTTGACCTTTTGACACATTTTTCTTCAGCCAACACTTGAACATAGGCCAAATTTTAATTTCTGTGGCCCAGAAATATGCTCCAAAAATGTATTTCAAATTTTAACTTCTGATAATAATTGTTTTGTGCATGGAATGGGCATTAGACACTTACGTAACACGTTTATCTACTGCAATATACGTCTGGCGAAGTGCTGTATTGGATATCTGATCAATATCAACTAATTGATAGAGTCAAGCATAAATGAAAGCCATAAAATGTGTTTTATAAAATTATTTCTTTGTTTCCATCATACAGGATATCAAGCTGCAGTCTCGGAAGAAACAGGAAATGTGATAAAGCCATTAACTTCTTTACAAAAGCAAGCAAGTAAGGATTTGCTATGTGTGAACAGTAAAATCACTGCCACCGAAAATGTTTCAATTACTTAAAGGGTAAAGGGTATAAAAATTAATTTATTTCTTGGCACAATTTGACTCTTGAAAGTTCAATATTGTATACACAAATCAACCATGATGATATAACAGCGTCTAGGCAAAGTCTCTAACGATTCTAGAATGGTGAATTTGCTGCCTTTGTTCCACAGCTCAGTGACAAGGTAAGCTTTCCTACCAGACATTTAAAGTAATTTTTTTCGCATTTACATGCCTTTAAAAGCAAAATATAGTCCACCTTCTGTATCAATTTCTGTTCTGCTTATTATCACATATCTACCATATAAATTCACTGTAACTCATCTGATAGCAGATTTGTCCTCAAAGAAAGAAAAAGCCAGCGGTTTCAATGAGAAAAAGTTTGCATTCTTTTGTGTGCATGCTTGTCCATTAATATATCAATTTCATGAAGTCGTCGTCTGGTATTTAGTTCCAGTTCGTCATCCATCTACCTTTAAGCGTCCTCTTCGGCTTCTCCTTCCTCGTCAAACTCTCCCTCCTCCTCGGCCGTGGCGTCTTGGTACTGCTGGTATTCGGACACCAAGTCGTTCATGTTGGACTCGGCCTCAGTAAACTCCATCTCGTCCATACCTTCACCGGTGTACCAATGGAGGAAAGCCTTACGACGGAACATGGCCGTGAACTGCTCGGAGATTCGCTTGAACAGCTCCTGGATGGCTGTGCTGTTACCGATGAATGTGGCGGACATTTTGAGACCACGGGGTGGAATGTCACAGACGGCGGTCTTGACGTTGTTGGGGATCCATTCGACGAAGTAGCTGCTGTTCTTGTTTTGTACATTCAACATCTGTTCGTCGACTTCCTTCATTGACATACGACCACGGAACATGGCGGCCACGGTCAGGTAACGGCCATGACGGGGATCACAGGCAGCCATCATGTTCTTGGCGTCAAACATCTGCTGGGTGAGTTCTGGGACGGTCAGGGCTCTGTACTGCTGGCTACCTCGGGAGGTGAGAGGGGCAAATCCGGGCATGAAGAAGTGAAGACGGGGGAAGGGTACCATGTTGACAGCGAGTTTACGGAGGTCAGCGTTGAGTTGACCGGGGAATCGCAGACAGGTGGTCACGCCGGACATTGTGGCGGAGACCAGATGGTTCAAGTCCCCGTATGTTGGGGTGGTCAGCTTGAGAGTTCGGAAGCAGATGTCGTAGAGAGCCTCGTTGTCGATACAGAAGGATTCGTCTGTGTTCTCGACCAGTTGATGGACGGAGAGTGTAGCGTTGTATGGTTCCACAACTGTGTCCGACACCTAAAGGTAAATTACGACAATATACAGAGATGTTATTTGTCTGGCAAGATGGGAATATATCGTACACAATATTTTACTGACGAATAACTTATGACATCCAATAAACAATGAAGTAATTGAGTTTAAAAATAGTACGTAAGTTATTTGGATGTTACATTATTGTCCACAACATTTAGGTAAAAGACACAACGGGAATTAACTACCATATTTTATGAAGATATATCTTTTGAGAAGAGACAGCAGAGGAAGGGAAATTTATTGGTTAGTCGTAAACCTACAAAAGACTTCACTTCAAGTTAAGTACCCGGCCATCAACACACAGGACATAAGCTTAATTTACCTTTGGTGAAGGGACGACGGAGAAGGTGTTCATCACCCTATCGGGGTACTCCTCGCGAATCTTGCTGATAAGAAGTGTTCCCATTCCAGACCCGGTCCCACCACCCAGAGAGTGGGTCAGCTGGAACCCCTGCAGACAGTCACAGCTCTCCGCCTCTTTGCGAACCACATCGAGAACGGAGTCAACCAGCTCGGCTCCTTCCGTGTAGTGGCCCTTGGCCCAGTTGTTACCGGCACCGCTCTGACCGAAAACAAAGTTATCCGGTCTGAAGATCTGACCGAATGGACCGGAGCGGACGGAATCCATGGTACCGGGCTCCAGATCGACCAGAACAGCACGGGGGACATATTTGCCACCTGCAATAAATTTATTTACACTTTATTTAGTCGTTACATTTTATATGTCATATATACATGTTGCTGAATATTTGAACTTTTTTACACGACGACACGAGACCAATTTGTATTTTCAAGAGTCAGATGGCCAGTGTGATGTGGTTAATGTTGAAGTTGAAAGAACCATCTGTCAAAACTATACATATGATAAATACACTTACCTGTAGCCTCATTGTAGTAGACGTTGATTCTCTCTAGCTGGAGATCAGAGTCCCCGTGGTAGGTTCCTGTCGGATCGATACCGTGCTCGTCCGAGATCACCTCCCAGAACTGAAGTAGCAATTAACAAAAGATATCTATTATAATAAGATATCTATATAATAAATGTATTCAAATGTGTTGCCGGTATCATGTATATTAATTGAATTATCAGCCTACATAATAACTGGGCAGAGAGTAACATATATATAACAGAATTATCAGCTTGTGGAATACCTTAGCAGCCAGGGAGTCCATATAACAGAATTATTGGCTTACACAGTGGGATAGCGTATATAGCCTTGTCTGGACGGGATATGGTCCTGATTATGTTAATGTAGCATAAAGCCATATCATTCACTCAGTCGCTGGTTTTAATATGACGAAAATTTCAGTTTAAAGTCTTTGAGGGTAATACTAAGGGATAACAGGGGAATTAAGATGTGGATCCCGTGGAACACATTCATGGCAAATTGAATTTTTGATCGCATTTTATGTCACTAACAGAAATTATGTGGACTTGTATTCCATTTTGTACAAGAAGCATGGGCGAATATTGAAATGGGAAGATGCAACCATGCAACCATATTTGGATTATTTATTATTATTTTTTTCTTGCAGAATATTTGACTTACGCGTTGACAGCCAGTGGGCATGTAGTGGATGAAGAGAGTAAGATTAATTTTTAACCGTGAAAGAAGTGTCCAGGATTAAGCAGGGGATTTAATCACACACGATTTGGTGACGTCCAGGCAGCGTGACTCATCAGTGCCTCAGTGAATGGGAGTATATACTCACAAGGAGCCAAAATTAATCCGGAAAAGAAGCAGAAAAATATCACAGAAATACGTACATCCAATATATATGTCATGATTACTACACATCACTTTACCCGGATTAGGATTAGTATTTGGTATCTAGCGATTTTTAGGATCTATTAGGAGAGAAATATATCACAATACAGAAACTGATGTGTCGTTCCGACTCCGTGGACTAAATTTACGACCAACGCTGGGACAAATACCACAGGGTTGGAAAGAGCCCCACTCTACTCCTAACAGGGCGTTTGTCTGCGTAATCATCTATCTGTTATCGTTCGTGTATTAAAAGTTGTACTGCGATCCGGTGACATTTAACGTCGACCTACATATGTGATCAGTGTCCCAGCACATGATTTATAATCTCGGTTATCTTTCAAGAAGTTCATTTCTGAATGCAAACATATTTATGCTTTGAAATGTCAAGAATGTCCGCTATAGATATCGGTCGGTGTGTTCTGATGCTTTGTATGTATCGAACCAGAGAAAAACTGGTATCATTTAATAATTAATGACTGAGTTTCAACTCAAAAACCACATGTAAGTGTACCATAGTAAGATAAGCCGTTGGTCCGCCTGGACATGTTTCAATGTTATGCTAAGTTCTTTATTTTATGTTGTATAATTTAAGGAAATTCTACTGTTTGAGAAACTTGCTTTAGGAATTTCTTACCTTAGCACCAATCTGGTTTCCGCACTGACCGGCCTGAAGGTGGACAATTTCTCTCATGGTGGTGGGCTGGTCGAGTGGACTGTCTAAACGTGACGGAAGTAAAGAGAACGTGTGTTGATTATTTCAGGCCTGCTATCAAGCGTATATATACACCCGATAACGTTTATTCACCCCCTGGTAACGGAAATGATTGGGATTAGGGAATTAGTTCGATGACAACAATCACTATTAGTTACTGCAGTGTGCAGATAACATCCTCGTGGCGTATGAATATTTCCACACTGAACGGATTATCGGATTAGCCTGTGCTGTGACCTGTATACTCCTGTTTGAGACTGTCCAGTATCGCTATCTGCATGTACATGTATGCATGCTGTGTACATCAGGTCCGTGCAGCTAACTATAGATGCTGTCCACGAAACGTACATGTATGTGTCGGTAATTCTAAAACCTACTCCCAGTACCTGGCTCTTTTTTTTTAATTTTTTTTTTTATAAAAGAGTGATCTTCCACGTGGCAGTATTAGGTAATATTTTTTATTGGTTACAGTAATCTGTATCTGATAGACTCTGGAAAATTTCAGTACTTTTGTGGAGAATGGATAGTCTAAGGACGTATAGAGCCAGTGAATGCATGGCTATATACCTCTATGATTCAGTGTACCAATTATTTGTCAAGGATAGTCATATGTTATGAAGTATTTCACTGTTTAATTCTACCTTCAGACTAACCCACATGCTGCCATCTATATTCATGTCAGACATTGTTCAAATTTACACTCACAGACGTCTCGGGTGTGTGTTGTTCGGTTTCTTTGTGAATTTAACATTTCCACTCTATGGGTAACAAAGCAAAACCTTTAACAATAAGCTGTACTGCCTTTATTAAAATGAAATTTATAGAGGGGTTTAGAGACTAGAGCAGGTAAACTATATGTAAACCAGCTTTTCTTTCCTTAAAGATGTTATTTTTATAACTAAATTATCTGCATGGTTAAACTCTATAAGGTGGGCTTTACCTGTTGACAGCCTGAACTGATTTGGATACTGCGCTTATCGTTAAAAAACATTACTAATATTACATGCCACATTTATTATTATAACCTTTGTAAGGAGGTACCTGAGAAGTCTTTCTTACCTGAATGCGTATTCATGCATATAACGAGTTAGACTTTAACATGTATTACCGGGTTTGGCATGAAAGAAAATTCGTGACACAGTTGACACCATGAGTGGCTTGAAGCTGCGAGCAGAGAAATGCATAGTCATTGTCTGCAAAGTTTCCCCATGCTGATGTAAGTGCCGGGGACGAATCTAACTGTGCGTTGTTTTATAGTTCAATGTGTAAGTATGCAAATTCAGAACAGATCCTTGTAAGCCGGAATCGGTAAGAGGGAGACTTATTTGGTAAACACCGATTCTATAAAACAAAGAGAGTTGCAGAAGGCTAAACGACATAAAGGTTCATCCGACGGTTTTGCCATATATAAAATACTTTTTTCACTTTTCTTTTAGTCTTTTTTGACAGTTGAATGAATTCCAGCGTTTGAATTCTATCATTTATGTATGATGTGGCCGATGTTTGGGTAGTAGACGCGACACAGAAAGGTTTTTTCATTCTAAATACAGCTTTTAACGTGCGAAAATAGCTCTTTCTATTCCTAAGCCCAATACTCCCCCGATTTACTCCCAACATAACGCTGGCTGCCGTCGTACAAGTGAAATGTACTTGAGTATGGCGTCAAACACCAATCAAATAAATAAATAAATAAATATATAAAAAAATAAATAATTATTACCTCTGAGTGAAAGAGTGCTTAAATACTGTTCATAATCGTTTCACCTCTAGGTGAATACGGAGACAAAAATCGGCAGTGACATCAGAGTTCCTTGTCACTGGCAGAGTGACTCTGAAATTCAAACGTATTAATGCTATGAATTCCATTTAAGAAAGTTTAAAATCATGAGTAAAAGTTCTCTTGGATGTGCACTCATCACTAGCCTGTATGACAATGCTGACTTCAAATGGGAGGTGTCTTTTGGTTTAATGTCATATGAAGATGCCACTTCTTACACTGGGCTTTTCTTTGTATTACATCTGCTATGTACAGAAGGAGTCTCGAGAACTGTTTAGTTAATATTGGCTAAGCTATTGTCATCATTGTAAATCTAGAAACAATGAAGCCCATATCTTAGCAATATGCATAAAAATTAAAATGCCAGGCATCATTATGTTAAATCAACAACAATTTATGAATATAGATATGTACTGTGGTTAAGTGAGACCGAATGACTTGTCATCCACCTCTATATACAGGATAGATTTTGACATGATTGTAATAACTCATTTTGTCATGCTGACTCATTTTGTCACGTTGACTCATTTTGTTATGCTAACTGATGTTGTCGTCTAACGCATTTTGTCGTTTTCGTCTTACAATATTTCCTGAGAAGAAATATATATATAGGACTTTCACAGCAAGAGCTTTGTTCGAAGGAGGAAATATTGCGTGAAAGGAAAGAATATCTTTCATCTACTGCAGCCAAACCGAAACTTAGCGTAACAATGTTAACAATAACAACGACAACAACTGTCAGTATTCTCAGTCTGCGTTCGATTTGATGTGATAGATATCCGCTTTTGATTAACTGTCTTTCTCTCCGCCTTTTTCCTTTTTTTCTTTTTCTTCCTACCCTGGTTGCGACGAATGCAAATTTAGGCCATACTTCTAAATTCCTCGCTGTGTAGATTTAAGCATCTGTCTATATTTTCATAGCACATTTTTATGTCTCATAGAATGTAGGTTTCAGTGGCAGACCTGGTATTAACTATGTAATTTTTTGCCACTTGCATACTTCTTACAGTGCAGATTTCAACGGCTATTCTTTATTTATTATTTTTTTGATTGCTGTTTTAAAGCAGACTCAAGGATATTTCATTTATACGACATCGGCCAGCAATGTAGTGGGAGAAAATCGGGCAGAGCCCGTGGAAAATTAAATCCACAACCGTCATCAGGTTGCTGGCAGACGTTCCGACGTTCCACCCAAGAGGAAGCTAGGATGGCCTAGGCTTGAGCTCTCAGCGACCGCATCGGTGAGAGGCTCCTGCATGGTCTGTGCTGTATGCGCTGGCGCGTTAACTCCCTCGGCCACGGACGCTCCGCTATAACGGCTGTTTCAGTTATCAACATCTGTTGTATATTCAGCTGTAACTTGATTTCGACCTCATTTTCATATTCACCTACGCAAACTGTAGCATCAAACATAGCCATTAACTGAGGAAATCGTTTAATATTGTATACTATTTATTCTAATTCGTGCACAGAAGGCCCCTGAAGTTTCAGGTAAGAAATCGTCTGTCGTGTGACGTGTGGATAATGTTTAGATTACATTTACTATAGCATGACCGTGTGGACAAGATTCACATAAATGATTTTTATGCGGTGAAACAAATTCACACCAAAAAAATGTTTATCATGAAAAAGGATGCCAGTTCTGAGGTTACTACAATTTTATTTCAAGAAGGACGAATGAACTTTATGACAAAGAAGAAGTGGAAATCGGAGACAAAGGATATCTTTCAAAAGAATAGACTGAGGGTAAACATCACATCGACAGTGTTTCAGCCCTAAACGCGACAGCACAAAAACAATTGATTACTCATGCCCCCATTTATAAATAAAAAATAATTTTAATTGTGAGGGTAAGGGTGAGGGTATTGCCTGCCACCCCAGTGGCTGATGCTGGTCTTTCAATCCCAAGGGCACACAAGGATCATTCCCAATCTCGACATTCATTAGCCCTCTTCCATTTTGTCTTGTAAGATGATTTTAATGTTTTCGGTCTTTTCATAATTTTTGTGTTTTGTGTTCTTTTCGATTTCGTTGAGCGTTATTAATATTATATAGTGAAATCAAATATCAGTATGTTTTGCGATTGTTTTACAAAAATATTTTTAGAAATATTGGGAGGAAAAAAAAGCAAACAAACTGGGCGATCATAGTGCTGTGTTTTGATAACACAAGTGAAGCGTATGACAGCCAACAAATGGTTCTCTGACAGACGACTTAATATATAAGCAATGAGGTGGGGCATTCGAGCTAAATGCTAATACGTTAAAATGAATGCTGCATACTTCTACAGCGCAGTCCTTAACTTGACCTTGATGCTGAACTATAAAACCAGTAACTGTTTACAATTATACCATAGCTTTTTTATATAAAATTTTGTCTATCATGTTTAGTATTTGTCATTTGTCGTATACCCAATATCCATGGATAGTCTTTAAATTCACTTTGTTGATATTAGTGCACCCAGCTTCTATAAGATGATAATGCTGGCCGCCGTCGTACAAGTGAAATATTCTTGACTACGGCGTAAAACACAAATCAAAGAAAGAAATAAATTCGATAGGATGTAATGGTTAATTTCTTTCACCTCATATGTAAAGTTTTAAGTATATTCAGCGGTTACATGCATGATACAAAGAACGATAGGAAACGCATCTTCACTCAGCATACACATACGTGTAATGATCCAATGTGAATGCTATACCAGTGTTCGCATCACATTTATGAAGTAGCCACACAGTAATAAAACAACATGGCCGCCGTCGTATGAGTGACATATTCTTGAGTACGGCGTAAAACGCATAAACGCCAATCAAATAAATAAATAAAACACCACAGATTCGTAGAAATGAATAAAAGGTTGGTTAAGCGTAAATATACATTCCAAACAGACGGATAATTTCATGTTGGTAATGATTAAATTTCCAGACCTATTTTCTGCGTTGTACTGATGAAAGTCTGAAACAGCTTAAAGTTTCGACAATAATGCAATGGGACAGAATGATTAATCCCGCGTTTC
Source organism: Acanthopleura granulata (assembly GCA_016165875.1). Lineage (NCBI taxonomy): Eukaryota > Metazoa > Mollusca > Polyplacophora > Chitonida > Chitonidae > Acanthopleura > Acanthopleura granulata. The sequence continues at coordinate 1,818,905 of JABBOT010000005.1, forward strand.
TGTCTTCTGGATATCGGCATCTGTGTTTACAGTTACTGAGGTGTTGTTAGTACTAGCAAATTTGTGATATGACTTAAACTTCCATCGATTTGATTTCTAGAAAATACAAATGTTAAAAACTTTAAAGTTTAAAAGATATTACACATGCTTGTGCACAGACGAATGGCTACAAAACAGCCCTGGACTTGATAAAACATGTTTGCGCTGCCAAAGTCATAATGACACTTGGACATTCTCTGGTGAATAACAAGCATTTCATGAACTTCGCTGCGTGGTAAAGGGATAATAACATCGGAGGTACAAAGAGCAGATCGATGCTGTGGTGTCGTCGTGCGTAGATAAAAACTACACACGCTGGCAAGAGGCCAGGCACTCTACAGTGTGCAGTCCGTGTGAAGTGGGTATTGTCCCCTGACAATGGGCAGTGTCATGACGGACATGGTCAAATCTGACTGACTCCACAGACAAAGTCAGTCAACCGGAACGCCTGCAATGACATATTAAAAGGACTCGTCTGTCTGTCTGACCATAAAGGTGGCCACTCATCCAAAGGCCATCAACAGGATTCAAAGGTGTTTGGCCATCTCACTGTGATTTACAACCCAGGCGTGAGATCAGTTATGTAATATTCCACCAAGCTTGTCTCTGCATGAACCACAACCTTCCCGACTAGCTGCGTCACATCACATACAAACAGATCCCTCACTGGTCACTTGTCACTTAACACCATATGTATTCCTCCGCAACAGAGTGTCATTGGTAACAATAGAAAACGTGTGAATCTTCCGATCTTGTAGCCCCAGACAATGTGCACTATTTTTATCGTCGCCTTGTTGAAGTTGCTATGTGTTATGAGGCAGGACTAGCAGATAAATACCGGTGCCTCCGCAGTTTTGCTTATCTGCTAAATACCACCTCGCACAGTTCTAAAGTGACATCCCTTAATTCGGCACCATGAGAGAAATTGTTCACCTTCAGGCCGGCCAGTGCGGAAACCAGATCGGTGCTAAGGTGAGCTTCTCGATTTATAAATATCAGTTACTTCAGATACAACACAGATACTTAAAATTAACTGGAAATTATTAAGTTTACATCTCGAACAAAAGTTAAACTCTGATTTTTCTTTCAGTTCTGGGAGGTGATCTCGGACGAACACGGTATCGACCCGACAGGAACCTACCACGGGGACTCTGATCTCCAGCTAGAGAGAATCAACGTCTACTACAACGAGGCCACTGGTATTTGCTTCTATCTTGAATATGTTTGACCTTTATTTTAAAAGAGTAACTCTTACAGTATATATTGAACAGGTTAAAGAAAAAAAAGGTTGACTAGTCCTTGAAATTCTGCAATGACAAACTACATGATTTTTGCTATGAAATCACCGACAAAATGACCTCACAAACACGAATATGATCTGTATCTTTCGAATTTCATTTATGATGGAATCGCAGAGTAATAATTTTTAATTGAATTCTTCACTTTAATGACGTTTGTCATGCTTTCTCACTGCCAGAATTTTGCTCTACAATCAAAGAAAGAGAAATCACATTCGTTTCTGCGATGTGTGTTTGTCAGTAATATCGAAACACACATTATGTCATTTGCTAATGCAGGATCTCAGGCAGTTCTTAACTTGGATGGGGACATTTATGTAGGTCACCTAATTCTCTTGTAGGTGGCAAATATGTCCCCCGTGCTGTCCTGGTCGATCTGGAGCCCGGTACCATGGATTCCGTCCGCTCCGGTCCATTCGGTCAGATCTTCAGACCGGATAACTTTGTTTTCGGTCAGAGCGGTGCCGGTAACAACTGGGCCAAGGGCCACTACACGGAAGGGGCCGAACTTATAGATTCGGTTCTTGACGTGGTCCGCAAAGAGGCGGAGAGCTGTGACTGTTTGCAAGGGTTCCAGCTGACCCAGTCGCTGGGCGGAGGTACCGGGTCTGGAATGGGAACACTCCTCATCAGCAAGATTCGCGAGGAATACCCTGACCGCATCATGAATACCTTCTCCGTTGTCCCCTCGCCGAAGGTATGTTTCATGTACAATTTGTGGCTATTTGTCACCCATCACACTGTTCTAGCTCCTCTGGGATTATATTGCAGGCTGTAGTTTCACAATGTATATTGTTCGGTAATTCATGTCTTTGACGTAAGTAATGTGTTCCGTTATACGTGAACAATGGGCACATCGGTTCAGCTTGATCAGAATATAAACTAAGTTTCTCCTTGATTAATATTGTTACTATCCGGGAATTTACATATATATGGGAACATAAATTTAATTTTAAAAATTAGAATCTTTTTGTTTATTTTAGTTTTCTATAAAGTTATGTAGCGCACGCTTCACCAAATTGCTCTTAGTTTTCTAGCAAATGACTACGAGATTTGGATTATTACTGTTCTTTCCAAAATTATTTCCATGTAGGGATAAATAATTGGATATACTATTCGATTTAGTCTCCTATTTTTCATGATCCGTACATTTAATTCGAATAAATGCAGTTTGACAGATGTGGTGCAAATGAGAAAAACAAACCATAAATTACATGTACGGGCCTCTATGCCTCAGTCGGTTAGTGCTCTAGCGCAGTGTAATGATCCAGAAGCCTCCCACCAATGCGGTCGCTGTGAGTTCAAGTCCGGCTCATACTGACTTCCTCTTCGGCCGTAGGTGGGAAGGTCTGCCAGCAATCCTCGGATGGTCGTGGGTTTAGTCCCTGGCTCTGCCCGATTTCCCACCACCATGATGCTGGTCGCCGTCGTATAAGTGTAATATTCATAAGTACGGCGTAAAACACCAATCAAATAAATAAACAAATAAATTACAAGTAGTCGTTGTTGTGATCTGTGGACTGATGACCCACATGTGTTTTTCAGGTGTCAGACACAGTTGTGGAGCCGTACAACGCCACCCTGTCCGTCCATCAACTGGTCGAAAATACCGACGAAACTTTCTGCATTGACAACGAAGCTCTCTACGACATCTGCTTCCGGACCCTCAAGCTGACCACCCCAACATACGGGGACTTGAACCATCTGGTCTCCGCCACAATGTCCGGTGTGACCACCTGTCTGCGATTCCCCGGTCAACTCAACGCTGACCTCCGTAAACTGGCTGTCAACATGGTACCCTTCCCCCGTCTTCACTTTTTCATGCCCGGATTTGCCCCTCTCACCTCCCGTGGTAGCCAGCAGTACAGAGCCCTAACCGTCCCAGAACTCACCCAGCAGATGTTTGACGCCAAGAACATGATGGCCGCCTGTGATCCCCGTCACGGCCGTTACCTGACCGTGGCCGCCATGTTCCGTGGTCGTATGTCCATGAAGGAAGTCGACGAACAGATGTTGAATGTACAAAACAAGAACAGCAGCTACTTTGTTGAATGGATCCCCAACAACGTCAAGACCGCCGTCTGTGACATTCCACCCCGTGGTCTCAAGATGGCCGCCACATTCATCGGTAACAGCACAGCCATCCAGGAGCTGTTCAAGCGAATCTCCGAGCAGTTCACGGCCATGTTCCGTCGCAAGGCTTTCCTTCATTGGTATACGGGTGAAGGTATGGACGAGATGGAGTTTACTGAGGCCGAGTCCAACATGAACGACTTGGTGTCGGAGTACCAGCAGTACCAAGACGCCACGGCCGAGGAGGAGGGAGAGTTTGACGAGGAGGAAGAGGCCGAAGAGGACGCATAAAGAACTGGTCCAAGCAAAACTGTCTGTCATTGAGAGATAAATTATAAGTATACTTTGTTTGAATGACATTAAAGACGTAAAGCTCTTTTTAGAGAACAATCAGACTGTGGTTGTTATTTTGACAAATCTGCGTGCGGAACTTTGAAAAAGAGTTTTAGTCGCCAAATGCTTCCGATTTGTGGGATATGTATTAGCAAGCGTTGATGTCCGCTTTGGCTTCAGCTAACAACAATAAATCAGAAAGAAGTTGATCTCGCTCGGTTCTCCTTTTCCGTTCTGAAAACTGCAATAACACTGCGTCTCTTACTCACATTACAGATGTACTGACGAATAGCAAGCGTAAATCTCTTCATAACCTAATACTTGTTGGACTTGTTTACTTTGGCATTATAATATTTGATTAGTTATATATTTTTAATATAATGTGCGTACAGTTGAGTATTCACTGTGTACTTTGCACTGTATGAACAGCCTTCCATTATTCACAGAGACCTTACACAGTTGCTCTGATGTTTTGCAGACCGCGTGTTCTCATGTATTGTTTGGTTTGTCTGAATGCGGTCCTGTTTGTTAGAAGTTGCTGGCTCGAATAAGACTTGAACTCACAAATCACTAATTCTGGGTGCCTAGCCCCACCGCTTCACTAACTGAGCCAACAAGCCAGATGAGAACAGCATGCTTGTTAGGGTCTAGTCATGTGAAATGAATGGTCTATTCACAAATGCGTGCAACACTTTTAGTACTTTGTATCAACAGACCACAGATGTATTCCCTGATTATCATTGCTATCTGTCAGAAAAGTTGGAAATTATACGGTTTACCCAGAGCAGACGCATCTTGAACTAAGTTTTGGTTTCGCCAGACTGCCGTTTTCTAGCGCTGTTTGATTTCTTGTCCAACTTAGTCATTGCATTATTATAGCTTACGCCGATCCTGCACTGAACTTACTCCCCTAAGGCAAATGTTCGTAGACCTCGGTCTGTACTTGTCTTCACCTTGATAGGTTCATAAACTGGGATAAGGTGACGCGCAGATAGCTAGTGACCACTAGAAATGACTGTATTGTCTTTTCACGGCGAGCTGTAACAGATCGGGGACCTCAGTGGCTGAGGGCTTCGGCCAGCTTTCTCAGCACATTAGTCCACGAGCATCTCACCATTGTAGTCGCTGTAAGCTCATGTATGGTTGTTCTCATGACGGGTTGAAAGGTGCCTTATAGCACAGGCACATTTCTGTAAGTCGGATTGAGGCAGAGAATGGTTCGGTTTTATCATGACCTTTCGAGTATAGTTGACCAGCGCTATCGATCAGAACCAACGTGTAAAACACATATTAATGTGACAAGAACTCCGCCCCTGCTTTGAAAAGGGTCTACATATGTTTTTGAGTATAAATTCGATTGGTGTTTTGTGCCGTTTTCACGAATTTTTCACTGACACGACAGATGGTGGTTGATGGGTAAAGAAAACCGGAGTGCCAGCAGTATGTCCATTGCCAGTCTGCTGACACGTCTCCTGACTTAGAGCCGCAGCCGAACCTGCCACAGCTGGAAGATGCCACCTTACAGATCACCGCCAGATGGCTGCGGAGAAAACAATCAACGCTTTTGACGAAATAAATAATTTTCCCTGAAAGTCTTTTTTCAGTTAACTGCATCTAGTCAATGTTAAAATAAAAAATGCGTACGAAATGAGATAAAATATGAAACTGTGACTGTAAATTAGCTGTGTCAGAAAATGAATAGAGAACGCCCATGTGAAATTAGGCCAACAGGTTGATTTGCTTTGGTTTGGTTTGTTTACCTGAAGAGGCAAGGATGGGTTAGCGGAAAATCTGTTGTAAAACAAATGTAGAATCAGCCACCCATAAAGATTATGTTTATCTACAGTAGCACAGGTACATAAACTCGTTCCTATCTCATCAGCAGTCAAGGCTTCGTTCTATAGGACCGCTTCTTTTCCTGATTTTTTCAACGACAAAAATGATTTTTAAATAATATATGTGAACAATGAATGTGATGTCGACATTTTTGCTGATGATACATCTCTCGTAAATATATGTAATCAGAAATAAGGTATTATGAAGAGAGTGAAGAGAATATTAACAAGGAACAGTTTAATAACCTTATACAATAGCCTTGTTAAATCTACAACAGAGTATTGCGATATAATATATGCTAACTGTTGTATAGCGCTTTCCCAAAAGCCTTGCACTTTACGGGTGGAATGCATCGAACATCAGATAAGGCTCTTCTGAGTGAACTAAATTGGATATCACTATGGAGAAAATTCATAGGATTCTGTATTTCTTTAAAATTGTAAATGAACATTCCCTTTCACTTTTTAAACGATCTACAGTCCTTATTACCACTAAGACCGTCCGTAGAATTCAATACATACAACCTAAGGTATAACGAAAATTTACGTCTATTTAGATGCCGGCTCAGTATAGACAAATCCTCCCAGAAAACTACTAAGGACTGAAATAATTTACCTATTCAAATTTGTCAATCTTCAGTTAGAGAACTTAAAATATTTGTACCTCCACCAATTGCTTCATCATGTGATTTGTTATCGTTATATAATGACTTTAGCAACCTTTCGTCTGTTCTGCACTGTAGAATGAGAATGGGACTCAGTGCTCTTCAGGCAGATCTTTTTAAGTATAATATTATTGAAGATCCTATTTGCCATTGTTGTAATAATACATGTGAAGATACCTTTCATTATTGTTTTATTTGCTCTCAATTTGCCACCCAAAGGAAGCACATCCTACATACTCTCACCCAAATTATTTCACCAGGTGTAAATTATTCTGTTTTTATTCCGGAATGTTCAAGATATGTATCTAACATACTTTTGTTTGGCTCTGAAGATCTAAATTACGAGGATAATAAACTCCTTTTTTTTAAGTTACCCTTGGTTCGAAATCAAGGAACTCAACACAGTATATTTCATCCACTGGCAATGGGGAGGTCGATACACATGGGTATATTCAGGCTCAGAAGAATGCAATGGTACAGAACTGCTAAACAACAATCTGAGATGTCAATGGTTGACTTCACAGACACTTTACATTATTTATGCCGCTATTATGGTTGAATAACAATGCAAAGGTTAACATTGATCTCACAATTATTTGTATTACATCTTCCACACAATACCTAGAAAAGTTAACCTGTTTAACTGCAACACATGTCAGGTGCTTATTAACAATATACGTGGTAAATAATTACTTAACGCATGCCATAAGTATCACTTGACTATAATTACACACATGTTCAGTGCGTAATTATGGTCACAACGTAACAACCCGCCTGCTGATACAGAAGAACTGGCACCAACAACAAGGGCTAGGGAACAGATTAATTTGGTTACACCCGGGCTGTTACATATTACTATTGTGGAATAAATATAGTGGTGTCGAACTAGTTGTTAAAGTTAACCTACGACCACGTCACAAATGGTTTTAATATTCATAACACGGACAAATAATAGTTTAATTTAACTGTGAACCGAGAAATGCAGCTTATTAAAGTGGGGGCCTCCGTGGCTCAGTCGGTTAGCGTGCTATCGCAGCCCAATAACCCGAAGCCTCCCACCATTGCGGTCGCTGTGGGTTCAAGACCAGCTCATGCTGGCTTCCTCTCCTGCCCCACGTGGGAAGGTCTGCCAGCAGCCTGAGGATGGTCGTAGGTTTCCCCCGGGCGCTGCCCTGTTTCCTCCCACCATAATGCTGGTCGCGGTCGTATAAGTGAAATATTCTCGAGTACGGCGTAAAACACCAATCAGATAAATAAATCATATTAAGGTTCATTCTCAGCTAGAGAACTACACGTTAACGTATTGATAAATAACATAAGCAATACAAGTGACTCAGAATGGTTACCCTCAGCTGTCATGATTTTGCTGAATAACTGTCTAATGTTGACAGATGAACATTACAACTTCTGTGCTGGCCTAGGTGTTAGCGAGTACCATTCCGTAACGTATTATACATGTTCGCTAGAGAACAACAACAACAACATTTCCAACGAAAGTGATTTCAGAATTACATGACACGTATCCAACAAAAGAACGAAAACTGCGCGTCGCCCGCACGGGAATATGGATTCCTCGTAATTTCTCGTAGTTAGATCAGGCTTACACTATTCAAGAAACAACATCAATCAACAAAATAAAAGTGAATCTAAACACAGTTGTCGACCGAAGTGAATAAATTTTTCACAGATACAAAAAGGTTTTCCTACCATGGTAATGGTATGATATATATACGCCGTGCTCAAGTACATTTCACTTATACGACGGCGGCCAGCCGGTCGCTGGCAGACCTTCTCACATACAGCCGGAGAGGAAGCCAGCATGAGCTGGACTTCAACTCACAGCAACCGCATTGGTGGGAGACTCCTGGGTTATTGCACGGCGATATATATTAGCATACGTATTTGTATAGTTATATGTATGTCCTGTGTTAACTATTATGTTGTTAATTGATATTTTGAGGAGATCTCCGTTAGGCTGTGAGAAACCCTCGTTAAATAAATGAAGAACCCGGGATTAGAAAGGTCCCCAGTTCGAATCAAATCTCCGCCGTGTCGGTTGAGGATATAGATCAGCAAGCTTGTCAACTGTCCGGCGACATTAAATGTGATCTTCTCTAACCTCTGACCTTTTCCTCCGGACGATGCAAAGGTCACCCTTATGATCTTGGAGTGAGATGCATGTAAAAGAATTCACAACGACACAAAGCAGTAGGTAAATACAGCAGTTACACACAACTGATCACCAGCCATACACTGGATGAACGGCCGACGGCCTAATCACGGTCTCTCTTTCGAAATTCGTCATTTTCTCGGCAAATACGTGTTTAGTTTAACATATATAGTCTGTATAGACGGCACTCGTCACTATACCCATTTGCCCCACTCTTTCACCCCAAACCGGCCGGTCATCAGATAGTGCTGTCATAGACCGTCCCTTGGCTTGCTTTCTTACAGCAGAATTCCACACAGACCGCAAGCACGAAAGGTCAGATGTTAACACCGAGATGAGATCGAATACAGGTATAATTAAAGTGACACCATGCCAGCTGTAAGAGTCCACCCAGTCATATACTAACCCTACATGCACACTGGAACCAGTTCTAGCTTACCGACACCAGTATGACACGATACTGCTTGCTTACACAGGAGTGACATATACGGAATAACATGTCCCGTTACAATAATTTGAGGCTCACGTCACACTCATGCAGCTACAGTATTTCGACAGCGGAATGACTTAGCACCCACTTGGAGTAATAATAATTGCGCGCCTGGTACTGTTATACTGGGTCGAGACGCTAAATTTATACATCTTCGGGTTGAATAAATTAACCGATAAGAAACACTGGTGAGCACTGTTATGAACAGTTTTGATGGCAGTCTAGGTTATGGTTGGTGTGAACTGAATTGATCGGGCTGAACCCACAGTCATCAATTACTGAGCAAATCTGTAGGCTCAAACCCACACCCCAAAGAGCGAGAACTAGACTGTCAGTTTATCCTAAGCTTTTTGAAACAAAGCTGATGGAGCATCTGTATAAATTGATTGTTAAACAGATGGAAGGGTCGTGTCAACAAATGCAATCATGTTCACTTTAAAATGAGTTAATATTTTTCACGTCTGCGACTGTGGGAAAGTTTATGAGAGGAGGAAACTGAAGTCTCACAGTATACCACATATGTTTAGCTACTTTTGTTAAGTACAGGTTTTCAAAAATAACAGGAGGCAATTTTTAATCTCACATGGGCTTTATTTCTTACGTCCAGGTGGTCGGGTAACTCTAGCATTATGTTCGCTAAACAAACTGGATTTGTTCAGTGTAATGAGTTCAATCTGTTTGCCCAACACGCATAATACGAAAGCTTCTCAACCGAGCCACAGATATTAGGTCCAGACGTTTCTGAAAGTGTGTGGACTTATGTTTGCTTTCCAAATACATTAAAGTTAACGTTAACAATAATTTTATAATTATTATAGTATAATTATTTTGGCTACAGTTGTAGAAATTGCATTATTAATCTTCTTCGGCCTCTCCTTCCTCGTCAAATTCTCCTTCCTCCTCGGCCGTGGCGTCTTGGTACTGCTGGTATTCGGACACCAAGTCGTTCATGTTGGACTCGGCCTCAGTAAACTCCATCTCGTCCATACCCTCACCCGTATACCAATGAAGGAAAGCCTTGCGACGGAACATGGCCGTGAACTGCTCGGAGATTCGCTTGAACAGCTCCTGGATGGCTGTGCTGTTACCGATGAATGTGGCGGCCATTTTGAGACCACGGGGTGGAATGTCACAGACGGCGGTCTTGACGTTGTTGGGGATCCATTCAACAAAGTAGCTGCTGTTCTTGTTTTGTACATTCAACATCTGTTCGTCGACTTCCTTCATGGACATACGACCACGAAACATGGCGGCCACGGTCAGGTAACGGCCGTGACGGGGGTCGCAGGCGGCCATCATGTTCTTGGCGTCAAACATCTGCTGGGTGAGTTCTGGGACGGTCAGGGCTCTGTACTGCTGGCTACCTCGGGAGGTGAGGGGGGCAAATCCGGGCATGAAGAAGTGAAGACGGGGGAAGGGTACCATGTTGACAGCCAGTTTACGGAGGTCAGCGTTGAGTTGACCTGGGAATCGCAGACAGGTGGTCACACCGGACATTGTGGCGGAGACCAGATGGTTCAAGTCCCCGTATGTTGGGGTGGTCAGCTTGAGGGTTCGGAAGCAGATGTCGTAGAGAGCCTCGTTGTCGATACAGAAGGATTCGTCTGTGTTCTCGACAAGTTGATGGACGGACAGGGTGGCGTTGTATGGTTCCACAACTGTGTCCGACACCTGGGTAATGAAAACCATCCATATCAGCACGTAACATTTCATCCGACTTACTGGTTATGCTTGTGAAAACATGTTACTACGTCAGAAGTTATTGATCAATTAACCATTCGTTTGAGATGGGAACACTAAAGTAAATGTTAAGCCTGAGTGAAGAGACTTAAGCCGATAAACAAGAAGCAAGCTGGAGTATATACAGTAAAATTCAGCTAGAGTTAATCTTGTAAAGAAAACGAGTGACTTGCTTTGAAACTGTACATAGGTAGATTCAATAAGCCAAAGTAATGGGAATAGAGCCCGCAAACACTCAGCTATGTATGTGATCATTAAAGTTGGGTAATTTGAAGCTATATGGTTACAGAGCGTCAAAACCGTGGAGAACAGCAAGCAGACAGGGGGCAGAATGTTAAATACATGTACTATTTTGGATAATTACCTTAATAGAGTAAAATACTGGTTTTTGAATTAGAGTGGCTATGAATAGAGAGTGTTTGACGTACCTTTGGTGAAGGGACGACGGAGAAGGTGTTCATCACCCTATCGGGGTACTCCTCTCGGATCTTGCTGATAAGAAGGGTACCCATTCCAGACCCGGTACCCCCACCCAGAGAGTGGGTCAGCTGGAACCCCTGCAGACAGTCACAGCTCTCCGCCTCTTTGCGGACCACATCGAGAACGGAGTCGACCAGCTCGGCTCCTTCCGTGTAGTGGCCCTTGGCCCAGTTGTTACCGGCACCGCTCTGACCGAAAACAAAGTTATCCGGTCTGAAGATCTGACCGAATGGACCGGAGCGGACGGAATCCATAGTACCGGGCTCCAGATCGACGAGCACGGCACGGGGCACATATTTGCCACCTGAGAAAACACAATAAACTTCATTACCTGCATTGCTATAATTGTTTTTTTTTGTGGAAATGCTGAACCTAAAAGACTCCTTGAATGACAATATGCCCAAAGGAAAAAATACCTATGCCAAATAGGTTTTCTGTAAATAAATCTCTTAAAAAAAAATTATAAACATTACATGAAATGTATTGCAGAAAAAATTCTTTGACGACGCCTAGCACGAAGGCGTAAGCTGTCCGATAACATGGATGTGTTTGCGGAGATTTCACACATACCAGTAGCCTCATTGTAGTAGACGTTGATTCTCTCTAGCTGGAGATCAGAGTCCCCGTGGTAGGTTCCTGTCGGGTCGATACCATGCTCGTCCGAGATCACCTCCCAGAACTGAAATAGCAACAAGGTTGTCTGTTTTGTGAGAATCACGATAGCAGTACCAGGTGTGTAATTCAACGGAATGATCGCCATTATATTCCTGAAATGTTACAAGTGGGAATGTGGCTTAAAGTCGTGATCACTCTGATTACAGTAACAGGAGGTAACGAGACGCCGTCATGATAGGAGCGAACGATTGGTGATAAGTCTAAAACATGCCCGTAACAAAATTAAGTGAGGTTATATAATTTACCGCCTTACCTTAGCACCGATCTGGTTGCCGCACTGGCCGGCCTGAAGGTGGACGATTTCTCTCATGGTGGCGGTAGGGAGTTAATGTGACGCTTGTGTTGAAGCTGACTGAGAGCTGTAACTGTACTGACTTCGGGAGTGGGTGCTCTTTTATATAAGAGCAGGAGGAGGGGTGGGGGCTGGGGTGTTTACGGCATGGCAACAGGCGGGGAAACTGGAAAGAACAGGCCCCAGCTTATTCTAATTAATCTGCTTCATGCTGGGTTTATCCCACTACCGACAGAAGAGGGTAGCCTTAGCTCGTAGAGGGGGAGGTGGGGGTGTGGGTGGGGGTGTAACACTCTGCTCTAAATAGAACAAATCAAAACCAAAAACGAATTTTTATTACGTGACGTAATTGAATCAGCAGTGGAGTGGTTAAGAAGACCAGCTGTTTTGGACTGAGGTCAGTTATTCTGGTATCTAGCGTTTTATTGAGAGTCCCAGTACAACCAAACCAGTGTTTCTTAAGCCTTCGGTATATAACCTTGCTGCATGTATTAAAGAATTTACATTAAAGCTATTTTATACAAAATAAGTAAAACGAGGCAGAACTTTAAGGGAATGAATAGTACAGTGTGACTGGTCTAGAACGCCTTTAGCCCATCCTGAATACATATAGTTTCAATTTTGTGCTTTGAAAATTGGTAAATTTCTTATTTGGACCATCTTGAAATGGCAAGTATTTTTTCTCTGATTTATAATACATGCATATCACGCACAAGTACTGTACATTGTTCACTGGGCTACTACAGGTAAGGACTGAAAACGAAATAATACACGGCAACAATTTTGTTCCAATCTGATTGATTTCTAGCAGTGACTAATTCCATGTAGTCTTACACTAAACTCCATGTTTACTCTGATTTTCTTGCTTTGACTATCTGGGGGAATTTTGATTGCAGGTAACGGATTAGTAGTAACTTTAAGGCTAACTCAGGCTATCAAGAAATTGATTGTTTTTGCCTTTCCGAGGAGTATTTTCTATACTTCAATTAGCCTTCTATTTTTCGGATACAAAGAGCTCGCCTAGAAGACGGGACCAGCTTACCCCTCCCCTTTGGCTCCGTCCGCCCCCCGGCCGCCCTTTCTGCCCCCGGCCGCCCTTCCGCTACTATTTGCCCACCCTTCCCCTCAATTTGCTCCATTTCCCCCTTTATTACTATTACTATTTGCTATGAAATCACAACTGCTGGCTGTTTAATTTCCGGATTGACTGTTGTTGCCTTAGGAAAAGTGTTAGGGTAAAATCATATTTACCACCCGAAAACAATACCGAGGAGTTTTTCAAACGACAAAATCATACGAAGTAGAAAAAAGAACCGATTCATGATGTCCCGAACACTTTGTATGTACAGACCCTGCCAAATCCTGACAACGTGATTTTTCTCACAGCGTGTGATTTATAGAATTCGACTATAGTATCTTTCTTTTAAAATTTTCCCATAATCATAAGCTTGTATTGGGGACGAGCATGTATTTGACCCGGGTGACTTCAAACTTATTCAAAAACACGTGAGTGGAAGGGAGCCCCGAATGTTATAACTGAGGGCGGCACAGGTTACCTGACATTATAAGCCTTGTTTCTGACATTGCCAAGTTTGAAATTCTTTTCAGGTTTAAGCACATAACTTTAATGGATTGAATATGTTTTGCCTACGACAGTAGGACTTTAGGTCGAGAAGACGTCACAACACACAACAATTCCGTCATAGAAAACAGTGCAGTGCACTGACCGACAGTGGCATAGGGTTTATTGCTGCTCGAAGTTTGACTCGACCATTTGGCGTTTTGCTATTGTACAGCAAATTGCTCTACGTTTTTAACAATTCTGTCATTGGACTTTTAACATTTTCATCCAGATATGACTATATTAAATTTTATGACTGCAGGCGATTAAAAAATAGAATAAGCTGTGTATCATGAGATGTGTGAACAAGATGTGGTTTGTCCAATTTTCCAATTCCTGTGAAAAAGCGTTAACTTTGTATTCAGTAGATTAAGAATGGACAAGACAGATGGCGAGTGAGTGAAACTGATAACTGGATGTTTGTCAACGCCTCCAAGACAAATCGAGTCTTTGTCCAGCTATTAGAGCGTTTAGCAATCACTATAACACAGGAGGTGCACGTGGGTTAAATAACAGGTCCAGGCAGGGAATTTTGAAGATCCCCTCAGATATTAGCATTTGTGGGATTGTTTAGGTAATGGTGCATGAAGGTTTCGGGAAATCATTTACTTTCTACAAGTTGACAGACATCTGTAAGCCAAAAACAGGTAGCCTAATTGTTCACTAGATCCAGCCATTCTGGTGTTCTCCACCTATACTAAACCTGGTATCAGTGACCTCTGACAGAAATGAAAATATGTCTTAACTTCAAATTAGTTTATTACGCTCGACTTTAGGTATACCCTATTAATTTTTACATACCGAGAGAGGTCTTAGTCCCTCATAACAAATTTGAAAATTGTGCATACGTTTAAATCTAAGTTCGTAAATAACACTACAAGTTAACACTAAGTCTGGGTGAGTGTAAGAGCGCTTTGTGAACCTCATGGGCTCAGATAGCCAGTCCACCAGGCACACCACCACTAAGCTTGTTTGTTCAAATCCAGTTCTCCCTGCTTTCCCAGCCGCTTTATGCCAAGGACTTTGACAGGTAATTGTTGAAGGTCAGTGGTTTACTCTGGATATTCTGGTACATGTAAGAGTTTATACACTTGTATTTGTCAATTTTCTCCGCATGCACGGCATGCATTATTGAAAATTCTGCCACTGCGTGTCACTTTTAAAGTGTGAACGAAATCAAGGGTGTTTACAGTGTGAGGAACTCTGTAGGCAGCTAAAATTACCTGAACACAAATCCGCAGGGTATTGGAGAAACCCAAACACGTGACTACATAGATCAAGTTCTCTGCGGCCGAATGTGGGAAGGTCTGCCAGGAACCTGGGGATGGTCGTGTTTTTTGCCCGGGATCTGACCTATTTCCTCCCTCCATAATGCCGGCCGCCGTCGTATTTATTTATTAATTTAATTGGTGTTTTTTACGCCATCCTCAAGAATATTTGACTTATACGGCGGCCAGCATTATGGGAGAAGGAAACCGGACTCCTCAGGTTGCTGGAAGAAAACACCAATCAAATAAATAAATAAATATGTCACGTGAAGTGACAAATGCTTACGGAAACCAGGGACAGTAACTGAGAAAGGCAATGGTTTCAATGGTTGGCAAGAGTCATTCTTTTTTCGAAATCATGGGTTTAGCGTTTGGAGTTGGAAGGATTATTTTTTTAAACATTGAATTACGCGTACAGACTTAAGGCTAAAGGCTTACATTTCCACCAGCCGGAGACGCTCCAGGAAGCAACATAACACTGTACAGACGCAATACATCGGTGTGTATTTGTTTAAAGCTGTCCAACCATTCTACGTCTTTTTGCGATATTGATACGTTTTTATATAAAACTGTTCATGCGTTATCCATTACACTGGTGCGACTGGAAAACACGTTCCAAGAATTAAAGGGGATTCTGTGTGAACACGAGAGTATCTTGGGAATGGGGAGAGGCGTAACGTACGGTGGCTTTTTTGGTGTGATTTCTAAATTTCTAAACATTTTCTAGTGAATTACAATCATTCATAGGTTATAGTATTAAAATTTGCATTAAGAGCAAACAATTTAGAGCACATTCAAAAGCGAATTAACCCATAGAGAAAAGTGAATTAGATAAATTGGATAAATACTGCTACAAACTTCGAAAAACAATAACATTTTCTTCGTGATGAAAGGTGTAAATCCTTACTCTGCGGTGTTTTTACCGCGGTTTACATCGCGGAGGAAACCTTCTACCTAGGAGGAAATGTTTACCCAGTGGAAAAAGCTTTTTCATTTCAAAGAAAGTCTTTCCACGGCGGAGAAAATTTTTCTGTTTATATTTTATTAAGTTTATAGCTACGTGTTCGCGTCAATTTGCTTTAAGCATATGCTTCAATTTTCAGTATTGAAAATCTGTAGGAAACTTTAAAATATTCGAATGACACTATAATATTTAAAATGCCATGTACTGTGTTAATCGAAAGCAGCTGTCTATAGTGCTTAAGCTAACAGTAGCTTCAGAGAGACCTTTCAAAAAGCAAAGATGGTGGGAAGTGAACTTTGAACAGAGAGTTCAGACTTCAAATACCGGTGAACAAAGCAGCAAGTTTTTGAATGGAATTGGTGATTTAGTCTTGTACATTTCACAGCCGGACTGTTGGAAACGTGTGATGTTTGACTCGCGGTAAACAAGAGAGTGAGTATCTAAAGATGCGTAATTCCTACCGGCATGGACCATTTGTTCAGGGGTCAACGTCGCCTTTAGCTGACTGATGATGGACAGGATGTACTCAAACGTGACCAGATCAGAGAAATGATTCACAAAATTTCGGTATCTCAGCATGAGTTATTAACATGCTCTGTTTTCATCATTGGTCTTCTGGACCGTAGAAATGTTCATGTAAGTGGTAAAACACCTGTGTCCCTCAACATGAAAGTAGCCTATAGCGTAGGCTACACAGTCCCCTTGCAGCTTTACATTTGCTCCTCATATGCATAGTTCTTCGTATTTCGAAATAAAATAAATTATAAGATTATGTAACACAGAGAAAGTTTTTCCCTTGAGCAAGATGTGATAAATCGCATTTCCGATGCATTGAAGGTACTAGCTGACTTTCTCATTTATACTTGGAGTGATCCCGAAATACCGGAATTGTTAGTAATGCACCCAGACGCCGGGCTTACAACAGCTTAATCCCCTTTTTCATATCAGACATGGAACTCAGCAGTTATGAAAACCTGTAATTTTTTGTGATATAATTTGTGAGATATTAAAAACGTAGCTCAGACTTATCAATTCACTGTTAGGTCGATGTTCCTAAAGGGAGATAAGCTTTACAGAATCAAAACTTAATGCAGTTATCTCCCTTGTTACACAAGGCCCTCTCTTTCATTGCTTACCGTTGATTACGTTTCTTTGCGCCAAATTATTATTGATCAATTTAGCGTCATCATTTAATTTTATATCAGTAGAAAAAATTGACAATTGTTGACAATTTTTACATATTTGAAACGGTAAATGCAAAAAAGATGCACACGGATCATTTTGAATCCGGTATGTTCTGAAGATCTGTATGTGTGGTGCATATCGTCGTTGTTTCTTTGACCTGACCGATAAGGTTTATAAACGCCTCCACAAATGGCGAAGACAACCCTTATATAAATTGGACGTGATCAGAAGATCGATAGATTTACGTTCGTACTTCCTACAGCAGGTGGCATATCAGGTTTTAATGTTGCACATATCAATGACTAAACCGCAGACATTAGTGTCAAGGACAGGTACATTTATCGAAGTCATATTTCACAGTGATGAAGTCTGCGGTATATCCGCCACTTTTGGATTGAAAAATCGGCACTCTAGCCTATGGTAATTCACCGCACCGCACCACACTGACATAATGCTACAAAGTAACATTCCATTTATGAATCAGTTCAAATGCTTGGCTGTTTATTTATTTATTGCATTTGATTGCGGTTTTAAGTCGTATTCAAGAACATTCACGTTTAGGAGTGGAGGGAACAAGAGAGACTCCCGACAAAAGCAAATAACCTGACGTATCATCACGGCTGGAAGAAACCGGACAGATTTTACCGGAAACCGCCACTCTTACTTACGTACATGTACCAGACATATAGCCTGACGGAAGCTAGGAAGTGAGGGCTGGATTCGAACACACGACCTCACTGGTGGTGGGAATCTTCAAACAGGAAGCAGCTTCACGTGTCCGCCATGATTCCATTTCACTTTCATAGTTTTCTACTCTGTTTTTTTTTCTTTCATGAAAGGTTTTGCAATCGTTTTTATACAAATCTATATGCAATGCTTGTGATGCTGTAGAAGTATAAGTTATGGTTGGATAATTATAATGCTACAATGCTTGTGGCTGCACTTCAAAGAGGGTCGAGTGGCTTAGTTCATATTGCATGATTAAATACGGGCATTTCTAGAATATTTGAATACTCTGTTGCTGTTAAATCGTCTACAACAAAGACATTTAAGCTTTGGATTTAGTGCAGCTTAATGCAGTCTAATATTTTGTAACCTAACGACAACCGACGTCATCTTGCCCATAAATATCAGTGGCTACTGCACTGGAATTGTTTAGATGTAAGATGTGGTCATGTGCTCACGTGAGTACGTTGTCAAGTTAGTAATGTTACGTCTGAGAGAATTAAATTTTAACGGTGTAAAACCGGAGGCAAACAACGAAGACAAGTTTTTATCAGGCTAGTATTTTATTTTAGTGCAGTATATGTATTGAGTCATTTTATTTTAATATTTGTCGTTTAGTCGTTAGGTCAATTTTAAACATTTAAATTTGTCAGTACCTTTTTCCTGGAATTTATTCCCCAGCAAAAGGCACATATGGCGTTCTACCAGCACGATCGCGTGATTCATGTATATTACTCATTGTGTAAACGAATCCTTTACGTGATTATGTCCTCAAGCAGTGTTATAAGCGCTGTGTGTGGGCGAAGTGGTGCCAACATATTACCGTCATCAAAATTGCATGAAAGCTGCGATTCGTGAAGAAGGAAGGCGAAAGTTTTTCATCCAGGCTCGCCTGTATAAAACAACATATCTGCAGGGATCCTTTTATTCTCTTTGCTGGCAGAGGTTTGCACTTTCCGGTTGGCTACTTGTGCATTTTGCATTCATACTCATTGAGGTTAATAGGTAAAGGAAATAGGGCAGAAGCTCAAAGAAACCTGCATAGCTGACATCTTTTGTGACCAGGTTAGCAGTATTACAGCTATCGCAGAGGAACAAACATTTACTACTACACTTCAGTTTGGCTTTCATGTCTGGAAGAATGCAATATGTGGGACAAAGTTTAATTACTGACTAACTGATTTGATTAATATTTCCGCCATTTCTTTAGTTAGGTTTTATTGTGATTGAAAGAAGAGCTATGACACCACAAAACTCCGTCTGCAACACGCGATGTAACAGTAGAATGCTACTCCATCGCCTCATCGCACTATTGCTGAATGGCCTAATTGTTCCAATGCTCTATAGCCTCATACCTCAATTGCATCATCGTCTAATTGCTCTATTGCTTCATTTCCTCAATGCTCCATCGCCTCATCAGCCCATTGTCTCATCGCCTAATTTCTCCATTGCTTCATGGACTGTTCTCTCCATTGCCTACTCGCCTACTTGTTATATTGCTTCATCGTCTCAATTCTCCGTTGCCTCATCCCCCTTTGTCTCGTCTCCTAATTGTTCCATTGCTCCATGGGCTCATCACCCCATTGCTTCATCGCCTAATTGCTGTATTGCTTCATTGCCTCAATACACCAGCGCCTGATGACCCCATTGCCTAATTGCTCTATTGCTCCATCGCCTCGATGATCCATCTCCTCATCAGACCATTGGCTCATCGACTAGTTGATCCATTGCTTCATGGACTCATCGCTCCTTTACCTCTCCGCCTAATTGCTCTATTGCTTCATCGTCTCAATATTCCATCACCTCATCACCCCAGTGCCCCATCGCCCAATTGTTCCATTGCTTCATGGCCTCACCGCTCTATTTTTCCATGACACCGATCCCTGCACATAACGATGGCCCTTCTCGGCTGTCATAATCGTTTATGCCCATTATGGATGAATACTCGGGAATGCTAAGCGTCAACCACTCTCCCTTTTCCTTTTCCGTACATGGGGAACATTTCTACGTGAGATTTACGTCATACTGTTGGAAGGCAAATGGTCTGATATGAACTTCATGTACGACAGCACGTGAGAGCGCCGCTGATAGCTTATTGCCGTCAAGGCCACCCCAACAATACAATGAGAGTTTGAACCCCATAAGGCCTGTCTCATTTGAAGGGAAATGTAAACGGTTGATATGGCGTACAA
This sequence comes from Acanthopleura granulata, assembly GCA_016165875.1. Classification (NCBI taxonomy): domain Eukaryota; kingdom Metazoa; phylum Mollusca; class Polyplacophora; order Chitonida; family Chitonidae; genus Acanthopleura; species Acanthopleura granulata. The sequence continues at coordinate 1,838,951 of JABBOT010000005.1, forward strand.
TCTCGAAACGAGTCAAAATCCAAGTTCGGCTTACACAAGAGCTTAAAAAACCAAATTTCATTCAATTAACTGGACAGTTGCGTCGGGTCCTAACGATACAATTCAACTGGAGTTGTGCCCATAGTCTAAGGTTATGTGTGTGCCGGTCAGTTTTAAAGCCGCATGTAAATAGGAGATTGGAAGCAACTCTGCATAGGGTCAGTTGAGTTGAGTAGAGCAGTGTCTTAGACTCTCGTGTATGCCGAGCTTTAGACTTTGTAATCAGGTAGAATCGGTAGTCTTAATGCTGACTCGTCCGCCCAGAATGAGACGAATGGACCAAGTACTGGTCGGCCAGGTGTCATTATACTGTGGCTGGATGGGGTGTTGTGTTTGCTGTCTTCGACATGACCGTCAAGTGACGCAAGTACCATAAATGTGTCAGTGTTGGGTTAGGCTTGCCAGAATGAGACACCGTTTTGATATGGCAGATATAATATTGAAGAAAACGATGAGCCCCAGACAAACAAACCAAATGGTCAAATATTAAGCCATTTGTTTCTCACCATACTGTGCGTGCCACTCTATGAAGAATTCACATGTAGCCTCCGGTGAAATTTGTGCTGGCTACTTGTGGAAAAACTCTGTGCGTGGACATTTTATGACGCCTGTAAGATTTAAAAGGCTATGCATTGTATATAGGCTATTAAAAGTAGGCGATATATTATGTAAGCATGAGCCACAACTATTAATATACAATATCGATAAACTGTTTACTTGTAATACTAAGACTTTTGGCGGAGCAAACCGTACGCCGACAAGTTTAAATCGGCAAGCCAAATGCCTAAATGATATGGTAACCATTGACGATCATCAGTGTCCTCTGACCGTAATGCGGGCTAATCGTGAAATATTTTTGAATATACCACGTAAAACTACATAAAAATGAATAATATATGAAGTTAATGGTTATCTTGAAACGATGTGAACAGCCATACTGTATTTCTTATTCGTTTTGATGTATGCAGTTTTATTTCTGAGGTTACTTTTTAAAATAGCATCTAGCTTTTAACGCTTAACCAAGTTAGCAAACTAGCAACAACTTTCCTTAATACCAATCAATGTATTTAATTTGTTATATATCACAATCCGCGTAAGCCTTTTTGGGAGACAGAAGGACAAAATGACAGAGTTTGAGTCAAATGATTTTTACTTTCAACAAGAAACAAAACAACATCCAGACCACACGCTGTTTATCTGTATGTAGTAATGATTACATTCGACATGTAAAGGGAACTGCATGTAGTGCTTCGGCGTGCGGTTGTCATGGTGACGTCAGTTTGTGTCAGGAAACTAATCTGTCTCATTGTCACAGTTGTACCTCCGAGGCCCAGAATCCATGCGTAAAATATAACTGTTAACGTCTTTAAATATAAACCGAATATCACCCATAAGCTTGGTAACGTCTTTGTAGCCTATACCTTTGATCACAATCACTCACTAAACAAACCCGCCCTTAGCATCTCACCGGTCAATGACACCAATGTTTCTTTCTGTTTTTATTCAGATATCCCGCTAAACGAAGCCGTACATATTGTAACGATAAAGACCACGTTTTCAAAGGCAGTGGTCAAGGCTGAACAAAATCGCCTGGGTATCTGCAGAGCTGGGAAATCCTTGGTTGACCTTTCCATCGGCGTTACACACAAATGGACACGAAAAGTATTCTCTCTTAATGGTAGAATCAATTACTGTTCAGATGTAATGTAATAAGGGATTAGGGGATATAAAACGGAACAAGTCGCTATCGTTTAATTCTTGATGTTGAGGGAAAGCAGGTATACTTGCCACAAAAGCGTTGCACTTGAGTGATCAGCGACATAGTCATTTAAGAGCTGTGCGTGAAGAGGGCTCCATGAAAAGCATATTTATAGCTGTCTTTAATTCACAACAGAAAAAACTCGGCAAATCGAGCCTGCGTTAGGGCAGGCCCAACTCTGGTTTCCACCTGATTGAGAAGTCTCCAGGGTTTCATCGAAAAAGCTGCATATGCCAATCTAACAACGCCTCTATTACACCAAATAAGTATGGACTGGATTTCCCCGTCAGCTGATAATACAGGATTCTTTAAATTTGGTGGTTTTTTTCAAGAGGTGTTTTGTCCAGAAATATCCAGGGGATGCTATCGTCTGTTTTGGATTAAAATTTTCTTCGCCTTAATTATCAGTTTGTGAAAAAATAAGTGGAGTTAACGACATTTATGTGAAAAGGTGACACTATCCACTCTAAAAAACAGGATAAAGATGATAATGGTAAGGAACTATTACCAATGCCAGCAATCTCATTGGTTTTGTAGCTTTTTTAGATACTCATTGTTGACCATTCGACATAACAACCAAGCAGTTACGTGTCCGTTTCCTTTTCACAACCGGTCAAAAACTCTGAAAAAATGACGTTCGGTATAAAACAACGAAAATTCTGAGTACTTTGGTATTGTGTGTTGGTATTTGCTCAACGTTGGACAGATGTATATGGGTAAGGCTTTAGTCTGGGCACTTGAGTTCACATGCGACTTGTATAACATGTACAAATAGAGCACAGATACATGTGAGTAATGGTATACCAAACTATAAACAGCACAAATAACATCATTTTCTCATCCGAGTAACATCATACGTAGACTGCGACTCACACAATGTTGGAAACTTCTTCCACGGCACCAGGCTCCATATACAGGCCTAATTTCCACACTGGACAAAGTTGTTCCGATTAATTCGCACGCTGTAGGACAACAGATGATTGGGCTTGGACCGAGTCCACGACGCCTCGTCATACGTTCCACTGTTCTGCGAAACGTTCGAATCCAAGGACATTTTACTCAGCCCGGTAAAGGTTCGAGTCAGTTGCTTCGTCCTTTGCGTAGCAGGTGTAGACTTTGAGAGGCACTGCTTCCGTGTTCCTAGAGGCGTTTTAGTCGAAGGCAAATTCTTGGAGCATGTAAAGTTGCGCGATAAACAGCAACAGCATCTTTGAAATTCTTGTTTGAATTTGATCGTGAACATGCCTGGAATCAAAAATGCACAAGTGTCAGTTTCAGGTGAATTTGGACAGGACATTAACTTTCTACATTGACGTTGGGTGCAGCAGAGGAGGCTAGCGAGGCGCATCGTCCGCCATTTTGGCATGGGGATGTGAACGATGAAAACTACACTGTAGTGGCTCGGTACCGTTTAGATTTACGCACATATTTTCCATATGATAGTGTCTTTATCCAGGAGCGTAACCTTTTGATTTCACGTCGGAATGTTGAAGAAAACATTCCTGAAAGCAGAAATAATTGCTGGCGTCAGAATGATTGTACCTACTTTGTGGACTTTTTTATTAATTAATACATGAATAAGCAGATGTCGATTTGGGATAAAATGTCAATAAAACAGCAAATCTGCTGTCTGTATTTTTTGAGTAGCGTCGAGTCTTTGTGAGTAGCAGTTGGCAAAGAATTCCTCTTTAGGATTTTAAACGGTAACTGAAAATGTTTAAAAGGTTTGATGAATTTAATCTGTTATAGAGCCAAATATCAATAATAAATGTATACCGGGAGAGGCGGATTGACATGTTTCTGTATTCTCTACCCACTTCAAATACAGTTCTATGACAATAAGGCCTTCAGAAAAATAATTGAAAATATTGTATTCATTAATAACAAATATGGTAATACGTTTAACCCCATATAGGACTTGTGTTGAAGCATTTGAAATCCTAGCAAAAAAGTTTTAGAACTCCTTTAAGCTCGTATTTTATTTCTACACCGTCCATGTGAGTGTTTTCAGGACTTGCATGGATAACGTTTAGCAGTCTGCATGTGGAGAGGGCATTCGTATTTCTAATCATGTTAGTGCTAGGAAAATCTATACTAAGTTCATACTTCAGAGAACAAGTTGTCCAGCTTTAGCAACATTCCAAATGCGAGTACTAAGGTAAATGTGTAATCTGCATTTTTCCTTCCAAGAGCAAGTGTATATGTGGCAAGCAATAGCATTTATAAAGCTAATGGTAACTATGTGTACAGTTCAGATGTTTGGAGTAGAGTAGCTGCTGAGCAGCTATCAGCGGAAGACCGAGGATGCAGGCACATCCGCATTGCCTGGTTGGCATTAATACTATTACAGTTTAAGAGGTAAATCTTTTCTTCAGTCGCGACTAGGAAACACCATCATCCTGCTACCTTTCTTAAGCTAACATTTTGTTTAATCGGTATAATGCCTACAAGCCGACAAGATATGGAATGTTTGAAATATTTTTCTTGTTCCAGTGCCCAAAAAATATGACAAATGAACTTGGCATAATGCGAAAACTAATTTTTTTTAAGGAACGTTTTATTCAGAGCAAATTACAAAAAATATAGGGGTTTGTCGCTACTTATTATCACGTGGCGATTGTCCATGTCGTACCCCTCACAGAGAAATAAACGGAAAATATGTTTTGATTGTTTCCAAAAGCTCTCAAGAAAAAGCAAACCCTCAGCGTCGAGAAGCTAGCATTTCAAAATTTACATATATACTACACTTTTTCTCATGTTGCTATGATAACAAAATATATACAAAGCCAATGTTTCCATTTAGTTGTAGCGGTACGTATTGCTACGATAAAAACTGTGTAATTGAACGATATTGTTAACTAGGAAGGCGGATGCGGCCACTCGCGTTCTCGAACCGCGCCTTGTGGTGTCCACGAGAATAGGCAAAACTGCGCAAGACTAGTGTTACTCTCTCGTTCCCGCATTGGTGAGCAGCTCTAGAACGTGAGAATGCGACATTAATCTGGCGTGGTTTGACAAAATATTGCGATATTAGCACTAATCTCGCCTTTTTGCATTCTCGAGCCGTGCGTTTTAAAAAGCACACGAGAACGCAAGTACGCGATATAAGCACCAATCTCGCACGGTTTTACCTAATCTCGCATGCTCGAGATCGAGAACGCGAGTGACCATCTCCGTCTTCCATAGTCAAACACGTGTACATACATATAAAATAAGCCTATGGGACTCATAGAACATGGTGATTTCTCAAAGTCATTTTGCATGCCGGTAAGAGCGGCTCGATCTTTATTGAAACCATGTCTTGAAAATGGTAATAGATCACGAAGGATAAATTTTCTTTGAAAAATATAAGGCAGGAAAACAAATGTATTGAGAGATTCCACTTACCGTACACAATGGGATCCATACAGGAATTGGACACCGCAAACAACAAGAGGCCTCTTTGGACTTTCGGATCTATCTTCTTAAAAGAAAGGCTGAAAAACACAATTTATGACAGGTAAATAAATGTCCGTTTAATCATATCACTGCAGTGTTTTACACTTTTAAGTTATATTCATTAAAACTGTCTCCAAGTACTTGAACTGTCCTAAATTCAGGACAGAGTTTCTATCTGGAGTGCAATTAGCTCTATGTTTTTCCGCTCCTCTGAGAGCTATTGACGCAAGTCTAGCGACTCTCACTTCAAACGGTTACAGGTGACACCTGATTGCTCAGGGACGGACGGTCAACAGTTGGTTACTAGCGACCATAGATCAGCTGTGAAAACCTGATATATTACACTAATTAGTAGTCCACTATCACACCTGAGGCCCTAGTAAAATATGTCCCAGATTGGTGTCCTATCTAATTGCATTTTCTAAATAGATTCCTGACAACTAAACTTTCATATCTACTTTTTCCTATATTCAATGCGCTTACATATAAAATTATTCTTCCTAAAATATTCTTAATGGGTTGCTGGGGTTCTTTTGTCTCCTTTCGCAAGAAGCAACGCACTTTAAACTTTCCCATCTCAATGTAATAAATCATATAAAGTAATTACCAATGCACAGCAGGACAACACCTAAGTTGATTACAACTGGTATTAAGAATGTATTGTTGGTTACATTCCCTAGCAGGAAAATACAGGCAGGCGTACCAGACGTAACTAACTTGGTGTTTTAACGTGAGATGAGAAACTACAGACCACTAAATTCAGGCTTGATTCTCTCAAAATGATAATGACAAGGAACGACGTTTGTTCCTTGAAGGCGTTTACTTCTGCACTGTCAACAGCGAGTTCAGTTAGTATTCCACAAGTACGCTTCATCTTTCATCGGTATTAATAAACCTATGTGATATAGACAAATCCGATTGGCTTCGTCGATAAATGCAGAGAAAAACTTCATTTCGGGTACCATGCAATATACACTTGGAAACATCATAACGTACCGGTGAAATCAAGCGAGGTAATTTATTAAGTGTAACAAATATATGCTTGAATACAGTTTAACGTTCCCCATTTAAAGTAATGTGCCTTTTGTCTAGGTCATGTATCAAAATATTCGGCCCGAGTAAAAACATGCAAGACGTATTTTGTGTACCGCACCAAAAGATGATCAATATTAGAATATTCAAGTCATCCCAGTGGTTTAAACGGTAAAGAATTGAATAAAATATCACTGCAGAAAAAAAAAAATTCGGTTGATGGTTTATGACCGAAACACAGTTTTATACAGGTTTTCACCCTGTCAACAGGCCTGTTTCTTTTAATTACGGAAGTACGTTATGACCTCTGGCATCCTTCCTCCGATGGTTAACAAGGTTTGTGGTGTGTTCTACGGCCACAGGTAATTAGATTTGACCTCTTGTATCCTCCTTCTCACGTCTGGTAAGATTTATGTTAGCCTTTTATAGAGGCAAGAGAGGTTTAAACCCTGTAATAGACTTAAAAAAATGTCGCTTCACTGACAGCTGACTGCTTCCCCGAGAATTTAAGAGCAAGGAGAATAAGTTGGGTTCACTGGAGAGATGCAGGAGGCATGCTTAATTTTTAGTCCAGCTGTATCTTTCAATGAATATTTAGAGTACAGACCATAAACATGTGCGCAGATAAGACCAGCAGTATTCGACACTTTGATTTGTACTTTTTTAGATAATTATTTGATTGGTGTTTTACGCCGTACTCAAGATTATTTCACTTATACGGTCTCGGCCAGCATGATGTTGGAATTAAACCGGGCAGATCCCGGAGGAAACCCACGACCATCCGCAGGCAATAATATTAATCAATTGGAAATTACAGAAAATCTTCAGATAAAATCCACTTCTTTACAGCAAATGGGCCTTTTTCAGACCGAGCCTAAATACTGATTACTGTGAAAATATCACAGCAGAAAAAGATCAACAATACGGCCTACTCCGAATTCCAGTTTTACATTTCACATCAGCTGAAAGTTTATTTATTTGTCAAAAACAACGGTGGCTATTACTAGGCAGGTGTCACCATACCATAAACCAGGGTATGAACTGGGAATTGAAAGCTAGAAAGCTGGATGCAAACTAGCCAACCGTTAATGTCGGCGTTAGGTTGATCTTGGCGACAGCATGTATAAAAAGAATAAACAAGAACCCCCCCCCCAAAAAAAAAAACCAAGAAAAAAAACAACAACAAAAAAACAAAAAAATGAAAACACTCAGTGCCTGTCCACAGTTTTGTCGACAGACTCATCACACTGATATATTAATAATACATTTTCTTCCCTTATAAATTTTATGCTGCTTCCGTATATATTTTTGCGTCTGCAATTACTAAAATATGGAATCAGAATATAACTTGAATTCAAAGAACTTCCTGTCTACCGTCTCCGTAAATCTTTAAGGCCTCTGACTAACGTAAGCTATTTTTTTTCATCTGCAGCAAGAATCTGCTAATAAACATGACGAAGTGTGGCTATTTTGACGAATTGCGAATTGCCCTAATGGCGTGTCCGGATGGGAAGTCCGGCGTCAGCCGAATGTTGCTGGATGCCGTGGAGAATGTATGCGAGAAATCTTTCTTCATACAAAGATGTCCCTCTGGGGCTCATTAGTTCTTAGCAACTTTTCAGCCACGTATAACGATGGCTTACAATTACCAAGCTCGAGTCGAGGACGTCTGGGAAGTCAGGCCTCAATAGGGCATCTTCCATGTAGGTCGATGCCATGTTTGACTACTCAAGAAACAAGAAAAGGACAACAAAAACCGTCGCATTAATCAACATTACAATCACACGCCTCGACTGTCATTTTCGCGTGTGCCTGGCGTAAATGAAATAGATGTGAGGGCAAGCAGAGGATCACATTTTCAAGGAGAAATATTCAGAATGGAAGGTATATAAAGGAGATATATATAGGAATGATAGGGATTGTTTTATCCTCTGCCATGATAGTTATCGTCTGCCATCTTAGTATCGCCACATGATGCGAAGGGGCGATGGCATGAACATATGGGATACTCGAGCTATTGTTTCATCTCTCTTTGGTAATGATGATGCTATTGGTGAATTATAACGACATTTTATTTCTAGTTCCGAATCTTGTGGGCCTGTTTCGACAAAGCAAACGGATTGGAATAAAGACATAAAACTCACTATGCAACGAAATACGTCGTCACGTGGAAATTGGTCAGAAGGAGAACTAATAGATGACGCGAAGTAATGACGCGATAGAACGAACCAGTGGTGAGAAGCGACAGTATTTTTTAATTTTTTTGATTCAATCTCTACAGGCTCACAAGGCCCAGTCATTGAGCTGATAACAGAAATACATAACATAATAAGTATATAAACGGACACGCTAAGAGAAAAAAAAAGCCTTTCTATAAAAGGAAAATATACAATGGTTGAATAAAATCAGTAAATAAACACAAATATAATAAATAAATACAAGGGTACTGCCAATGAATAAAATAGTAAAGATTTTTCATTGTTTACAGAGTGGAGTGAACATATCAATATTACAGTCCTTTATGTTGTTAAAATTGTCTACGCTCTGGTAGCTCTGCTGTAAGGGCGGACATTGACACGGCTTGAAGGGGGGTAAAATAATTTAGGTTGCCGTGATTGCCTATGAGGCAAATGATAAAAAACTTGACCAACCAGATAAGGGCAATCATAAAGTGAATTCACAATTTTAATAAAAATATTTTCTCCTGTCCTCATGCGTGGCCATAATAAAAAATCTATACAAATGGAGCTCTACTGGGAGCCGTCATACTGTTTGCAAGATTTAAAACATAAGAACTTTAAGAATTTTCTTTGTATCTTTGTATCTCTCTCAAAGATTTTTGACATTGCGACCATATTTTGCAGCAGAATTCAAGTCTGCTACGGGAGAATGACAAGTGCGAAGATTTTGTAGCATTCGGACTGTTAAACTTATGACATGTTCTACGAACAAAACCCAAAATTTTATAAGCTTTGGACATTCCGTATTCAGTGTGAGCGTTAAATGCACAGTTTGCTGATAGCATGATTCCAAGGTTTTTCAGAACACTAATCCGTTTAAAGCAATTGTCACCAATTTTGTACACATGCTGAAGTTTGTTCTTTTTAGTACAAAAATTGATAGGACGAGATTAGTATGAGATTAGGAGATGACATTTTGAAGAACTTTTGTTTAGAAATTTTTCATAGAAGATTTTGTTTTAAATACATATGGTATCAAACTATATACAGTCCTTCGGCCTAGTAATCGTTACTATCATCCGTTAGTAAGTTCTACTGAACGACCTCAAAAGCTAGCGCTAGTCCCCGAGCAACATGTAATCTCGTCGTTATAGAATCAGCCTGATTCTCTGCTTCTGTCGAAAGCCCTTTAACATCGGAAAAACTGAGACAAAACCAGCAGCAGTCACAATTTTAATACGGCTTCGCTGAGTATGGAAGGCTTGAAAATAGAAAAGCCTGTTGCGGTTAATCTACCTATCCCTGAACTACCTGTGAATAGGTTAACAGATTACTTTCGTTAGGAAAACCTCGGAGAGAACAGAGTTAGTTGTTCATTCCAGTAGCTTTAAAAAACAACTCCTAGCGCATGTCAGGCATCACAGGAAACCTCACCGCCATCCTGTTACATGTAGAATGTAAACAAATAATACGTAACTTCTCCAAAAAGATAGCAAATTACAAATATTAAAGCAATTAAAGCCTCATTGAAACCTATGATGGAGGCAGACTGTGAACAATAGTATCGTCCTGTCACATCATTTCGTGGTACTATTTTGATTTTACGGAGATTTCTGGGTTTCTCGTTTGGCGTATGCAAGGCGATTTATCCGAAAATACATGTAGTGTCAGTACCGCGGTTGTCATGGGATCAGGTATACTGTCATTACTCATTCTGTCAGGCATTAGCCAGTCCGGATTTGATATCATGTTCAGGTTGTCATGTACCTGAAAGTTATTCCACCGTTCAGCTTCTCGGGTATTCGTATGGCATGGCGGGCATTCCGACTCAGTGTCAACGGTGCCCCGGTCATGTATGCGGAACTAGTGTCAGGTCTCACACTGATGTGTTTCTGGAATCCTGTCTATGTCGTAAATTTGTCGGTAACAGATGTTTTTTTTACGTTAGTATGTATATTTACTATTTCCTATATCGTTGACCATATATACTCCCTTAGTGTATCCTTATATATTTTATAGCTCTTATTTCAAGAATTTCTGAATCTCTAGTAGCATTGAGTTCACTTTCACCCCTTTTTGTCAACAATGCTAAGCTAAGGTTTCGTTGAGAGAAATGTCCGATATGTAGAGCTCACAGGCTGAGAGAGAAAACCTGGGTTGGGTAAAAGAGAACAGTGGATTTTTCTCAATAAGACAGTGCCCCGCCACTGGCATGTCTTAATCATTTTCAAAGACTCTTTGTAATTCAACTCTACAGTTTGCAGACAGTAAATGTAAGTCTGATAGAAAAAAAAAGAGAAAGATCTTATCAGCAGTGACGAGAAGCCGCCAATAGCGTGACGTAATCATTTACTCAACTGTTAAGCTGCGTATCATATACTTTTAAAGCCAGTCAAGTCTGATATAACATGGCCCAGCCAACTGGTTTCTTTCCATCATCATGTTAATCTATACGTGGCATTAAATGCGTATAGATTCCACAGTTAGCCATTAGTAATGCAATGATAATGTGATTTAGTACGGTTGTATACTGTTTACTGACCAAAGATCGATACTATGCAACTCAACATGGCCACCTGATGTTCGAGGTCCAGGAAGCGTTCAGAAGAGTTGATGGTTATTGAGGGCTGCTGATTGCCAATAAAGGACCAATAAAAGCATCAAAGCGTCACAATGTCATGCTTTTACTCTTACTGTCAGTTTTATCCGCTGTAATAAAGAATGACTTTAGACTTCAAAGGTTACTCAGTACGAGATCCCCGTCCGCTTCTACGTTATCGGTGTCAATCATTTTGCTACTGTCCGCAGCTCGCTTTTGCATGAAACTAAGCATTAGTCAGGACAAAGGCGGCGGACTGTACCGTCACAGAGAACGATACACGTTCAGTACTAGAACCAAGGATTGTCGTTAATCTGGAGATATACTCGTTCACGTTTCTGCACTTTACTGTTGTCTGTCACCACTGTGGTTAAATACGTTCATCGGCTTTTAAATCGTGGTTTTTATGCTTGAAAGTTTATTTTTGCCGTGAAAAGTAAAAAAATGTAGCAACGCACAACAATGATTTTACTGGTGTTTTACACCGTGCACAAGAATATTTCACTGTTACAACGCCAATGGTGAGAGGAAACCGGACAGAGGCTCTGCGAAACCCGTTGCTGGCGTACCCCACGCATGACCGGAGAGGAAGCCAGCATGGGCTTGACTGGAACTCACAGCGCTGGTGAGACGAACCGGGGTCACTACGTCGCGCTGGCGAGCTTACTCTGTCGGCCACGGAGGCCCACGAAATACAATGAGTACTGGTAGTGTACAATGTGTTGTAGTGGCGTAACAATCACAATTGCCCCGAAGAATACGCTGCATCTCATCGCCTCTTATTCAAGAGTAACGGAAGACAGGTGAGACAGTCTACTGACAACTACATGCATTTTTTGTGTACAGCGAACCTTACATAGCTTCTTAAAATGTAGTTTTTTCACCGTGACAAACGGATAAAAACGGTTTCAGAGATCCAAATACATGTATAACTGGCTTGGTACTTACCTGTCAAACCACCACCAGGCGGATATCACAAAATATGGCGTCCAACAGATAACAAAAACCATAACTGATATGAATGAGAAAAACAACAGATGAAGATTAATTACAATGTCACCAGAACAGTTCACAAATGGATAGCTATGTCGAAATTTATCCATGTAGATAATTACTGTTTTCAACGCACATATTTACAACATTGGCATAAAATACCACACCCATCCCCTATCCCCGTGACATGGAGATGAGAAAAACGTAATCCTAAGAAGATGACGAATGCCCATGTATCTGACTGGATGGCGCCTGTGGTAAGCTGAATGTTATATTCTGTTCAAACATGTTTCCACCCTCCAGTGCGATCATCCACGATATCTCGTGTATCAACTTTCAGTGAAGCATCTCTGATCCAGTATCCAACCATGCAATAAAAAGTACCACTATACATAACTATTATTTCAAGCACTCACCTATGACTACTGTCATCTTCAATGTCCGGCTACGGGCTTTAGCTATGTTTCCTACACCCGACCTTCGTAACTTAGACCGAACCGTCTCCGTATAGGCACTAAGTTCAGCTGAAACAGTAGATAACCGCTTGTAACTGTTTGCTGGTAATTTAAATTCAGCTGAAACAGTAAATGACTCTTTATAGCTTAAGTTCAACTGAAACAATAAATGTTTGCTAGTAGCTAACTTCAGCCGTGACAATAAAGGTTTGCTCGTAGGTGAACTGCCTCGGTTTTGTGCGAAAAATTGGCAGAGTATATTCTACCTGTATCTGAAACAAGGAGTCGACGTGATGTAAAGAAGAAAAAGCTCTGCATTTCTTATAAGATATATTTTTTTATGCCCAATAGGTCGAGTTCCCTTAAGTGGCGTATTTTCTACGCGTTTATGTCCCCTAGTGAATGACGTCACAGTGGCGGTATGTTACTATGTAGCTATCAACTGCGCTAATAGTACACCGAATTACGATGGCATGAGTTTTCATGCCTCGTACTGTGACGAAAAAGTAAGATTTTAATGCCACTTGACTCTTTCAAACCGAATAAGCGTTATAAATTATGCTCTAGCAATGTGAAGAGACGTGCTTTGATCTAGCATACAGACTGAAAACCTGTGCGCTTCCAAAGCTGGAGAGCCACAATTACATCATGTAGAAAAGCGCCACTGAAAGGGGGACAAGCGACGTGGTATGTTCGGCGTTAAATGTTTTGGTGTTAAATATATACTTGGCTGTAAACAGTAATGTCACAGGATTTGAGTGATCGCGTGCTTGTAATGTGTAAGACGAGATTATGCAGCGGTAAGCCGAGTTTGCTGACCGGACGCGTATGTCACGTTGCAGCTCTAATTTTGAAACTTTCCATTATCGGATCGTCAACTGTATATCAGGTTATGCGATACAGTCAACGTTACGAGGTTAATATCAGCGAATGTGTCTGACGAACCATTCTGCACCCTCAATCGTTTCAACCAAAAGGAAGGATGGAAGTTAAAAATTAATATATCACCTACCAATCATAATGGACGTTTCAGTTTCCAAAACAACGTTCTGCTACCAAGGAACTAAGGTAATAAATAAAATAACAAAGTTCGACACATTTATGTGCAGGAAAACAGTTTTGAATATTTAATGATGCTGTAAAGACGCAAGGAATGGAGACCGAAAACTGTCTGTAGCAAATAGCCTTAGGATGGTTTGTGAACGTCGAGTGCGGATGTTCCATAACCAGAGACATGTAGCTCGAAGCTTTTCTTACCTCTGCTCTCCTTTGTCTTCTGTGATATCTTCCACAGAATGGAGATATATGATATGCTTATAATGATAAGAGGCAGTCCGTATACTGTGATCGCGTTGAACAGGTTGTAGGCAAGCTCGTGTTGTTTGCTGGGGAAAAAATTGAAGGTCACACACTGTGTAAACCACTGGAACCGAGGATGAGTTTCGACGTGGAAGATGACACTCTGACAAAGAGACAAACATCCATATGTTAGACGACAACTTTTTGCCTTAATGCCATATTCATTCTCTTCCATTCCTTTGGAATCTGACAAACTGTCATTGATCCGACCATTATAGTTGGGTGCATCTATAATGCAGACTGATAATGGTGTATATAGGCCTATACCCTGAAAGGCCAAAACGGCCCATTTAGCTAGCGGCAATAACGCTTGCACTGCAATAGAGGTTCACTTAATGTTAGTATTTATACATTACTGTGTGCATCTTTCCAAATGAACACTGTACTTCTACAAGTTAGGAAGAAGGTTTGCTGCTCCGGCAAGCCCCGGAGACCTTCATAAAGTCTGATTTTCACGGTTTCTTGAACATTCGTCCTCCAACTGAATATTGATGTTGGGATTTCGTTCACGGTTATTATAACGCTTCTCGAACATTCTTAAAAAGCTAATATAGTATGGAATGATATTAACATTAAATCATAGGTGAACCTTTATCTGTTCCGTCATGGTGCACCAGCTCCAAACGTTTGAGACTTGCCATCAGATTATTATATTATTCAGATTATTAAGTCCGGGTATGACTTGTGATAAATTCGTTTAAGTTCTGTCCTGTTGAATTTATCACTTTACGCTACGAGTCCGATTTAAATCTCACCGTCTGCAAACACTGAAGCTTTATTTCTTACAATGACTTACAGTTGTATGACACAACGCATCATTGTACCACTCAGTTGTACCGGGGCGCATGTCCGCTTAAACTGAGTCACATGTAATAAAGGAAGCCAAAGCCTTACACACATACAGACATAGGATCGTCTCTATAATCAGAAGCGCCCATGTCAACTTTTCTCTTGTGTGCTTTTCAAGTGCTCAGGCATGGAATCCTCAAGTGTCCCCACTCTCGACGCTTTCGTGGCAATCAGCCGTCAGTTTTGCTCTTAAAGCCGATTAGATTGTTCTCATTTGGGGAATCATTTACCCCCACAAGCCTGGCATACATATTATTGAACTCGTTTGGGGAACAAACAAAAAACTTTGTGTCACACACACAAAAAATTTGTTAGTCACTAGCTACAGGTCGCTGGTTTAGTCCTGCCAATCCAATTCCCCAAAATAACTCAAGTTGCCGTGGTATATGACTTAGGCGTTATGCACCATTTACACAAATGAACAAACTCTTTCCAACCATTAAGTTGTGATATCCAGTTGTTTCACACCTGGCATCGCTCGCACAGGGGAAGCCTAGATTTAGTAAATTGCCAACTACACCAATGATTTAACAATTGAATGTAAAATACACCGCTCGCACAAAAGGAATTGCAGCTGGTTTAGCTATTTTTACTGTTCGGATTATGATACGCCATTAAAAGGAGCAATGCGCCATATTATTGGAGCTATGTTATTGGAGCGCCATTACTTTGACGCACTATCACAGAGATCCATTTCGTAAATGCACTTGTAGTCTATTATTTTCAAACATCATTGAAAAGCCATTATTTTGAAGGACCATTTTGTTGATAAGCCATGACTCTGATACACAAATACATTGGTAAGCCACAACTCCGATAAACCATTACATTGGTAAGCCATAACTCTGATGCACCACTACATTGGTAAGCCAAGGCTCTGATACATCATCGCATTGGTAAGCCATAATTCTGATGCACCATTACATTGATAAGCCATAACTCTGACGCACCATTACATTGATAAACCATAACTCTGATACAAATTTGTATTGGCAAGCCATAACTCTGATTCACCATTAGATTGGTAAGCCATTATTTGAAGCAACATTGCAATGGTATTTCTTTGCTTTAATGCACCATTATAATGACAGATCATTGATGCATGGACATGTTAGAAGAACGCCGTCCAAAAGCTGTTGATCTTCGTCCCACATTCTTACGTTACCCGCGCAAAAATTTTTCAACTTGTGCTTTACTTTACAATTGTGTAATGTTCGCTCAGAAAAACATCCTCGCTGGATATAAAAATCCGTCATCGACACTTGACAAGTAGTGCAGCATCTGAATTCGGTTGGCGCAATTCAGCAAAAAGCTATTGAAGATTCCCATGGAAGAAAAACCCAAATTTTACGCACGCTTGTGAGGACAACCAAGCCTTTCACGATCAATCATTAGAAATCAGTCAGTTTGATTTTGACGCAGGCAAAGGGTTATGTTTGCACATTTCTCGTGGCATGATTTAGTACATTGATTCACACTGACTTCTCTCCTATGGCGCGGAGTAATGGTATTTGCCGTCGCCTTCCAGGAAACTGCCGAGTAATAAAACGGCTCAAGTTTCTTAGAACGTGTGTGTGCTATTGAGCTTTAACAGCGTCAACTGGAACACCCAATTGCAAAACTTTAACAGTGTTATACTTTTTATTCCTGATGCTTCATCTCGGAAACAAGATGTTTTATTATCGTTATATAGCTTTAGGTAATAATTGTACAGGGTTATTCTTGGCCCTGAGGGGTTGCATGCTGGAGTTTTTCAGCATGCCCATAAAGCCTGGATATAGCCTGTCTCTTTAGTACACTGAAGTCGTACTACATGTACCGTTCAGTTATTGCGTGGACAAATTTGGCTCCTACTTTCAAGTTCAAGTTCAAGTTTGCAGGACTTTTTTCACGGTAAATAAAATCGGCTGACTGTAACGAAAACTCCGGCGTATTGTTATATATTACACAGTCAGCAATGTAGAAAAAACGCTTTTGTGTAATATTCTTTGAATGTTGGAATTCTTTTCTGCATTTGGTTTCTGTGAGTTTGTATTACTTTCTGCTCCTCCGACCCATTTTCAGATACAACATTGTCTACCAAAAATACTGTTTGTATGTAGTTCATAAGTATTTGAAGCTTTTGAATATTTATCAATGTTCTGGTCGCGAGGTTCCATCAGGTTCTGTCCAATTTCCTCACACCGTAATGCTGGCTGTCAACATATAGGTTAAATATACTTGACTACTCGAACACAGCGTAAAACACCAATCAGATCAATACATAAATTTATCAATTATCTACGCCGTTTAGGAAGAATGTTAAAGTAATTCATCTGTGTTTGAAGGAGAAGTGCACTGTATCGTTATGCGGTAGTGCCCTGTAATGTATGGTGATGGGCTCGGTCATGATTTACGGTTCAACATGCAGATTAATGAGATGACAAATACCTGATAGATGTTTACTCAGTTCAGCCGCGAGTCATTTAACACAATCTGCAAGGTTTAGTCATGCTGACGAAGTCCCGCTTGTTGCTGACAGAGCTATACCGGCAACCAACATATAACAGTCATAGGCCTTTAACATAAATATGTACATTACACCGAGATACAAAACACACAGCGCATAACCCAATTCCCGTGACGTTATCCTCTCCCTATTCATGGACACAAAACAAAAGCTACAGGGCACAGTCCAATTCCCGTGACATTGTCCCTTCCCTATTCATAGACACACAGGCTACAGAGCACAGCCCAATTCCCGTGACGATGTCCCCTCCCCATTCAGAGACACAAAACATTCTACAGAGCATAGTCACGTTTACCCCTCCCTACGCGTGGACATTATTCAGTTATCAGCTTGCAGTAATTTATGGGCTATGTAATTGATCATTACTGCCCTTTGGTTTTATGAACAATCAGAATAAATCACTATATGAGACAAATTGACAAAATTTGGATTTCACGCGTTATATTTGTTCATTTGCCAGCTGTCATACTGTCGCGGCTCTTCTTGTTTTATTCTCTCTACCATAATCTTTTACACTTTTAACGTTTTGTCTGTAGACTTTCTGGCAGCTCTTCCTCATTTGGGAGCATTTTGTTGTATTAATGGGTTTGTGGCAAATATCTAATCAACCTGTTTTTCCGTGAAATGCGTGTGTTTCTATCACCAGTGCAAACATGAACGCAAATAAATGTAAATCGTTTACTCTGTGTACTATTCACAATTACTTTCATTGTTTTATGTCAAACAGCTGTTTTATGTTGTGAGAATTTCTAGTCTAACCCTTTTGATTTACTTGGAACATTAGAGATTTTCTCCACAGTATATCTGTACGAAGTCTGGGTTCAGGCCCAGCCATAATTATTCTTGTGTTTTTCCATTAAACTTAAACTTCGTCAGTCTTGTTCCCTTCACAGGTCACCGTGACCAGATCAAACTTTAACCTTAGTGGGGGAACATTATCTTATCATCGGTATTGTTATTGGAAGTATTGTACCCATCTGTTTCTGACAGATCATTCGCACAGTGCCATATTGCTACGCATGACAAGGATTTGCCATCTCTTTGTCGGGAGAAGATTAAGCGTGTTGGTAAGATGATCTTAATCAGCGCTCAACATCAAATGTTACTGGAGAGAATCCTTGAGCTCAATGGCCCTTTGTGACTGTCATCTGATAACTACCGTCTGTCTGTCTGTAAAATCGACCTAAATCGCAATCAGGAGGAATTTTGAAAGCCTACACAATCCGATCTTGTCCAGTGCCTCCAAGTCCGTTCTTCCATATTCTGACTCCTGGCTGGCAAAGAGCTGCCTGATGCTTCTCCATTGTACATTGCCATCTACGTGGACGAGTCTGAAAATCAAGCCTGTACTCCAGCACTTTCGTTTTTGACACAGTTAGCAAAACCTTCAGAGAATTTAAATCATCAAGTGAATTTCTTTGACAGAGTCTCTCAATTTCCCCAAGTTTGTTAATGAGCAGTACATGAAGTGGCTAGTAAATTGATCAAATCCAGTAAGGAAACAGATTGTAGAGTTTGGTGTGGCTTTGTCAAAAGGTTTCGTTACTGCGCGTGTATTTCAAAATTTCAATAATTCTGCCATGTTTCCATCCATCTCTGTCTAAATCGATCTATCAAGAAACGCCAATATCACTTTATTTCCGACGACTTCAGGTTATTAACCAATATGTACTTTTCTACAATGAACAATGCACTGGAACCCTCCCTCGATTATCTCTGGATCTTTGAAACACGTCCATTGAACATGAAATCATGGGAATCAGAAAAATATTACCGTGCACCGTGGAAATCGTCTGCCTATTTAATCAGTGTGCATAAACTCGCAGTGTATAAGGTTAGAGAACAGGACGCAATAGTACATCACATAGCTGATTTTACACAAACTACTTATTATGTCACTCACTGTAATGGAGGAGTTAGATTCAGGTGTTGTTTGTTTCTTCACGGGATGTCTTATCAGGGTTCTTCTTTCTCAGTTATGTACTCGTTTCATGAAAGGGATTTGTCCGAAACAAAACCAGTTCAGAATAATGAAATAATGTGTTTGAAAATGTTCAGATCGAGACTGGCTGAGCACCAAGGAAAGGGCTCAGTGCATATCCGTATTCAAAGTGGCCCAGGTTTAACACAGGATTTCGCACGAATCACCTGCGTCAAACAGAAGACAGCCGATAAGGGTGATAATGTGCTCAGGATGAAATATTGTTTTATCTGCTGTTATTCTTTTCTCTATGGACTGTATTGCTAAACATGAGATACTGAGACGTCACGGTGAGAGTTAGGTGTAAATTAGGAATGATGGGTCTCAATTCTGGATGGGACGGCATTCCTGAATATATTTTTAAACAGAATGCAGCTTGAACGCCAACAATTAGCAATAGATTCAGCCCACCTTCGTGACATGACGTCTGGTGAAAAACAGTTATAATAAATCGGTCAAAAATTTATAAAAGACACAAATTTGTTGACCTTTAAGCGGCGATCAATATCATTCAGGTAAAAGAGAATGTAAACAGTTCATCATGATGAAGGTATCATGGGTAGGCTGGCAATAAACCACCCGTGGCATGTACACAATATTGGTTTCGCTTACGTACGGAAGCAAAAACTCTCACACAAGCTTTTAGTGATTCGCCCACAGACTTAATTTGTTTGACAAGCTGAATGAACTGGGCTTGATCTCACATTGATTATATGGAATAGATTAAAAGAGCAGAATAATATCGGTGTTTGTGAAGGGCAGCTCTTTTGGCCGTGTCACAAGTCAAAGCAGAGAATATAGTAGTCGAATCAACCATGTACCAGTCGCAGGCTATCCAACACTAGCATTGTTCATATTCGTAATGCCAGCCGCACGAGTAATAACACTACCTATAATTTTGAAGTTTTGAGGCTTTTCTGAGTGATGGGGCGATACACGTGATGGACGTGTGTTAGCACCTTGTGCGGAGGTGGAGTGGTCAGTGAAGAGGCTTCGATGCGTCGGGATATGCGTGGTTAATTACTTCCGGGTGGCCTTGTTGTGAGACTAACGTGTGGAAACACAAAGCCAAGGGAAATTAACCCGTGCAAAGTGGCAAATGATTGATGTAAAGTGGGTGGGCGAAGGACTTCAGAGAAATTAGAAGTGATTTTGGCTCCCAGGCAGAGCCGCGAGGACCGGGGCGAGAGCATTGTTTGTCTTCCGAGGGGGACTCTGACTACAGCCAGAACAGCTTACTGTCGTCACGAAAGACACGACAGCCATAGACATCTGACACAACTATAACCAGGAGGATTGTTGGGTTTAACAAAGCGCTAAATTAACGGGGCTTTCCTGTTTCTCCACGTTATAATTCGCCCACCTTCGCATTGCTTAGTGATCATAAACTTTATCAAACCTCATCCTCACGTTCACGTATGTCCAGGGACAATATGGCACAATATAGCTTAGGTCAACAAACACTATGTTAGATCACAACATAAATCAGTGCGCGTACATAAACTAATGGGATATAACAAGGCAGCTAACTGTGAGGTAACAGATAGATGAAACTTATTTATTTATTTGATTAATACTTTACGCCACACTAAAGAATATTTCACTTTCACGGGAGCAGCCAGCATTTTGGTGGGAGAAATGCGCACAGAGCCCAGGGGAATGCCATGACCGTCCAGTTACTGGTTGTTGGCAGACTTTCCCACGCTTAGCTGGAAAGGAAGCTAGCATGAGCTCTTCTTGAGCTCCCAGCAACCGCTTTGGTGTGAGGTTCTTGGGCCCTTAAGCTACGCTAATGCGCTAATCCTCCCGCCACGGAGGCCCCCTGTAGATTAAATGCGGATCGGATGCAACACGCCGGTTAACTGTGAGGCAACCCATAGATTAATTCCCAGGGCTTCTGAGATACGCAAGCACAACTGAGACACGTTTGATTATCGACACCAAATATACTAAAATGGTACACCATTTGGAGACTGAATTTACTCGTGCCCCTAGAACATTTATTGTGTCTTTTCGTCATTTTTGAAAACTATTGACTGATTCTCGTTGCATGAATCGGTCATAAGTTTTATATTTTATACATTTTCGTAGTTCTTTGGTGGTTTATGTTATTTGTCGTGTTTGGAAACTGGTTTTACAATTTTTGACACAGGACACTCATCTTGGTTGACGGCTGGTTTAGTAATGTCGGTTTCGACGCATAGATTCCAAATATCTACCGTTTTCAGGGTTGATTCTCTGTAAGTTAAATTATTACATATCTAGAAACAGATGTGGTTTTCTTGAATGCTGCTTAACACATCAATGCGTTATTAATTGTGAGATGTTTTTATTCCTTTAACTGAAACTGCTTTACCAACCATTAGAAAACCATAGTCACAAGATCCGGGCGCCAAATTAGTTAACATCAAACGTCCTAAAATGTTGTATTTTATCTGTTCTTGTATGTTAACTTTCACGGATAGGAGTAATTTAAAGCTATAAACAAGCTTTTAAGACTGATTTAGTTGCCAACTCTATAGTTTAACTGCACTCACACACACATTGCCCGACACTTCCTAATATTTAAGCGGATCTCTAGAAACCCGAAAGTCCCTTTGTTATACTATCCTGTTATTGTAGAAAACGCTGATTGGTCTATCAGACTTCTTTTGTTTCCTTTATATATTTTTTAACACAATACGTATGAATTTTTTTAAATGCGATGGCAATTTTATGTGTGAAGGAGACCGGAGTTTCCGGCATAAACCACCGACTTTTGGCAAGTTACTTACGAAATGTCTCATGCATGACGTACACATACGCAGCCCATAATGGTGTAGGACTTGGAGTACTGGAGAACTGAGGGTACAAATGCTCTCCCTAAGGCCGGGTTTGAACCTGCACATTGTTTGTTGTAGAAGTTGAACTTACGCCTCATTAGATCCGGGAAAATCGCCAAAGTCTCCTGTAGTAAACCCCCTTTCTTGTATCATAGAAAAATATTGACGCCTTACCTACATATAAATGCATCCTAATTTGAAATTCTTACTACATATATTTTCTCATTTTCTCCTGAACATTATTTTCGAAATAGATCATGTAGTTATTGTCCCACAATCCCTGTTATGATTGAGGGTTAGTACGGGAATGCTGAAACCAAGATACGGCATGCTTTTTGCAACCGTTTATCCTCAGTCAGTTTGCTCCAAGCCCTGGGTAGTAAGCAACCCTTGATCAGACAGAACTCGGACAAGGCTTTTGAGGCACAGTTTCATTGCATGTTACAACTTTAATAGACTTTCTACGAGGCGGAATCAAAGGTTTCAAGTCTACTGAGGGAGAAATACTTGGTCTGACCTGCTCCTGTTATGGGCGAGTGAGTATGGTTTCATGAAGGAACTAGAAACAAAATAATTCCGCGGAAATAGGCTGGAAATCCTACCAGTGTGACTTGTGGACAATAGGCAACTGGCTCATAACTAACAGACAAAACTGTTTCCACGGTAACGGACGCTGGCTCCATTCAGGTGTATCTAATATCAGTCAAACGGTGTAACAGGTCTCCGGGATAACACAGCGGAAATTCTGCCAGAAAGGCAAGGTGGAGATTTTGTAGGTGACAACCCCTTTAGCGTATTGTTTCAACACGGCGCGTCGGAGAAAATTCTGGTCATGCGATATGGGATGTAGGCCTGTAGATCCTAACGAAGCTGACGACACTCTTACCAAAAGTACCGCTCCCAATCTCGTCAGCTCCACCCAAACCAGATCAAAATCAAGATTAAATCGAAGGGAGAGGATGCTGGCTAGGAGCCGTTATGATTGCACTAACCTGATAAACCCACGCTTCCACAAGGGAATGTCGGAGGTCCTTGGCATCTTTGCTTCAATTTTTGTGTCTGTTTGCCTAATGCACAATAGATTTGTCATAATTCCGCCATGTAATGACTGGACATTTTGAGCGTTAATCATCGGTCGTGACACCTTGAAACCATGACATTTTTGCAGAGCAAAAAACCGCCTGACGTTTCTAGCGTGATAGTCATGGTGCAATGGGAAAATGACAAATACTACCAGAAAGTAAAAGCGACGAGCTAAAACCGTTTGATTTTGTTGTACATAATGTTGTGTGTCCGTGTTAGTTTATTTAGAAACATTCCGTAATGTGTCGTGTGTTCATGAGAACCAGTTTTAGCAAATCAGTACAGAATAACATGTTTTGAATCTTCATTTCTTGTAGTAAATGGAAAATTTCTTTTGACCAGGTCGTCTAACAGCAGAAATCGGTGTGATTTGGTGCTAATTTGGACATCAGGACATTATCAGATACGTTCAGGGGAAGTAGCCCTGGCAAGTCAATACGCTAACCGAAATCTGAAAATGCTTGTACTAAATACATAATGATTCTATAGGAATCCTTGCCGGCCGAGACCAGATGTTTCTCACTAGCTACCCTGATGACAGTTGTATTAAATACTAAGTGACTCCAGGAAGCTTTTTCGGCCCACATGGAGTCTCTGTATTCATCAAGATTATGTTGATTACTGTTACCATTGACATTCCTTGCAAATACAGACATTGGTTGGAAAAGAATAATGAGAGAAATTATCTCTGAAGGGAAGGGGTTGGAGTGAAGAGTTAGCATTTTGCGTTAAATATTGTGCTAACAAATAGCGCTACAATGAAATGAGGATTAAATCTATCACAAACAAACTGCATGGTGCGCCGCAACTTCCACCACAAAACCGAGTAATTTAATTTTTGAAAGAGATAAGATAGGAAAATTGCCCGCTTAATTATACAGATAGTTTTGTTAATTTCTTCATGCTCGTATTCCTGAATCATTACATGATTTTCTCTATTGATCCATAAAACAGACGGAAGACTTAAAAGTGTAGGCTAGACTTTTGGAGGCAGGTAGGTAGGTAGACACTCTGACTAAATACATGATATTTCAGTCTTCTCTCTTAAACATTGGCTATCAGGATCAACAAGTGAGAGATCTAAGCCTATGTTTGCGACCCCTATTTGCAAATTTTCTTCAACTTGAACTTCACCATGCATTGCTACATAATATGGTGACATGAGGTCGAACAGAACTCGACAAACTAAACCAAGGACGCTATTCAATCAACCGTTATGTCTCCGGAAGCCCAACAAATACATGTAGCCAAATGGAGAGGTCGTCCAATGCCCATAGCTTCCAAGACGTGATGAAATACATCTGTAATGTCGACACAATCCAGCGCGTCATCACGTAAGCAAGTCTAAAGCCATAGCATAGACAAAATGGTGAAAAGATCAGGGGTTTTTCATCTCTCAAGGAGAGAATGTTCATTCGGCAAAGGTTTCACTCATGTGGACATGTTTGGATGCAAAATGGACAAAAGTGAAAAAAATCACCTGAACACATGCCGAAGCCTGTCATAACTTCATGACATAGCTAAATTTCATCTTGAGAGTAGGCGGAGACCGTGTTGATGACAGGCTTCTGGTGTCGTGTTACCCTGGTAGATCAGTGTACGTATGGGCCTGTCTATGCGATATGATATACGTATCATCGTATCAGTGTACGTATGACACTGTCGGTCACTTAATCCACGGCTTTCTTCCCGTAAGAGATTAGCCACCTCTATCCAGGGTACTTGTATTTCTTACCACTAGTTCACAGGCTATTGTATAGATAATCACGAGAATGAATTATAGATATAGAATATTTCAGCAATGTATTGACCATATCGTGGCCAAAGATAACAATAAAATGAGTCAATGATGGTTCCCTCTAACTGGCAACCTGTTACAAATAAACTCCTACCTAATAGATAACACAAAAATCTTTCCTTTTCGGGTAATACATATTTTCATTTATTTTATTCCTTAAACTAAAAGTTTACATCGTGCTTAAGAATATTTCAGTAATGCGATGGCGGACGGCATTACGAAAGAATCCGGACAGCCCGGGAGAAAAACACGACCATCCACAGGTTGTTGACAAACCTTCTCTTTTGCACGACCAGGGAGAATCCCAACAGGAGCTCATCTTGAACTCACAGCGATCGCATTGATGAGAGGCTCTTGAGTAATTGTGCTCCGCATACAATACATACTTTACATGGCCCTTGCAATACATCGAAATTACAAAATAATCATTCATGAAGACGCCTTATTCCACACATCATAGAATCTGTTCTCATTACAAACGTAAACCTTGTAATTCCCTTTTGATGGATCCTGTGAAAGCCACAAAATTGCCGCCCTTGTTGGGAAGTGAAAGACTAAAACCTTTTTGTGATTTAGCGAGTCGACTCTTTGAATTCAGCCAGTGAAAAGAAATGATGCCTTAGAGACAGGTCGAAATAATTCGGCCTCTAAACGCGGCTTTAAGGATAAACCTTATGTCTCATTTGTCTAATCTCTTCTGGCCACCACTGATAAAGTAAACGTACCGCGTTAAAACTCATTTAAATAAATATTTCTTTCTTATTTACTGTCTCAACAAAACTGCGCTGTCATGCTCCATCCAAATATACTGAAAGGCTGTACATTGCAAAAGCGAATATTATAACATAAAACTGATTGAAGCTGAATATGGTTACAACACAACAAAAGCAAGGTCATGTGCCAAAATCAGGAATCATACGTGTTCTTTAAATTCCATCCCGTTTTCATCATCCTGCATTGTAGTCTATCGTTGGTTAGGTTAGATCTTTTGTAATATATTTTCACGCTTCCAGAGTCAAACATTCACATCATATGTATATCACCAACGCCGTGTTTTACAGTCTGAGTTAATGGTACTAGGGTCATTTTCACAAAACTTCTGTTTTTCTCTGTGAATACACTTTTTTCTCAATAGCTCAATCTGGTGGCGTCATTTATAGAGGAAAGTGCAAAGTGTTATGAAAGTGTTAAACCGAGTCAAAAAAATCAAAAGGACGCCACTTCAACGAGATCCTCTGTTAGGAATTCCAATATCATGTGGAAACGTTGATGAAGTGAGAATCTTATTAACTCTCAACTGTCATTGTAGCAAATTTCTGCGAGTGTCTGCTTTCGTCACGACCGTGCGATGATGGTGAACTTTTCTAGACTAATTTGAAATGAGACTTAATCAACTAAAGTAAACAACAATTGTATTCTTGTGTATGAAAAACACCACCACAGTAATATCCTGGATATGAATTCCGAAAGAGTGTCTCATTAACTCCAAGCTGCAGCGAACTGAGTTTCTTTATATATATATATATGTGTCAATTTTTGTAATGTTCTGTAGGAAAACGACTTTCTTTTACAGACATATGTCAATAGAATACAAACAAAGATGGACAACAATTGTGTTTCTATCATAGTGGTGATGTCGTCAGGCACACCAATGGAACCACTATCGAATATAGATTCTTTAGGTAAATAAATGCCTCGATAAACTTACGTCTACTCATAATATTTTGATGGTGTTGGTTTTGGGTGATCTTTAATTTTTATCTGAAGAAAATTCTGAAGCTACTTATATGCTAAAACAACTAACGAGGTTCAAAGATACATAAATACACCGCTTATTGTAAAACGCACGTTTGACTGTTAATTCAGATTTGCACACACGAAGGGAAATGAAGAAAGCATTACCTGTGGAATCGATGCTGCCGAGCTGAAAATCCACGCCAATGCAAGCATTATCTTCCCTCGTTTGTCAGCATCATTTAGGCTCAATGGGTAAAGAATAGCAAAGTATCTGTCTAAACTGATCACAACCAGGATGAAAGAAGAAAGATAAAATCCGAAGGCCCTGAAAAACATTAAAATACGACACATGGCGTCCCCTGCCTTCCAAGCAACTGTGATATGCCAGGCTGTCTCCAAAGGTAACATTATAAAAGTTACCAACAAGTCCGCTATAGACAGATGCATTATAAACAAATTTACTCTCGACTTTCTGTTCCTATTTCGAAAAAGCGTAATAAATACTGTCAAGTTTCCGATTGCCGCCACAAGAAACAGGCACGTATAAGCCACCACCGACACTAAGTTGTCGTCAGTAAATTGCATTTCCTTTGGTAGATTTGACAGGTTTTGCCAGAGACAACACCCCCCATCGGAGAAATTCTGATGGTACCATTTGTCTGGTGGTAACATGGAAGAGTTGCTCTGGTTCTCGCCGCCCGGAACATCTCCTGGATACAACATGGGCACACCTGGGTAAGTTTTCTTGTCTCAGTTGCTTGTCCTGTAATTCCTAGATTTGTTACTCTGCAATAAACATTCTGGACTCCGAAGCTCAGCAATGGAAGAGCCACATGTCGATAAGAAAACATAGCCAATTTTGTATGTTTTTTTTTTACACCTGAACTAGAAAAAGAGCGGTATTTCGAGAAAATGTACAAATACCATTCATTTTCCACGGCCGTGACACGTAGTTTCTTGTGTGAGCGCGGCTACACCGTTGCCACGATCCTGGCAGACGCACTATTGATCAGTTCTAAAGTCCAAATCGGGTTATAAGAGCCCTCTAGCGCGGCCTGGCCTCAGCCTATCACAACACACCCACCCTCCGATAAGCCACTCATACATGCGCGTTCTTAGACCACATTTCTATTGCGTGATCTGACAAGGCTCTCACTGCTTATAACGGTCCATTAATACATCCCGCTGGCTTCCAGTCAGCCGTTGGCATCGCTGGTAAAACATGAGCTCCTCGTGTCGCATAGATCTAGCTCTGCTGCAAACTTTAGGGTAGTAATGACTGGATTTTGTTGCACAGGCTATAATGTAGGTGAAAACACCACTTTAGCAAACTAATGTTCAATGTAATGTTCTAAGGAATTTTCAATCCGTACATCAACAAAGCCCTGGTATAAACCGCTTGACCTAAAAAAACCGTGGAATAGCCTATTGTATATGAAGATACTAACATATTCTGACAATAAACACCTTGACCTGTTCCCGAATGACATTTGGAGAAAGGCTTTAGCTCCCGTAACGACCATACGCGGCGATGAAGGGTAGGTACTTTGCCACGGCGGCAGTATATCAGAGGACGTTTACCTCTAATCCGTGTTGAATTGGTGGATCGACAAATGTGACGGTAATGTAAGGTTGAGACTGAGAGAAATGGCTGAGGGAATATGTCAGGTCTGTAAGGTCGGTTTTTCTGATTGGAACCCTCACTTACCGACATCATTACAGATAGGGCCATGAACTCAGTGGTAATGCTTGGGATTGTCTGTCAAAAGTGTCTGAAGTTTAAGACGGCCGAAGGTATTTAGGGAGAATTAACTTCTCAATTGATGTCGATGCCTCAACAAATATCCGACAGGGGCGATTTCTCCGACATACCACCAATCTAGTTCTGATAGGAACTGGACTTCTTTAATGAAGAAATACACCAAACTTACAGGCATTGACGTGCGTGCGATAAAATATTTACTGATCAAAGACAACAAATTTCCTCCTTCATTTTCTATAGTGACTTAGTGAAAAGTGCATAATGGTTTGCCTTCCGCGTTCGTTTACCCGTGGGCCACATTTGCACATTTTTACGACCAGACTTAGCCCGCCTTTCTCAGGGCGCAAAATTTACCACTTGCCAAGCAGGTAAATGTGTAAACTTACGAGTCGAAAAGTTGATCAGCAGCTTATAAATAGAAACTCATCCTGGTTTTGACACCGAAACAGTTAGTCATGTTGATCTCATACCAAACATAGAAAGTTGTACATTAAATATTAGAACCTCTAATTTCGCCAATTTCAATTATCCGTCCCGATGTCTATCACATCCACTCCTCGGCTGGCTGCTTACACAGTTGGTAACAATGACCATCAGCCTTTAAATGTATTCATTATTTAGAGCCGCTTTATTCCTTTGTGGACGATCCATATTGTGTTCCAATTGCATGACCTATGGATATGGCGTTGATAATAAACTTTCCCGAGGCAACAGACAATGCTGTGATCGTAAATGATGAAGGGTCATGAGTTTGACTGGTATTTCTTGTTTTGTGCCACCGACACCAACCAGAATCCAGACAGAGTAAATAATCATACCAAGGCGAAAGGGACGTCAGGCGCGGTTTGATTGAATCTTGGATTGATAAGCTTCAGTGGCCACATCACCATAACAAAACCCCCTTCAACCCGTCATCTGTGTACAATGGGAACTTGGCCTCATGCTTCGTGTGGTATTTACCGTGATGGGAAGCGGTAACGGTGCTAAATAACGACAACCTTGTCGGCCCAAAACACATCGTGCAACGGAACTGCGGTAATGCAGTGACCTTGGTGCGCCCTTTAGGGACGTCTGATGAAAGCTCTACGGGGCGCCAAGAAAGCCTAGATAGCATTCCCTGAACAGGTTGGGGATTTTGGCAATAAAACTCAAGCACTTCAAAGACTTTTGTGTGAGTTCGTGTACAGATAACGGAATTATTACCAGTGGGATCGCGTTCCGCTGACGTGCCCGAAAACTTGTAGGCCATGTAGATTGCATTTTGCGAAAGGGGACTGTCCAGTTTCGTCTTCGGTCTAATAACTAAATAAAATATAGCTGTCAGGAACGACGATGCCGGGGTTCAAGCCAGTAGGGATTGTGTGTAATGTTTCTTTCGTCACATCGGCACATATGCAGTATGTCATTACCTATGTAATGATTTTCATTCTGCTTTTCTTTTTATTGCGCTTTTTCGCAATTTGATTGCAATTTGTTACAAAAGTATACATTGCAGGGAAGCAATAAGACCAGATTCCTGATTAGGACGTCAAACTACGTCGCGTAGCATATTTAGACGACTCAAATTCGAATTTATTCTTTCCGTATGACATCACGTTCGGTTCCGGTTAGTTGCTAGTTAATTGCATTCTGTTTCTTTCTAAATAACACAAAGGCAACGGTTGTTACATATGCAAGATTTCAGGCCCATCGAATCGAGGGTTTTGAAGAAAATGCCTAAATTTTTTATCAACCCAACATGGCGGCTAGGCCACATGGCCTGGGACACCCAACTTTTTACTCACGAAGCACAGTTCCCAGGCCTACCATCTGTCTGAATTTCACGCATTTCTGCTTTGGACAAATGGTGATCTTCTGGGCATGTACTACTTCCGGTTTGATAACGTCATTTCGGGTTTTGTAAAATTTGTTTCCATGCCTTGGGATGATGTTAGGTCTTAAGACTGCGACTCTGGCTTCATAGTTTATGGAGTTATACCCACTATCTGTGTTGATGACGTCACGACTGCTATCTCAAAATTTCCATATCTGACTCGACCTCCAAAACTGCATTAGGTAGGTCTATTTGTAGGACATCATTTGTACAAGTGTAGAAATTATTAGCAAAAACGAATTTTTCGATCACATAACATATTCATACTTCAGCCAGCTTGTACAATTTTCGACGCAGAAAGCTTCCGTTATCACCATGAATGTAACTAGGCTTTGTGCAACTACTTTTTGAATTTCAGCTCAATCGCATAAGCCGTTCTGGAGAAGATGTTTAAATGTTTTCATTAAAATCCAATAAGGCTGCCAAGTTACATCATCAAAAGTTTCCAAAAGTAAAGTTGCAAAACTTTCTGGTCTGTAACTAAAACATACTGAAGTTTCATAACCGTGCAACTTGCCGTTTTCTCTATAAACGCGGGACAAAATCGTGAAGAATAATAATAATAAATATAGCTGTCAAGGACAGCGATACCGGGGTTCAAACCAGTAGGATTTGTATGTGCATGCCTTCATCGTTTCTTTGGTCACGCTGGCGCATGTACAGTAGATGGGAATCCCTGTGCACTGCGAGGTTTCAATGTTTACATCTGTAACAGTTTCCATTCACGTGTCCTGGAGATATAGGGGAAAATTGCTCCTTGTAGCATTCTGATAGCAATTTAAGGCAAAAATATACATCGCAGGAAATAAATATGACCAGATTCGTGATCAGGACGTCAAACTACATAGGGTAGCCTGTTTAGAAGACTCAAATTCTAAATTTTTGCTTTCACATGATCTCACTTCGTGTTCTGTTATTTGCTCAAATATTGCATTCTGTTTCGGTCAACATAATTCTTTGGCAACAGTTGTTACATGTAGGAAATTTCAGGTCAATCGGATTCGGGGTTCGGAAGAAAATGTCCTTCAAAACCTTCAGAACCAACCCAATGTGGCGGGTAGGCCACGTGACCTAGGACACCCAAACTTTTATCCACAAAAGACAGTCAGGCCTACTTCCTACTTAAACTTCACCCATTTCTGCCCAGCCACTTAAACCGCACAAGTTTTTCAATTTTGAAAATGGTGATTTTTTGGCATATACTACTTCCAGCTTGATGACGTCATTTCCGCCTGGTAGAATTTGTTTCCATGAGATCATGTTAGGACCTTAAACTGCGACTCTGGCTTCAATGGTTATGGAGGTATACTCATTTTCAGTCTTGATGACGTCGCTTTCGGTTTCCCAAATTTTCCATATCTGACTCGACCTCCAAAAGTTCATCAGGTAGGACTATTTGTAGGACATCATGGGTACAAGTGTAGAAATTATTAGCAAAAACGAATTTTTCGATCACATAACATATTCACCCTTCAGCCAGCTTGTACAATTTTCGACGCAGAAAGTTTTCGTTATCACCATGAATGTAACTAGGCTTTGTGCAACTACAGTTTGAATTTTATCTCACTCGCATCAGCCGTCCTGGAGAAGAAGATTTTCTTAGATTTTGATCAAACTCCAATCCAATGGCCGCCAAGTGACGGCACCATATCTGCCCAAAAGATTCGATACAACACTTCAAGTCATACAAACAAATATACTAAAATTTCATAAACTTTGGCCCAACCGTTTTCGCTGGAAACGCGTCACAGTTTTTCCAAAAATAATAAAAGCAAATAATCCTAAAGCCTAAATGGCTTGAACTGCAACATCATGCCGAAGACCCGAGACATGACACCCCACCCAGTCACATTATACTGACACCGGGTCGACAAGTCCTGTTTCCTTGCTCTAACCTCTCAATGCTGAGCGCCAACCATTTTTAAAATTTTTGGTATGACTCGACCCAGGCTTCAGTCTGGATCTCCTCGAGGCGGACGCTCTAACCGCTCGACCACCGAGGGGACCTAATCCGAAAGAAAACAATAGGGATTCAAGCATGAATGGTTTGAACCTCTAATAAATAACTACCTAAATAAAACAATAGTTAAATAAATAAACGCAGTGGACTATTATGAATATTTTGCGGTAAGTACGCGCAAACTGTACGGTTTTTGTAGACAACACTTATATAATAACAAAAGAGAAATAACAGCCTTTGTTACTTCTATATCCCGAATTTACTTTACAAACTTGTGAGATGCCAGACAATTCACTGACTTCACTGAGTAGGTAAACCGTCAAGTCGATGACTACAATTTTGGTAAATATGCCGCAATGATTTCACGGTCACCATGGTTCGATCGGATTCAAGACTTAATGGTTTCAATGCAGTCAGCAGTTTTACCCCTTGATTATGTTTTATTCCTGGTCCCCATTATAGATGGAATCTTAATGATATTGCTTCGGAAACACTCTGTCCAGTAAAAGTGTTTCGATAATGAATTTTTTAAGCACGAACTTGTTTGACCAAGACTAGTTATGAATATAATCAAGTATAAAATTTCATGCAGTTCGCTTGACGACATTCTATGATATTCCAAGTTTGTTGAGAGATTAAGGCTTTGACACTCCCTGAAATGACATGTCGACCATAAAGTAAGATTCTATTAGGATTTCTTTCCTTCAATGTATTTTACTGTTGTAATACATTGCAATGTCACTGAGCTAGACTACGCTAGCCAAATGCAGCCTATAGAGGTCAATGAAAAGAACTGATTTCTCATAATGGGATTGATCGTGTATGAGGGATAATGAAGGTTTGTGGATCATATCATGAAGGCCAGATCTTTTCTTGTCAGTGTGTAGAGGAAATAATTCAGTTTACGTCTGTCGGCAAAGATGACGAATGACAAGTTATCATTAGGGCGGCATTACCTTTATTTTTCTCTTGATGTGACGGTGGCAAGTCAACAGTTAAATGGTCAACATTTCTGTCAGTAC
This sequence comes from Acanthopleura granulata, assembly GCA_016165875.1. Lineage (NCBI taxonomy): Eukaryota > Metazoa > Mollusca > Polyplacophora > Chitonida > Chitonidae > Acanthopleura > Acanthopleura granulata. The sequence continues at coordinate 1,872,201 of JABBOT010000005.1, forward strand.
CCATGATGCACACGTTGAACACACCAAAACCACACATGCAGACCTCGACACACTTTTCCTGGATCAGTGGAGTCCAATGGAGGATTGCTGTTAGTACGTATTCTTCCGTCAGTAAGATTTATCCAGTGGTATTTATCTTGTGTGCAGAAATTGGGAAGCTCACTTAAGTGATCCAGATTTTTGCAATATTTGCTTACTCAATGGGACACTGGAGTTCAGTCCTCAGTGAGGTTATGTCCAGAACCCCTGGAACTGGCAGGACAGGTGTTCCATGACAGGAAAGGCTGCATCTGACATCTGCCTCATTCTTTCCAGCTTAGCGACAGAACGGAGTTCCAGGTTAGTAATTATAACGAGTTAGAGCGCTTAATATTGAAGACAAGCTGGTCATCCAATCCCCAAACTAGAGACAGGGCAAATACTGGTCAATCCGACCCGAGAATATTGTGTTCGTGAAACACTTTAAACTTATCGGCGTTAATAACAAAATTACTAAATTACAAAACTACGACTTGGTGACTTGTGACGAAAGCCACGTTAAGCAAACAAATACCCAGCAAACAACTTAATGTACATTGTAGCACTGCTAGCAGAAAAGAAAACCTTTTGCGAAATAGATCAAGATGGAAAACCCCAAGGAACACTTGTGTAGCTAAGATCTGTGTTTTTTTTTTGTTGCCTTTATTGTTAAGTGAGGGTTGATAGAAACTATGTTGCGGTGGAATTCTGCGATGATGTTGCGGCGGTATTCAGGGGAAAGAAAGCGGTTCACTTATTTAAATGTGCAGTAATGCAATAGATTGGGGTGGACCAGGAAATGAAGCCAAACACAGTGAACGGAATAACTTATTTACATTAGCCTGATGCACGGCCTTGAAACATGCCATGGAAACGATTTTCCTTCGGTCTATGCATAAGCATCCATGCATGATTAGGTTTTACGTGTTATGTAACAATTTTTTTATTCACAGGACGACGTGTAGTCCCAGGATGAAGCTAATAATATACATGAACACAACTGAAGACAATGCATTTAATAATGGCATTCGCGATGTTAGTCAGATGCCGAAGTTTGTGAATTTATGGTAACACGTCTAGGCGTCGAAACAGACATTCAGATACCAGACGTCAACACAAATGAGTGTTCCGGGTCAGTAATCGCAAGATAACGTTGAGCACACACCACGAAAAATTTAAGAAAAGGTATATTGTATAAAAATATGACGGATGCATACAGAGAAATACATTGAACACTTTTCAACATTCATGGATAAGGTGAGTGCGCTGACAACATACCAGTTTTTTTTGTACCAAATGTAATGTTAGCTATGTAAAAGAAATTTGTATTTTTATATGTTACTTCAAAAGTAGTGTACATTTGACAAATCGACTCCAACAGTTCAGCAGTGGATGGCATTCCAACGTTCTTGTCAAAATCATCCTTTGCAAAATAACAAATATGCAGTTTTGGCTTTCAGCTCGTATACGGACCGATTACGCTAAGTTAAATAATGTTTTATTGGATTAACATAGAAATGACAGGTATAAATAGAAATCTTTGTATGTATGTTGCTCCAAATCATTTTTAGTTGAGAAGAAACTGTGCGTGATAGGGTAGAGTTACAGGACTTAGAACATTTATTCACTTATTCATGTATTTGTCTGAGATATAAAGTCATTGCAAATGATATTTCACTTCCCCACCTCCTATCAGGTTTACAGATTTGCCCTGCAAAAATCACGGGCAGCTGTTCCTTGATTTCATGGAAAGAGTGAGCAATGGGAGGTTCTGGAGATATCTGTTGGGGGTAATGCCTGTCCGGGGTGATAACGTTCAGATGATTACATGTACCTCTGCCAGGGGACATGCGGTCAGACTGGGCTTCATAATTTCGAGTTTTATAACTGTAATACCTTCTCTTATCCACACACTTCACGACTGTGCCGAAATCTGTTTGAATAGGACAAAGTGAACTGTAGTATACATTTTATTTCATTCTATTAATTACACGGAATGATCAAAAAGTACCAATGGCACTCAGATTGCAAGTGCACGTAAACGCGTATATATTGACCACAAAGTATAATGCTTTGTTTTTTTTAAAGAGAAGTGAGCGTTATGTTCACACTAGACATGGATTATAGCACATATGAAATTATGAAGTAGTGCAAGTAGTGTGTGCGGCAACCTTTGGACACCTTTATGCGAATAATTTAGTCTTTAAGTCTCAGATCTCACGAAACGATGCATTAGTTAATTGCAGTTAGTATCCTGCTCCTTTCTCAGTGCATTCTCAGTCGCATTCTTCATTGAAACTCGCAATATGATAAATTATGAGAAAATCCCTCGCCTATTCTCTTCTTAGATTACAGGCAGATGTTATGTAATATAACTCTATAGACAAGATACATGGCTGACAACGGTATATTTTATGAGTTTAACAATACGTAGTCTGGCCGTGCGTCACGAGCTGTCAAATCCTCCTTTGTTCTGGCCAGGACATGAGTTATATCATGTCTGGGCGATGTATAAATGCTCGTAATTCATAAGGTATTTGCTCTAACGTCAGAGAAAAGGGTCTCGAAAAAACTATGCAGGTGATGGATTGAGTTTCAGCCCAGGGGATTTGACAGATGCCTTTTTCAGTCTAATTTGTAATATATATGGTTGCCAATAGGGTCCTGTCCTTCGCCGAGTGTACCTTTTCCCGAATCTCTCCCGAACAGAAGTCTAAGTGAAAGTCTCATTAACTTTCTCGGTTCATCACAAACTACACAAAATCATGTTATAAATATATCAGTACATTCTCGTTATCAGTGTAATGTATAACGCTGCCATTATTTAAGAGAAACATTAAGAAACATAAAACGGACAAAGTACTTGAAAGTTAGTAAAGATCATTCTGTATATATTGTCATTTGCCGAGTCTTCCACCTTGAGCTTGGACCAATATGAATGTAATCACCAGAAAAAGTGTAATTATAACCTTTGTTTGTTAAATGCTGTACAGACAATAAACTATGCTTGTTATTATACACCTGTTATGTTTGCCCTTTTCACCTCCACACCTTTGGACTGCATCCGGTCTGATGTTACTGCGCAGTCCGTCCTTCAGCACATATCGGTATCTTCCTTCCAGGTTCACGGTCGTTTTCTACACTCTCATCACACTGACAATCGCAGCCGGATATGGAATGGGAGAATAATCATAATGTCCTCACGTCTTAAGGACAAGCCAGTGTTGTTCGAGCCATGTGAGTTGACGACGCTGAGAGGCATTGCCGTTAACACGCATTATTGGAGGAGAGTATATTGCCTGGTGGTCCTCTAGAGAACCATAGCAATACACAGATAAAGCGAGCATTGTGTAGAACCACCTGGAAAACATCTGTCTGAACCGGTTTAGTGCCGTAAGAGCTTCGATCTTATAAATATAAAATCCCAAGCATTATCTTTCTTTAAAATGTGCTTCTTTAAGAAGACAGATGTCTTTACTATATACCGTGAACGTCATAGTCTAATTATCAATGAGGACTTTCGATATACATGCAGGGTCATGTAGGCCTTGGTGAAGACGCCCATCTACAACTTGTCACCCTGTTGCTATTAACTAGCAATTCTGAACGGAACTCTATCCAGTTGGTTAGTTTTATAGCTAGATCATTTGTATTTGCACATTTATTTATTTATTTATTTGATTGGTGTTTTACGCCGTACTCAAGAACATTTCACATATACTACGGCTAGCATTATGGTAAGGGGAAACCGGGCATAGCCCGGGGGAAAGCCACAACCATCCGCAGGTTGCTGGCAGACCTTCGCACGTAAAGCCGGAGAGGAAGCCAGTATGAGTTGGCTAGAACTCACAGCGACCGCATTGGTGGCAGGCTTCGGATCATTGTGCTGCGATAGTGCTCTAACCGACTGAGCCGCGGAGGCCGTTTTGCCCATTTTACCGGTGCTGTATTTCTGCTAATTTGCCATGGTGATTGGTCGATATCTTTCTGTGACGAAACTCATCGTTCTGCTTCGGGGTACAATCGTGTGCTGAAGCATATCATGCGCTCATTTCATCTGGTTATTCTATACAGACTGATCAGGCTGTAGCGTCTGTAGAGAACATCAAACAATCTACAGTATTCATAATTAACTAAATGTCCAAAGGCAATCTCAGAATAGTTTGCGCAGATATGCTATTATGGACCCAAGACCGGACTGCTTTCAGCGTTTTATAAACCACACCCTGTTTCGCTAGAGAGAGCGTTTACAACTGCCTTTCAAAAGAATTTCAGAAACTTGGCTTTCAGTTAACTTTTCAGCTGATTGGAACTCTGCATGCTGTTGTGGCAAATAAGAAAATTCACGGGGAAACATAACGCTAGGGAGACTTATCGCTATCTGTAATCATTAACATGTACGCTAAGTGCAACGGTAAAGTTAGCGTAAATGGATCCAATACTGTCGGTATTCGGAGGCATCCAAGAAAAACCACATGTACTGTTATAAAATTCCTATCTTTGCTTTTTCCTGCATTGTTTTGTCCCTTTTTCTTTCTTGAAAGTCAAATGGGTAAGTGCATATGTAATCCCGGAAAATCTGTGTTTTTTATACTGTTCTTGACGTGAAAAGAGAAAACATTATTCTGTTTTTGCGTTTTCATATGATGATGGGATGTTAGACTAATGGCATCCGCGCGAAATTCCCTTGCCATTTTCCATAAGATTGCGTGATGGTAAGAATGTTGTTCAACACCAATTAAACAATAAAAAAGAACCAAGAACTCCGTTCTATTACAGGTTGTTTGGACCAGCCTATATGACATGCCAGAAAACCACACAGATATATATATATATATATATATATATATATATATATATATCTATATATATATATATATCCAATATATATTCAACACAATTCAAATGATTTGTGTTGAGCCTCAGATTCTCAGTCATTCCACAGATAGCGTGCGTACCAGGTCAGCTTTGGATGATGCAAAGCATGATTAATATTTACTGGCAAGTTAACAGGCAACCTGAAGGCATTTCTTGTATCCAAGGGATTCCAAGAATGTAAGCGCTTGCAATGTGGTAGATCAAGGCACACTATGACACGTTTTCTTACCTTGCGGTAGGAGACTTGTATGACAAAGTATGGATCTTCAAAGTGTGGACATTAGAGCGCCGTAGGTACTGTATGTCACACACGCACATCTTTCGGATATCGTTAGAAATTATGACTGTGACAATACTCACCGGTATATATATATGAACTTTGGACCTTAGGTATTGTTTCGGCCTACAAAGTAAATTCCCTGCACGCTGATAAAGAAAGTATGATATAAGAAAACAGTGAACAAAGGATACATTTATAAATATTGTTATTAATATACTCTGACATGAGGTTTTGTCACATTTGCCTTTGCTCACTCGTACATTAGGCACAGATACCTCACTTCGTATTTGCTTTGTTTGTCTCGTCTTTAATGCCTCGATTATCGATATGTAAAAGCTGAAATAATATGCAGGCTGACCGGTAAAATAATGAAGAAATTAAAAAAAAATGATATAGACTGTTGTTGAACGGTGTTCTTGTACTCAAAAATCTTTCATTTACAACAAGAGCTTTTACTATTATGGGTGGGGGACCAGAGTGACATGGTTAAAGTTTGCAGAATATTTCGGGACAATATTCAACACCATATTCGCCAGAATTCAGATTGTGCACTTGCGAATATGGAGCTAAATGTTATATTGCAGCATTGTGCCAACTTTACTTTTTAAAGCAACAATCAGATGGTTACAGGTACATATTGTACGGGAATGTTACATGTATAAGAGCGTGCTATTCAGGTAGTTAACATTCATTCTTACTGCAAATCTACAATGTTGCAAACATAAGATATATTTTCACATTTCAAACCAGTTTTAATGGTGTCCAAAATAAACCTGAAATGTGTGTTTTTTAAAACTATAACCGTCCCTAGAGGTACATTTTTCTGGTCAGTTAACATAATGTCCAAGTCCTAAAGGTCCTTGAGTGAATATTGATCAAGTCAGCAACTTGTCACAGTGTTACAGGCCATTTCGTTTGCAGCATAACCCAGACTGTACATGTATGTAAAGGTGCATAGCTGTGGTCAGGAAACCAGGAGTCACAAGAGATTCAACGCAAGTCGCACACTTCCAGTAATGGGTAATAAAGGACAGCATCTTGTTTTCTCTTGTTCAATGCCATTTCATACCTTCTCCAACATGCCTGGATATCAAAAATGTCCTCTAAAATTCATTTTACGAGGAAGATATCTGACTGAAACTCATAATTTTATAGATAGAAAACGTACAGAGCAAGTCGTACTGGAAAGGCGATTAAACGACAATAGGTTGTTCATTCGCAATATTGAGCGCAATCTCAAACCGTATCCAACTTACTATGGTGTCAAGAATGTCTTCTTGTGCAATTGACTTATAACTGACCTTATAATACAATTTTAAGGTTAGGAAACACACAGAGAAAGGCGTAGACGCCCTAAAAAGGGGATTAAATTACAGTCTGCTGTTCATTCTTAATATTAAATGCCTTAATCTTAGACCGTCTCAAACGTGCCCTGGTGTCAAAAATGTCCTCTAAAAAGTAATTTTACGAGAAAGATACCTGACTAAAAGCTACATTTCTATAGTCAAAAAACATACAGTGCAAGTCGCAGCCGCCCTGGAAAGGCCATTAAACGACAGTTTGGTGTTCAATCTGAACATTTGATGCCATCAGACCGTCTGCTAATTGATACTGTGTTAAAAATGCGTTTTCAAAAATGCAATTGACCTACTAATTGCGGCCTGCACTGTATCTGTTCTGGCCCGAAAAGTATAATATTAAGTCAGTTATAAAATAAACAAATTGCGTTTGTGAGAAGACATTTCTGACAGAGTAGCTATTAACAGACGGTCTAAGATGGCAATAATTATTGAGAATGAATAACATACTATCGTTTAATCCCCTTTTTGGGGCGTCTGTGCCTTGCACTGTATGTCTTCTGACCCTAAAATTGTACAATAAGACCAGTTATAAAATAGGTTAGTTGCATTTTGGAGAAGGCACATTTGACACAGTAGTAAGTAACAGACGGTCTAAGATGACATTGAATATTACGACTGAACAACACACTGTCGCTTAATACCCCTTTCAGAGCGTCGGCGACTTGCGCTGTATGTTTTCTGACCCTAAAATTGTACAATAAGCCCAGTTATAAAATAAGTAAATTGCATTTTTGAGAGGGCATTTCTGAAACCGTAGCAAGTTGGAGACGGTCTAAAATGGCGTTGAATGTTACGAATGAACAACACATTGCCGTTTAATCGCCTTTCCACGCCGCCTGTGACTTGCTTTGTATGTTATCTGTCTATAACATTATTCCTTTCAGTCAGGTATCTTCCTCATAAAATGAATTTCAGAGAACATTTCTGATACCCAGGCATGTTGGAGACTAGGTAAAAGAGTAAACAAGATGCTGTCCTTTATTGCCTATTTCTGGACGTGTGCGATTTGCGTTGAATCTGTTGTGACTCTATGTTTTCTGGTCACAACTATGCACCTTTATGTATATGTACAGTTTGAGTTATGTTGCAAACGGAATTGCCCTTGACACTGTGGGAAGTTGATGACTTGATCAATACTGACTCCAGGAACTTTAGGACTTGGACTGTATGTTAACTGACCATAGAACAGCCATTTCAAGAAGGTATTTTGGACACCATTAAAACACGATCGAAACTTATGTTTGCAACATTGCAGGTTTGCAGTAAGAATAAAATTTGTGCCTCTTTGGATGAGCTGTTAACTACCTGAATAGCACACTCTTATTCATGTAATATTCATGTACAATATGTACCTATAACCATCTGAATGTTGTTTACAAAATGACGTTGGCACAATACGGCAATACAACATTCGCAGCTGCACGAGGTGCCTTCTGGCGAATATGGTGTTGAATGTCGTGGTGGAATGTTGTACCAACTTTACCGAGCTCCAGCCGGTATAACGGAGGACTCTCTCAACATGCGACGCGAAACCCCGCTGAGCGAGCTCAAGGTAGAAAGCCATTCGTACAAGTTGAAAGTAAGCCATCTAATTAAAATCTTTTGTAAGACCATCGAATTGGCATACGGGCATTTAACACAGCTTTCTGTCACCAATAGCCCAAGTAGGGCCAGGGCATCGGTGTCTCGAGTAGATCTTATTCGAGACTAGGACTGAACCAAGGTTTTGTGTTTGGCCTCACCAGAATGACAACATCATAACTAACATGCAATGCCCATATTGACCACCCGTCTTTTGTATGGCAGTTTACGTGATGGAAGTGTTAATGGTTTGGATCTTAAATTTGTCTGTCCCAACTGACGTTGGGAACAGAATGCATGGTTTGCAGGTAAGGATCCACTCTTTTTAGTGCGTTCAAAGAAAATGTTTCCAAATATGTTGCCAAGAACCATTTACATATATATGTCAGTCTGCTGAATATTTAAGCTGATGCTTCAGTCAAAAGGTTTGTCACATCTGTGCTGAAGGGAAATGTTCCTCTCTAATACCGGATGGGTTTCTGTTAAATGAACTACATTTCATTACGGGTTCAAACCGCAATGAAACAGACAAATAATGTTAGGGCGTGATCCGTATGCACCACGGTGATTCATTTGACACGAGTAATTGTATATCATCTGGATTCTTGTCCTCTCCTGGTGTTTACCATGTTCGAGATGTGCCGGGCCGAGCGATATGCGTTGGCAATTGTCGATTTATCTCTAAATTATACCTGGTTGTGTTTCACGGCCATGACAAGCTATACAGCCTTATATATCGAGAGCAATGGCTTTTCAGCTCCGCCTCAGGATCAACGGTATATCTGGATGGACGAGGACTGGCCTGCTGACTCAGGCAAGGGTGCCATCTGACTGGGCAGAAAATCGACATTGACTATTTTATAGACACGAAGTGAATGGAAAATTGTTACTTGCACTTCGGACAAGATGTGAGACAGCCACATTTTGGCGGGAGGAGCTGAACATCTGATTGTGTGTTTTGATAGGAACATAAAAGCCATAGTGTGACAAAAGCGTATCAATGTATCGCTGTCTTTGCTGTGACAACTTTGCTGTGTGTGGCCTTAAATACATGGGCTAGGTCGACGATATACGACACGACACAAACATTTCATGGAAAAAGTATGAAAGGGCGATGAAATGCATATACACGTTCAGTTGCCATTTAGCTAATGAGAATATGCTTGAAACTTAACTATATGCAGTCTATTCACACTTGGCCTTGTCAAAGATGACAAGCTCCGCCTAACGGGAGGTGATTACTGAAAAAACAGAAGTGGGAGGCTCACAACTGACTATTTGTACACATATGTAGAAACACTTGGTCGTACATCATCAACTGTAAGAAGTACATATACCTTTCGAGAAACAGATGCCAACTGTCTTACCCATATCCCGTCCGCTTCCACCCGGCAAAACACTCGAGGCTTTCTCACATTTCTTTTCTGGCGTATCTTGATAACTTCGCCTCAGGTTTGAGTGGTTTTATTCTGTCAAGAATTTTCTTTGCTTCTCCGTCTAGATTACGTTTAGATGTCCTTCAAGGTTAATCATAACCTTATAAGCAGAAACGCAATTTGGTTTTACACTGGAACAGTTAGTAACACTGATCCGATATGAAATGTAGAATGTCATCCATCACAAACTCCTTCATCGCCATCATCGTTTCGTTCCGCGTGATGGATGATCAGTGAATCATTTCATGAATTTCAACTATCCCTCTAGATATTTATCTGAAACTTGCCATGACTGGCTGCATATACACCTAACAATAACCCCTTAGGCTGTGGAAGTATTCATTTTGTAAGCCGCCAGATTCCTGTACCACACTGTGCTTCACTCCATTGAATTAAAGATATGCCACTGATAATAAAATTGTCCGAGACAGCAGACTATGCCGTGACCCCAAAGAATAACGGCCAAATGATTTTCACCAACATGTCTTGTTTTGTGCCATCGACACCAACAAGAATCCAGGCACAGTAAACAACCATACCAATGCCAAGCAAATGGCGTGCGCTGTATGATTAAATCATGCACCGACAAGCTTCAATGCCAACATCACCATGACAAAACCCTAAGCCCTTGTAATCTGTCATCTTTCTACACAGAGAACCTGGCCTCATGCCTCATGTGGTATTCACGGTGTTGACAGAGGTATTAGTACTAATAATGACAACCTTTAGGTCACAAACACACTGTGGAACAGAACAACAGAAAAACGCGACAACTGTGGTAATGCCATTTAGGGACGTCTGATTAAAGGTAGACGGGGCGCCAAGAAAGAACCAATGGCATTCGTTAGACACGCAGTGGATATAGGCGATAAATCTCAAAGACATCAAAGACTTTTGCGTTCCTGTCCAGATAACGGGATTATGACCACTGCAATCGCGTTCCACTGACTTGCGACGGGATTCATATTTTGGCAAAGTGCTCTCCAGTTTCCTCTTCGGATTCGTCACTAAGCACAATGCTTGAGCACAGCGTAAAACTACAAAGACTACTTTCCAGTAAAAACGTGCAAACAGATTTTTCTTCTCCTTGATATCATACATAGTGACAAAAGAGACATAAAAGGCTGTGTTTCTTAGATACTTCTAAATTACACCACGGAATTGTGAGTTGGCCGATAACTTACTGAATTTACTCAGCGGGTAGATCGTCAAGTCGATGAATACAATTTTGGTGAACGTGTCTTAATAACTGCGCAATCGGCATGGTTAGATTGGATTAAAAGTTTAATAGTTCAAGTTTAATAGTTTAAAAGTTCAATGCAGCCATCTGTTTTACGCCTTGGCCATGTTTCACTCCAGGTCGATATTACAGACGGAACGTCATTAGCATTTCTTCTCAAAAACTCTGTCAAGCAAAAGTGACTCCACAATGAACACTGAACCATGACGTTATCTGAGCATCAATAGATCAAATACAATCAAGTATAAAATTTCGTACAGTTCGCTTAGCTAAATTATATGATATTCCAAGTTTATTGAATGGTTAAGCCTTAGATAACCTCTCAAGTCAGAGACTACAATGGAAAATTTGAGTAGGATTTGTTTCCGTCAATATTTCGGAAGTGCTGAAATATATTGCAATATCAATGGTCGCGCGCTGAACTGCAGTAGCCAAAACAAAACCTTTAAAGGTCAACGAAAAGTGTTCAGTATGCCAGTCCTGACAATGGAATTGATCGTGTATGAGCAATAATGAAGGTTTGTGGATCGTATCAAGAAGGCTTGATCTTTTTTCTCAGTGGCTAGAGGGCACAACTCAGTTTACGTCTGCCCGCAAACATGAAGGATAAGTTATCAACTGGCAAACCAGACATTTCATCTTGAAAGGCTGGATCTGAGATCTGATTCATTGTGCTGCTTAGCTTTTAGAAATACAATTCTGTACTCATAAGCTTAGTGATCTGGAACTCGGTTTGTCAATGCTGTATGCTACAAAAAATGTTTCCTTAATTTCTCATGTAATCCTGTATTTGTATCATCTACATATAGTCTCGTATTACCAGACTCGAATTCTTGGCATGAAAATGGGCGTTCTGGGTCATTAATCGCAAGAGCAGTTTCCAAAACGACCAATAACACGAAGACTTATTAAAGAAAGTGTATGTACATGTATATAAAATAAAAATAGGATGGATTCATAGAAAGAGAAGCAGTCAACAATCCCTCATAGCGAACGGAAAAACTTTTAGACATCAAACGGACGCAAGCGATTCTACTTCTTACTGTGGATATGTACATGTGCATGATTAAATAGGTTTTACATCGTACTTTTTTCAGTCACAGGATGACGAGGAGTCCTAGTATTAATGATTATGGCTCAACGCCCCATTGAAAATGAGGTAGTCCTAAAATGAGTGAGTGCTTGGGGTTTAACGTCGCACTTAACAGCATTTCAGTCATTTCAGTCATGAAACAACGAGTCCATCTGGTGTGTGCATAGAGTGTATCTTCTTGTGGCAGGGCGTCCATGTCCAAGTGCTGATGCCACTGGAACATTATGCCGAAGACACCAGACATGACGCCCCACTCGGTCACATTATGGTGACACCGTGCTGATCAGTCCTGCTTCCTTGCTCTAATCTCTCGATGCTGAGCGCCAAGAAAGGCAGCTACTGCTACCATTTCTAAAGTCTTTGGTATGACCCGACCCGGGCTTGAACCTTCGTTTTCTTTCAAATGTTGGAGAGATATATAAAACAGATTTTTATTTTTAAGGTCTTGCTTTCAGGTCAGTAGTTTGGTAGAGTAACATATATGTGTTCTTTCGGCATATCCAGAAAATGTTATATATGTTTCTCTTAAATCACTTACAGTTGAGAAGAAACAGTGCGTGATAGGATTAATTCAATTTAATTCATTTATCATTCTCATCTCACAGAGATTTAGCCCAGTTCCAAAATATATTTTACTGCCACAACTCCGATCAGTTTTACAGATTTGCAGTGGCCAAACCACAAGTGTTTGGGAATCACAACATTAACAACGTTTTGGCGTTGTGTCGTCGTCAACACCAGGGGATAAGTGAACAAAGCAGCAGCAGGAAGGGTGATTGGACTTTTTATTGGAAGCCGCCCCGCCCACAATGGAGCCATGTTCCGATATCTTCTGCTGAACATCAAGCCACATGGTGTTCACGTACGTAAACTTCTGCCAATTATCTGTGTAGACAGACACTCTTTCAAATTCACAACATATAAGAGAGGAATAAGGGACGGCCCATCACCCCAGCCGACCCGATCTTTCCATTTAGATACCCAGGCTATTACTGATACGCTGATGCAATCAACATGCCAAAGGGACATAACACATGCAAGTGGCTCACCTAAAGCTCAACAGAGCTCTGCGGTAAAAGCTGCCTTGGTGGTTTCTTCTTTACCTGACAATTCTTCATAAGGGCTCATGCACACAGCCTTGCCGAATTTGTGGCGTCGGCGTTACTAACAAACAAAGGCTCTCCCTCGCGTGCGGGTAACAAAATGCGTGGCGGTGTGATAAGAGGGCAGTGCAGAAAGAATTTGCACGTCTGGCCGCCATTGAAATTCCCATTTAAAGACATTGCTACGTGTGATATCCATCCAGCAGCAAGATGACAACTATGGATGACTTGACTGATGAGATTCTTGCAGAGTACGAACCTGGGTATATTCTCGATGAGCCTATTCCGGAATACGCCGAAAACCGCCTCTATCGGCCGTTGAGACCACAACGGCCATTCATCGGAATAGATCCCTCCCCTGGTCCAGCCCCAGGCTCAAGACTGGGTTGAGATTCTGAACTACGCCAAAGACGAGTTTGAAGTCGACGGCGCCACAGCGGTCTTCTCCACCTGGCGGGTGGAAACGGAGGACCCACTCGACATCGACGATATTAAAATCGGTGATGGTATACATGCTAGAGCCGGCCCACTGGCCTTGGACGCTGTCGGACGAGAGGGCGGCTCAGCTTCTCACCGCGCTTCCCGGGGGTGGTGGGGGTGGGGGTTGGGGAGTCGTTACTCTGGATCAAGTTCCCGAGTGAGCGGAATCAATGCGACTGGGTTGTTGAAGACATGTGTGACCCAGTCCTTGCTGAGAGTAAAAATGGGCACGGTGTCATCGAGATCACGAAGGATACCAAACCAGGCACTCTGATTGGAATCGACAGCGTCTTCTATCAGAACGCCTACCCAATCACCGCTTTTGTGTATGAGGTCTACCCTGTCAGAGACGCAGACCCTGCCAACCTTGCTCGGCTATGAAATGGCGATCTAAACTGTGTTACCCAGAGAGTCGTGGAGTACTTCGAGGGCCCCTTGAGGGGTCATGGGCTGAGTGCAGCTACACGGATCAAAGTCAAAGAGTCGAAGGAGAGGGTGTATGAAACGGGCCCTGCGGTCGATGATGTGTCTGAACTGGACAGGGTCATTAAAAGGGACATTGCCGGCGAGGACATCTACGACAGTAGGAAGTACAAGGGTTGGCATAGACCAGTAGAGCTCATCTGCCACAATGGCCACGCTTGGACCAAAGATCTCCACTTCCCCCAAAGCAGAAAGGCCCACATCTATGAGGGCGACGTCTGGCAGGCCATCCGGCAAGCTGCCCACGGCGAGCCCCTAGATGTCTGGCTGTTGAGTGGACAAGACAGGCAACTCGGTGTGGACCAGATCTTTCTACAGGATGGCCTCACCTACAGGACACATTGGGCTCACGAGAGGTTCCAAGCTATCTGTACCAAGCTAGGTAACCCGGAACTGGCCGGGAGAGCCTTCGGCGGAATCACGCGGCCAGCATGGCCAAAGAAAAGAATGGCTGGAAGCCAACCCCAGCCAATCTGTTCGACGACATCCAGAAGGCCTGCGTCGAGCATGGCCACGGAGGGCTCTGGAACATGATGGACTATGACACCCGAGACCTAGTCAGCCTCCGTTCAGGGAGAAGGCGAAGAGAAGCCCTACTTTCAACGTTTCTTACACCCAACCCACAGCTGGCCCGTGTAGCCATCAATGGTCAGTCCCCAAAGACATTGCCACAGGCTTTGCCGAGGTCCACGAGTGGGACTTCACAGACTGCCGTCCTGTCATCCCCGCGTGGTTTTGGAGGCATTTCGCGGAGTATGGATGGCCCCAACACAGCTTCTTGCCTTCCTGACCGAATCTGGCCTGTTGAAGTCCCTCAAGGTGCGTGAAGCAATCATCACCTTTAAGAAACAGACCATGGTCTGGCTCCCTGAAGGTCGTCATCAGGGGTACAGCATCATCAGCAAATTCACGCAGGGCAGCAAGGCTGACGGAAAAAGACTCACACGACGACTAGAGACAGACGAGGGTGAATTTGACTTCCTTGTGCGAGGCAGCTGCTAAATTGGCCCCCTGGTCGGAGCACCAATGAAATGTCCCCTCGGCCATATCCTTACATATTACGATAGTTGGCAACCTCAATACACCCACTTCAGCGCCTCCACATCCCCACATCAACCTCCTCTCTATGCTTTCGAGGTTCTAACCCGAGGAAGCTGTCTGGGTGGCAACCGATTCCATCTATGTGAAGAAAGCAGCATTGAAAAGCTCGAAGGGATTGACGCACATGTGGCCCCCAAGGCCTGCAGCTATAATGAAGCCAGTTGTGTCCATTGTCTCATAGGGATAACGCGTCTTCCTCCAGTTGCCCCAGCCAAGTCGCCCGACAGGAGAGGAAGGCTGCGGCCATGGAACATTCAGTCTACCTCGCCAACACCGAATACCGAAGACAGCAAAAAGACATGCCAGACTCTTCTGAACCACGTCACTGACCAGACACCAACTGAGCTATCTGAACGGCGGTGGGGGGAGTGGAAAACAACGCGAGCAATTGAGCTCTTCCGCGGTCTTCGCCCCGACCCACCGTCTGGCCAACGAGATGCGTGCCAGAGGGGTCAAGGCTCAGACCTATCACAGCTTCTTCCGTTGCAGTGGTCAGACTGAGTGGGCCCAGGAATAGATGTCCCAGAAAATCATCCCACGCGTGATCATCTGGCAAGAGG
The DNA here is from genome assembly GCA_016165875.1 of Acanthopleura granulata. Classification (NCBI taxonomy): domain Eukaryota; kingdom Metazoa; phylum Mollusca; class Polyplacophora; order Chitonida; family Chitonidae; genus Acanthopleura; species Acanthopleura granulata. Next base: position 1,887,815 of record JABBOT010000005.1, read on the forward strand.
TATGCACCGTGCCCCTGCCTATTTTGGAGACCTTCCTCCATTGGCCAGAACACAGGGGTGTCCAAGACATCTGCTGTGGCGATCATGGTCAACCACCCACGATTACGAGATGACTGACAACTGGCTGTGTCAGAAGGCTAACTACCACGAGTTGGTCAAAGAAGACCATAGGGCAAAATGCCCGGCCCTCAAACCTTCAAAAAGACTATCCGTCTGCAGCCAGACTAGAATCAGTGTCAGGAGGTGAGAAAAGCGCTCTTCAGCTGCCTTGGCTAGGGTAAGTTCGCCGAAGCCTGGAAACCAGACGACTTCATCTTGACCTCGGGACAGAAATTCCGCGATCGAAGACAGGAGCTGCCATTCCAACGTGACAAGGTCTACTCCCCAGACGATCCAGTGCCCCTAATGTACCACTCAAAAGACAGCGGGAAGCAAAACATACAAGTCCCCGTCGCGGACCGGAGGGAAGAGCTGGCAATCAACGACATCGTCGATGTCAGTACAGAGGCAGCAGAGGCGGCTATTCAAGCTGATCACTGGCGCCTTGGTTAGGCCCTCACAGTTCACTCGAGCCAGGGTCTCAACATCAAAGACACCCCAAAAGTCTGGATCATGGACGATTACCTCGAGTCCTCAAACCTTGCCTATCTTGCCATATCAAAGGTGGAGTATCTCAGTCAGCTCGAAAAGTTAGTCTGCCTTCCGAAGGAGGGTTCCGAGGAAAGACAACTCACCGAGCATCAGTTTAGCAAAACCATCCAGAGAAAGTGGGTGGGCTACAAGCGCCAGAAGCAAGCCAAGCTCAGGTTTAACCTGGAGGTCGATCACATCTTACATCTCAAGGAGCAGCAAAATAACCGCTGTGCCTGTGTCAATATTAAGCTCCTATGTGCTTACCAACCAAAGGATAACTAGCCGTTCAGTGTGGACCGGTCGGACAACTCCAGGGGTCAGAGTAATGATAACATTGGGTTGACCTGTTTCGAGTGCAACCGATAAAAGGGATGCGCAGTTCTCAACGCCTGAGGACCTCATCCTGTTGAAGAGTGTCGCAGGGCACCACGAGAATTTCCTCGCGGACAAATCCCTGTTGTGGGCCATCTAGCAGATAGTACAACACATGCTCTTCAGGTTTAGTTACCGAACGGCCCAGCCGATACACATCTAGGGACCATGCGATGAGTAGCACGACGGCGACCACCCTCCAGCTCACAGGGCTGGTACAGATATCGAACACCTACCCAAGGAGGAAGGTTTTGCTCCTGAAGGCCATCAGGTCGGCCTGGAACAGTGGAGAATGGACTTTGTGCCATCGTTTTTGTCTTGATGGCCTCAGAAGACCGCTTGCCAGTGACCCGGGTAACTTCTCCGTTCAAAGCCGCCAAGACTGCGGGAAACTCGCTTCACCCACTCAGAAGAACGCCCAAAAGGGAGTATTGGTGCCCGAACAGTCGCTCAGCCATGGCCCAATTGAAACGCTCAACGATCCCCTAGTCCCGATGGATGTCCACACCCCCACGCCTGACAGAAACCCCATGCTTGACAGGCAGTTGGTTCCCTGCACCCAAGAATTCACGCGCAGAGTCGATCTGCAGCGGTTTAAGCCATCTAAGAGACCCCCGCTTATAGGTACGGCCCAGAGCATCAGCTACCTCTTGGGCTCTTTTTTGTGGTTAGGGTCTCAGTTACTTTGAATCGGCTGGCGACATCGACCACTGTGAGGGCATATTTGTAGGTGCGCTTCTCCACCTTGTCGGGTGGTAGAAAGAGTAGGTCAACTTGATGAACCTAATTTGGTGCAGTAACATCAAATTTTGGCAGTGGAATATGCCGTATGGTATATATATATGGTAGGAAACTCTGCCAGATGTTTTTTCAAGCAATCTCGAGCTGTTTCTTCAGAGACCTTCCCAGCAGAACCTATTTTCTTGATGGCGGCAATGCCTGTACAGTAGCCCTTGGGGCTATAGTATATCTTCGACTGACGAATAGACAACTGGTCGGCCATGGTAGTAAGCACCATAAGCAAGGTATTCCAGCAGCCTGGTAAGTCTCCAACAGGTGGCAGCCACAGGCTCAGGCAGCTGCTCGGTCGTCGCCCAAAGGTTGCCCTCCGACGGTGTATGGAAATCGCCTAGGACATGTTCGGGCCTTGTGGGGCTGAGTGTTTTCCCCGTGACCTGAACATACTCGGGCATGGTAGAGTCAACATCGCGAAATGTGCGCTCTGTGTGCCCCTGTCGACGAAGTTCGTCATAAATCCAGTCCAGACCATTTGTCCTTTTTTGAGATCACGCCGCCTGCGACGCATGGAGCCGTTCTGTGGCTTTATAGTGGCGTTTACGCTCCGCATCGAGCTTCGAAGAGTGGAGAAGAGAAAGTTACTACCCGAGAAAGCATGTGCATTTACGAGAGCTCACCCATCGATCATTGCAATCGAAGACATTTCTACTTCATAATATCTGCTGGAATGATCCCCTGTTTAATTAGGATGTCGTTGGTCGCCATCGCGAGGGGCACGTCCGCGACCACTATCCCGACATTGCGGGGGGGGGGGATGAGTCTAGCTTGTGAGGGGCATCTCCAATACCCAATCTGGAGTATTCCATGGCTAAGCCAGAGACGACTGCGCTCTGACACAGCGCGTTAGCGAGCATCTTGCCGTCGATAGCTGGAGATGACATTCCATAAGGAGAGGATTGGTGGGAATCTTCAATTGCTGAGCATAGTGGGGCCTAGAGGTGGCTTAATCTGTTTTCTGTACTTGCTCTGCAACAGGAAGAGGCGGTATCTGCTGGGGATAAGTACATATATAATACACACCCGCATGGCCGGCTACTTCAATGATATATGGGTGCAATTATCCTGTTTTGCAACACCAGGAGCCTCTAAAACAGGATTTCTCTGTTCTGGGGCTTCCTGCTTGACCTTTCTTGTAGCGAACCTGCATGCCCGGCCGCCACCGTCTTCGGGTCTTTCATTTTGTTATGGTCTGTCACTCATTCCACCACAGGCGTCACCTCTGGGGGGTTGGCTTGGTGTTCCGAATGAAGAGTTGGATTCTCCGCCATCGTTCATTGTCCGAAGGAAATGTTGTCTAAATTGGCAGTGCTTGGCTGTGTTAAGAGCAGCGGTTAGCCGTAGCGATGAAAGAGGACACAGGAAGCACTACTAATCGCATGTCTGACAAACGGGTCGGCCTCCAGGTCCCGGCTGTTGTCGAATGGGATTGGAAGAAACATGCTGGCCACTCCTGAGTACAATTGTAGTGCAGCTTGCCCTATCGTTTTCCTCATGACGGCGCCTAGTCTTGCCTCGTAGCGGACGTAGAGCTTCTCAACCTCGTCCTCGTCCAACGAGTCAGTTTCGTCCACCGTCTATGCCTTCCCAAGATATGGTTTGGCCTGGCCCCCTGCTACCAGCGCAGCGAGCCTTTCACGGTGCAGAGGCGCGAGATTTGCAGCACGCGCTTCAGCCGGTTCCTCCAGTGTCTTCGTCGATCAGTTCGTGGATTAGTTCGTCCAGTTCGTCCACATTTGCCTGGCGAATAGTTCGAGTCACAGGCCTCATGGTACGCGCGATGTGTACCACTATCCTGCTAGCTCTAATATATTTGCACGGAGCCCCTGCCATCACACTAAAGGTGATTATTTACAGGGAAAATAGCAACAGTCACCTGCTCTTAAGCTCTTAAGTGTGCTCTGCACACGATTATAGCAAGTGGTGTGCAGCCAGCTAATCAGTTTTCAACAGAAGCTGGCATTTTTTGTTTCTGCCAACTGCTGCAGTACTCTGGCCCGCTCTTCCGAAGGAAAAACAATTTTCTCGGAGGCATTCTTCAGATGGGTCACTGTCTTTGCAGTGGATGATGGCGACCCAGGGCGTCTGCTCGAGAAGATCCTACAGGACCGAGTTATAGTTCTGGGTGAGTACCCAGACGCTTTGCTGGTCGTGCCGGCCTGAGAAGGCCAGCTCAGAAAGCATGTCTTTCTCTTCGGTCAGCGCCTTTGTGGCTAAGCAATCGTCAATGATGTATAGGGCTCGCTCCCCTTGGAACAGGTGATAGAAGTCACGGAGGTAGTCATGAAGCTTTTCACCTGAGTCTACAACATAGACCTCTAGGCCATTCCACACGCAGGGCCACTCTTGATACAACCGATTGTACAGTACAGTGGGACAGAGGACAACAATGTGTTGAAACAAGCCGCGATAGGGACCCCCGGGAGGCTGAGAGTGAAAAGGGTTTTCTCACACCCCGCGATGCCGCAGATAATCGCCGTGTGGGAGTCCCAAGGGTAGAAGCATTAGTACAACGCTGTGAAGAATCGGCCCTCCTCGATGCTGAGCTGGCGTCCATGACCACGTAAAGGTAGATGTTCCGGTCGTACAGGCGCCCGGCACCCGGCCCCAGTGTGCTGGTTATGGATCATGCGTACAAACTCGGACTACGTGACCATGTCATACTCGAGCCTGATGTTCTCGATAGTTTAGCTAGCATTGGCGTCCCTTGTAGCCCGGATGACGCGGCTGTGGTCCTTGAAGGTTAGCTCTTGTTCGAGCCTGTCTCCCAGGGCTGTTTGATAGAATGGCATATGGCTATCCAGAGGGGGATGTAGTATCCCTTGCCATAGGGCTCTGCAATGGCTCGGTTTTGAACTTTATTCTCAGCCCCGACCCGAATTCGGGTGACATTCTTGTTGCGGCTTGTGTCGATGCTCTGGCACTGGACATTCTCTCTCTCCTGGACTGCCTTACACAGGTTTATATAACTGTAATAAACATCGCTGTAATCGATCAACATCATCTCATTACTGGTGATCTCATTCTCTTCAGGAGTGGAGCAGCCCAGTCAAAGAGAGGGAAACACACAGTCACCTGCGCGTGAGCTCACACGGACAGCCGTAGATGACCATTACAAGGCAACTGAGGAACAATACGGAGTGACCCAAGTTGCGGGGAGACATTAGTCTAATTTCTAGCTGGTCAATAATCGACTCCACCTTGCGGCTTATCCCAACTTTGAGATTATCAGGAAAAGTAGAGACAAACAACTCGACAATAGAGAGGCGTTTTTGGGGTGGGTTTCGTCGGGATTGAACTTGGATTTGTTGACTGGAAGCAAGGCACGCTGCCACCAAAATTCGTGACAGCTCTTCAGAAAGTTAAGGATGACCTAAGTCAAGCCGCGGCTGCAGAGAATGTGGAAGAAGCGGTGCAGGAAACATCTGAAGACCATCAGAGGGGAGCTCACCAACAACCTTGCTAAACTAACTGCACTGGACGAGACCATTGCTTTGAAGGAACGAAAACTTCACCGATGAGCTCTCCACGCGCCACATTGCAGGACGATTGCAAGACTTTGGAGATGAAAGAGCCGCCCGCCTCTGCGACCCGTGAAGTTCTGCGCTCGTAAATCAATCGGATCAGTGAAACGATCAGGCGCGGTCTTCATTAGGACACAATTCTTGTCGAACGCCTTCGTACTTTGTCCCGGGAACAATGGGTCACCATAGCCAGCATTCTATCTGCATTGGGTTTTATCGCGTCGACCCTGGCGCTTGCGCTAATCAGGGCCTCTGCAGCACCAACGTATCCAACTCCACCTTCTCAGCGAACCGACAAGGGCGGTCTGTAGGTAAAAAAGCACCTGCGGACCTTGGGCAGGCTTCCAGCTAAGCTCGGCGGTAAAACAGCTGCGGCTCTCCCAGGTGTTATAGGAAGCATCGTCTCTTGGCTCCTCGACGCATAGGCAAGGCCGTGAAGTGGGTTGCCGAAAATACTTGAGTCCTGGTTGTCGCTACAGATGAATTCATTTATGCGTCCGTTCGGGCACACCTAACGTGACCAGATCAGTACAAGCCCGAGGGCAACGCTAAGTATTACTAACGACCCCAATCTTCAACGTGCTCTCTCGGTGAACTCGCTGAAACTGGAACCAGCGCTGCTGGCACTGATCTTGGTACTACTGGAGTCGGCACTGGTACTGCAGCTGGCTGCCGCTAAACGATGCTTGTCTCCCCAGTCTCTGCAGCTGCCTGCGCATGGAGGCAAGTTTAAGTCTCCGTTGACCCCGAGTTTATGGTCTGTTGTGGCTATGACGATCTTGGTGTTATAGCCTCTGATATTTCCGATTCGCAGGTCCATATTACTTGGCGCCATGTACAGATCCACGCCTACCGAAAAATCCACCTTGGAGCGGGCTTACCTCGCGAAGTTGTGGTACCGCTCTATGGCAGATGCAAGGCCAACAAGTTTAGCTATGGCGTCTTCGACACTAGCTACAAAGTGCTTCTGGGCGTCAAATGTCGTGCCTTCCGTGCCTAAGATACTGCTGCGGGCCTGGGCCTGTGCTCCGAGGTTGTGCCGCACCATACGGCGAAATTGAGCTGGTTCTGCCACCACGCCATCGGTTGCGTGTGCCATTTCTCAACCAATGTGTCGCTGTTTATTTTCGGTAAGGTGTAGCGTACGAGTACTTTTTGGAAAGTTACTTCGGAAGCAACTTGAGAGTTGTTCAGGCTGCGATCTATCACCATAGCTCCTCTAGCTCCTCAATCTCTTTACTCGAACACTGAAATGGTAATGGGTTACCTTCCTACTGAACGAAACCGCCTTATCAAACATATTTTTGAGTATGTTTGTTACACTTAGAGATGTTCAACACTGACGCAGTGTCCTCCACCCAGGATGTCTGGACAGTCAAAAAGGCCTGTACGAGGTCGCCCTACTCGACATGACCTTGTACCCATTCCTGGCAAATACTGCCACGCGCTTATCTCTACCCTTGACGAAGAAGAATTTCGACCTTTGGGTGCTAAACTGCAACTGGTCGTTTGTGGCTGGGCTCAAGAAGAATGATGTTATTAGTCTGTTAGATCTAGCTGATATCCTGGGATTCTCAAACGCAAGAGAACCCATGAGCAGAATAAATGAAGGGGAGAAACTACCCAAACCGACGCCCCACAAAGAAATATTTGTCCGCCTAGAGATGAGCTCGTCCAAAAACATCGCCGCAGTCTCTACCAGTATTGCAAGAGGCTCTACTCTTCTGAGGGCAGTCCCGACGTTCAACGAAGGCATGAACTCTGGACGGTGGCATTTAACAATCCACAGTACAAAAGACTGTCGGCTGGCTTCGTGTCACAGCTTCCTGTAAAGCTGTTAAACAATCGTGATCAACCTGTAGATACGACGTGATTAAGCGTATCGTAACACATCCGCAGACATGATGGGCCCAGTGAGCCCTAGTTGCACTATAGCCTTATCGGATCTGGCAGATGTCCATGGTTTTGGGCAGTAAGAGGCTGATGGACGGATTTGCGCCTTCCAACTCCGAGGAGGGGGGGGGGTGTTCACACGCGAAAGAAGGTACCATTGGGAAAATCCGAAGAACCACCGAAGTTGAATGAGCTCGCCGATGTCCATGGTTTTGAGCTGCAAGGGGTAGAATGACAGATTTACGCCTGCCTATTCCGACAAGTTGTTTACTCAAGAAAGAAGACGCCTTTAGCGGGATCCGGAGAACCACTGAAGTTTAGTAAGCTCACCGATGTGGAAATGGAAGCTCCGAATACGCTCCAAAAACTCGGACTGTTCTATCTCCTCAGGGGAGATGGGGTCTCGTTAAATCGGATGATCCCAAATGGGACATTGATCTGGCTGTGATCCAGCTCCTGGTGCAAACAGCAACGGGTAGTGTAGTTAGAAAGGATTTTTAATGGTGGTTTTCCTCACGTACACGGGCTTGGGAGATCCAGTTCATGTGTTGAAATCGCCGGAAGGAGCCCATACCATCGGAGGAGATAACATCCTACCTCGATATCAACACACAATCTCACATTGACATGTTACCTCCGTGTAACTATTGTTGTAAAAATGCTTTCCAGATCTAGTAAGGTCGAGACAACGTTAAACAATGTCCAGGTCGCTGCGGCACAAGTGGTGGAGGTGAACCGAATAAATCTACAGCATGGCATTCAGTTGAAACGGTTAAGAATAAAGATTGACCTCATGACAGATATGGATTTTAACATTATTGTTGCGTCTACATAAAGATGGCGCAACTGTATCTAGCATTAAATCCATCCCCCCCCCCCGACTGAAAATCCGCACGAGTGTAGATTACAACATATTAGCACACTGGAAAAGGTGTTAGAAGGCGAGAGAGATGCCAGAGGTGCTCTATACAGAAAACACTACAGGGCAGTCAACGCAGATGATGGTATTGACACCACGCTACTCACGGAAAGTATGGTTCAGGGAGTCGCAGGTGTCGGAATGTTGTCCATGATAATTGCGGCGTCTATAGTTAGAGTCATGGGAGGCCCGGCCTTAGCCTGCGGCCTTCTCAGTAAGATAGGTAAGTTTCTAATCCGGCGCCTGTCCGTCAAATGTAAGAAACACAATGAAATTTGCTTACTGACTGAGAGTAACCTTAATTCCATCACCGACCACGTTTCCACAGCTCTAATTGACGGTAAGCTTTCGGATACTAACTTCCGTTAATACTTCGTGAAGTCGAAGATACAGAGAAATGAAACAACAGATTCAAGTCCGTACAATACATAGCTCGTTTTCACTAGATAAGGAAACGAAAGAAGAGTTAGTGCAGCAGGCTCGGGAAGAAACCCGCCCAGCCCTTATGAAAAAACTATCGGTCAAATAAAGTTTTCGACAGAGAGGTGGGATACCGGAGTTCGATATACTTGTAGTATTACCCACAAGTCGGCTATGTGTCCATCACTCTTATCCAATATACTCACTCTGACCGCAATTGGAGTCAAATGGGGGTTGGCTGTAACTTTGCAAATCTGTACAAGACCAGACATACGAAATGCCCATATTCAGGGATAAATTAGATGATTTTATTTGCTCTGGGTTTCCAGGCCTAAATGGCAAAATAGGTAAGGCCGGGCCGCCACACTCCAACTGAGGGATTGATTGAGGCCCCTATAATATTGATATGTTCAAGTAAAGAAAAAAGCAAAACCCTTGTCACATCTCGCGGGAGTCTTTTCATTTATACGCTGTGGGATTCCGGAGGATTTTTTTCCACTGGGAAGTGCTTCTCATAGACCTGTGAAACTCTTCGCCCATGTTAGGCATGCGAGCCTTCTGCAATACCACACCCATCCTCGGGCTGAACTAGCCTAGGGGTTTCAACCCTCACATGTGAGAGAGACGTGACTGGCGTGTACCGTATCGATCTTTGGGAGATCTCATTGCTCCACACACCGTTTGAGTATTTTAGCTGCGAATTTATTTATTTATACCTCCCAGACTCTGTTGGATATATCGGCCGCAAAAAGTACCTTTCTTATTTAGAAAGACGCGCTGATAAAGAATGTTACGTTAGTTTTTGTCCAGAGAGACTATTTTCGTTGAATTACGCACATAAAAATATGCCAGTCACCCATCCCACAATGCCATGCGGTAGACATGGCGTCAAAAACTGATGTCTCAGTTCACATGGAAAGTCGTTAACTTATAGCCTTCACATGCTTCTATATTTGCAGCATCTAGTTGAAGATTATTTTACCAACCGTTAGAAGTAATGGTATACAGGATAGAGGAGCTATTATATTACCAGTGTTTTACACAGCTCTGGCATGCACATACATAGGTCAGAAGACTGTACTCTGCCTCGAAAGCTGGTAAACAATACAGGATATATGTATTGTATACCAGCTTTCGGCTTACTGTAAGCGTGTTCGAACTGGTAGCCCGAGTTCAGCGGGCCTGTCCGGAGCTGTTGTGGTAAGTCTTGATCTCTTAGTTGTGTTTTTTTCTGAATGTGAACGGGTGTCTGTCTACATAAATAATTGGCAAAAGTCTATATACGCGAACACCATATGGCTTGATGTGCAGCAGAAATAGTCTGAACATGGCCTGGGGCAAATATCTCTCAATGTGAACGCCCGTTTGTCTACATAGATAATTGGCACAAGTTTACGTACGTGAACACCATGTGGCTTGATGTGCAGCAGGAAATAGTCAGAACCTGGGCTGGGTGGCTCCCTGGGGTTCGGGGAGTCTCCCAATAAAATGTCCAATCACCCTCCCTGCTGCTAAAGCTGTGATGATCTGATGGTATCTGTTCGTGGTAGTGCATGCCAGGGTGATAAGATCCAGATGATTACTTCCTTTCAGGGACGTCAGGGCTAAGCTTTATAATTTACAGTTTTATAACTACACCTTCTCTTATCCACACACTGTAAGATTGTAGCGAAACCTGTTTTAACAAGATGAAGTGAGCTGTAATGTCTATTTTGTTCTATTAAAGTACATGGACATGATTACTAATTACTAATGGTACCTAGATTGCAAGGGAAAATATACACATATATATTTACTAAAGCGTGAAATCGTTCAATGCTTTGTTAATTGTAAAGAAGAAAAAGTTATGTTCAAACCAGTTTTGAATTCTGGTGCAATTGAAATATCAATGTTGGAGATGTGTGTGGCAACTTCGGACACCTTTAGGAAAATGAATTCATTAAAACTCGTTATATGATAAGTTGTGGGGAAAATCCCCCTGTTATTCTGATATTAGATTACAGGCAAATATTATGTAATGTAACTCTATAGACCAGTTACATGGTGGACAAGGGCATTCTAATTAGTTTTACCTTCCGTAATATGGCCGTCCGTCAAAGTTTTACAGATTCTATTCGTGTTCTTTCCAGAGCAGGATATATATGATATCTATCCGAGCCATTTGCCGATTTATATATACTCATAATTCATGAGGCATTTCCTTTTAGGACAGAGAAAGTGGTCACAACGAAAATTCACGGATTTAGTTTCACCCCAAATCATTTGCGAGAGGTCGTTTATATTCTAGTTTGTAGTACATATGCTTGCCAATTGTATGTTGTCCTTCGCTGAGAGCATCTTTCCCCGAACCTCTCCCAAACAGAGGCCGGGCTGAAAGTCTCATTCTCTTTTTTAATTCATCACGAACTTCACAAAAATATATTATAAATATATCAGTGTAATTTATAATTCGCCCATTACCTAAAAGAAACATTGAGAAACATAAAACGTACAATGTACTTAGATGTGAGTGACCATGTTTCTGCATATGCTGTCATTTGCCGAGTTTTCCACCTTGAAATGGACCAATATGAATGTAAGTCAGTGGAGGAAAATTTCTAACCTTTGTTTGTTTAAGTCTGTACAGACAGTGAACAGTGGTCGTTGTTACATATGCTGTTATGTTTTCCCTTTTCATTTCCATGCCCTTGGCCTCTATCGGGTCTGATGTTACTACGCAGTGCATCCTTCAGCCTGAATGAAAAACCAAAGCTGTTAGAGCCGTGTGAGTTCAAACGACAGCACACCACAAATTAAGAGACCAATTTGGAGTCAGATTTGGATAAAATCCTGATCCAACTAAGGCAAGACAAGGAGGGGTAATTGGCTTACGTATGAAGGATGCCTGTAGTGTTAACACCAGGCATCCTTAGGACAACCATACCAGCACACAACGGATAAAGCGAACATTGTGTGCTACTACCTAGAAAACATTTAAGCCGGCTCCGCTGTAGTGCCGTAAGAGCTTCGATACTATAAATATGAAATGTCACGCAGCAAGCTCGTTTTAAACTGTGTCTGTTTAAGAAGACAAATGTATTTGCCATACATCGTGAACCCCTTAAGCGTTGTTGTCGAATTATAAATGACTGTAGATATATATGTATACATGTCATGTAGGCTAGGAACAAGGCCCACTCTTTTCGGTGTCAGAAACCACAGCTATGTTCACCTGCTCAAGCCGTTGTGGGTAAACCGGAGCAGTTAACGGTTCAGCAAAGTGTAAATGTCCCGTGGAAACATAACCAGGACTTATTGTTAAGTTATTATCATTTTTTAGAATACACATATAATATTAGTTACATGGTGGCTGACTGAAAAGATACGAATCTGTATAGGGTCTGTCAGCCTCATAACGGGCGAAGCGTCACATGGTTACTGACTGAAAGGATACTAATCTATATGAGGTCTGTAAGCCTCATAATTGGCTAGGCGAAACATGGCTACTGACTGAAATGATACGATTCTATATGGGGTCTGAGTTAGCTTATTTCAGAAAACAAGAAGCTTCAACAGTACTTTCCTGTCATGGCAAGGAGCCTTAAAGTACCAGTGATCTTGGAATTATGACGTTATAACGTTATTGACGTGTGTCAACATTCCTTTGTGACGTTGTATCGTTGGTGTCACTGCAGCGTCATATTGTAACTGTGAAGTGACAGCGTTCTCCCTACTGTTGTTTCATCAGACGCATATAGCATCTACTGCAGGGTATAAAGATACACTGGTCTACCACGTGACCAATGCTGAGCTATCTTAACTAGTCCCACCTAACATGGGATTGATAATCCTGACAATTTGACATAAAATACCCATGTATGTATTTTTGTTCCATTATTTTGTCTTATTTTTTTCGTTTCTTTTTCTTTTCTGAAATGGAACTACGTACATATGTAATCCCGTAAAATCTTTTTTCTGATCTCCTTGGTGTGAAAAGAGACAACATTATAAATTTTTTTATTTGGTCCTGTGTGACAAAAATGTCGAGGGGATCTTAGCCTAATGGCATCTGCGCGAAATTCCTGCGCCATTGTTCATACGCCTGTGTGATGTTAAGAATGCCCTTTGGCACAAATATAACATAAAGCAAAAATAAAATACCTGGTTTCATGACTGGCTACTTGGGCCTGAATGTGTGACATCTCAGAGAACCATGTTTCAAAATACAATATGGACCTTAATTCAAGCTTTGAACGTTACGTGCTGTGGGTTCACAACTGTCTCCATTACATGGTCAGAACTGTGACTATTTATACTTTTTCGTGACAAAATTTACCGGAATATATAAAAATTGGGCCTTGGGTATTGTTACGTTGGTTGAAGGCCGGTAAAGTAACATCGCCGCACAGTGATATAACATGTATGGCACGAGAAAACAGCGAACAATATGTACATGATAAATATTGTTATTAACCTTTACAGTATTTTTGTCCAAACAGGTCTGTCTTGAGATTTTGGATAATTATCGGCGGTGCCACTTGTCTTTGCATACTTGCACAGTCTGCATAGATGTCTCATATTAATATCTTTCGCCGATCTTTAATCCAGTGTCGTGATTATGGACATGTAAAAATTAATCAAATTAATGAGAGATATAAATATTTAACAATTAAGAAAAAAAATATTTGATTGGTGTTTAACGCCATTCTTGTGCTCCAAAATGTTTCACTGGCACGGTGACGGTCAGTCTTATGGGTGGCGGACCATGAGTCGCTGGGATAACTAATGATCTTCCGAACCAGCGACGCAAAACCCCCTCCCCGCTGAGCGAGCTCAAGGCAGAAGGATAGTCATACCCGTTGAAAACAAGTCGTCTGAATAAAATATTTTGTAAGACCGTCAAACTGGCTTTCTTTGACATTTTTGGTCAAGGATATTGCTTGTTCGAATTCATTTCCCAAGAAGCCTCAAGCGGACGCTTCAATCAGAAGTTGTGTCAGATCTCAGGGGGCGATTCCACGAAACTCGACTTAAGTTGGTAGACTTGCTTAGCTGAGCCAGTTTTATCCCACTGTTTAAATCCATTTCATAGTTTTCGTTCACATCTCTCGTTGCTATGCATGATATATTCGTTATTTTTCTTTTTACATAGATGTTTATCACTCGTACCATAATAACAGCAAAGACACCGACGCATACAAAAATGCAGACTTGGTTTAACTGATTAATTAGTAGAAATCGTAAAATTTCCATGACAATTCATCTAGAACTAAGGTTGCAGAGTTCAGAAATTGTGACATATTGAGCAATTTCGATGAATGGTGGAGCGATGGGAGCTCTGCCAAGACAGTTTTGTACAAAAACATCAGTTTAACAGGGATATAACAATTTTAAGGTGTATTAATGTGGCAAGCGGTCAGACACAATGGGTGAATTGTGGACTTTCAGAATAACAGATTAATTTTTTTCCCTTTTTTTATGTTTTAAATTTAGTTTTATCTGTTCCTACATATGGTTAAACTATAGCAATTGACACTCCTTTAGTGTTCAACTGATTCTTAAAAAAATGCAGCAATGTTACTTGAAATTTGTAAAGATTACTGTTCAAGACATCTTGCGCTGAAGGCCTAACGCCCATTACTGGAAATGACGCATGTGCATTATATGTTTCATTGACCATAAAACAGTTATTTGAACCATTTCATACAAAAGTAAAAGTTCTTTTAATATGATGATGAGATATTTGGAATTTCTAGTGAAATAGAATTAACTGTTTAACAAGAGCACAGCACAGCCCGCATATTATTGTGATTTGCAGATTGTGGATGTTCGTTGATATTTCGATATGACAATTCAATGTTTACGTTTTGCGCTTAGTTATGCTATATTGGAATCCGAGACAAGCGTATAACATGTCTGTATCTGGAGGAAGATGGCAGATCACATTTTTCAAAACAGTCACGTTGTGCACTGTATGATTTAAGATGGTTGTATATCTTAAACTGTCAAAATGACCTCTATAGAAACAGACATCCCTCGGCTTATCCAGTTCCGGTCCGTTTCGACATGGCAAAATACTTGAGGTTTCCTTCCATTGTGCCTTATGCATTTTATTTCCGGCGAGCATAGACAGATGAGTTCGCCTCCGGTTTGTGTGGTTCCTCCCGTTCCTTCCTCGCTTCTCCGGGTACATTACGAAATAAATATATTCTTGTAAAAAATGTATCACCTTATTTTAAAATGTACGTTTCTGAAGGTTGATAAACCACTTGTAAGCAACAACACATCCTGGTTTTGAGACTGGAATAGTTAGTAGTAATGATGTAATACGAAGTGTAATAAGTTCTACGTTACAAATTCGAACTTCATCTTCATTATCATTCAACCCCGCGTGATGGATGATCACTGAAGCATTTCAGCAATTTCAATTATCCGCCCAGGGATCTATCACGTCTTTGCCTCCACTGGCTGCCTACACATTTTTAGTAACGCCTTAGGCTGTAGATGTAATCATTTTGTGAGCCGCTCGATTACTGTTCTCTTCTGTGTTTGTCTTCATTTGACTTATGTATACGCCACTGATAATAAACTCTCCCAAGGTAGCAGATAATGCTGTGATTCTAAACAATAACAACGTAATGAGTTTATCCGAGCTTTGTTCCACCGACAATAAGCAGAATCCAGACACAGTAAACAACTGTGCCAAGGCACACTCTTGGACTGACAAGCTTCAATACCGACACCACCACGACAAAAACCATTTAAACCCGTCATTTACGTCACAAAGGGAGGTCGGCCTCATGACTGGTTTGGTATTCCCGGTGCTGATAATGGCACGGTGCTCATAACGTCAACATGTATGTCTAAAACACACTGCGGGACAGAACAACAGAAGAAAGTGACAATTGTGGTAATACAGTGACATTGGTGTGACATTTAGGGGCGTCTCAAGAAAGCTTTACAGGGCACCAAGAGGGCAGCAATGGCATTCGCTGGACATGCTGTGGATAATGGGCGTAAAACCCAAACACATCTATGAGTTTCTGTACAGAAAATGGGAGTATAACCAGTGGGATCGGGTTCCTCTGATTTGCCAGTGGAATTATAACTCAGGCGGAATACATTTTGGCAATGGTTGCTGTCCAGTTACCCCTTCTGTTTCATCCATAAGCAAAATTCTTGAGCACAGCGTAACACTACAGGGGACTATCTTCTCGTAAACACGCGCAAACAGTGCTCAACTGTGTACCACAGGTACACGCACGGTAACAAAACTGAACAACTACAGCCTTTGTGTACTAAAGGTACACAGCCATGTGCACCACCGATATAAACATTGTTTTCTCAAGTACACATTTTTTATACCTCTAGTACACAATGTTTGTAGATGTTCAATTTTGTTACAGTGTATGTACCTGTGGTACGCAGTCGTTTTTAGACTGTGTATCGTTTTTGTACATAATACTCACTTCGTACCAAAAGAGATATTACAGCCTGTGTTACGTAGATATCTCTAAACTACTTCACAGGCTTGTGAGATGCCAGATAGTTATGGAATTCAATGAGTTCGTAAACCGTCTAGTCGACGGGTACAATTTTGATAAATATAGCTGAATGATTGCACAACCAGCGTGGTTCCATCGGATTCACGACTAGTGTCATTGCAGTTATGACATCTACGCCTTGGTTACGTTTCACTACAGGCTCACATTATAGAAGGAATCTTAATTGCATTTTTTTCTGAAAAAAATTTGTTAAGAAAAACTGACGCAATAGCGAATATTGAACGAACTTGACTGCGAATATTGAAGGAAATATATCGTTTATCTATATTTCGCTAAGAAATTGAATAGAATGTATTGTAGTTTGACCAAAAAGTCTCATGATGGCAAAACAATAGCACTAATACATTTGTGAATGTGCCGTTCCTGAGCAAACACTGCTCTTACGTAATTCCACCTCAAAAATACAGCGCCTTCTAACTGGAAAGGTCCAATTTCCAGTATGTCTTCGGTTTAATCACAATTACTGTCCGGTTTCATGACACCAAACACATTAGACCTACATCTCTATAAATCATGCTGACAAACACCAAATGGATTGACAGAGTCACACACTGGAACAAACTGCTCATGAAAGAAGCATTAGCTCTAAAGCAGAACAGCCAGAACTAAACCATGGCATCAAAGCTTCTAGAGAACTGTATGTGTTCAAATAACCTAGTCTTGGGCATGCTCTGTTTTTGTTTTGCTTTGTTTACATTCCCTGTATCATTGTTACTCCACGCCCCCAACCCACTCCCCCCTCTTTCGCTGCTCTGTTTCCATATACATGTACATCATTTTCCTCAAGATTACCTGCGTCCACTACCAGCCTGCTATTTTGTTCATATGTAATCATCACCACCATTCACGTGCCAACCTACGATGCTTGTAATTTCTTGAATAATTGCCCCCCCCCACACTGCAATATTTATATACGCCTGTATAATCCTTTACTGTACATATTGCCTAATAAACAAACTAAGTAGCCGAAATATAGATTGACGATAAAATGACGTCAATATTCGGAGTTACCTTCTTTCTACTTAACGCCATATTGATCTGTGGAACCACAGTGAATACTGAACATGAAGTTATTTGAACATCAATGCATGTAATCAAGTATAGCGAATAATCAAGTCGCGTACTGACATTCTATGATATTCCACATTTGCTGAGTGGTTAAACCTTTGACATTCCCTTGAGTCACAGGTCACAAAGTAAGATTCGAGTAGGATTCGCTTCCTTTAATGTATCGTCAGTGCTGTAATACAAGTCATTGTCTGCGGTGAACAGCGCTAGCGAAAGAAAGCCTTTCAAGTGTTCAGTATGCCAGTTCTTACAATGGAATTGATCGTGTATGAGCGATAACGAGGGTTTGTGGATCGTATCATGGTGGCCATATCTTCTCTTGTCGGTGGCTAGAGGCAACAACTCAGTCTGAGTCTGTCGGCAAAGATGAAGAATAAGTAATCAGTTGGAGTAGTATTACCTTTCTTATTCTTTTGATGTGACGGTGGCCAGTCAACAGCTAAATGGTCAATATTTCTGTCGATATCAATGATGCACAAGTTGAACACACAAAGGATCACACATGCAAATGGCGACACACTTCTCCAGGACATTTGTGTTCAATGGAGGATTGGTGTTTGTACGTTTTCTGGCGTCAATAAGATTTATTCAGTAGCACTATTCGTGTACGGTGCACTTAGGAAGTGCCCCAAATTTACATTCTAACACATCCACCACAGCCGTACTACATAAAAAATAGAGGCTTCGATTGCATAACTGTAGCGTATAAGCAGGAAATTTTTTCGCGTGACAGAACACTGTTGTCAGCGAGTAACGTCATTACGCTCATCGGTATTGTTACAACCGCACACATTGAAAGGGAGGACACGTTAGTGCAACACATGTGGTCTCCATATCAAAACAAATATGACTTCACCGACTGCCTTGAAATCCATATTTAGGTCAACATGTTAAATTTGAGGGTATGAAACGGAAGTGTGGCATTCGGCAGGAAACAATATCAAGGAAGCAGTGACGGGTTACGAATTTATTTCTCCGAACAGCCTTAAAGAAATGCAGGCAATGCTATTCAATGCTATGACCTTTCAAACAATATCGAGTGTGTAAAATACCGACCTTCCACCTCGTCCAAAAACAATGGACACTTTCCTTTTTCAATGCAGTTATCACAGTGTATACGCAGGTGAAGCTGTACGCTACTAGAGCACGTTTCCGTCAATCTTGCAATAATTCTGATTTCGTATCAACTAGTTTCATGTTACCATGCATGGATAATGAAGACCATAAAGTCACTATTAACAGAAATAATCCCGGCATAACGACAGCCAGCCAAACTTTGTTATCTGCCACTTTTACATCGAGTCTTTTTCACTTCGCATCGCTTGAATTGACACCATGGATGCGTGCACAGTTGAAACGGCCATAAACAATTTATTTTTGTGAATAATACACGGGAGCAACAATAAGAAACTAGTGTGGGAAAAAGAATATCGCCAAAGTTGGAAGTCAAGCCTTGCAAAGGACTCACGTGATTTGAAAGTGGCGGTTTCCGAAGTTCGGCTGATGCCCGAGTAGGTGCGTCTCTTACATTTGTATTGATTACGACATTATAATCTTCTTATTCCCGCATAGTGGGGTGATACAGATTTAAAAATACTTTGTCTTGGGACATCAGTTGTAGCCATAGGCAGGTTTTGAATTTCAGGACAGCGCAGGCGACCGGACCTAGTTCCAGGTTAGTGAATGTAACGATTTTATATGGTTAATGTGCAAGCTAGGGTGGGAACATGGCCGTCTGACCTCAGAACTAGAGAAAGGCCAAATACAAGTCGACGCGGACTTGGGGTTTGTCCACAGCTTTGGCGGAATGGGGATCAAGATTGAATACCACAGAGGACACTTTCACAATCTTTTTCATTATAGCTAGTCTAGGCATTTACTGTCAAGTAGAGATGGACAGAAACTATGTCATTTATTTTCCATGACATAAAGCAGTCATGTGTTTTTAACTGTGCGGTTACATAATAGATATTCCTGGATAAAAAGTGGACCTAGGCGTCCTATTCAACCGTCATTTTTATACCAGCCATCAAATAAAATGGGCGTTCCGGGTCAAAAATCGCTAGAGCAGTTAAGCACGCACCAAATAAATACAAATTGATTCGAACCATTCAGCGCTGGATAATATTCGTTTAACGGCATTCCCAAGGATATTTTACCAGCAGAACTCCAATCAGATTTATAGATTTGCCCTGGTAAAAAAGCTGGCGTTCGGCGAACTATCCCAAATGTGTCGTACATGTTGCCTCTGAGCGTTAATTAGCTATGCGTTTGTCTTGATGGAAGAACGCAAGTGATCTGAAACTACACGGAAGTTTAGAATTGTTTTTAACTGCAGAGAATGAGAGCAAAGCTGTAAAGCTTCGGTGGTACCAGTTGGTGGAAATGCCTGTCCCTTCAAGGACTGAGTGAGAAAAGGTGTGAGGCTCCGATGGTATCTGTTGGTGGTAATGCCTTTGCCTCCAGGAAATGGGGAGCAAAGCTGTGAGGCTTTAAGGTAACTGTCATATATTATAACTCTGTAGAACAGTTGCATGGTTGACGGTTGCACAGTCTAGTTTGTATTACATATGATTGCCAATTTTGTGGTGTTCCTACTGGGCCGATCTTTCCCGGAATCTCTCCCGAACACGACCCTGACTGAAGGCCTCATCAGCGTTTTCAGTTCATCACAAACTACACGCAAACGTGTTATAAATATATCAGTATATGTTCGTTGTCAGTGATATTTATAACGCGACATTTTTTTAAGAGAAACATTACAAAGCCTACGGAAGAAACTGGTGTGCCTTTGAAAAAAAACGCGGATCTTTGTCAAGAACTGAAACACGTGGGACGTATTGGTGGTGGAAAGCAAGTGCCCTTCGAGGAACGTGGTATGAGTGGACAGTCGCCAAACACCATCGAGCACTTAAAGTCTCCGTCATGTTAGGGGAATCCCAGGCCGGGTCCGAACCCGCACTCAGTGTTTCGAAGACAAGCACTACAAACCGAGGCATGCTCCTCATGGCGTTATTTAAACCACAGCTGTCTTCAGCTGCTTTCACCGTTGTGGGAAAACCGTGTCAGTAAACCGTTCAGCTAAAAGTAACTTTGCACGCTGCTGTAGGAAATAAGGGAAGTTACGTGGAACATAACACAACGGAGGCTTATCGTTAAGATGCTGTTATTTATTGTAATATTCTGCTTGACAACTCTTCAAATAAAGTGATAAACATTCTAATACTGTAGGTCAAAGTTTTTTTATTTTCTTTAACCAATACTCTGAGTGGACTGATAGAGCGTAAGTGGCCGAAATACTGTAGGTCCCCTAAAACATCCAAGAAGAACTAAATATGATACATTACATGTAATGTTATAAAAACCCGACCTACTGGAAGAGACACCTATAGGCAGGTTATTGATATTATTAGTGGTTATTGGCAGGAATATACACTCTGATGCAATATCTCTTTGCACGTGTAGCTACTATCTCCAAATAATGGATGGATATTGCCTAAAACTTGACCGAAACAAAAAAGAAAACAAAAAAACAAAACAACAACAGCAACAACAAAAAGACAACAACCAAGAAACAAGATCAAACCTATGCATGTTTTTTTACCTAGATTGTGTCGTCTATTTTTAGGGGTTCAAGCCATTCAGGCTTGAATCCCTTTCGTTGTCGTACGTATTAACGTATTATTATTTTTATTATTATTCTCAGCAAATTTGTCCCGCGTTTTGGAGAAAACGCGAAATCACGTAGTTTTGAAACTGTATGTTTGTCGTACTAACCTTAAGTTTTGCACCTAAACAATTGGTCATGTGACTTGATTTTGGTGAAAACCTTTCAAAATCTTCTTCTCAAAAACGCCTAAACAGATTGTTCTCAAACTTGGTATGTAGTATCTCCAAGGCTGTGTACTGTTAATAAAGGATAGTTTGATTGGTGTAAAATTCTAGATGCTCGCTATTGGGTAAATATGTCCTGTCACCCAAAAACTGTTTTTTTTAAAAAATAATCTCTAAACTGTTAGGAATTTTAATTCGGAAATTGTTTTATTTGATGCAGTTTGGGATGCTGATTCCGTATGTCCAAATTTTGGAACCTGGAGTGACGTCATCAAAACCAAAAGTGGGTGTATGTCGATAACCAATGAAGATACAGACGCAGTCTTAGGGCCTAACATCATCCCAAGGCATGGAGAAAAAAATTACATAACCGGAAGTGACGTCAGCAAATGGGAAGTAGTACATACCATAAAAAACCACCATTTTTGCAAGTTTCAAAATTCAAAAACGTTTGCGACTAAAAGTACAAGGCACAGCTGGGCGAAACTTAGGTAGGTAGTATGCCTGGAATTCTTTTTGTGAATAAAATATTTGATCCTCCAAACTCCAAATGCGATTGACCTAAAATTTTGCACAATTAACAACTGTTGCCTCTGGATTATTTAGACAAAAAAAGAATGCAATGCATGAGCAAATAACCGGAACTGAAAACATGAAAACAAAAAATCCGAATTTGAATTACTACCCGACGTAGTTTGGCGTCTTGGTCACGAATTTATTTCTTTCCTACGGTGCACACTTTTATCGCAAATTAAAGCGATCAAATTGGGAAAAAGCGCAATTTTCCCCATATGTACAGGTCACGTGAGAGAAAAAGGTTAACCCTACAAAGTTCAAGACCGCTCTGTAGAAACCACTATATATGTACTGTATGAGTGCTGAAAACCTTTGAGCAGTCGTAAAAATTAAAGGATCAGCAGGGCTTCAAACGTTTACAATTGGACGATTTACTATGTTTGACACATATAAGTCTGTATGACATACACTGTATAATGTATCAACTATAAATTCGTGTTTAGGATGAATGTACAAATATCGTAAATACGCTACCGACGTAGGTCGACGTCCTGATCACGCATCCGGTCTTATTAATTTCCTATGATACATACTTTCGTCCCTAATTACGATCAAAGTGTCAGAAATCGCAAGTTTGGACATATTTCCGAAAAGTTCTGAAAATCACCAAGGAGAAATGATTACATATCCACGATATGTGTGCCTAAATTCGTTGTGCTGTTTTAATAAAGACCTGACATGGCTTCAGATGTTGTTCACAGGCTACTTTACTACATATGGCATTTACATATATATATATATATTCATGCTAAATAGTGTACATGCACTGTATTAATGGGTAAAAATGTAAAAGGTAAAATGGTAAAATGTGCTAAAGCATGAAGACACTATTTAGTAAACACTAATTGACGACACATAGACCGGAAATACCGGCTTGAACCCCGACATTGCTGCTTCAGCAGCGATATTTGGTTTTGCTTTTCTTTTCGGAGAAGCAAATGAGGTACGTGCATATCTGATATCGGGAAAACGGAGTTTTTTCTCATCTCATTGGCTTGAAAAACACATTGTCCTTTATTTCATAATTATAATTTTATATTTAAATAAAATGATTTGAGCTTCTACACTTGGTAGATTTGCTTTTTATCGTTTACATAATTTATAAAGCGGTGAATTATTAGGATTTCTTCAGTGATGAAAGTGTTATTTCACATAATTTAAACATATTACTTTTGTGATTACATTTTTCTTGCTTCAAACGCAAACGTCATGACGTTGGAAAAAGAAACATTATGTTTTATAACGTTCCAATCCGAGCTCAAAGATTTGGTGTCAAGATTCATGCGGAGGGAATAAAAGAGGTCCTCAGTATAAAATATGCCGCTTTTCCACATTTTCTTCATCTTTTTTGGGGGGTAGAGTAGGTTTTAACACCTTCGTCTTGCTATTTGTTGTGTAACCCGATACCACTGAACCTTGTTTTGTATCTCCACAAATCCCGAATGTCCAGGGCATTCGAGGGATTTGACAAGATACGAAACGAGCGGTATCGGATTACAGAATAAACACGCCTGCGGTGATGTTAAACATATCGCCGAATTACGCATATAACTCAAAAGATTTCTGTTGAATCCCAGGTTCTCATATCTCCAACAAATCTATTTCACAATCCTAAATGGAACAAGACAGCGTGCGTGCAAGTCCAGCTTCAGATAGTACAAAGCATGGTTAATATTTATCAGGTAAACGGGAAAGTTGAAGGCATTTGTTCCATTCGCGGAATCATTTGGTACAGCGTATTAATTGATTTTCAATAACAGCTGCTGCAATCCCTTTCGAGGTGACAAATGCGTTTGGGAAAGCATCAATCCGTAATGAAGGCCTACCAGTCACATGTCATCTGCAGACTATTCCAAAAGAATGAAAATGCTTGTAATGTTGTACATTAAGACATACGGTGAGACATTTCCTTGGTTTAGGTAGGAAAATTTGTATAACAATATATGAATCTTGAAGGCTTCAACGTAATGAAAGTGTCGCGGGCTGTCGACTGTCTTACTAATGTCATTAGAAACTATAACTATTTCAGCTTTCTGGTCAAAAATTTTCTAAGAATATATAAATATTGGACCTTAGGTATTGTTTAGCTCGTTGAAGGTCTGTGAAGTTAGTTGGCTGCACACTGATAAATCAAGTATGACACGAGATACACTGAACAATATGTACACCTATAAATATTGCTATTGAACTTTGGAGCATTATTGTCCAAACAGCTCAGTAAGTGTCCATGACATCACATTTGTTTTTGTTTATCTGTACACAACGCGCAGATGTCTCACGTTGTATTTCTTTCGAAACTCGAATACGCCTTATTCAAGGTTAACGTTGAACAAGGGTCTTGTGCGTGCCGTGAAGTGAAAGACAAACATTTAAAGCAGCATGCGGACCCCATTATTATTACAATCGAAGGCTACGCGTTGTGACCTACTGGTTGAGACTTTGAGGAATACACCAGACGTATTGTTCTACCACTTTCTCGTTGAAAATGACTTAAAAGTGTATCAGAATTCTCACGTAATCAGAAGGAAAACAGCTAATTTAACTTCTACATGGGGAAAATGGGAAACTCTGAACGGATAACGTAAAAGCGGAAAAGATGCCTCCTCGGGGGTTTGGAATATCTCATGCTTGATTGATTAAAACCGAGAACAGTGCAACCTGTTCAATTTTCCATCCGTGGGTGTTTTTGCTTAGTTTGAACTGTGTTATCTCGCTTTTCCCACATTACAAAAATTTGGTGACATTTTTGAAATATGAATGTGATTTTTTTATCTATAAATGTATACATCTAGCCTAGTCTTTAAAGAGATTTTATCTTAAATTTTTCCACCTACTCTGGTGGCGGATTCTCGATGCATATATATGTCAGTTTACAAAATACTGGAAGGGCCCTACGTTCGCATAAAGCATTTTCTGATCGCAACCGATGAGTTTTATTTTTGGTCAATGATATGGCCTGCTCGGATTCAGTTCCCAGCCTTAATGGTAGGCTTCAGTCAGAAATTTTGTGAGGACTCTGGCGCATTGAAATGATTTTCTCTAATCTCTGGTGGGTTTCTGTCAAATGAACTACATTTTAGAATGGACTCAAACCACACTGAAATGAACAGATAATTTTACTTCATGATATGTATGCACCACAGCATCATTTGATACTACCAATTGTGGATCATCTGGATTCTTGTTCTGTCCGTGTACTTACCATATTCGTGTTATGACAGGCTGAGCCACAGGCGTGAGAAATTGTCGATTTATATCCGGCGACTATTATGCCAGCTTGCGTTTGTTATATCAAAGCCATAGGCTATACAGTCTTACATATCGAGAGCAATGGCTTGTCATCTCGGGCGCGAGATAAACGGTAAATGGACGACGAGTGGTCTGCTCATTTAGACAAAGGTGGCGTTTGAGAGGAAAGAATATTAACATTGACTGTTTTAAAGACACAGAGTGAACGGAAAACTGTGGCTTTGACTTCAGTTAAGATCTAACACCGTCACATTTTGACTAGAGGAGTTGAAGGTTGAATGTGTTTCGACGTCCTAAGTAACAAATCCGCCGTATCGTGGCAAAACATGTCAATGTATCACGATCTCTGGTGCGACAAAACATCATCGTCTAACTGCGCCCTCGAACATACCCTTCACTCCACTAATTGACGTACGACACACACATTTACTAAAAAAAAAGTTGGAAAGCATTTAAACGCTCAGTTATGGTGGGATATTGAGCTAGTTTGATAAATGATGAACTAAGGAGATTTCAGTTGACCCTGACAATTAATACCCGGCTTCTCTTCATGACGAACATGAATTTTCATACGGCTTAACATATCTCGCCATCAGGGCCAAACTGGCATAAATGAAAGGGCTGCACATTATGTGTGTCCTTGATATTATTACAGAGCATCTGTTTTTAAACTATTTCACACTAAGTACAACTTTTTCCGAAGCCTGTAGAAAAATATGTGGAGCTTCCAAAGATTTAAAATTAATTTCCGGAGCAGGTGCAAAATAATGCCCAGAGACAATTGCTAAAATCTTGCAAAAGTCAAGATAGCATGAAGTCATTTGCAGACTGTGGGCTTTTTTTGACACTTTGCTAGTCGACCATGGAATATTGAAGGTTTTAGCTCAGATTTATTATGCTGGCAACCAGACATCGGGTGTCTGAGGGAACATAACAGATCAGAACATTAATACTGATACATGTAAAACATTTGCATGTGTGAATAAATCAAGATGTGGAAAAGGAAAACATATGTTGATCTCAGTTTAAAGAAAGAATGTCCAACTTTTGTGACCAGGAATGGCTGAGAGATGTACAGTCAAGCAGTCCTGGTAAATATTAATCTCAGTAGCTGCAATACAAAGTAGTAATGAGAAAGTCATTTGCTTGTAATGTGTATGTGAGAGAAGTATATTATACATGTCTGAAACGCCACATTGACATAGGGATATTGGTGACAATATAGACGTTTAGTTACAAGTTGTTTTCATTACGTGTGGCATGTGACGTGCGGAAGAGTGTGACGTCATCACTTTTGGTGCAAGGTCTGCACTTTGGAGCAGACGACGTTTTCAACTCTCTTACGCACACCTGTGTTTATATACACAGTTTTTTATAACGGAGGCAATGAGATGACCTAAATCACATATGGTTGCTATGATATATCTTTGTCAAACAGATCTGGCACAGAAGAGGAAGTGACTGAGAAACCTGTTCTGTTGCAAGAGATCGTTGGCCCTATGCAGGATGCGAAGAAGCCATAGACAATAGGCAGAACAAGGAAGAAAAAACTAGGAGAAAGGCGAATGAGATCCGTGAAACTACTCTTCAAGACCTTAAACCAATATACCATATGTGGAGCAGATTGAGTAAAGGAGATTACAGCAGAAAAGAAATTAAGCATCTTTATTCATTCAAGCCATCACAGCCCTCAGTACTACATCAGCTAATCTTCTGCGCGTAAATCTTAAAGCCTCTGAAAAGGTTTATATTGTGGTTTGTAAATTGCATGTTTGATTGTTGTCTAAAAACGGTACAAAACAAACGCAGCATGATGCGTTTAATTTAGTTTTTAATGTGTCCAAAGTATGACTGACATAGCTTTTCATTAACAAGCAGCCAAATTATTCAGTAGAATATATTTGAATGGAATTTATGTTTATTAATCAAGCATTATACGTGCCCTTAATGTTTTCTTATAGTTAAATTGTACTGCATTCTATTTTTCAGTTGCTGCCAGAAGTCCCAAGCAAACCGAAGAAGGCACGTCTGTCTACATATGGATTACTGCAGCATTTAGTAGAGGAGATGGGGGGATGGAGAGCTACGAGTGAAAGAGTCAGGCTTGGAGTGTAAGTGTGGAGGATTGATTTTGGAGAAAGGAAAGTTGAAGTTAGAAAGAGAGAGATTTGAATTCCAGAGAGAGGAGAGAGGAGAGGAGAGGAGGAGGCTAGAGAAGAACGCATGGCAGTAGAATTAGAACAGTTTTATTTAATACTAACACCGGAAGTCTGCAATTCTTCGTTTCAATTTAAAATGTGCTGATATGAGTAATGTAAGTAAAATGTTTGATAGCAGTAGACATAACATTTCCAACACAGTTTAGTCTTAAATTAAACATGATAAAGTCGTAGTTCAAGAAACAGAAAAACATATTGAACCGTAGTCAAAGTCTAGACCTTTTTAATGCAGTTAAATGGTATTTGCGGCTACAAATTAATGATTACAAGTCTTCACAAGTATACAGTCAGAACACAGAAACTCTATTGCTTGCTAAAGAGGATGAGGAATCTATGATAGTAAAAGTTCTTCTGGAAACAAACAGTAGAAGGGAAACATTTCGATTCAATTTACGTTCTGTGTCTGAACAAGTAAGTTTAAAAAGTTCAGATTTTGAAAAACTGATACTACGCCTACACTGTTGTTTGAAAATGCCAGAGAATATTGTCTGTTCAAATGCTACATCTGCATCATCACTGGAAGCCTTACTGAGTCTGTTGCGTCGCTTTGCATATCCTCCTAGACTGAGTGACTTATCACCTATGTTCGGTAGGTCAAAGTCTCAGCTAAGTCTTATTCTTAATGAAACTGTTGATATTTTGTTTAACGAACCTGTGACATTACTTACTTCCCTTGATCACCCATGGGTCAGTATCGGAAATGTGCAAGAATTTAGCAGAGCCATTCATAATAAGGGGGCTCCATTACAAACCTGTTGGCACTTTATTAATGGCACTACAAGACCAACTAGCTGCCCATTTAAATACGAGAAAGTGTGTTCCAGTGGACTTAAACGTGTCCATGTACTAAACTTTCAAGCTGTTGTTACTCGAAACGGTTCGGTAGCTCATATGTTCGGTCCTCTTGAAGACACTCGTCATGACAGTGCCATGCTCCGAGACAGTGGCTTAATCCCAGAGCTTGAACACTGTGAAGTACAGGGTCACCCATACATTATATAATAATACTTAAACTCATTGACGGAGGTTTTTTCTTCTAAGGGAAAAAGCCATAGTTTAATATCCCGAGTAACTAGGTTTTGATATTGAGCCCTGTAAGGTTACCACTGGATATGATTAGGCCTACGTATTGTGTTTGAATTTGAAAGAAAGTCCTACCAACAAGTCATTGAATGTCTCAGCCAGAAAGCATAAAAATGCGACGAAAAGCTTGAAAAACTGAGTTGTTCTCTTTTCGCGAAAAAGATGAAGTTTTAGCATTTTTCAAGTTGAGTTAGATTAAAGGTTTTAGTCGAAAACCAACATTAACAAATGACGTTTTATTTAACCATCAGTGGGATTCTTTACACATATTTCTCGTGTTCACTTTTCTTTTAAGCTTAAATGGGTTTACTTCAATCGGTTTACGACAGAAGGAACAATCGCAACTTTGATATTGTGAATTATACTAACTTGGATAGGAGTGTATTCTGGGATACTACATGCGGCATGATTATACATTTCTCGTCTTGATGTTGTGTGACGATTTCAACTGAGCCAAAGAGCATCACTGCAAAAACTCGTGTTTCAACGATATTTCATCAAACGCCTTCATCTTAAGTTCCTTAAATTCTTCAACGAGTACACTTCTCTGCATGGTAAGTAAATACTGGGCGGGTTGTCGCGAATCTCTGTGACGTGGCTTAACTTCGTAATTGTGCCGAATTCCCGATTAACCTGATGCTATTGATTGTATATTCATCGCCTTGAATAAGATCGCCGCGTTATTTATAAGAATACACGCAATAAAAACACATCTCAGGTGAGTAAATATATTTTGATTAATGCAAATTTATAACCTACGATGCTACAGTGTTTGAATACTGATACCATTCATCTGCCTACATCGTTCCCTGCGTCTTTCCATCCTCGCTGAAGACGATTGACCTAACATCTTTAGATATTTTCTGAGCTTGTTGGTGGTTTAAGCTAGCACTAGCTTTTGGAGAGGTCTTGCGCTCTTATGGTTGACGACTGTTATACAACTGTCTGTAATACATTACTTTTTTCACGATGACCCCACCTGATTTATCGTTTTTACCAAGCATAAGATGCTGAGAACAACACTAGCTATAACCAGAGATAATAGCCAAGAGCAGTGAAATAGTCAGTCCAGTCATTAAATAGTTTATCCCTCGCGACATGCACTTCCAGCTGATGGATCCACATATTTACATTGTGTCCATAGACAACTGGCACACATGGCTGGATTATCCGACCATTCGTTACACCTATGAAATCCATTGTAAAGGAATGGCCTCCTTACCTAGCTATCAGTGTGTGAGGGGTAAGGTGAGTAAAAGGTAAACACACGAGACGAGCTATAGCAGATCATAAGTTTACTTTTTTCGATCTGTCAGGGGCATTGCGTATGTTATCGGATGGCAGATGATATACGTCCTATTACTGTCTTGATTTCGTCCTCATCTATTCGTGTTTGGCCGATTCTGAATCCTCCGCTGCTCAGGTCGAAAAGTTCCTCGCGTCTTGGCCTTGTTGGTTTAGATGATTGATGATGTAAGAATAGGAGCATGTTAAAATGCCAATGGTTTAACTCGTAGAAGAAGAACCGCTTCATGTTTCTTTCACTGCGGTAGCACGACACATTCGTGTGTGCATTTAAGTACCACTAAAGTAGGGCACAAGTACCACAGCGCTGCACACACCTCTCCCCCTATGAAAAAGCACCTTGTTTCATTGCTGCATGGACATATCTGTTAAGCCTGTCGGAGTTGACAATTAACGTAATTGCCTGTGGATGCCCGTCAGCATTTACGAGACAACCAATACCCACGGCAAATCCTTTCATAATTCAGTTCTTTTCACGCCTAGTTTTGCTTTTAATTTCCCGGGGGAAAGCAGAGTTTTTTAATTTGTAGTTATTAAAGGACATTCGAAATACTTGGGCCTTTCTAAAGTAAGGAAGAAAAAATTCCAGTGTAGGCCGAATTTCATATGTGACTCATGACATTTGAAAGTTTTCTCTGACAAGAAATGTGATCGCATGTTTAAAAGTTGATAAGTTTTATAGCTGATAGGTGTTTTTATATTTCGAGCATGAAGCTCGCATCAGGTTGCTTTAGAATTGGGGCATGTCTCCTGGTTACCAAATAATCTATTGGGGCATGTCTCCTGGTTACCAAATAATCTATCTACTACTACGAGTCCAGCGAAAATGCCTATTGTCACTCAGTTATAGTGGAAGAAAAAAGTGCAAAGTTTGCTTAAATTCACCATATTACGATGAAATTTAACTACTATTAAAACTTCAACCAAACTTTATTGTTTACATATTTAAAAGAAAACCTTTGCAGTCTCCTGATATTCAAGAATAGCGACCATGTTTTAAAATGGCCACCTAAATCATAAGCCATTCTGATGAATTTGGTCGACCAAGTTGCTTCCAATAAACTTGAACATCGAGTATTATATTTTAAGCTATACTAAGTGTACATAATTTTGTATTATCACCTTGGGGTTTACGTCAGGCATTTCTACAAATTAATGGTAACTACTGAACTTCTACTTAACTACCAATATTAAAATGCCATGCCATTTTCATTATGTTTAACTAAAATGAATGTCCAGAGCCGACTGGCCCAGTCCGTCACCAGGGGTAATGCTTTGGCTATACTCTCCATATTGAAGACAATCGCGACTGTGTAATTGACGCTAAGTCTAGACGAGATATGCCTCAAGACTTTGGGGTGAAATTTAATACGATTACAGTCTGGAGAAAAATGCTGTGGATTTTGAGCGAAAAGGTATGCTTTACCAAGCATTGTTCCTGTGACGAATAGCAAGGTAGAAGGTCGAGTCACAGACACACTAACTAAGACTTAAACAT
Source organism: Acanthopleura granulata (assembly GCA_016165875.1). Lineage (NCBI taxonomy): Eukaryota > Metazoa > Mollusca > Polyplacophora > Chitonida > Chitonidae > Acanthopleura > Acanthopleura granulata. Next base: position 1,918,747 of record JABBOT010000005.1, read on the forward strand.
CGGTAATCTTTACACTGCCTCCAATAGCGCTCGGCGTGTGACGAATAGGTCAAACTCCGCATGATCGACCCATGCAGTAAAATGTTATTGGGTGGCGGTATCGAGTCTGGTATCTTCCGCTTGGCATTCCAATACAAGACCGTGCTATGTTAATAGAAGTCGGCATTGTCGGTCCTGCATCTTCGTCGAGATATGACCGAATGTTGAAAAAACGACATTCATGTAACGGTACCTTGTGCTAACTAGTCCTAAGTCACCGTAGTTTGGTATGGTTTATTTGAATAGCATGATGAAACAGATGTGTTTCAGATTTTTAAGAAAAAAATATCGTGTGCTACGCTTTTCTGACGTGGTTTTTTAGTTAGAACAAACAATCCATAAACTATTTATTGCTCCATATCCAGGCTATATTAAGGTGGTCTACCTCGATGTTACAAAGAAGCAAACTGACAATGTTTTTCTAGAACATCTCCATGTTTTTCACGGATTTGACATGTGATCTTACCTATAAACTCTCGAATGTAGCTCCCAATTGTTCAAAAGATTATGGCATGCAAAAATGAAGTATTAATGGGCCTTAACTTGTACAATGATTACATGATTGATGCAATGGAACACAACTGTCTCTCTTCATAGCCATAGTAACAAACCAAACAGCTTGGGTTTTGCTCAGACTTGTGTAAAACTCGGCAGTCCTCATGAACCAGAAACTCTCATCGACTGGTAATTCAGGTCTCTCATCACATGGATTGAATGTCCCGCATTTTGCATACAGTCGGATGGATATCACAATCACAGCGACATTACATTACTAGAAATGAAACACACACATTTCGAGATAAGTTTTGACTCTGTTTGCTTCAATTTTCCAACACAACACTCGATTCACCCAGGCCGGAACTACAACCCGCGTTGTCATATCGCCAGCATTAAAGATTCTGAAGATTCATTAAAGATTAAACCGTGTAATATTATTGCTAATGTTGCCCACTTCGTCGAAAACCGGGCAAAAATCATTAGAAAAATCGTTCGGTTCTCGGTAATCTCGGCCCGTGTATTCTATTCCTGCGAATTTCATGACAAGACGCACTAATGCAGAGTGCGAGATTTGTGAAAGTGTGCGGTATTTGCCAAATTGGGCGAGATTATCAATAATATTCTCTCGTGATACTCTTGACTCTTTCGAGAGCACGGAAATCGAGATTTACGAAAACTCAGTTTTTTAGTTATTGCTGCGCGTTTTTTGACGCTGCGTGAGATTAGCAATACTATCGCGCGGTTCAGTAATCTTGCACTCTCCAGTTCCTGACACAACTGTCCTGTCACAAAACGGTGGGTCAAGAACGCAATATCAGCGAAAACTCATTGATAATAGCGACTCCTGTTTTCTTGACCCACGCAGAATGAAAGATGCGCCTCACGAAAGAGAGACACCGCACCCGTGTTCATTCATAATTGTTCAGTCATAAAAATCACCAGTTCATCGACGTTCCATAGAAAACACGTCGTAAGGGTCTGCGATTTCTAGTGTTCTTCAAAACCCTTCGTTTTGCAACTACATGCACTTAACCAACGGGTTCTAGTGCAGCTCAAGTGGCCCCTCTGTGCATATGCAACATTGCATTTTTCGGCTACAGTGTTACACTGATGTCCATTCAAACATTGCTAAGATTCTTCAACCGAATTATACTGAAATGGGAATTTTGAAACACTCTCTTCCTATCTACCTCAGGTCCGAGTACTTCTGAATGCATGTACCGTGCCACAGAGCTGCTTTAACTTTTTTCCAATCCCACATTTATACCAGATTTTAACAAACATGTTGGCCACTTCTCTACGTCGTATAAAAGCTTCACCATACAGATTATAGTAGCTAGTACGTGTTTCGAGAAGGAATACCTCACCAGATGCGATTCTGTTGATTCAAAGTCGCTAAAAAGTCACTGGACTAGCTCAATAACAATTCGTCCAGGCACGAGAAACTTATTTATGTATTAACATTAACCTATCTTTGTCCCTGGCAATAACGGATTTCAAGACTTTCTGATTTGCTAGTTCCTGGTGTGATAAACACATAGAGAAGTGAACACGTTAAATAACAGATGGAAACCGGCGGTGTTACCAAACACTTGGGAGTCGGTGTATATCATTGTGATATACACCGACCAGACTTGTCAGGGTTGTATTTTCCATTGTGACGATGGCGGACAGACCGGTTGAAAAGCTCCTTGCAGGCTTCTTTAGATAATGCGTTCTTGATTATTTTCCGCTGATTTTTTTCACTCGATTGTTATTTTTTTGAGCATGGTAAGCCAGATCAACGTAAGGGGTACGGTAATTTATTAACATGAGCAGATGTTTGCCTCTATCTTGTTTTTGACTTGTTTTGACATAATAAATTTATTTGTTGAGGAAATAAAGAGGAAAAGTTGTTACAATGGGAAGGAGGGATAATTGTTGAGTTATTAACATGAACATTTTGTTAATTAGATATAATTGGATTAATTTGATAAAAGATGACAAAAGTGAAAAAAAATTCCTTGCCATCATATTACCCACGCCTCTGGGACCACGAATGAATAAATAAATGATTAGCGGCAAAATCTCAGCCATGTCGTGGCGAGAACATGTTCAAACCAGGAAGCCTTGAATAGTTTCCGACATGATCTGACGAACATTCAAAATTTAAAAGAAAACATTTTTAAAAGCAGTTAAAAAAAATAAATGTCGGTTAAAAATCGAAAACCACAATTGTTTCATTTTTTTTTATTATACAGGCCAACAGCCTTCAAAAATTAATAACAGCATCGACGGCAAAGCTGTTAAACAAGTTAAATATAGAGTCGACTGTTCAGAATCTTTGCCGAATGTGAGCAAAGCCTACAAACGGCCAAACAGGATATGTTTGATGCCAATCTGGGCGTCACATCCAACACACTTGGGAGTAATGCTTCCATCCAGGATAAAATTGTGTGCTATGCGAGAATGTAAAATACAGCATTTTGTTAAAACGACTTGGTCTCTAGGAGAGATACCAAGAGTATAAGAATTATAGCCAATGGCAGGATGAATAGCATGCAGTTTGTTATGTACCTGCAGGTCCCATTCATCCTGCCAAAGGCGCCGAATATATTTAAGAACATTAGATTTAAAATCAGTATAAGGAATTTTAAACTTAGATATGGGTTTATTAAGGGCAGCTTTCGCTTCCCTGTCTATGACTGTGTTTCCGTGAATTTCAATATGACTTGGTATCCAACAGAATATAATATCTTACCTCTTTTAATTAACTTTCCATGAATGGCTAACATTTGTAGTATTAACGGATTTTTAATTTTATTTTGTCCTATTGTCAAATGGCAGGATAACGAGTCACTGCATATCACTGCCCTCTGGAAACAAACATATGATAAAGCCAGAAGTATAGCTCCGGCCTAAGCAGAAAAGATGGAAGATGAGGATGGAAGACGAAGAGAGGTGACTCGTTGTTCCAAGACAGACGCAGCCGCGACCCTGTCCCCGTCAATATATATAAATTTATATTCCGGATAAATAGCCTTGATTTCTGTGAAATTGAGTTATAAGAGGATTTGTATCTCATTTCCTATGTTGACGTAGATCAAATATTAATTTAGGGGATGGAAGAAGCCAGGGAGGAGACTCCGGAAAAGAAACCAGAGCTATGTCCTCCAGCTTGATGTTAACTTTCATACTATGGTCCCGAATACGAAGTCCAAAGGAAGGAATCTTGTTGGGACATTTATTATATTTATCTACGTATGATGGATTAAAAGCACAGTCGTAGACAGGGTTTGTTGGGCGAGCTTTAAGTTTTCTAACGTATTGACGGCTAAGTTATGTACGCCTGTGATATAAAGAAGGCTCATTAGCCTCTACGTATAAACTCTACTGGTGAGGTTCTAAGCGCACCAAGGCTGAGTCTCAGAACTTGGTGATGGACCAGATCCAACATTTTAAGATACGTTTTCCTAGGGGAACCATAAATGACGGAGCCATAGTCCAACTTAGACCCCAGGAGAGAATGATATAAATTAAGTAAAATTGATCGGTCGGCACCTCATTCGGTGCTAGACACGACCTTAATTATATCGAGAGCCTTTGTACCTTTAGCCTTATAAGTTTTTATATGGGGTGTAAAAATTTCTTGTCAAATATAACCCCTAAAAATTTATTTTCCCCAACAATCTTCACTGGTTCCCCCCAAAATTTAAGCTCAGGGTCCATCTGAAGTTTCCGTTTATTACAGAAATGCATACCGACGGTTTTAGGCGAACAAAACCTGAAACTGTTGGCAACTGCCAGTTGCTCGATCTTATTGAGACAAAACTGCAGTTGCCGCTCGATGTTATTCATATTTTTAGCAGGGTAGCATATCAGGAAATCATCTACGTATAAAGAACCCTCAGTGCCAGACGTCAATGTTTTAATCAAGCTATCAATTTTAATGCTGCAGAGTGTTGGTGAAATACTACCATGGGGCACACCCATCCTCTGTTCATGAGAATCAGAAAGAGGGAACCCCACCCGTACCTTAAACCATAAAATTTCAGATATAAATAGAGGTAAGCGACATTTTAAACCCATATCAGAACGGTCTTTCAAAATACCATATTTCCATGTGGTGCTGTAGGCATTTTCGAGGTCACAAAATATCGACACCACATGTTCATTACTAATAAAACCATCAGGAATAAAAGTTTCAAATCGAACAAGTTGATCTAAAATAGATAGATCCTGGTGAAAAGCACATTGAATATTTCATAAAAGCTTCTTTGTTTCAAGAAACCGAACAAGTCTGTCGTTAATCATCCGTTCCGTACTCTTACAGACTCAGCTGGTAAGAGCTATGGGACGGTAATTACTTGGATAACTATGATCCTTACCCGGTTTAGGGACCAAGATAATATACGTCTCCGTCCATGATGGCGGAAAATTACAAGTTATCCAGATATGATTAAGTAAGTCCAAGAGCATCTCCAGTGGCTCAGATGGTAAAAGGTTCAGAAGCTTATGATATATATTATCGGGGCCACACGCCGTATCGTGTGCCTTTTTTAGAGAAGTTTTAAGCTCTTCAATCGGAAAAAGACTATTATAGTCTTCTAAATTTTTAGAAGAGAAGGGCAATTTAACTGTCTCCTTCTTGTCTTTAATATATTGAAATTCAGGAGAAATATTCTGAGATGAAGATTTCTGAGATATCGTTTCAGCTAGTTTATTGACTAAATCAGATGGAGATGTTAATAAACTGTCGCCATCTTTTACATGATGAACTTTGGCTTTATTGCTTTTGTCCTTAAATTGCTGAACCATGTTCCAGACCTTAAGTATGGGTGTTTTTGACGTAATGCCTGAAACAAAGTTCCGCCAACAAGATTGTCTCTTGGACTTAATTAATCGAGGAGCCTTGGCTCTAAATATACGAACCTGGTATAAGTTATTATTTTTAGGACAATGATTAAATCTGCGCTCGGCCTTTTTACGGTCCTTGATGGATTTACGACAGTCATTATTAAACCAAGGTTTACTTTTGGATTTTGGATTTGTCGAGGTCTTAGAGATGGTTCTATCAGCTGCTGTTAATACAAGTTCATTAAATTTTAACAAAGGATCATCTACAGCATTGAGATTCTCTGGAGTGATGTCAGCCTCACAGAACATCTCAAATACCATCCAAACTGCTTTATCGAACTTCCACCTAGCTACACGTTCCAAAGAATTAGAAGTGAGATGCCTTAGGATAATGGGAAAATGGTTACTACCACAAAGATCCTCGTACACCTTCCAAGAGCCTGAAGCTCCGTATCGACGGTAACGGGACTATGAATAATATCACTATTCACGAAGATAGAGGAGCCGCCACAAGCTCGCTCTTCTTCATTACAGTAAGTGATATAAAGTGTATAATTTTTAAGATGTATTTTATCTTTCTCGGATGTCTTAAGGTGACTTTCCTGAAGACACAGGGCAACTGGATTTAAATATTGAACTAGCTGTTTTACTTGAATAAAATTAACCTTAAGATCTTGACAATTCTGCTGTATAATTTTGTGTAGGGAAGACATTAAGGAGGAAGGCGTATAGGACTTGTATATTTGGATCGAGGGCGGGGGATTTTCGGGGGGGGATCTATTAGTCGATCTCCTGGATACAGATGATGATTCCATCAAGTCTGCATCCAACGTTGAAGACTCAACATCCTCCAACTTATTCAAAGTTTTGATAGGGTCCCTCGTGGCCTTAGCGGGCCGCTCTGTGGGACCACTCGGTTTATCCCTTTCATGATCCTTACCACATTCTAACTTTTCACTCGCACAAATCTGTGCACATTTACTTGATTTTGATTTTTTCTAAGATTTTTTGTTCACCTGATGAAAGAGCAGGAGAGAATCACATAAAGTAGCAGGTTTTTTAGTTAAATTATGTCCGTTTGTGAACATGAGCTGGCTGTTTTGCTTACAGGTTTTGGTATTAGTGTCTGTGACTGCTCTGTGCCTCTGGGCCCAGTGAGAGATGTTTGGGCCTCCACTGAAACGGGGGGTTTCTTGACAGCGTTGGCATCTGCAGATTTCAAGAGGCCATCTATGGCAGAGACCAGGCTCTTGGCTTCCTAATATGACAAATTATGTTTACGTTTTAAGGTTGTAATTTCTTTTCCTTGAGGACAGTCCTTGGAGGAGGCCATGTGAGCCCCGCTGCAATTGAAACATTTTATTGTGTTTGTGCAGTCGAATCCCTCGTGGCCTGCTTCCGCGCACTTAAAACAGACCAATTTATTGCGGCATTGTCCCCTGGCATGGCCAGTAGAAATGAGAATTCCACGTCATCCTCGATAACCTGGATTTTTCGCTCATACTCGAGCAGGTCGAATGTAATAAATTAAAAACGGCCTATTCGATTGACCCTACAGCCAACCCAGATATCCGAACAACTCACTTAAAACATCCAACACGGAAAGTTGTCAATTTATACCAAATCGAGATATATGAAGGTTGATATACGGACATCTGGACTGGCGTGACCAGCCGATTGATTGGAGCGGACCCTCCGACCGGCCGTCTTTGGAAAAGTAAGGCCCGAAGTGAAGTGTTGGGCGTGAGGATCTCGCAAGACCAACATCCCTCAGCCACCAGGATCCCGTCCTCTCCCATGACGGGTCGCAACCCACGGCAAACAGGGTGCCCATTTTAGTCGCCTTGTACGACAAGGCTGTGGAAATATTCTATTCACCGCAATCACACGGGAGAGCCCTAGATTAGTCGTCTCGTACGACAAATTTGCTTCGACAACTGGTTTCCTATTCTTTTCACTCCCGGGAACCTCACGAGGGACCAGGACAACGATGTCCTCAACGTGCGACTGTGGTACAGCCTATGAGGGTTTACGCTCTCGCCGTGGGAATATCGAAATCTACCGAGTTCTTCTCTGGCGCTGAGTGGGATTCTGACTGACGGTTCGCAAGCCTATGGGATTCCACAGGATATGGACAATGACGAACCTCAATTCCTTCCTCGCTAACTTCGTTTTAAGAACCAGTGTCGTCAGACTCTCTAGGCTCTAACCGTTTCAACGTGCCATTGTGAACCGCTGTGGTCTTCTATTCGGTTCGTAACGTCAGAAAGAACACCCTTTATGGTAAAAGAGCCCAACCACCGATCCCGAAATTTTGAAGATTCGCCACTTGCCGACGGTGTTAGATGCAAAAACCTTTTTTTCCTACACTGTACTTCCGGTGAAAAGAGAGCACATTGTATCTTTTCCTCTGTCTCTGAAGTTCCTTCCCGGATACTTCTCTGGCGTCCTCATGAATATTGGCTAATTCTTCCGGTAAAGCGACAACCCATCCAAATTTTGTTTTTTGTTACCCTGGTGTTTCACACAACGTCAAGTGAACAGGCAGTCTTATCTCTCTGCCCAACACCATGGTGTTTGGTGAATAACCCGTTGATTCCTGGGCCATGGAACGGTATGCCATCCAGAGTGACTGCAGGTTGAGATCCCAGGTCAAAGGTCGCCGACATGCACTAACGTGTAGCATCTGGGTCCGGTTGAACCGCTCAACCATACCGTTTGATCGCGGATGGTAGGCTGTCGTACGGATTTTTGTCATCCCCAAGGTCTAACACATCCCTTTGAACACACGACTTTCGAATCAGAATGTGTCACCGATGGTACTCCAAACTGGACACAAAGAAATCGATTCCTGTCTGAGGAATGGTACTTGCTTCTTGGTCTGGAAGTGGTGCGGCTTCTGCCCATCGAGTGAAATAATCACTGATGACTAAAGCGTACTTGTTTTCCCGGTCAGTCATTGGCAAAGTACCCAGCCTATCTACTGCTAACTCTCTCCCCAGGGCTCCCTGCCATATAGCCCTGTTACTTTCCACCGATTACACATATCGCAACCCATCTCTAACCTACCGTCGTAACCCGTAACCTAAGTGTCCTCCAGTAGGTTGGTCGTGGCACTCGTTCAAGACAGTCTTTCGAAGGGGCTCTCTCTCTTGCCGCTTTTGTTCAGCCGCTTCGGACTAGCAGCAGTCCTTGCGTTTCGAGTAAGTCATATTGTCCCGAGAATGCTTTGGTGATTGGTCCCAAGGGACTGACTTCCTCCCACCTTGGCTTACATCCATCTTGCACCTAATCTATCACGGGATTTAGGCCGGGATCTTCCAAGTCTTGTGGTGCCTGGATAAAATTACTTGCACTGTTTACAGAGACGGCGACTGAGTGCAGCATTGTTATGCTTCCTGCCTCGTGTTCTATATCAAATTGGTAGGGCGCAGTCTCTATCCAACGAGCCAGTTGGCCTTCCGGCTTCTTAAACGTGATCACCCACAGGAGGGAACCGTGTTCGGCGGTAAGAGAAACTTTCCATACAAATAATGAAGGAAGTACTTTGTGAAGTACACAACGGCAAGTAGTTCCCTCCTTTCGAAATAGCTCGTCTGGGGTATGCAACCATACGCTCCTACCCTTCTATCTCCCACGAAAGAACAGCCCCTATTCAAGAGATATGGCTTGGAAAAATTTGGCATGATAAGTACTGGAAGAGACAAAACCCTCAACTTCAGCGTATCTAAGGATTTCTGACAATCTTTTGTCCAAGCAAACACTTTTGTCTTTTTTGCTAACCTGTGCAAGCGTGCAAGCTGCACACGTCTGTCTGGGTAATGGGGACGGGCCAATTCTGTACTGACTGAACTTTGGAAGCATCGGTCTGCCGACTGCAGACACAACATATCCAAGGTAAGAAACTTTCTTAGCTCCCGATACACACTTTGATGTTTTAACTACAGCTCATGTTTCGGGATCATTTTGAGGACTTCTTTAAGCCGCTGGAGCATCTCATCGAATGTTCGGCTGGTGCATTACAAAGGCCGAAAGGCATGACCCGGAACTGGAAGAGACCCTTTCTCGTACCGAACGCAGTTTTATATCGATCTTTAGGGTAAAACCGGAGTTGCCAATAACCAGACAACAGACCCAAAGTACTCCACTATTCTTCTCCGGGCAGTGCGTCAAGTGAATCGTCAAAAGAAACCCAAATTCTCAGCAGGTGGAAATGGTCGACAAATAATCCACATACTGCATGTTTAATATTCCATAGTTTGCAGCCAGAAGAAAATGTCCAAATTTCGCATAAATGCTTCAAATGATGACATAGGCATTAAAATTCAGACGCGTTGTTTTGTGGGCTGTATGTTTAAAAAAGGGCCTTTAAACTTGAACATGGTTGCCAGTTTTAATACAATAAATATTACATTTTGAACCTGTAAATTAATTATATTACAGACTGGAGTTGACACCAATCATTCTTTGGGTCTGGAAGCGAAGAGGACAGAGTCCAGTGAGGACATTTCAGAGGTGGCCAAAATTGTCGCCGATTTACCGAAGTAGTTCTAGTTTCCGTATGTACCGCTGCGCTTTGTTTCAGCATCCTGAAACGTTTTCTTCCATTTGTTCAAGTAAGTCCCATGGCAGCAATGCCATTGTATAGCACAGAGTAACTAAGTCATGAAATACAGCTCGGATAATTTTTTGGACAACAACCTGTGTTGTGTCTTCATTGCAGGTTCTCTTTTGTTCCATGATACAATATGTCGGAAATTCCAGTGATTCTGTCATGCAAATATTAAAAAGAAGGTTTGTTACGGGCAACACGACCCACTCGCTAAACTCGGGCCCATTCACACTTTTCATTTCACGACCTCTGAAGACATTTTTGGACAAAAATAGGCTAAAAAACTCCAGGAAGCTCCTTGGAAAATCTACTTCTGCGAGGAGGATATCATTCCTTTTTTAATTAAAACGTGAGAAATTCAATTTATGTTACCAATTTTAGCTACGCCGCCCATACATGATACTTTGACTTAAACAATAAGCTGGGACATTCTGCGTCGTACTGGGGTTGTGTCTTACCTCCTATTTATTAGCCTTAATAGAATGCAGTGTAAAAATCACTCAGTTAAGAAGGTAATTGCTAAAACAAAGTCAAATTACATGTATCTGGAAGTGAAATCACAGATGGCGCTGCTTGTAGTCCTCACGTTTCTCCTGTTGGTAAGTCAGTAGTGTAGCATTTACAACATTATAAAGTTGACAAAACACCGAGTGGTAAGGATTTTCAGTGAGAAGAAAATTTAGAAGTAGAGTTTATTTACATGGCCAAAAGCAAGACAAATTTTTTTTTCCAAAATTACTGTTTGAATAAGGAGGACAATTTCGAGTGTTCCTGGTTGAAGCGAAGTAAGTACATTTCTACTTCTGTGTTTTTTCTTTCGGATAAACACAGCCGTTTTGATGATAGTTTTAAAATGTAACATGAGCGTAGGACATAAAGTTGATATAAAACTGAGACGGTCGGAATAAAAAAGTTTTTTTTCTTAGGTTAAATGAAGTAGAAAATGAATATTTAAAAATAATAACCGTTGGATGCTACAATTTATTAAGAAAGTATCTTAAAGCATTTATTATTTGAAAGGTATTATATAGCCTACCCAGGAATATTTCACTTACAACGACGGTCAGCATTAAACAATTGTGGAAAGAAACCGGACATAGTCCAGAGAAAACCCACAGCCATCCTGAGGTTGCAGGCAAACTTTATTACTTCTTACGGGAGAGGAAGTAGACCTACGTCGCCCAGAACTGGACGAGAACTCACAGCATTCAAACAGATGAGAGGCTCCTGGGCCATTGTGAAATACGAATGTTTCTTTTAAGTTGTCATATACCAACATGATAAACTACGAATTTTCGAACTGTTCCATCCATTTCCAACATTGTGGTTCTGTTTTGAACTTTGGCAGTTTACCTGACTTTCCAGGTGCATGTATATGTTTAGTATACTGTATATTGGAACTCAATACATAATCAGTAACTTTTCTTGGTGAAACTAAATTTTGATCCGCTTCGCCCAATTTGGAACAAAATACGTCCCTTTTTCTTATATAGCTTTAATCCAGCTATTCTACCAGCTCAAAGAAGTGTGTCTTGCTTTCACACTTTAATGCCTCTAGAATGCTTGTTTGCAGATGCAATGGTGATTGAAAACGCAGTGTTGAAGTCAGCTCAAATATTCCCAAATGTACAGTTCACTCAAGCATCCGAATTCAAGATATGATCACATGAGAGAGATTTTGAAACAAAACTTCCGCTTTAAGGCCATCTCATACTTTATGATCCTGCAATTGCACTACGCAATAACCATACCCCTTTTAAATCGATCAGGTTCTAGTTTTTAACTTCTACTGCTAAACGCCTTAACCAAAGGATTACCGGAAGATGGTGTAGAAGGGACGACAATACATACAAACAGACGTCATCAGACCCATTAGCCCTTATCAGACATCATTACCCCTCTGACGATCAAAGGGGTAATGCATGTTCGCCGCAAAGTTTACCGGTCAGCTACCTTATGTTTTTTGTAGAAGCCTCGACCAGGCTTCTACAAAGGTCGAGTGGTTTAAATGGTTGACATGTATTGCTGGCGATTAGCTACCTGACTATGGACGTCGTTGGTTCGAACCCACAGAGATCAATTTTCAGCACTAGAACCTGTGCCATATCCAGAAAGTGTAATCTCTAATAACGATAGTACTGTGACATACATAGCAGTTTGTAAAATGGTTTTTATTTCGTATGTCAGGTATCTGAAGTTTAGAAACTATAATTTGACATACATACCTGCTCTTAATTAGTAGGAATGGGAAATACCTTTACACAAAGTAATATACAAGGAATTGACTATTCTAGTCTTTGGCAAAGATTCAACAGACGCCCATAGTATTTTGATACTATTTCTGTGATTAATGACGTGTCATTGGGTAAAATTTACGTAACAAAGTTCTCTTTAAAAACCATGACAAATATTTGATGAAAGATTAGTTTTATTTCAAGACCACATCACACAGAGACACATCTGTCTGTCAGGTTGAATCATGCTGGCCATGATAAGTTTATCAAAAGAAACACTGCAATAATTGGCATTCTTCAATAGATTTTTTTCTAAAGTTTAGCAATGTTGTGTTTTCTGTTCTTGAGAGATTTGTTACAGTGTCTCTGTAGATGACGTCGGTACATGATTTTTTATGGTTTCTAACCATAAGTAGATGAAGACAAATCCTCTGCAATGTCCCAACTCTCCCTTGAATCCATGATGAATTAAGATGAAACAGTGCTATGAATGGCAGAGATCAAAACCCGAGTCCGCTTATGGGTACATATTCCTACACTTGGAAGATACTTATGTAGAGATTAGCACCGCCAGGCAGTCATATATTGCAAAAACACTCTTTTATACGGTGTCATAAATAAGTGGTAAGTGTGATAATCTTGTAAACCAGATAAATAAGTGATTCACATTTTCCTAGGCCGGGCAGTTGACTGGCCCGTGTTTATCGTTGGGCATAAAAGTGCCTTGTAGCGTTGCGCGAATTTCTCAACTGACGTTCTGCCAAAAACAAAAACAAAAAACAACGCTATGAGACCCTATTGGAGGGATGTATCTGTCTCCGCTAAATTCTAATTTTACTTTGCTGTGACGAACAACATGGCCGTGTATCAGTTTCCTGATATGTCATGTGGTAAACAGGCACAAACGAGTAGGTTTATCTATCACCTTGGGTGTATGGCTATTATAGAGATGAGTTTTCCCTTTGGTCATTTCCGCGATGTAAATAGTTGAAAGCTGTCCAAAGGAATGTGACGATGATAGATCGATCAGAAGAAAACCCCGTTTAGGCTTCTTTAGCGTATGACCTCTTGGTATTTACCGCTAAGTTGTTTCAGGTATTATCTTACTGTGAATGATATGCCAGATTAGCGCTAGGTCGACATTAGTTGATTAAATTATGCTCCAGTTCATCATTTTGGTGCTTTTCACCTGTGTCTTTCTCATATATCATTTGTCCCTTTTACGTATTTACCTTGGTTGTTACATTTCATCGTGCTACTCTTGTCAAAGTTTGATTGTTGTTTAGCGCCAAATATCATCTTACTACCTGACAGGAGACTATATAACGCGGAATACATGACAATGCTAAGGCTGCAAATAACGCGAATAAAACAAAGAAAATGATACACATTCAGTGACCTGCTAATTACCGCGGTGGTTTATGAAAGCAGGCTACTCTGTATATGGCCATATATTTAAAGGAAACACTCGTGCTAAGTGTTTAAAAGAACATCGTGATAAAATTGTCAACATAAATATAGCTTGTCTACACTCTATGGCTTCCGCCTTGTAGAATACCATTTCCTCACGGAATTTGCAGCCGTACCTTTGGTGTTGCGAAAGTCTTCAGAAGACGGCTTTCTTGTGGTCAAAACAGCCAGCAAACGAAAGATGTTAATTAGACAATTCTGATTAATCATAGGCCTGCCAGAAGAGAGGTTTTTAGGTATATATATATATATATATATATATATATATATATATATATATATATATATATATATATATACACACACACATATAAGGTAAAAGATGTGTAGATTTGGATTAATCGATAGAAATTTGTGAGTGTGTTTGCAATGGTCACACAAACAATCTGTTGCATCTCTTTGTAAACTGTGACCGTCTATTGTATTTGTGACATAGTCGAGTCATTGTTCATGTCTGAACCAATGGCTGCTTTAAAAGAAAAGACAACAGTAGAACAAATGTGTATATGTATCGATAAAAAATCAAATTTATAGTTCAAAAATGTAACTTTTTGTTTTGTGATGTGGGAAAACTGAGATATCGCAGTTCAAACAAAGCAAAAACCCCTACGTAAGGAAAATCGAACGGACCGCCATTCTCTTCAATTTTAACCAATAAATTTTACCACCCGAGAAAGCACCTGTTTCCGCTGTGACATCACCGGTCCCTATTTCAGTGTTTGCCAGATAGAAGTAGTGTTCAATTAGTTGTTCTCCCTTCTGGTTGCGAAACAATTCTGATTTACTTTGAAGCTATTTTCAATGAGAAAATGATAGTGGGATACCTGTGAGATTATTCCCTGAAGCCTCAACCAGGACGCCACAATGTGAAGCTTTCGATAGTAATAAGAAAAGGGACAGTAATTCTCACGCTAAAGAGTGTCTCGTCTCTAATAATGAAGGGATAGGGTGCGAAGGATGCGACATCGTGGTTCCCGTACCAAAAGAATTCCAAATTAAAATGTGATTTGTAGAGTATCCAAGCATGTGATAAAGACATGCCTACCATGACCATTCAGGTCTCTATGAACTCTTCTCAAATAATTTATTTATATATCTTGTTGCCTTTTCTTTTCAATCAAATTCTCCTGAGTGTTTCATATTATTCGGGCCAACAAAATGCAGGATGTAATTTTTTTCCGCTGTTAACCCTGTCCGAAGCTTGGTCAGACTGGCCGTCAACAAAGTCAGGAATTTGTTTATGTTTGATATTTTTAACTCATTGTTAAGAAACAGCATTTTACAGTCCACAGTATTCGGTAGTCCATGTAACCTATACCGGTGGACATAATGGCTTATATGATTGGCTCGAAGATTGGCTTCACTTGTCACGATGTGAAGCTACGAATTCCCTGTTGTAATTGCTGCTTATATAGTATCAAATTGGCAGGGAAGCTAAAATAGGTAGACTAACCACTATGACACTGAAAGCAAAAAAAAGTTAAACTATATTTGTGAAATCGAGAGAAATCATGAAATTAATCAACTAATTGATAGTCCATTGAGGACTTGAATAAATAGGGGAGTTTTGCTAAAGGCCAAAAAAGTACTGTTCCATGTGACCTGTCAAAAATGTTAGGCAACTATTTCTGATCACATTTACTTTAACATAGGCGGCTGAGAAAAGTTTCAGAAAATTTTATTTAGACTAGATGTAGGATAGGGAGAATTAAGGAGCTGGAGGTTTTTTAATTTAAGATGCTCCTGATTGAACGAGAGGTTGTTTGTGCCTTCCTGACACGGCGAGACAAGTGATCGGTAAATTAAAATCAATTAACTTTCCTAACATCTTTGACAAGCCATATGACACAGTTGAACTCTTTTTACCCTCTACGACGAGTTCAAACTCGAAACTCCTCTATTGCCACGAGGGATATTCAGAACTGAAAAACCACAGAACTACAAATGCTTGGCCCAGAGGTTCTAGTTCACCTTAGATGGCTGCACTACAGCTATTGTTTTATCAGAGTACATTTTCAGTTACAGAAGGCGTTGATATCAGTTCGCAAATTGTTTGAATTCCACAACTGATGCCCTTGAAGTAAATTGGGAGTAAACCTTGAGATGTTAAAAGAGGAAATCGTGTTTTCTCTCCATTGAATGCCTGGAAGGGACTTTTGAAACTTTCGCTAGTCTTTGACCTACATGTATGAGATTAGAATAATACGGAATACCTTAGCAGAAAGTGCTTCTAAGTCAACAAAGACCTAACACAACAGGGCAAAAACAAATCATTCAGAAGAATCTTCTGTTTGTCTCTTGCTATGACCGATAACAGAACCATCAGTTTTCCCGATTCCTGGTGGGGTGAACACGCACACGGCTTTTTGTCAAAAATGAAACCAGCGGCTTTGTCAGCCACCTGGGGTCTATGTGTATGATTGTGACAGAGATGCATTTTCCGTTGTCTTGTTTCGGCTATCTAAATGGTCAGGCGCTGTCTTCGCCATTGTGGCGATGATGGATAGCCCGGATAAGAGGAAGCCGTGTGGGCTTCTTTAGCTAACGAGTTTTGACTATTTTCTGCTATTTTGTTCAATTATTATGTTGTTATTCTGGTAAGGGAGATCATGTACGCTGAACTCATCAGTTTGCCCAGTACGTTTTCTTTTCATCCTCATGCACAGAACTACGTCTTTTTTTTACCCATTAGGCAGCTATGTTTGCTAATTGATTTTTTTTTCAATTTACTTACTTATTTCTATTTATTGTTTAAAACCATATTTTATTTTATTACTTTGAAGAAAACTAAGGAACGATGTCAAGAGTGTAATTTAACATAAACCGCCCGAAATAACGAAGATGATACGTGCGACTGGCTGTCAAATATACCAGTGGTTTATGACAGCAGTGTGTCGTGCTAAAAATGTCAAAATGAACACCATTTTTTAACACTACATGAGTTCCGCAATGTCGTAAAACAACGGGATTTATCACTGTGACTTTGATGTTCCGAATGTCTTCAGAGTTCTTTATTGCGGTCAAAATACATGCAGCTACTTGACCTGGGAGCTTTGGTAACTGGTTCATTGGAAAGCCATGATTGATGTTGGACAGCCGTGTTTAAGCGAGCGCCCCCCCCCCCGTAAGAGTGCGACCATTGGTACCTCCTCGCTTGTCTCTTAGCAGAAATAGTCAAAGACAGGGATGTCGATGCCATTGAAGCATAATGCCTAATATAAGTATGTATTTAAAATGATTTTATATCCTTTTCAAAGAAGCATATAAACACAAAACATAACGCTTCCAACATTCGACGACATGATGACCTGAAGGTAAAAATTTGACCTCCCCTCTGAAACTGGTTACGTCATTTTACGGAATAAACTTACAGGATCAAGAGACAACAACAGGAGTTCAGCGTCTGGATGAAGCTTAAGAAAACATTCAGAGGGCTCAAAACTGAGTTGTGATCGGGAGGTCTGTATGTACGGGTAAATGTTAACGCTACACAGGTCAGAAAGATTTCCGGCCTGCAGATGGATTGGAACCCCCGAGTGGAAATTGTAACAATCCTTTACTAAGCCTTAGACGACATTCGCTCAAGTCTTATAAATTCGTAGTTAAACTGTGATTTTGTGAAAATAACTATTTGTCAGTTACAGGCTGAAACCTTCCAAAAACCGATTTAGTGAACATGTTCTATCCACTGACTTTTAAGAGATTTTCAATCAACAAGAAAAGGAGCCTTTATTAGCAAAGTGTGGTAATTAATGTGAAGCAATTTTTAGCTGGACTTGCTTGAGTCAGAGTGAAAAGTACACCCCCTTAGAATTATAATATATACTGTCATTTGATATGATATGACTTTCAGCTTTCCAAATTTGAAAAAATATGAAGCAAGCGGTACGGGTGAAGAATTCAAACAAGAGAAAGGAAAAAAAAACAACAACAATAAAACAACAGCAACAACAACAAAAAAGAAAAAACCAACAAGAAACCCACCAAAGCAATTCTCACCAAAACAATCGAGATTCAAATCACCTCTAATATACCATTTTAATGTAAAATTCTAACATGTTATTTGACAAGGAGCCAAAGAGTGACTACTTGCTAAGCATCACATTTATACTATCATACCTGGTCTGGTTCTACTCGCCAGGCTGTCAATTTTTACACTATATATTGCAAGAAATAATACTATGTGTAATAACAGTGTGATATTTTTGCAGTTATAACATCTGTAATTCACTTTACAAATCTACGAATGTACTCGTTATACCTGTACATTTCACGTATGGGACTGTGACAAACTATTCAGCTTGTCTTTGCTTAACACATTCCACAGTGCACTGAAGGACAATATTCTAAGGCTTCCCCAGAACTACAGTGACATGTTACCTCTTCTATAGGACTTGACATCTTGTATATCGTGTGTAAAAGCGTAAAGTCAGTGTGGGCTTCATTCTCTCCTCACCCGTGGCGGCCATTTTGTTTGTTTACAACGAGCGATTGTATGCTGATATGTGGTTCTGATCTCAGCTCATTTTTCAGGTTACTGGTTGTTTTATCATGTTCTGAATTGTTGTCAAATGTTTCCAAGTTGTGTTTTCCAAACTGTTAGTCCCATGTGTTAACCGATAAAGCCTAATTAATATTGCTGACAGTCCAGACCCAGAGGGGATTATTAATCAACATGCAGTTGTTGAGCAAGCCGATGAGAAAAATTCCAGCTCTGTTGACCGATATGAGGATTCCATAGCCCCAGACTTACCTGATATAGCTGAAAATGGTGATGAATCCAGACCTACACTCGGTCAAGATAATAGAAGGAGGAAAGACTTCCATCAGAAGCTAACATCATGTGAAAACGGATAATTCGCATGCTCATGGGTTTGGGGACTTTTCCTTTTATAAAAATGAGCGAAGTGCAAATATCAAGCTAAAATCAGATCCATATAATGATAAACATGACTGGGAGGAATATTACTCACACTTTCTAGACTGTGAGAGCTACGATTGTGGACACCACGTGAGAAAGTACTAGCCTTAGCAGCCAGTTTAAGAGGCCCGCCTTGGACATTTTATATTGGTCTTTCTGAAGAAGAGAAACGTTGCTTCCCTGCACTAACCAGGCAGGTGGGGGAACGTTTCGGTCGTGCCGTCAGCATAATAAATGGCTCTCTCAGCTTGAAGGCAGTATGACTGGAGCATGTGTTTCAACGGCGAAAGGAAGCAAAGCTGAAGCTTAAACCATCAAGTCGCTGCCTGTTTCAGAAAATGATCAAATTGGAACATGTAGTGTTTGAGGAAGGTGTGTCTACAGATTCAGAAAAAATATCTACAGTACAAGAATGGCCACAACCTAAAAATGCCAAGCATGTTCGAAGCTTTCTCGGACTTTATTCGAATTATCGAAGGTTCATTGCAGGATTCGCCTGCATTGCACGGCCATTACACAAGCTTACGGAAAAAGGGGGAAAATTTCATTGGACTTTGGAATGTGAAAATGTATTCCAAAACCTGAAAACAGCTTTATCCCAGCCACTTGTTTCTGTTTACCCAGTGTCCAGTCGAGATTTTATTCTTGATACTGACGCTAGTGACACAGGAGTTTGTGAGATACTTTCTCAGGAATTTGACGGTTGTGAAAGAGTGATAGCTTAAATGAATCGTATCCTCAACAGACATGAGGTGTCTTACTGTGTCACAAGAAAGTCGTTGGCCGTCATTACGGCTCTGAAGCATTTCCATCCTTTATGGACGTAAGAGTTTACTCAGGACAGATAATGCTGCAGTTAGCTGGATGAAAAGCATCAAACAACCTACAGGACAAACAGCACAATGGTTAGAAAACTAGGGACGTATAACCTAGAGGTAGAGCATCGTGCAGGACGTAGCCATGCAAACGCTGATGCATGTCCAGGACACCATATATGTGCAAAACAACAGGAACTACAGGATTCAGTTATTCATGCGACTGACTTGAACACAGACTGTCATCTTGACTATACAATGTATCAGGTCCGACCTATAACGAGAAGGCAGGACAAACCAGAGCAGTTTTCTAAAGCTATGGGCATTTTTGAAGGGTGGTCCATAAGGCAGCATCAATTAAAGGATAGTTGTGTTGGACCCATGCTATTCGCTTTTGAATCCGGCGAAGTGGCGGCCTGCCTGGTCATCAGTTTCTCACTCACCTCCCCTCAACGTTTAAGACTCTTTGGAATCAATGGGACAAACCGGCAGTGGAGGATGGTACAGTTTCCTGAGGAAAAGAATCAGTCTGTGATGAAATATTACCATGATATACCTTCAGCACGGCATCTTGGAACTGACAAAATGCTTGGTAGAATCACACAGGCCTTTTATTGGCCGCACAAGACGTAACATGTCCAGGAATATTGCACAGGAAGTGATCGATGCACAGCACGGAAAACACCACAAAATCTGGGTCGGGCAACACTGGGACGATATCTTGTTGGAGAACCAATAGAACGACTAGCTGTGTATATTCTAGGGCCTGTGCCGGTTACCCTAAATGGG
The DNA here is from genome assembly GCA_016165875.1 of Acanthopleura granulata. NCBI lineage: Eukaryota > Metazoa > Mollusca > Polyplacophora > Chitonida > Chitonidae > Acanthopleura > Acanthopleura granulata. Next base: position 1,938,961 of record JABBOT010000005.1, read on the forward strand.
AACCGTTACACTCTTGTTATGGTGGACTGTTTTACTAAATGGACGGAAGCAGTACCTTTACTAGTCAAAAAAAGCTTAAAAGCCAACAAGGCCTTAGTTGACAACTTTTTCTGCGGATTTGGAACTCCTATGCAAATCCATTCAGATCAAGGGACAAATTTTGAGTCTCATGTTTTCCAAGGTATGTGTGATCTTTTACAGATTCACAAAACTAGAAGTACAGGTATGACACCACATTCAAACTGTAGAACGGTTTAACCGCACACTTGACTCCATGCTTACGATGTATTGTGAAAAGGGACAAAGGAGATGTGGTGTGCACATGCCCCAGATCATAACATAATGATGTTTGGAAGAGAGGTCGTCATGCCGTTTCAAGAAGTAGCGGAAAGCCTTGATGAGGAACGGTGCGGCTTAAATCCTGATTCATATGTAGTAGACTTACGAAGTAGTCTGCAACAGGCACACAAATTTGCTAGAGTTGTCCTAAAAGAAAGAACCGAATATCAGAAACGTCATTACGATACAAGGTCAAAGAAACGACTTCTGGAAGACCTGGTGTGTGCAGAAAACTCACTTCTCAGTGGAAGGGACTCTTCTTAACAAAGGGAATTGATATGACACCAGTGGTGAAAAGGTCACCAAGGCAATCCGGAAAGGTTTGTCACATTCACGGTCTCATGGAGTACAGGAGCAATAAAACACCCACTCTGGGAAAACAGTTTTAGAAATAAACTACATCCTATATAAGGCATCCATGTGCGGAATAAAACTACTGTTCGAATCATACACATTCACTAATGATGGTAATCCATGGATTAGTTAGGATGGGAGTCAACCGAGGAAGTTAGTAGCCCATGGGTATGGGCAACTCATCAACATGTTGGGTCAGGGTAGGCCTGATTAACCTATGCCTGACGCTCAACAGACACCTAGCATTTCTTGCTTGGTGTGAGGACATCGGTTACTTGAGGTGGTCTCTACATTCTGTACAGAACAAGATCTCTTTTTCAGGAAAACCATTGACTTGAAACATCATGTACAAACTCGTCATAGAGAGGCAGCCAGACGACTCCCGTTACGGTTCTTTTCAGAACCAAACGGTTTTTGGCTCACCGTTACTCCAGAGGAGTACCTGCACGTGATTGGTCACTCTCCATGGGATTCTGCCCTGTCAGCAGAGACAAGAAGGTTAGTCAGGACCTGGTGTGATAAAGTGAAAATACAAAGTAGAACATCCCAAGAATGGGAGGAGGTTTAGAGGATGAGTCGGAAGGCAATTTCTGCCGAGCAAGCAGACAGTTTACAACCAGCTGTGATCAGCATGAAGTCGACAGGGTTCACTGTGTGGCCGCGCACTCCGGGAAAGGTTCAAGTGATCTGGTTCAACGCGGAGCTGGGTAAGGGCATATGGGAGGATAAAAGAGCCATGCAAGCCATGGCGAGGAAGCTGTCAGTCACCGAAAAACTGAACGCCCCCAGGCTACCCAGTGGGGCTGGTGTAGAAGTGATCACCTGCAAATCCCTTATTAGGACCATATCACCCTGCCTGGGAATTCTTCGTTGTTTTGTTGATAATGTCTTCAAATGGGCTGAACAATCCACTCATTGCATTTTTCCTGAACCAGCGGCTTCTATATCTCCGACTCCACATTCAAGGGATTTCCCAGTTCTCTACGGCCACTCTGATTTATGGGATATCACTGCAGTTCCTTCTGCCATCAGTTGTGTGCACAGTAGCCGTCACAAAACCTGAAACAACAGACACAATCAGTACCATCGCACCAGCAGTTCCGACAAGTCTCTCGACACCACCATTACTGATAACCTCTCATCTACCAGTAACTGATAACATCACTACCCCACTGCAACTGACAACAACTACAACTATTCCTTCCTCGATCTTTGCCTCACCCTGTACAGCATCAGCTTTATCACCATCACGACCACTTCCATCTTCAACAGAACAGTGCTTAACCCAGGCTGTTATGGTGTTCCTCTTCCGGTCACAGAGCCTGTAAGCCCAGCTTCATCCCCCTCCCAATGTCTGCCTCCTCTGGATCAGTCAAACCACATGCCGGTTAAGACAAATGCTCCTTCCTCGCCACCATCTTCACAGCCTATCACTGATTCCAATGACACGGTGTCACAGCGCCGCACAACCAACATCCTGCGCTATGGTTGTCTTCGTGTAGTACCTCCACCACGTAGAACCTGGGATGCTGATTGTTCGTTCGTCATTCCTGCAGGCGTCAACACCATTGCAGGGCCCATGGCAAACCGCTGACTCCAGTGGGTGTAGTTATATATGACCCTGGAGATGAGCAAGGGAAAATGCCCACCAATAAAACCAGACAAGACCTGCTGGGCATATTTAATATGATCGCTCTCCCAGGAAGTTTCACGGGTGCACAGAAATCTTGTCCAGAGAACACATCATCACGGCTGGGTAGAACCAGGTACTACAATTATCACCTGTTGGTACAAATTGTTCTTGGTAAGAAGGTTCCTTTTTGGAGAGCAACTTCTGTCCATTTTTAATCCTGCATATAGCACAGGAAATACATCAACAGATACTTTTATTGAACTTCTTGATACAGTAGGCATTGGGCAGGGATTGGAGCTTTAAATACTGATACATACTGAAGTTGTGCACAATGTACACAATCTGGCTTACCAGCTTTATCCTACTCTGTTGTCTTTGAATTGGACTGTGCCTTATCACTTTGCACTCTGGAATTACCTTCACTTGGACTTCTTAGTGTTGTGAATCTTACCTGTTTCTATTACAGTGTTGTGCTACACCTGGAAATTCACCTGTGATGTGAACTTTACCATAACTTCAGAATGGATATTTCCAATTATTGACATTTCTCCTTCTTGGCCTTTAACTTGTGCTTTCATTTCCATTATGTTGCAGAGCTTTATCTGCATTCCAGTGATTTGCTGTACTCTATCATGAACTCAAGAGAGTTGTGTTATTTAAAGTGGAGGAAGATGTAAGAAATAATACTATGCGTAAAAACAATGCAAAACTTTTGTAGCTATAAGATCTGTAATTCACTTTACAAATCTACGAATGTACTCGTTGTACCTGTACATTTCACGTATGGGACTGTGACAAACTATTCAGCTTGTCTTTGCTTAATATATTCCACAGTGCATTGAAGGACAATATTCTAAGGCTTCCCCAGAACTAAAGTGACATTTTACCTCTTCTATTGACATCTTGTATATCGTGTGTAAAAGCGTAAAGTCAGTGTGGGCTTCATTCGCTCCTCACTCGTGGCGGCCATTTTGTTTGTTTACAACGAGCGAGTGTGTGTTGATATGTGGTTCTAAACTCAACTCATTTTTCAGGTTACTGGTTGTTTTGGCATGTTCTGAATTGTTGTAAAATATTTCAGTTAAATTATAGAGTATAATTTTTCACTTTGTTAAGAGCAATTTTTGATGTGTGCAAGGAATGTGTTGCGAACTATTTTTGCATGATATTTCCCTACGCTCCCAGCGCAGTGCTTGGAGTATGGAGTAGCGGGACATTCAACTGTGTTTATGTTTCTTTCCCAAGGTAAATATGAGATGCTTTTATGGAATTTTATTAGTTTGGGAATAATGCTCCTCAGAATACATTTTTAAGTACACAAAATTGCTTTGGTCATGCTGATCGAAATAATGTTTACTATGGCCTGCACTTGACGCTGTGTGATGTGGAAGTCTCGATAGCCATACCCCATTCTGTTCGATCTTTTGAGAGCTTTTTGTCAGTTTTCCTTAATCAGTGTAAATATTTGGTGCTTTTTAAACTTGAAGAAAAACGCTCTCACATAAACACAAAAGCTCTTGTTTTATGTAGTTCTATAGTTACAGATTTCTGCATTTTTGTCTGGGAAATCTGGCCCATCGGTAAAGCTATGTCATGGTTCGTTAACTTAGAATCACATAACCACAGGTGTTTGGAGTATAAATAGGGGAGCTCTCCCAGTATTTGCAACTGACACACAGCATCTCAAACTGTAAACATCTAACTATATAACAATACATCCTTTAGTGAATACCACTATATTTAGTGGTAAATAAATGGATGATTGGATATTATATGTAGATAAAATACCGTGGTTTAATTTGGGGAGTTGAGTTTCTGAAAGTTGTGTCGTCTGCCACCACACTCAATGCCAAGCCTAGTACATCTGAACACATATATATATATGGGTGATACATCAGTGAGAGTGAAGTATATGGCAAATCCACTTTGACTGCCAATGTCTTTGTGCCAGAATAAAGAAGTATGTGCTACAGCCAGTACTGACTTATGTTAATTGACCTTGTGCTTAATCAATGTGTTGGTTTGTGATATAACTATCGTCACCTCAGCTTATAACTGATTGATGACCCGTATGACTGTGTGATTGGTGTTTACAATGTTGTTGTTTTTAGGTTATGTTAACGGTATAGGTAGTAAACGGCTGGCCTGCTCTTAGATGACACCTTAATTTACATTACGCGTGTGCTTATTATAATGTAATAGACATCTCAACTTCTGCGTTGGCGTCTGGTGGAAGACAGATTTCGAAATTTCTATCGGGTTCTTTTCCTGTAGTGGAAGGATTTCATCCACCATTTCCTTATATATTGCTTAGGGAGTTACTCTAATGGAAGTACATGCAATGTTGACAATGTAATATCATCAGACTTGATGTACAATAGCATGTGGATAACCGGTATCTGCTGAAAGCGAATATAGAATATGCTTCCCTCGCCGATAATGCTTTGGTACATCAGCATGTCTGTCCACTGGTATGATGGAGCTATAATGTTTCGCTTGTAATGCTCTTGTAGATCACCATGTCTATCCATTGGTATACTGGAACTGCATTGTGCTTAACCGAACATGCTCGGGTGTATCAACATGCCTGTCCACTGGTATGATGGTGCTATATTGTTTCGCCGATAGTGCTGTTGTAAATCACGTCTATCCATTGGTACACTGGAGCTTTATTGCGTTTCACCGGTAATCAACATGCTTGTCCAAGTTTACTAATGGCTAATGCTCTTCTTTTTAGGATCACTCATTGATACGTCTGCAAATACTTGTGTTGATTAAACTTGCTGATTCATATTTAAAGGCCCACTGTCAACTATGTGTACATTCTAGGCTATACAAACCTTTTTCAACATTTTTGTAGCTACATTACGTAGTGTAGGCCTCATTTTCTTGGGTCGTGGAGAGGACCAGAGCTCCTAGTCTCGTCAAATTTACATTTGAAACTGTTAACTATGCGTGATCACGGAGACAAATAGTGATAGAATATGGGAAACCTACCAGGATGTGATCTTCAGCGAAATCTTCAAAGCGCTAATTTTTTCACTCCTCGTTTTATTTGGCGTCGTGGCGTAGGCTGTATCAATGTATCTGGGCGCTCATTTTTTTCATGTCGGACCAAATTATGAGCTTTGCTGGTCGAGTGGTATTCGGACGTCGTGAGCAGCCAATAGAGACCTATTGGGCGAGTGGTATACGGGTGTCGTTGTGTGCAGCTTATGGAAGCTTGTGGTGCGAGCCGTGTACGGGTGTCGTATGCAGTTTAGAAACACTTTTTGGGCGAGTGGTATACAGGTGTCGTTTATCTAACAGACAACTGGCGTCCACCTGGTATTAGACGAACAAGTGGTTGTGTTAGGCCTTATTTTACCACAACCCATTATGTACACAGCGATTACCTTCATAAAGTATTTTATCCCTGAATTAACAGAGTTGTGAGAGAACAATTTCGGGCTTTGAGTAGCTCGAATTTCGGGCCAGATCCAGCATTCAAAAATTACCTTTGTCCTTCCTTCACTTAACAACCAGGATAAGGAGCTAGGCTGTCTGTTAAGGTGGCTGTGTACAAAATAGGTGTTGGATTTTTCAGGACGTTTCAACAGGGAAGCATTGCAAATGCCGTGGCATCCAGAATGGCTGGTAACAAGGAATCAGTATCTGGACAAGGAAATAAAATCCATGCGATCCAAGCGATTCTAAAAAATCGGACCTTTGATTTTCAACTTCAGGAAAAGAGTACACTTCTCTTGTGTGACAACTGCTGGTTTGGCGCTTGAAGTCCATTTCCAACCCAGGTACCTTGATTATAGTGCTTATTGCTTTAAGTTCAACATCGACAAGAGGAAAATCACTTGTAATCCAACGTTACTTGTCACTGCACACGTCCCCGATGATAGTTGGATTGCCAGGTCAAATTCGTATAAATCTTACTGCATTGGAATTGGAAGTACCGGATAGTCCTCGCTGCCTCTTGAGCTGTTAACCATGGAACGAAATTGTCTCTAATTACTCATTACCGACGACTTCCGCCACCCAGGCTGAGGCGGTCGTACTGTATTCTGGTTTCGTCGGGTATAAGAGCCAGTTATCCTATAAATTATAGCTAATTCTCGTACAAATCTGACTGACATCGCGATTGGACCTTGTAAATAGAATTAGATGGAGAGCGTAGAGAATGGAGTTATGCTTCCTAGACTAACACTACTATACACGACTGAATGTGCTACCGTCGCTGCTCTGGGTTTATTCTCCATACTGTACTAAATGATAGCATATGATAATACATTTTACTCTTTTGCTACTGTTTTGAAGATACAGACTGTAGAAGACTGAACTAAACTGACATGATCTTAATTGCACTTTGCTATTTTACTAGAATTTCCTCTTCCATCTCAATATATTTTGTTTTGAAAGAAACTACATGTAGTGGTGACAGCGCAATGGCTTCAGGCATGACGTACGGATAACAAATATCGACAGAGAATAAATGTCGAAGGATATTTTATTTATGTCAGATAAAGATCGGCCTTAATTTTGGAAGGAAACGTAATGTATTTGTCTTGACTGATGTTAAAATGAGTTTCGAGAACGATCATGGTGTAAAGTACAAATGTCGATCTCTCAGCAACGTAAGAAAATGTCAACAGTATCCATCGAAATATGCAATTTACCGGAAGATCAAGCTAGATTGTTACCATGGTTACCAGATAATGCTTGGCACGTTTGATAAAAACAAACAGCCTCAAGGCTGATCTGTGTTCCTGCAAATAAACCTGTATTTTCACCTGTCTGTCGGAGCTGTAATGTTCTTCAGTCAGTAAAGGCCACACACATCATCATGCTTGCTCATTTGCATGTTGGAGGTTTAAAGGTTAATACATTGGTAAGTCACAAATATCCGTCCACTTATTCACTAGAACTGTATTGCGTTTTGCTGATGGCCGATAAAAAAACACAGTAATAACTGATGTCTTTCAAGTTGGAACTGCATGGTGTTACACTGATAATGCACTGACAAATCACCAATGTTTATCCTCTGGTATACTGAAGCTGTATTGTGTTTCACAAATAATCCTGTAACAAATCACCAATGTCTCTCCATTGGTATACTGGAGCTGTATTGTGTTTCATCAAAAATCCAGTGACAAATCACAAATTCTATCAACTGGTATTCTGGAGCTGCATTGTATTTCACAAATAATGCTCTCACAACTTCCCAGTCTCTATGAACTGATATACTGGGGCAGTATTGTGTGTCACCGAAAATGCACTGATATTACCAATCCTTATCCACTGAAATACTGGAGGCTTACCATGTCTATCGATTACTATACCGGAGTTGTGTTGTGATTTATCGGAAATGCTTTGAGAAATCACCAATGTTTATCCGCTGGTATGCCGGAGCTGTGTTGCGTTTTACCACGAAGTACTTTGAGAAATCACCAATGTCTATCCACTGATGTACTGGAGCTGTGTTGTGTTTCACCGAAAATGCACTGACAAATTACCAGTGTCCATCCACTGGTATACTGGTGCTGTGTTGTGTTTCACCGAAAATGCACTGACAAATTACCAATGTTCATCCACTGGTATACTGGTGCTGTGTTGTGTTTAGCCGAAAATGCTCTCACAAATCTCTATTATCTACAAACTGGTATCCCAATATCTATCCAATGGTATACTAAAGCTGTATTGTGTGTCACAAATAATGCTCTCACAAATATTTTAATGAGGAGTTGCTGATTACTTTATTTAATGTGATCCGTGGAGAAAACACTTACATGTCATCTGCGACACAGCTAAACATACTTTTATGACCAATATTCTATGGCATAATGGCACAAGGCAATTCACCCTGCTGTGGAATGGTAGTATTTCCATAACGGCCTTATGTCAAAATGGTGTTGAACTTTTGACGAAATACAGCATTTCTTTGATGACAAAGATGTCGCAAACGAAGGCAGTGACTTAAATATCCCGTGTGATTAAATATGGCTGTCACACTAATTGATTTATGTCTATGATTTATATATAACTCTGTTGGCCAGGTTTTTAAGATCTTGAATGGCCGGAAACCCCACCATGCCTGGCCTCCTTCCTCGTGGATGCACCTGGACTAACAATCGGTGACAAGTTTTCATTGGGTATATCTACACCAGAACTTTTCTATGACCGCACACTTGGCAAGTTTTTAATTTGAACACGAACAGAAATATGCAGACAAGTCAAACAAATAATTCAGCAGGTCAGCCGGATATGACGGTGTGTGTAATTATCACTAATTTTATCAGTTTAAATGTTGGCGCGATATGTTTTTGGCAAAATGGCCACGGCTGTCTTAGGGACTCACTTATTGAAGTGATTTTGACAAGCGTCTGGCTAAGTATCTCATTTTAAAAGTGCTATCATCTTGAGAAGGTAGTCATTTGATTGCAGATGCTTGGTGTAACCTTTTTACGAGGGATTATTTTACGGGTTATTAATATCTTTTGTGATAAATTAGACAAAGTGAATATGCTGTGGCCTTGGCAGGTTTGGTTATATTTAGGGCGGATATGCTAGAGGAGGTTTTTATCTGAAGATATCCACCGAATTCAAAAGACAAAGGACCAACTATAGATGTATCCTGTTTCCCCTAATCATAGTGGAACACAAACATTTACGGAGATTCTTTTCAATATCTCTGTTGCCAAATTACACTCTTAAACCTTAAATTTGCGAGCCTTTGCGTGGATTGCTTATGAGCATTTGTTAACTCTCTTGGGACACTTTCTTTGCGCATCTTGATCGTTTTTATACTCAGAAATATTATGTTTAACAAAAGTGAACGTTGTGATCTTTCACTCCACTTGCCTGGAAGACGTTGTCTGTCGATGTTTATGCAAAACATAATCTGCCCACAGCAATAATTTTGTTACTTGAGGTTAGCAAGATATTTGAAGGAATGAGTATTTATGGTATGCGTTTACTTGTCGTTATTTCACGAAACCCATTGGTTCTGGTGCTGTGGGCAAATACTTAGCACACAACAAGTACATTTATTGCCTTTTAATTCCTGACTAAATACATACGTGTGCAGGAGTACTTGTTCTCTGCTTACTCAATACAACCATGAGCTCGAAGGCGTTTCGTTTGACTTAATAACGATTACAGCAAAACAGCACAATTTGTGTAGTTGAAGAAATAAAGAAGCCGTAAGACATATTTTATGGTGAGCGGCATATTTTTTTGAGCAAAATCGTTCTTTTTTTATGGTATTAAAAACAAGAGGTACTGTATCTAAAGCGACTAATGAAACAAAGGCTCTAAAACATGTCTTTTGTTTCCTATCCGAAAATGACTTTAAAATAAGAGCACAACCGGATGATTCAATGTTTTTCCCTTTTATGGCAAACCCTGTCGGCTGAAGTTGCTATGTGGCACCACCAGAGTCAACATCGAAGTGAGTCACATATTCTGCCAGTATGGAACGTATGTCATGAGTATTTGGGACGTCATCGAGATCCGCCTAGAGTCTTACTCGCTTAACATCCCGATCTAATTCGTTGATTTTACTGTTTATGCAACGAGGTGACGTAGGATGCTTCAACGAATTTAAAACACATATATTATTCATATTGGTCAGCGGTATAGGTTAAAGGAGAAAGTGGCAAACGGTTTTCGAAGCATGGTTTCTCTGAAATTTAGATGGAGATATAGTGTTTTTACTAAAGCCCAGAAGGCAAGTTAAGGTAAAGTGCATCGTAAGGTAGTAGTTTGTGAGATCATTATTTACAGAAAATTTAGGGTTAATAGTAGCTGCTTTCGAGCGTCTGAGCATATACGCTCGTACTGCAGTGACCGACGTAATTAAGCCAGGGTCGCGTGATGTGCCCAGGATCTGGTAGTGGTTATTTATGCAGTCACCATGGTCTGACAGACAACTGGCCCACCCACCCCCCCCCGCAAGCTGGTATTTGTCTTTGTCTTCTACTGTTCAATATGCATAATTACATGTACCATGGGAATTTCTAAAACTACGTATCCTTGGCTGTGAGTTCACCAACCAGGTTAAGTTGATCGCTGTTGGTATAAAGAGGTTTGCGTCCCGCGGGTATGACGTGGCTGAGACATATGGACAGAAATTTGTTTTGATACATAAAATGACAGAATTGTTTAAATCTGCCTTAGTTCTGGAAAGAAACAGAATATATGTGTGCCTTGATTGATATGGAAATGTATGTATGTGAGAAATGTGGTGCCCATGACAAATGTTAACACGAGCATGTTCACAGGCGCAGTGTTTGTCTGAACTCGAAAACGCAAGAAAACATCAATAATTCGTATTGAATGACGCACTTCATCGACAGGTTGATCTACGTATAATTATTGTATACAAAGACGCCAAACCATTGTGGCACTAACAAATATCGGTCCTTGCTAATGTGGGCCTGTAGAGTGGATCTCTTATGCTGACATGTTTGTTCACATGTCCATTGGAACTGATTTTTTGTGCACTAACAATAGTGACACAAATCATCATGTTTGTTCTTTTATATAGTGTAGGTGCAGTGTGTTTCACGATAGATGCTCTGGCAAGCCACAAATATTTATCTACTTGTATATTGGCGGGTTTTGTCAATAATACTCCGATAAATAACAAATGGCCGTCCGCTTGCACGCTAACGTTCTGTGCCGTTTCAAGAATAATGCTCTGATAAATCCCAAACGCCTGTCCAACATGTTGGAGGTATATTGAGCTTTACTAACGCTTACTAATTAGAAATGCTTACTTGACATTTTTACCTGAGGTAGGTTGCCACGTAGAGTTCCTTATCTCCAATCCCTCTGTAAGTCACCGTTGTGACAGGGCAAATGTGTTACTGCTAATGGCTTGTTTCATGGTTAATGTGTTTAAGGCCTAGATTTAACCCTAGTGACAAAATAAATTATTAACAATACACCGAAGGGGTACTGGATTACTTAAGTAGCATGACCATGGAAGAATTACATCTTATCTGTGGCACAGCTGAAATTATATTGCCTTACCGTTATAATGCTGACCTCCCTTCAGACTTTGGATGAAAGGGCACATTTCGTGGATGACAAATATATACAACAACACAACTTATTTAACTTGCCCAGTATGATTATCGCATTAACTTATTTACCCGTGTGATCTTTAAGATTATATTAGCTAGGATTACAAATTCATGAGGGATCAGAAACACTACCGAATCTGGTCGAGTTCCTGGTGGATCGAGCCTATCTAATAAATGGTAATGATTTTGAGAAGGTAGGTTTATTTTAGTGGTTTTCCTTGGTATCTTTCTTTAATTTTAAGACGCACAAAGACATGTCGAAAAGCCGAACCAGTAATTCGTTCCGTTAAAATGCTGCCTGTAATTCGTTGACATTTTATTTGTTTTCTTTAGTTTGATTTTAACGGCATTATTTTTCATTTACACCAAGGAGGTCATTTTAAATGATGGAGGAAGTGCTGGAGCGTAGGTCGTACATGTAAAACGCCTGAATTTTCTGACCCATTCTGCAAAATATATACCATGGACCACACAGAATGCTGCTAACTAAAAATTCACGTGATATGTTTCGGGGGAATGGCTACGAGGGGATAAGAGGCTCACTTATTAAAATGATTTTAAGAGACGCTCGCCTCAGTAATTGGGACACTCGTAACAAAGGTCTCTCTGCAATGACATCATTAAAGGGAGACTGATAGGTGCAAGACAATCTTTTCAGAAGCGGTTATTACACATGTTACATATATGTTTCGAATAAAGCCAGAGGAGAACATGTTTTGACATGGGCAATTTGGGTTGTACTTGTTTATTGTGTGGATTTGAATTTTATGTGAAGATTTCCCTCAGAAGATGACGAACCCACTACAGCTGCATTCTGATCCTCTTTGGGGTATATGCAGACGTTTGCCAAGATTCTTGTCAGTATCTCCTCCTTGTACGTTTGCATATTTGCTAGTAGGTTGGACTTTGTGCTCCTGCTCATTTAAAGGCACATTATGACATTGAATCTTATACAACTTTTTTTCATCTCGTATTTAGCTACATAGCGTAATGAACCTATGCGTCAAAGCCGACCTTCGTATATCAGCCGTCAACAGAAATGATTGTTCCCGATCAATAATCGCAAGACCAGTTTTCAAAAGAGCAAATATCGTAAACTACCACAGAACTAGAAAAATATACAAATGAAAAAAATCAATAAGGATTCATGCAAAGACCAACAATCTCCAGTTTTCAATTATGGCGAAAAGACGGAATGAATCAATTCAGTATCTAAACCGGGCACCATTCTATTCTGACGAATAGGGATCGAAATACTAGTACTTCGTCCTGACGAGAACTAAGCGTCAGGTTACAGCGTAAGGTAACCAGTGAGTTGTGTTCATGGAAAAAGTTCCTTTTGTCGGAGTTATCCCGTTCGTCCTGCCATATATCTGAACATTAGCTTTACTGAGCTAATTGCTTCTCTTAGGGATAGGGGAACGGTGAGCGTTACGTCAGACAACGTAAGAGCTTGTTTACCCAACTGGTCAGCCTGCTCATTACCAGGAATGCCGATATGAGCCAGCACCCAATTAAACGTTACAGAGATGCCACGGTAATCAAGTGTGATGCATAGGTAGAGTATTTAAAATATAAGTGTAGATGACTTGCTCCACGAAAAATTCGATTGAGCCTGTAAAGAAGAAAGAGTCAGTAAATATAATAGTCCGTATTGGCCTTGGTCCCATCAAAAAGTGGAGAGCACAGATAATTGCAGTGAGTTTGGCATTGAACAAAGTCAGAGAACATAAAGGACTTGCATTATTTCTGGCACACAAAATGATGCCCTCACCACGTTGGCGTCGGGATATTTAGGCGCGTTAGTGTAAAGTTGCAGGTACTCCGAACAGTTAGATTGGATGTGGTCTATCACGCATAATAAGTCGATAGCTGAGTTATCAGGCTTGTTAGTGTTAGAATAAAGGTCATTGGAGTTATGTCGGGAAACCAAGTTCCAAGGTGGAAAGTCTGTTATGGAGGAAGGCTGTATGTTAAAATCAGCACGTTGACTGGATCCCTGTTTGAATGGTGACGCTGCGCGTAGGAAGGTGCGAGGATATCAGAGACAGGGTTGTTCCTATCCGAGGGTGAGTTGTCCTCGGCTTGTAACGCAGCTCTTTCTGCAGGAAACTCGGGGTACGTCTGTCTGCCTTTATACTGTACATTTTTCAGGGCTTCAGAGAACGAGACTTTTGCGTCAACCGGATGTATTGGGCTCTGCCTATTTGTTCCCTGTATGGACAGCCGAGGTATGCTGACGAATGACCGGGAGTTGACTCATAGTAGCCTATCTTAGTTTTCACAAAGCTCAAAGTCATGATCGCCTGAACACCTCGGGCATCTTCGCTTGCCGTAACAGGAAGCAGAAATATGTCCGTAGGTCTGGTACTTGAAACAACGAAGCATATAACTCCCCGAACAGATATGGCCGATGACTGCAATCTGCATTGTACATCCCTTCCCATAAGTGTAGCTAAACTTAAAGCCTTTTTAGTTTGTGCACGGCCTGAGCATATAATTAGTAGATCTTTGCTACCATACTTCTTGACTTCCTTGTCAGTACATATAGATTGTTGTATAGCTTGGCCAAACTTTATATTATTCCAAGCCGAGATGGGGAGATTTCCATGGAAGTGACCTTGTGGTTATTTTGGTTATTTTTAGGACTCGATTGTCTTTCCATCTGATATTGGTAACTTCTACAGATGCATCACGAGTGCCTTTAGTTGTAGAGCGAGTCTGTACAAATTCCACTGAAGTTTTCTCACCCACCTCGGGATCGCCCATGCTAGCAACTGAAGCGTGGGTAAATTCAGAATACAGGTGTGCAGGGACAACGGGAATTATTACGTAATGACTGCTACAAGAGAACAAAGGGGTCGTCCGGGAGCTTCTCTGGGCTAAAGATAAAATAATAGGCAGAGTGACGGCACAAGTGCGGGCTTTTATATAAGTACATTGCTAGCGCTATACTTAAGGTATGGCAAACTTTAACCCTACTCTAAAGGAAGATTTCCCCACTGTTTTTAATACACAAATCTTTGTTTTGAGAATCCCCCAACCCGCTATCAGTCCTGTGAGGCTATGCATCAGTCAGTATGTAAGAATCCACTTTCAAAGACACGCACTCACACACAGACACACACACCTAATTATACAGCCTGAGAGATGTAGTGGGAGAATATGGCCACTACCGGCTTCCAATAAACAACCACAGCTAAATATCAGAACAAGTATCTACAAACTTATGTGTCAGAAAGTATACAAGTTCAAATATATACAAAACAAATATACAGGGTTAGGAATTAGCCAAGAAATAGCGTAGAGATAACCTCAAAATGGGCTGATCGCCGTTACCACGTCTGCCCTCTTCAAGTCCAAAGCTACAGTCCGCCTGGCTTAAGTGGAATAAGGAAATTGAACCCCAGAGATTCTGGACACTCCGTACACATTTGCTAACTGTAGAGGTGTAGTCATTGTAAAATTTAAGAAAATTAGAGCGAAAGCGTTTGGTGCAATATCACTGACACACTAGTGTTTGCAATAATAACTTGTGACTTGTGACTAGTGTGCCAGAGTTAGATGTGACCAGTCACTTCACAAAGAGAGACTGAGATAGAATATGGATATTAAAGTTGCCACAATGAGATCTTAAGCAAAATCTTTGACACTCAATCCTACAAATATCCGAGTAAAGCAAAAATACCATCTAAATTCTTCTAATCTCATTTTATAGTCATGGTTTTATGAGAGAAGTTTAGTGTCATATATATATATATACATGTAATGTTGCCTCACATCAGCTGGGGATGCATACACGTAACTCCAAAGAAGATGTCACTGTGGTTTGCTTTTGTAGAAAGGCAGAAGAGAACATGAATGCAAAATAGAGGACGAAAATAGGAGAGCAGAATAAGTGATAGTTGTATATATTTAACAAAAAGACACAATGAAACATTGAACGTTTAACATTTATATCGATTGGCATGTTAAAGAATGACTGACTGCGAATAAATAGAAAAGGACAGAAAAGATACAAATAGAATCAGGCGCCTAAGAGACACCTTCCCCTTAGTAATTAGTTTGAAAAGCTGCAAACTAAAAAGCTATGACTAGTAATCGACAGCTGACGGACACACTAAGGCTAAGACGACAATCTGTAAGAACTATGGCCGTTCATTATCTGTCAGTATTTCATTTTTGTTTAGAAATATCGTGTTTAACAGAAGTAAATTGCGTATAGTCTCACGCTACACGCCTGAAAAACAGATACAGATTTAGGGTTGTCTGTATTTATGCAGAATTGTACCTGCCCACATTTAGGATTTTGTTACATTCGGTTAAGCCAAGCTTTAATGAATGTCGATTAATTGGTATAGGCCACGTGTGTTCTGGCCAATACTGCATCGGTGCCCTGAGCAAAATAGTCCGCAGAGAACAAATAGATCTATTGTCACATAAATCAGAACTCACTACAAAATAAAACTTATTTTTCTCTGCTTGCTAAATACCAAACTGGCTTGCTTGCTTCAAACTCACTGACTTTTAGAATATCCGTATTACGCTGTTAGTATTCAAGTGATTGCAAAATAATTGTCTCTGTAGATATTTGTGTTCAAACTTCTAAATTGAGCACGATCTACAGAATTCTGTGCCCCTGTCTTAGGAATACTTCCACTTATACCCAGCGACAAGGAATGTTGGAATTAGATTAAAAATAATAAAGATTATGGCAAAGCCCACTATTCGGATAATAGAAATGATAAACTATAAAAAAAAAATAAGACATATTTTGCAATGTAGAAAATACTTTTTGTGGTAAATTTATTTATAACATTGGCCTTTCCTTAATATTAAGACACCAAAAAGGTATCTGTAGTTCCTTATCCAAAAATCACCCGTGTGTGAACGCTTCGCTAAAGTTACTTTACCCTCTTGTTTTCTACAAGGAAAAGCCTTTCAGGTAGTCTTAACACACGGTATCGTCAGAGTCAACAATAAAAGCCGCCTGACCGCATAAGGCGATTGGCCGTCTGTGTTTCAAATGTCACTGAAACCCGTCCCAAGGCGTCACTCACCCAAGACACTGGTCTGAATTATTTCAGACACTGTCTATGTGCTTGAGTGGAAATCTTCTATGGTTTTAAAACGCTAATTTTCTTCATTTTGGTCCATAGTATAGGCTTGTCACTACGCTATTAGTGTGCGGGTGTAGATGCTAGGCTGCTATTACAGTTAATTATGTGAAACTCTGTTGGAGGAATGCCCTTTTTACTTCAGCCCAGAAGGCAAACTGAAGAGTAAATTGCCTTGTAAGGTGTTCGTCTTCTGTGTTTCTGACATCATTATGCTAGGAAAATGGAAGCTCAATTTTTGGTAATTTCGGGCGTGGGTGGTTATACCCCCCCCCCCCCCTGACCTACAAGATGGTGGTGACAGCTGACATTCGCCTAACTGGTGTTACTCTGGTGGATTTTTCTTGAAACGGATGCAGTATTTCAGTGCTTATACCAGCTGTAGCTAATGAAAAGGACCCCTTGAATCCAGATGGGAAATCGTTCCCCGGTGTTGCTAGGGTGATGTGTACTTTTCTCGTGCAGAAAAAGAGAAAAGGTGTACCTGAATCTGTGGTACAATTACTATGCAACATAGCTGTGAAAAATTGGAATGGTGTGATTCATACTTTTTGTTTTAAAGGTAGGCAAAAGAAGATCAGATGCAGATTTCGAGCGCTTTGCCGGGGGAATTCCAATCATAGGAACCAAACTCATTTGTGTATATTTTAGGTCAATATCTTTAAATATCTTCTGTATTCTGAACTGTCCCCTGACACAAAGTTCTTGCAAATTTCACGCGATGTGAAAACCATCTGACATAATATCCGTGATTGGTTTATGTCAAACTGTCTCAGTTTTGAAGCAAACAGTTGCTATAAAACAAGTATAGCCTCAAAATGAAATCAGTTACAGGTATACCACTGTCAACATGTGATAAAATATGCCAATGTTGCACTGTTGACCATCTAAACCGGTTAAAGTGCCTGTGGAGAGAAACACTCCCAATCAGAAGACGACTACCGGAGCTGCTGTTTCTCTATTTTCACTAGCTTCAGTAAAGCTGTCACACATTTGAGTTCCAGTAATTATACTTTGGTCTGATGTCGCTCCCTCAAGTTAACCATCTTAACGTCATATTGATATTCGGTAATTTGCACAAGCTGATCTTTCGCTGAAGAAATGGATGTAGTTTAAGACTGGGAGGTACATGTACATATAGATAGTCAAAGCTTAGGTTGATTCCGACTTGACTGGTAGGCTTGAATGTGGGACATCAAACGCTGGTTGTGAATCATCGTTAAAGGGATAGATGTACTCCTTAAATTCAGCAGGTATAAGGGATATTCCTTCGCCCAGTTCTCCTGGTTATTCCGCCTGGGCCACATCCAGTTTTCTGTCTTTTATCAAATCAGAATATGCTTTTCCGGGTCGTAATTTTATTTTTTTCCCACTGATCTCTGAGCTGTTTTTCACTTCGTAACTATTATATTGGAACGAAAATACCTCTGCACGCAGTCCCACGCAGTAGACTTCCTCTATTCTAGAGTAGTTTTCGTTATCTTCGACCACTTTTTTATGGTCGCTAATGCATTCAAACAGGAATTCTCTGCTTTCGGCGGGTCAAATACATGCTTTCAGAACACCGTTAGATGCCTTTTTAGCGTTTGTGTTGTTCTCCAGTCCCATTTAAGGTCAATTTATTTCTCGACTGTACTGTATTACCTAAGTGTTTCATGACCATTCATGCACCGAGAAGAATAACGTGCGAAAGGAAAGATTAAAGGAGCATATAGCTTTGGACGGCTTTTTTAAAGATGGTAAGGAGTTTTACGAGTTCCCTATTGGATGGCTTTGTGAAATGCATCTTTGAGCGTAATACAAGTCTTTTATTCACTGTCCCGCGATGGTCCAGTTACGACAGCGTCTATCCTGCAAGCCGGCGACTGAATGCTATACCAACCATTTTGCACGGTCTTGGCACCTAGCAGAAGGAACTCAGTTGTCCACCAGATGTCTGATTGATTGGCCAGGAAGGTTCAACAAGGAAGATCAAGAAATAAATTGGCATCCGGAATGGCCAATTACAAGAAGTTATCATACAACAGGAAACGATTTCATGTCTGTTCTGGAAAATGGGACTTAAATAGAAGAAATTACAGCTGTAGTCATAGAGTACTCTATATTCCTATATGACAACGGCTTCTTCGATCCTGCTGCCCCCTAATTATACTTACGCTAATTGCTTCTCATTGCCGCTACACTTACCCTAATTGCTTCTCATTGCTTTAAACTCAGCCGAGACGAGAAGAAGAAAATCATTTGTTATCCATCGATAAATCTTCTTACCCGACACACATGTCCCTCGTGATAGTTGAGTAGCCAGCCCTATTCCCTGTCAATTTTACTTCTCTGGGATTGGAAGGCCTGGATAGTCATTGAATCACATTGCCTCTAAGTACTCATTAAGCTTGAGTAGCGTGACCCATACCTGAGGCAAGTTTTCCTGGAATTTTCAGCTAATTCCTGCACAAAGCTGTGTAACATCCCGTTGCATTTAATACTTAGAATCAGACGAAGTGCAACGAGAATGGAGTGATTAAGTGTAAGGGGTTTAACGTCATACTTAACAACCTTCCAGTCATATGACACCTTCTGGTGTGTGCATATAATGTGCCTCCTTGTGGTAGGGCGAGTCCATACCGCCAAAGTGCTACCACCACTGGAACATCATGCCGAAAACATCAGACATGACACCCCGTCCAGTCACATTATACTGACACCGGGTCGACCAGTGATGTTTCCTTGCTCTACCTTCTCAATGCTAAGCGCAATGCGAGGCAGCAACAATTACCATTTTTAAAGTCTTTGGTATCGGGCCGAGAGATAGGAATTGTTCTCTCCAGTATCGCCGACCGGACCCGGTATGATAGACCGGTATGGACGGTCAAGCATGGCAATAATTACCAGGGTACCTAGATCTCTCCATGCCGTCGTACGTCTGTTATCCCTGTCTTTTGTGACAATATAGCGGAGATATTTCAGAAAGAGTCCTCCCGCACATTGATAAGTTTAGTTATGCCTGACTTTTTTTTTACATCAGTCTGATATTGTCTTTTTTTTCTTGATGTTAGCTCTCAATCATGCCATTCCAGTTATTTCATATCTTGTGTTACAAAGACGTCGATGTTAACCAATTTCATAGTGTCCACAGCCTATGATCGTAAACGATAGAACATTGTTTTATGTCACGGAGAATTAATTTTAGTGAGCGGTACGTCGAAAATTTTACACAGTGCTTTATCAGTGTTAGTGAAGCCCTCCGTGGCTCAGTTTGTTAACGCGCAATGACCCAGAAGTCTCCAACAATGCGGTCGCCGAGGATTCAAGTCCGACTCATGCTCTTCGGCCCCACGTGGGATGCCAGCAGTGTGTGGGTGGGTTTTCCCCGGGCTATGCCCGGTTTCCTCCTATCATAATGCTGAGATATTCTTGAGTGCAGCGTAACACACCAATCAAATAAATAAATAAATATCTGTGTTAGCTAGGACCCCTTCGAGCCTTAGGGCTGTATTAGAGTTCCGTAGGATGAATTCGGACAAATTAAGTAAATATGCCATGGTCGCGAAATTACATGGCCAACCAATCACTTTATGATCGCTACTCAGAAACTCGGAAGTTGTCATTCATCTACCAATTAAATTAACCCCACAGAGGATAGATAAACACGTAGTACCGGATCTGAATAACAAGATAGTACCCAGTACCATACGGATGCCGCTTAATATTGCTGCGATAGAACTGGGTGGAATGTGATAGGAACGTAAAGTTTTTTCCTCATGTTAGCCCAATTCATAATCCAGTTAAATCCAAAAGGAAATCCATCGATCATGCCCTGGCTGGTGACTGGTGGCAACAGAGATAGAAGTTTCATCCAAAGTCGTCCAAACGGCATTTTTGTATCAAAAGGAGAAAGGAGATCGTTTAGTACTTTATGGTTAGCCCGAGTTGGTAAAGAAGACGGTTGTTCTAGCAAATCCACAAGACTAACATTAATGCACTGCCAATCCCGGGTTGGGTCATGCCAAAGACATTAGACATGGCACTTATTGCTGCCTTCCTTGGCACTCTGAGAGATAACAAGAAAACAGGACTGGTCGGCCCAGTGTCAGTATCATGTCACTGGTTTGGGTGTGATATCTGGTGTCTTTGTCCTGATGTCCCAGTGGCGTCAGCACATTAGCGGCATGGACTCGTCCTGCCAGAAGCAGACACAATAAATTGATACATTCTAAGGACTCCTCGTCTTCATATGCTTCAAAAATTGTTAAGTAAGAGGTAAAACCCTAAGCATACTTACATACATACAATGCAACCAACTCTAAGACTTTCTTGATGAAATGCAACAAATATGTACTTGCTCGTCCTACTCACATAACACCAGATTACTGGCAATAAAAAGTGTGCTTGCTGGTTTAAGACTGGTATACGGCTTGACATTCAAGCACTCCACTGGCCAAACTCCCATGGTCTTCTTTGTCTCATCGCTTACGCTCCATTTAGTTTTCCCGCATTTGCTTTTTCTAAGACTTTGGTCGACTACAAAGTCGAAACACATTACTGGAATGTCTCTTTGAGTGCAGCGGTGTTACCTGCTATTCCACGGTCGACTCTCCACTTAAAAATAAACCAGCATGATTGATCACAGCCAACTATAAATCCGAAACCTATCATACTAAACTAGCTAAAAACGCTATAGTTCAACTTCAATCACTCTTTTCTCAACTCTTTTCACTGACAGATATTACACTGAATGTTGTCTCTGACAAGATGAAAGGCTTTACTGACAAGGGTAGTAATGCTAAGCAATAACTAATACAATAAAAGAAAAATAAAGTAATACATATTCCCAAGTTGATTGTAGGCATGAAAGAGGGGAAGACATGAAACGCCAAGAGCTAACAAAGGCTTGCATAAGAACCCCGCTAGCCAAAATTAATAAGGCGTTTGTGTAACGATGTATTTTATGCCAGACTAGCGTCCAGCTGACTTGATTAACCATGTTCACAACAATTTTCAGTCACATGGAATTTACAAGCGGGATAGTTTCGATTTTGATACAATTATTAGCCTTACATGCATAGCAATATATCGAAGGGTAGTACATATGATGTGTACACATCTAACCTTGTATACCATTTGTTAGGTACCGTGTTTTATGTGATCATTCCAATTAACGTCACAACCTATTACTGCAGAAACTAGTGTGTCAAGTATATTACATTTAAACGCATTCATTTAAGGTTCTTAACTTTTACAATACCTGGTTTCTGGTTAAAATTGTGAAATGTTAGGTTCACTTTTCTTCTCTGCCCATAATGCCTCCCCAATCTCATTATGGGTGAAGTTGCATGGGGACTTATTCTGAGAGAAAGTAAATCTAATCCTTACAATGTAGTGGCTTCAGCCCTATATTTTAATAGCATGTTGATTACAGGCATTAACATTATCGAGTGACAATAAATGTTAAAGGATTCTAATATATGTCCGATAAACTCCCACTAAACGTTTCTCTTATGGCACGAGTCACGAACTTATTGTCATCACTTTTCATCGGCCAAAACAAAACTAGTTATACGGATTGTCAAAAGGTTTACCGATGCTCTCTGCGGATTACTGCCACCAAAAATTGTCTGAGAAAACTCGGGATAGGACCAACACCGTAAGCTTAACAGCTCTGTGTGTACCACGGGTATAGCGTTGGTGGGGTGGTGGGAATGTTGGAGTGTGGGCATAGGGATAGTCTGTTTTGACAAATCAAAATGGTAGTATATAGATATCTCTCAGTGTTGGAAATAAACACAATGTAAGCCTGTGTGTGTTGATTTCTGTTAAAATAAGCTTTGCAAACAATTGTCAACAGTACGCATCGAAATATACAGTTCATAGAACTGTAGATGGTCACCACAGCATTTTTGGCACGTTGACAAAAACAAAGAAAAGAAGATCGGTGATCGGCGCTGAGGAGCCGACAGGATAAATTCTAACAGGTCACCGTGTCTCTTTCTGGCCTGTTGGAGCTGAATAATTCATGTGTATACTCGGAAAAACCATCATGCCTGTTCATTTCCATATTATATGCGCCCTGTGTTTTGTTGATAATGCTCTGACAAATACAAATGTCTGCTCACTGGTGTATTTGTTTTACCCAGGAGAACTTACAAATTTCTGTCCACTTATACATCTTGGCTGTTTTGGTTTTTCCGCTATTGTTTTTCTTTTCGGTAATGCTCTGACAAATCAGAATTCCTGTCTTCTTTTGTACTGGAGCTGTTTACCGTTTCACAAATAATGCTCTAAGAAATCACAAATGACTACCTTATGTATATTTGACCTGCCAAACATTTTACTAAAAATACTTGGCCACACCAGGACTGTAGTCCCCTTGTTTATTGAGCCGTATTACTCCATTTCTGTCTGTGTACTATTTGATCTGCTCTATAAAGTAAACGCTCTGATAGTGCTATTCCTGAAGTTTGGTTCCCATCGTGTTGATTCTTGGTTTCAGTGCGATTATATATTATTGAGATTTTAATAATTCCGTGCTGAATGTCGTTCTTAATTATCTCCGTCAGATATAATCACGTCTTTGACACTTAAGTCTTCGTGAAAGACATCTTGGCAAATGCAAAGGAAATTTAGTAGTGAAGGTAGTGCCAAGTTTACTGACTGACACAAACACAAAGGTATTTATGTTTTCACAGAAATATTGAAGATAAAACATTTCCTAACAGAATTTAAGGTTTGCCGATTTTAAGTAAGTCCTTTATAAGGAACGGCACTTCAAGTTTCTCGCGATATCATTTACCTTTTCTGTTTCCTGCTGGCTCGTCTTGGGAACTGAACGTGGGGGTTTGTTTATGTTCCACTGGTTCAAAAGAACAGCTGTGGTGCTTGTAAAGACTTGTATTTCGCCGTTCCTTGTACAAAAGCAGTTTTACATCTAAACCTAATGAGCCATGAAAACACATTGGCGAACATTACTGGAAAACACTTTCTATATTGGAGAAGAATGAGTGAAAAAACTAAATGTCAGGTATAGGTAGAAATCCACAATTGTTTTAATTATATACACTAAAATATATATATGAACTATATTTTATTATGCAGGACAGAAGCCTTGAAAAACATTAATAACAACATCCCCAGCGACGCTGTTAAACAAGTTAAATATAGAGTCCACTGCGTAGAGTCTCTTTCCGAATACGAGCAAAGTCTACACAGTCAAACAGGATATGTTTGATGTCAAACTGGGCATCACATCCAACGCACTAGAGAGCACTGCTCCCATCCAGGGTTAAATTTTGTTAGACGAGAATGTCCAATACGACACCTTTTTGAAACGACTTGGTCTCTACGAGACATACCAAACGTATAAGAGTCATAGCCTATGACAGGGTGAATAGCATACAGTTTGTTTTCGACCTGCAGGTCCCATTCATCCTGCCAAAGGCGACGAATATATTTAAGAATATTAGATTTAAAATCTGTATGAGGAATTTTAGGCTTACACATGGGTTTATTAAGGGCAGCTTTCGCTTCCCTGTCTGCGACTGTGTTTCCGTGAATACCAATATCACTTGGTATCCAATAGAATATAATATCCTGACCTCCTTTAATTAACTCTCTATGAATGGCTAATGTTTCTAGTATTAACGGATTTTAAAATTTATTTTGTCCTATTGCCTAAAGGCAGAACAACGAGTCACTGCTTATCACTGCCAACACATGGTAAAGCCAGAGGTATAGCTCTGGCCTAAGAAGAAAAGATTGCAGGTGAGGATGGAGGACGACGACAGGTGGCTTCCAAGACAGCCGTAGCCGCGACCCTGTCCCCATCCTTTGACCCGTCAGTATATATAAATCTATATTCCGGATAATTAACCTTTACTTCAACGAAACTTTGCTGAATTGTAAGAGGATTTGTATCTCATTTCCTATGTTGACATAGATCAAATATTAATTTAGGGGATGGAAGAAACCAGGGAAGAGACTCCGGAAAAGTAATCGGAGCTGTGTCCTCCAGCTTGATGTTAGCTTCCACAATATGGTCCCGAATACGAAGACCAAAGGA
The DNA here is from genome assembly GCA_016165875.1 of Acanthopleura granulata. NCBI lineage: Eukaryota > Metazoa > Mollusca > Polyplacophora > Chitonida > Chitonidae > Acanthopleura > Acanthopleura granulata. The sequence goes on from JABBOT010000005.1 coordinate 1,963,534, forward strand.
AGGAATCTTGTTGGGACATTTATTATATTTATCTACGTATGATAGATTAAAAACACAGTCGTAAGCAGGGTTTGTTGGGTGAGCTTTAAGTTTTCTAACGTATTCACGGATAAGTTTTATACGCCTGTGATATAAAGAAGGCTCATTAGCCTTTACGTATAAACTCTCTACTGGCGAGGTCCTATAGGCACCAAAGCTGACTCTCAGAACTAGGTGATGGACCGGAACCAACATTTTAAGATATGTTTTCGTAACGGAATCATAAATGATTGACCCATAATCCAATTTAGAACTCAGCAGAGAACGATATAAATTAATTATAACGAGAGCCTTTGAACATTTATCTTTAAGCATTTTTATAACAGGTATAAAAGTTTATTTCTTGTCAAATATAACCCCTAAAAACGTGTTTTCCCCAACAATCTCCACTGGTTCACCACAAAATTTAAGCTCAGGGTCTAAGTGAAGCTTCCCTTTATTACAAAAATGCATAGGGACGGTTTTAGACGTAGAAACCTAAAACCATTGGCAACTGCCCATTGCTCGATCTTATCAGATTCAGGTAGAGTAACGGGTTTTTTTTATGTAGGCTTATGCATTATTCGTGACAGAGACCAAGGTCTATACGACACGACAGAGCAAGAAATAACAGAGAAACTGAAGGACCAGGGCGTACTCAACGTCAAACGTTTTACCATCAAGAGAGATGGGAACCTCATTAAAACAAATACGTATCTCGTAACGTTTAATAACCCGTCTCTCCCAACATCAATGTTTATTGGGCCGTACAGTGTGCGGGTAAAATTATTCATACCTAACCCGACCAGGTGTTTCTCCTGCCAGAGGTTTGGCCATGGCAGGGGTCAATGCCGTAATAAATTTGTCTGTTGCAAATGTGCTGAAGCTGGTCACGAGGGCTTCGACAGCACAAACCCGATAAAATGCTGGAATTACAGCGGGGCCCACATGGCCTCTTCCAAGGACTGCCCTGTCTTCAGAAAAGAAAATGAAATCATAGCGCTTAAATGCAAACACAACATATCGTATCAAGAAGCCTAACGTCTTGTCTCTGTCACGAATGGCCTTACTAAATCTACATATGCCAATGTTGTCAAGAAACCCTCCGTTTCGGTAGGAGTTCAAACATCATTCACTTGGATCATTATTATAGAGAAGCCACAGAAACTGGCCGTAAAACTCTTGGAAAACACGGCCAGTTCTTCATCACAAACCGATATCAATCCTACTGAAAAACCCGCTACTTCACCTGATTCTCCATCTCACCACAAACCTTGTGCAAATAAATCAAAATCCTCTAAACCCGTTGAATCTTCACTAAATGCAGCGGGTGATAAACATCACAAAAATGATAAACCTAGTGGCCCCACAGAGCGTCCCTCCAAGGCTACTAGGGACCCTATCCGAAGTTTCAATTAGTTTAGGTCGTTGCAGGACGTCGGTCCTCCAACGTTCGATGCGGACATGATGGATACATCATCTGCATCGGGGAGATCTACTAGTAGGTCTCCCAAAAAGGGTCTTGCACGGTCCAGACATAAATCTCCTATACGCCTCCCTCCATAATGACTTCCTTAGACAAAATTATACAGTGGAATTGTCGAGGTATTAAAATAAATTTCATTGAAAAAACACAGTTAGTTCAATCTTTAAATCCAATTGCTCTTTGTCTTCAGGCTTACATCACCCCAGAGAATCTTAATGCTGCAGATGATCCTTTCCTTACATTTAACAGCAACCTATAGAACCATCCCTAAGACCTCGGCAAATCCGAAATCCAAAAGAAAACCCTGGTATGATAATGACTGTCGTAAGGCTATAAAAGACCGCAAAAAGGCCGAGCGCAGATTTAATCATCGTCCTGATGATCATAATTTAAACCAGGTTCGTATACTTGAAGCCAAGTCGATTAATTAAGTCCAAGAGACGATCTTGTTGGCGGAACTTTGTTTCACGCATTACGTCCAAAACACCCATGCGTAAGGTCTGGAACATGGTTCAGGAACTTAAGGGCAAGAACAGTAAAGCCAACGTTCAGCACTTAAATCCTCATCTGGGAATTATTCTCCTGAATTCCAGCATATTAAAAACCAGAAGGAGAAAATTAAATTACCCTTCTCTTCTAAGAATTTAGAAGACTGTAATCGTCCATTTTCAATTGAAGAGCTTAAAACTTCTCTAAAACGGCACACGATACTGCGTGCGGCCCGGATAATATATATTACAAGCTTCTGAGCCACTTACCATCTGAGCCATTGGACTTACTTAATGATATTTGGAAGACTGGTAAATTTCCCCCATCATGGAGAGAGGCGTATGTTATCCCGGTCCCTAAACCGGGTAAGGATCACAGTGATCCGAGAAATTACCGTCCCATAGCTCTTACCAGTTGCGTCTGTAAGACTATGGAACGGATGATAAATGATAGACTTGTTTGGTTTCTTGAAGCCAACATGCTTTTATCAAACATTTAATGTGGTTTTCGTCAAGGTCAATCCACTATGGATCACCTTGTTCGATTTGAAACCTTCATTCGTGATGGTTTTATTAATAATGAACATGTGGTGTCGATATTTTTCTACTTCGAAAAGGCCTACGACAACACATGGAAATATGGTATTTTAAAAGATCTTGCTGATATGTGTTTAAAATTATATCTCAGTTTTTACCTGATCGTCAGTTTAAGGTGCGGTTGTAGGTCCACTCTTTCGGACTCTTATGAACAAGAGATGGGTGTGCCCCAGGACAGTATCCTTTCACCAACACTGTTCAGCATAAAAATTAACAGCTTGGCTCAAGCATTAACATCTGGTATTGAGGGTTCTTTATATGTAGATGATTTCCTGATTTGCTACCGCGCTAAAAATATGAATAACGGCAACTGCAGTTTTGTCTCAATAAGATCGAGAAATGGGCAGTTGCCAATGGTTTTAGATTTTCTACGTCTAAAACCGTGGGTATGCATTTCTGTAATAAACGCAAACTTCATCTAGACCCTGAGCTGAAATTTTGTGGTGAACCAGTGAAAATTGTTGGGGAAAATAAATTGTTAGGGGTTATATTTGGCAGTAAATTATCCTTTATAGCTCACATAAAAATGCTTAAAGCTAAAAGTACAAAGGCTCTGGATATAATTAAGGTTGAGTCTAGCACTGAGTAGGGTGCTCACCGATGAGTTTTACTTAATTTTTATCGTTCTCTGCTTAGGTCTAAATTGGACTATGGGTCCATCATTTATGGTTCCGCTAGGAAATCATATCTTAAAATGTTGGTTCCGGTCCATCACCAGAGTTTGAGGCTCAGCCTTGGTGCCTGTAGGACCTCGCCAGTAGAGAGTTTATACGTAAAGGCTAATGAGCCTTCTTTATATCACAGGCGTATAAAACTCAGCCTTCAATACTTTGCTAAACTTAAAGCTCACCCAACAAACCCTGCCTACGACTGTGTTTTTAATCCATCATACGTAGATAAATATAATAAATGTCCCAACAAAATTTCTTCCTTTGGTCTTCGAGTTCGGGACCATATTGTGGAAGCCAACGTCAAGCTGAAGGACATAGCTCCGATTACTTTTCCGAAGTCTCCTTCCTGGCTTCTTCCACAACCTAAGCTAATATTTGATCTATGTCAACATAAGAAATCCGATACAAACCCTCTTATACTTCAGCAAAGTTTCTCTGAAGTAAAAGCTAATTATCCGGATTATAAATTTATATATACTGACGGGTCAAAGGATGAGGGCAGGGTCTCGGCTGCGGCTGTCTTGGAAGAGCGAGTCACCTCTCTTCGCCTTCCATCCTCGTCTTCAATTTTTTCTGCCGAGGCCAGAGATATACTTCTGGCTTTATCATACGTTTCATCCGGCGCTGCCCCGAGAGCAGTCATATGCAGTGACTCGTTGTCCTGCCTTTTGGCAATAGAGCAAAATAAATTTCAAAACCCGTTAATACTAGAAATATTAGCCATCCATAGAAAGTTAATTAAAAGAGGGAAAGATATTGTATTCTGTTGGATACCAAGTCATACTGGTATTCACGGAAACACAGTCGCAGACGGGAAAGCTGCTCTTAGTAAACCCATATCTTAGGTTAAAATTCCTTATACTTATTTTAAATCTAATATTCTTAAATACATTTGTCGCCTTTGGCAGGATGAATGGGACCTGCAGGTCGAAAACAAACTGCATGCCATTCACCCTGTCATAGGCTATGACTCTTATACGTTTGGTATGTCTCCTAGAGACCAAGTGGTTTTAACATGATGCCGCGTTGGGCATTCTCGTCTAACACACAATTTTATCCTGGATGGAGGCAGTGCTCCCGTGTGTGTGATGCGATGCGCAATACGGCATCAAACATATCCTGGTTGACTGTGTGGACTTTGCCCATGTGCGGCAAATATTCTACACAGTAAACTCCATGTATGATTTGTTTGACAGCTTCGCTGGCGACGCTGTCATAAAATATTTGAAGGCCATTGGCCTTTATCATAAAATATAAATTTTATTCTAAAAAATAAATATTTGTTACAAAATTTCCTTATTATGCTGGTTTTCGAGTTTTAACTGTTTTGGGTTTCTTACCTGATTTGAACCCATGTCCGAACATTTTTGTTTTCTTTTTAATGTTCTCAAGTCACAGTCAGAAATCCTGAACTGTCTCGCGTTCCCACCTTGTTCTCGCCACGATATATTGGCGATGTGGCGCTAAGCCATAATCATTCATTCATTCATTCTCCAGGACAGGTTTTACCAGCATGAGGTGTGGTCCAAGTATGCCTCCTGTGAGAGCGCGAAGGAACATAACCTATTATGCTGGTTTTCGAGTTTTAACTGTTTTGGGTTTCTTACCTGATTTGAACCCATGTCCGAACATTTTTGTTTTCTTTTTAATGTTCTCAAGTCACAGTCAGAAATCCTGAACTGTCTCGTGTTCCCACCTTGTTCTCGCCACGATATATTGGCGATGTGGCGCTAAGCCATAATCATTCATTCATTCATTCTCCAGGACAGGTTTTACCAGCATGAGGTGTGGTCCAAGTATGCCTCCTGTGAGAGCGCGAAGGAACATAACCTATCGCCAAACTGCTCCAGCTGGACGTTTTCAGAGAGCTTGCAAATCTTTGTTGTTAAATTTTGTGTTAGTTATCATAGGGGTAATTGCACCACTGTACAATAAAATTGCACTAAATTTGTAACTTAATGATTAATCATATACAAAAGGACATGACTGAGTTTTTCTACCATAAAGCAGAAGCCAGCTTCTAGATCGATGTCCCACTTAGATTCGGTGTCGTCGCGAAACATCCCTGATTCTCATTACATGACAATTTCTTATTACAACGTTTTCTTTTAACTGTCGTTTAAAACTCCGAGTCAAACAACATTAGTCGTTTTGTCATGAAATAAAATAGCCATAAAACACCTACAGTTTGACGTTTTGATGGAGATACCTAGAATGTCGGCGTCACAATGGTGTGCTGTTAAAACACCGGAAGCTGAAAGGAGGAAAACTTAACAGCATGGAACATGTTTCATACTCGATGGATCGTTGTAACATTTGATTAATGAACACTTCATTAGAATACGCTGCATGCAGTGTTGTTTTCGGATTAATGTTGTGAATGTTTGGTATTATGGGATCCCAGTCGGTACAGTAACATGTGACTCATGTGAATATTTGATATATAACACTCAGCATACAAAACGATTACTGTGACGCACTGGTCAGAACTTCTGCTTTTTAAATGATATATCGGAAGACAATCTGGAAAGTAGCCACACCTAAAACTTTATCATCGGTAATCTTTGCACGGCTGTACTGTTTATTAATTTATTTTATTGGTGTTTTATGTCGTTCTCAAGAATATTTCGCTTCACTGTTTAACGCGCCCAGTATTATGATGGGAGGATACCGGGCAAAGCCGAGGGAAAGGCCTGTGTGTTTGACACACAACAAATTTAATTCATGTCCAAGTCCCGTATGTTAGAACATACACGATTCAGTATTTCTTATTTGGTGACATTAAGCAACTGACTGTTACACAAGAGTAGTTGCTTAATAAGAAGAGTTTTCCATTCAAAAAAACAATAATATTTATACTGAAGACATCGCATTTGAGAACTTAGTGCGAATTGACTGAGAATCTCAGATAACTAACCGTGTAGAGATTTATTGTCATTGGACGACACTTTTTAATCACTTCAGTTTGATTTACATATCCAAGGAGGCCCACGACCATCTAATTATCGTGGTAATTTCGAAAGAAAACAAACCAGATTGTAAACACCCTGATATTTGTCAGACGTTGTCAAAATATGACGTTTAGCTGTTGTTCATAAATTACATCAAATCCAATATATGCAGGGAATCCTCAATTTTTTTTAAGAAGCAAGGGACGGAATGTGATAAGTTGTCTCTAAAAAAACAATCGTAGCTAAAGAGGTAGGAAGAGCCAGTCTCTAACAAATCGACAAAAACACGTGTTTAGATATTGGTAGGACTGTTAAAGAAAAACCAGTATTGAACTTTTTCCGGTTTCGTGTAAACCCTGTCTTACACATTGGCGCCTAAATTTTCTCCTGTCATCGTCTGTGTTTCTTTTTTCTTGTCGCTAATTGAATCGCTTTTGAAGATAGGCCTGGGTGTTTTGTTATGTACCACTGGCTTAAACAGTAAATGTGATGCTTGTAATGGCTGTAATGTTATAGCGGCCATTGGTTTACATAATGCACCCGGAAAACACGTTGACATGTGTTTCATTTTACGTTCATTTTTGATACTGGCAATACCGGTATCAACTTGAAAACGAAGCTGGGTTTTTATATCAACCATTTAGGGTCTTTCGATATAAATGAAAATTCTTGTCATCGTCTTGCTGATTTGATCGAATCAGGTAGAATGACTTTTGACAAAAGAGTTAGGATTACTCTAGACGTGTCATGGCATATTGTGTCATTCTTGTTGATTTTAAGCTGTGGCTAAGATTGACTGACTTTTCCTTTGATATACTGCAAAATAAATCAATGAGCAATAAGAAATGAAGAAATCCCGGTATTGAGCACTTTCGTCTATGCGTAGGTTTAAATTGTCTTTCTGGAAAACACATCGTATGCTCGAGAAAAGCAGTGTGTTGTTTTCGGAATGTAAAATTTGTTGCAGCATGATGTTGAGCCTAAACTACTGATTCCCATTAATCTAGATCTTTATTACAGGATTATCTCTATTTCTTTCCCAGAGTAAAATTTTTATTTCTTGTCTTCTAAAGAAGTAAACAATTTTTTTACGAAACTTGGCCTAAGGAAATGATTTTGAGGAATAGGTTCCTGGTCTTATATCTTAACTGCTGTCGTGTGCGTAAAAATCATTTAATCAACTAATGAAATCATTCAATCTAACAATGAAGCAACCATTCTTAATAATAACCTTAGATTATAGGCGTAACTGACATAAAATTCCTTACATAATTCATGTCGGTGAATGTTATCACGAATTGTGGTTAATAAAGTACTTTACAATGACTACTCATATGTATGCGTTTCTAGAACACTGATCAATAAAGCTAGCGTATACGTTAAGCACCCTCTGAGAGTTAAGTTTCTGTGTTGAGTAGAGACCTCTCATTATATTGATTATATAACACAATATTTCCATTGTAAACTTTTCTCTTAACTACTGAAACAAGTTCAGTCGTTTTGTCGTGATCGACTAAGCTTTGGATAAACAGAACAGACATAAAACTCCTACAAAACGACGTCTTAATGGATATGCCGGAACTACCTTTGATACACTGCTGTGCTGTTAAATCCCCGGAAATTGGCAACAGGAAAACTAACAGAAAACACCATATATCATGGATGAAAAGTGGAACAGAATCCACAGCATGTTTTTTAGTTAATGGTTCCTGACTGAAACTTGATTAATCTCAATTTTTGATTATAATAGGCTGTGTGAGTAGCTTTGTTTTTAGGTATGATATAGATGTTTGCTAATAGAGTATCCCAATTAATAGACTGACATTTCATTAATGTGATTATATGATAAGAATACATACGGCATAAGCCGGCTGCCTTTGCGTAATGCATATACTGCGTCTGTCTCTTATCTGGTGGACAGTGGGCATACGCACATACATTAGTTCACATGGCGATTCCATTACATGGAATCATTTGGTTTCAGGGATTCAAGCTGTTCTAATGAACAAGGGTCAGTCCATAGAGAACTATAATCACCACAATGCTGTGGATGCTACATAAATAATTTCTCACAGCTTTCAAAACTAAACTTCCATTGTGCGGTGGACAAAATACGGCCCTCAAAGCTGAGCTGAAGATTCCGGTGTCTGAAAGGTCAGAAAACAATACTCGTCTGTGCAAAGTGTACCGGGTACACGAGTAAAACATGACGGATGGTCTCCTCGGCGTGGTAAACATTGCACGTGCCTGAATCGCTTATCTTGAATCTTTTAAAGTAGCCATTATCTGGGAGATGTCCTAACCGAGATTGGAAACATAAGAGTTCTGCTTTTCTGCTTGAGAAGGAAAACTAGAGGCTATTACCAAGTTTAGATGCGGATTTAAACGACAATATCTGAAGCGTCTCACTCAGTTTGCCATGGTTTAAATGAAAATGACTGACTGCATGTAAGGCTTCACACATTGACAGTTTGAGATTAGAGGTGACATCACGCAGACTTAGGGCCCGTTTGGCAAGGTTATCTTCATTCCCAGGTACCCCCAGAATGCACAGGAACCCAAGCAAAACAAACATCAAAGAACAGAGAGGGCGACAGAAAAACTATTTCTTATACGACAAGACAGCATTTTGCCGGCCTAAATGAAGTCATTGACCGTAAAGCACTGAGACAGTCTGTGAGTACAACAGCTCTTAATGGTCCTATATCCGAAACAACGAGCAGAGCGTTCAGAATTGCATATGGCTCTGCGGAATATACAGACAGGTTACGAGTTTTTTCGTACCGCAATTCTGGTACGCAAACAGAATCACAAACCTTACCAGTCCAGGAGCACTTAGAAGCATCGGTATAAATTTGCATGAATATACCCCAGTTGTTGCTGACGTATTCGTGACTTCTAAATCTGAGAATGTAGGGTCATGGATATAGATCTACAGATTATACAGAGAAAATCATAACAAGAAGAAAACTATAAACCGGTCCGGCCTTTTAAAAGCAGACGCCGTTAGAATACATCTATGACCGAAGTGACGTTGGAAAGGGTGAAGCACGAATCAAAGAAACAAAGACGCTTAGCATGCACGAATTTGTTTTCAGGGTGGGCGTATGGGCAATAACGTTTAGTGATACCTTTCACAGTTCAGCATTGACTAATGTAAGTTATAACATCTCCAGCAGTCCGGCTACTTTTGGTCACCTGGTACAAAGTCCCTCTGTGTTCGCTACACGTAAGCTTCATAGCCGTTCATTTAGTTTCAGTATTCATAACACGAAAAATGCACCAATTCAGTTTACGGCACCTTACCAGAGTCCATGTGGTCTCTATTTAAAAAACTGCAACTAGCTACGGTATATATTTATTTATTTGATTGGTGTTTTACGTCGTACTCAAGAATATTTCACTTATACGACGGGGTTGGGAGGTGGGTGGGCAGCACTGTGGTGTGAGGCAAAGCCCAGAGGAAACCCAAGACCATCCGCTGGTTGCTGTCTGACCTTGCCACGTACAGTCGGATGGGAAGCCAACATGAGCTGAACTTGAACTCACAGAGACCGCTTTTGTGGGAAGCTTCTACGATTCATATGGGAAATACTTGTACCCGTATTGAGAAAATGAAATAAAAAATTAGTGGTGCATTAGTTGAAAAGACGTGAATAACAGTTCCTCCCTCATTAAAATCTCTCATTCTATAGGCAAGACAGATACCATTCTGTACCCTTTATTTGACCCACTGTACAGCTACTCTATAATTATGGAAGAGTAGGTCGGTTTTAATAAGTATCTGGTATGTTTTAAACTACCTGTTAACGTCTAAAACATCTCCATTGTTAAGGGAATACACAGACGGCCTCATTTCACATTCATTGAAACACACATAATATATACACATGAGCAGTATACTCATTGAATAAAATGATTGAATATTCGTTTATGAACAATTCATTGTGACTACACTTTTTCTGGGTATACAGAAAAGAGCTTGAGCACAACTCTTGCGGGCTTCTATCCAGCGGCCTTAGGGCCCGACACCCCAGAACCAGCTACACTTATCAACCACCTGATCCTTATGTAAACAGGCCTTACCCTCATACAAAATGCATGGCAAACATCCATTAACAATCTGGTAAAATGATGGCAAAGACATAAATCGTAATGCAACATTTTGTCATTTGCTAAGGTATTTTGGAGCAGTAAAAGTCGCCCTGATTTGTTTATCAGATGCAGAGCCTTGACGTCGACAATGAAAATGAATTGAATGTGCCTGGAATAACTCGGAGCACTAGCAGAACAACGCTTTAGTCCAGTAACGGCAATCGCTAGTTAAGCGACCACAAACGAAGTAAATCAAGCTGTTAGATTGCGTAAATGTGAGGAGCACATGCAAGCCCATCCCTTCTGATTAAACTTAATGGATACGTATTTGGCGCGAAGTTGGCACTATCTTCCTGTCTTCGTAAATGATTAACCAACTTTCCGTGACTGGTGTGGTAACGAGGGACAACAAAGACAGCAAAACTGTGTAGTTGAAAGAAATGGACGGCTTGCATCTCATGGCAATGAGGCGTCAGCTTTTCCGTGTGTGAATTGCCGGGTTTTGCATTACACTGAACTCCACTTCTACGGTCTACTGAGAAGCAGGAGTTTGAGTGGCTATACATGTAATAATTCTTCCTATGTTTAGCTTTTATCGAACTTTGGTGTATTGTCCTTTTTCTCTCTCCTAGCAGTATATTTCTGAGGTACGTTTGAAAAACTAGAGGCCAATCACAGTCTATGAAAAACCCGCTCCTTTATGGTGTGAATTATTTAGACCTTGCATTCAACCGTTAACTGTGACTTTAAAGGTCATGTTACATGGTAGTGCTGGTCCCAAGTAACCTTAGCTTCGTTTACATCAAGGTATACTCGCTTATATTTCCCTGTAGGCGAGTCCTAGGCGCGTGCGATTTAAAGACGACTGTGAAGGATCTGCATGTTAATTGAGTATAAGCACAGTCGGCTAGAATATGGTTGTTTGATTTGCATCCAGCAGTAGAAACTTGTGGTGTAATGTTCTCTTACTGGCCAGTTGAGAATTCAACATTGCAGTATTATAAACGCAGGACATAGAACATAAATTGTTTCGAGTAGGTTGGTTAAAAGGTTGCGTTTCTGCGCATTTTAAAGTTGATAAGTATTTACTGGCCTTTAAACTTAACGGGAAAAAAGATATCCTGTAAAACATTCGGATTTTTAAAAGTTATCTCCAGTAAAGAATTATCCAGTAGGACAAAGGCATACCCGCTAACCAAACATCTAGGAGACCTCTACGTGGCTTTTCGTCCCGAAAAACGATTTTGAAGACCAGTCCAACAATCTGTTTAGACTCTAACTTTCCATTTGGAAGGTATTTTCATATTCCTTAAGCCAACGTTATAAAGTTTGCCTATATGACCGATAACAGTCTGCCAAGGTCAGTTTGATTTTAGTTTGGCTATTTCGTTGGCCGAAAATAGCATTTCAATGGAGTTTTGGTTGACACAGACATATGATATACTAGTATGAGCTCGTATTTCATGTCCATGTCTAAATGTCGTTTAGACATCGACATGGAAGCCTGATGCACACCAAGCTTATTAATACAGTTCTTAGTTATCGTTGAGAGCTTGTGGAAAGGGTCGTCCAAGTAAAATTGATCATCAAAATTGACAAGAAAGGTCACAACTGCCCGACAGACGGCGGCCAAAGGGCACAAAAACGTGAATACAGAAAACTCTGCAGCGAATCTTCCCAAAGTCAAAAAACCCTGAATCCGGCTCAATTAGTTAACAGATTCAGTTTTTTGAGAAGAGTGAGCCTGTGTGGCCCTCGGTTTCTTCATCTCATCTGGCATGTACGACTGTATCATCGCAAGGGGACTCTCCGTCCCAACCACATAGCCGTCCACTCCATACGTCGCCAGCGTTTTCGAGGATGACGTAATGAAACAGGCGTCTTACGTATAAGGTGGCCGTCAAATGTATGGGAATGGAAAACCCCAATGTCCCGAATGAACCACCGCCCTTCGCCAAGGAACTCTGGCACGGTCCTGAGAGATATTATAAGGCCAGTTTCATTCGATTTACAATAGCAATTTTAAAATTAAATTTCGTGAAGTTGGGGTTTAAGTATATCAGTTGAGAAAACATACAACCATGGATATTGCCTTTAACGTAATTTAAATTCTTTAACCAAGCCTAGCTGTAATAAACTAGTGATTTGTCGAGGATTACTCTTCTACACTTTTTAAGTCAGTCAGTATTTGTCCGCGGACATCAATGCTAAATCTTAACAGGCGCTACAATGTCTTCAACACGACAAAACTGAATAACTGGCCTTAGCATTCTTCAATTGTAGTACAAGTGTTCAATGCCGCTGACGTCTACCCAGTGAAAGCCACACTAGCCTTTGTGGAAGGTCTTCACAGTTCTCCTACTGTTGAATCTAAAGAGCTTAGTGCTGACGCCATTTTGATTCAAAAGGTACGTCAACTACAAAAGTCTACAACATAGACAGCAAAACCAGCGCAGCGACGAAAGTGCGTCAGTTGGCAGATGATCGGACGCCCTGTCAGTTTACCCCAGTTACCGTTCTATTTTAACTGTTCATGTAAATGATTAAATAGTAGAGATCCATTCACCTCCTAGCAGACCTCAAGCACAAACAGTTAAAAAGAGGTAAATGTTACATGCAATTTACATGTACTTAAGGCACATATATCTCTCACGAGCCCCGTCCTTAAGACGTTCTATAAGATTTTCTTATTTGCTTTTGCGCTAACCGGGAAAGTGACCTACATTTTCCCACCGTGTACGTGATAAGTCTGCATTGGAATTCAATCGTCGGTTCTCGAGGCTTCTGTGTTATCCGTATCGTATCGTGTCGTACATAAAGCGTACATTCTGGAAAGATGTTCCCATGTTGTAAACATGTTTATGAACAAACCATCCAGGATTTTCTTTACGTTAGTCAATAAAAGTTGTTAGGCTCGCAGTCATTTTACTTATGTCCACTTGAGAGTAGTCTTTTACTCATGTACATTTGAGAACAGTCATATTTACCCTCGTCCACTTAGAAGGATTTTGTGGGTTTTGGAGATATCTGCTTTTATGTCATTCGTAATGAGTCGTTTTATATTCCATTTTCGCACATAGCACTTTGTGAGCTTGTATTTTTGATGACGTATTAATAGCCTTGGCCACGCTAGAGATATGTCGTTCACCCGTATGTATGGGATCTTAAGCTGTCAAATGAAGCAGCTACATGACAAACATTTTACATATCAAGTATTATGGGCACGTGATTCAGGTTGATTGAACTCAACTGCACTCACCATTGGTCGACTTGTTTGCCATGCATCATTAGGAGACAAAGATTCCGTTTAAAGTAAGTATACGTTTATGGGGAATTACACAGTTTTGAGTTGTACGTCCTACAAACAATGCACGACTTTGCATTAACCGTATTTGTTTGCATGTGTAAGGAAGGACACTAAGCGCTGAATCAAGGAAGCTGGCTACAACTGACATTTTCCATTAGCTTACAGAACGGAATGCGTGGAAGGCACTCCAGTTGAATCATTAAAATACAAATATACATTAGACATGTCATCTGCTTGATAATCTGTAGTAAGGCTTACATAATCGTCTAAAAAAAACTTAGCCTAACGGGCTTCTAGTGCTAACCGTTGTGAGCTGCCTCAGTTAAGAAACCTTACCCTATTGGTGTCGCTATGCTATTTCTTTGATGTCTTCACTCCAATAGCGAATGTTACGGGTTTTTTTAAATTATATTTTGTTCACGATAAATACCTGTGTCAACAAAACTATCGACATAGTGTACAAAGAGAATATTTTCTCCGATATGTATCACTGAAGAGTTGTTTAAGAGAAAGTTTACTGTTTCGAGTTGCACTAGGCGGCAGAGGGTTTGATTTCGTGTTGGTCTCCATCTGGCAGGTTTAATTTCAAGCCGGGTGTCTTGGTATGCAGAGTACCTCAGTTTCTGAACCTATTTGAATAAGAAAGAGCAACTTTCAGTGATTTATGCACCTTATAAAATTTGATGTTGGGGGCAAATCTGCAATGGTTGGGCTTGGCCATCTTGATCTGGGCTTTATAGGAAGTATAATTTTATCCGCAGCCCACACAATGTATTGCCTTAGGAATGTACCCAAAAACATGCTGAAAGATTGCAAAATTGCAACAGTAGGTAACACACACAGGCAGTGACTTTGTAGTTTTATAAAGCAAGTTCTGAAGACTAAATGCACGATATAAGTAACGTGATAGAAAAGTAAACCACGACAGTTGGGCTCACACCTTCTTTAGAAATACGCTTTAACTGACAAGTTAAATGCATCATGAAAGCTTGATGTACGTCACTTAAGCAGTTCTTTTGGGAATATGACTTTGGATGGAAACAGTTTGGGTTGAGCTGAATCTTTCATTATACGCTTCTAAGACATTTCGTTTGCATCCACTCAGTTTACCATAAATAACTAACTTGTCTTGCCCTTTCGCGATAAAAGCATATATTTTCCCTGTTCAAATTCAAAGAACCTGATCTCCAATAGCCTGGAAGGAGTGTTGGCACAGCAATTGACTGTAACACTGACTGACATGTTTAACATTCCGCTCAACGATCTTAGTCCATGGAAACTGTGTACAATTAACAATCATCCGTGTCTTTGTAACACAAGATATGTGGTGAATGGAACTGTTTTAATGAAAGATTTGACCAAAACAAATCAATATCCGTTTGATTGAAATAAGTCAGGCATAATTAATCTAATCAATGTGCGATTCGCCTCTATCTGAGCAGCAGTCCACTTTATTGCCCAGTATAGCGTGAAGAATGTACAGTAGCCTCCATGCATTGAGAGGCCTGGGTATCGAGCTAATTACTGGCATTCTTCAAAGTGTGAGGGTGTATCACACTGGGTTTGGTCAGCGATACTGGGCAGCACCACTTCATTCTCTGGCCTCTTCCTCTGGTTCTAATTACGAAATCCAAATAGGACGTCACTCTCCCTTGTAGAAAGATTAGCTGTAGTCTTCAGGATAACTGGCTGTTACATGGGACGAAAAGAGAATGCCGTTGGACCACCTCAGTATGGGTCGATGTCGCAGCTAATGAGAAATTAGAGGCAGTTTGATTCCACGACTGACAGTTTAAGGGGCAGCGATAATTATTTGATCTTTCCAATGTGGTAAGATTCACAAAAAATATTTTTGCTACCCAACTGTCAAGGGTGAAAAAAACGTATCATTAGCATTAAATCATTCCTTTGTTCTTGCGGCAGATAAGGCAGTTGGAGCTGAAATTTGGATTGAATTAGATTAGAAGGGAAAAGTGAAGTCTAAATTTCTGCAATAAAATACCATTGATGTGCCCTCTTACAAAAGGTAGAAATTGTACACTTCACTTTGAAGCAAAGTGATAAATAATTGCTTGAACACAGGTTACTCATATCTCGATGATGACTCTCTGCTGCCGGCAAGTTCGGATTCCACCTTATTTTCTGTGTTGAAACCCCATGCAAAGTCACCAAAGACGGATGCCCCAAGCCTTCTTTTTGCTTCATTCAGGGTATCATGTGCCATACACCGTAAGAGAAGTGTATAGCCTGGCCCAATTTTTCATTAAACAATTGTGAGGGATAGATTTACATCTTTTAATATTTGTTACTGTCATTTATTAGTAATAGAACCAACAGAGCAATAATAATAATGATAATTATAACAAAAACAACAACTAAGAAGACGTCCCTTGTCTTCATCTAACTGATGAGAACAAATATTCTAATACTAGTTCATGTATAAATGTCATTTTCGTTGGTCTGCTTTAAATCCGAATTTTTGCATGATGAAGTCTGACGCTATCCCCGATCAAATTATAGTTAAACAAGTTATTAAATCCGAATTAATCCCTTTTGCGGACACTTTTAAGATAGACGCTTTCATAACGTGATCCTGATTTCGCGGTGAATAAGACGATTGAATTATGTTTATACAAGTATCCAGTCATTCCTAATGGACAGTAGCAACAAAATCGTAGGTACAAGTATGTAAATTGAAATTATCCTGCTTGCGCAGATCGTCATTGTGGGTATATATTGGAGGTCTGCCACTCTGCCACAGACATGTCAGGGAAATATGTCTTTACCGCGAAATTGCAGGAAAAAACCAGTGTCCTATTTATTCCATATTGCTCTCTCCATTAACTATTGTAGGATTAACCTTTAGCAAGCATGTTTAAAAGTGTTACATGTTAATTATATACTACCGATTGTGGTCAAATGTAGCCTACTACAAAGCCACCTGTCAGTGTGATGTCAGCTGGGCGGATGTCAGCTGTCACCATCATCTGAAGGATACATACATGGTCACCATCAATTAAGGTCCTGTCTGGGCACCCCATGTAAACCAGGACCTGGTGTGTAGGTCAGGACGCTTTTTCCACCCACGTCCGAGATTACCGACTGGCAGGCCTGTATTTTCGCTGATTAATGATCCAACCAACACAAACGACAAACACCTTACCATGCAATTTTCCTCAAATTGCCTCTCTGCCCAAGTAAAGTCTCGCGCTTCCAGCTGAATTTCAGAAAAAAAACTTTCTATCGATATTCCTATACGACTCACCTTCAATAACGAATATGTGGGGGGAAAATGAACAGGTGTTCAGAAAACATAGCACCTCAGGGTAAAAATAGTAGAGACAAGCAAATAAATTGACTTGTTGGGCAATGGACCCTGTCAGCTTTTAATGACGTCCGCAATGCCTTTGGCGAGGTGACACAAATTTTGCTTTACTGCGTTGTTGACTACGTTGGCTCTTCCAAGAAGTTTAGCCGACTGGCCTTAACTTGTTGACATTAAAGGGGACAAGAAAATTGAGGCTTTTATTTCATGTAAGGTGTTTTGGGTTTGGGTTTTTTTACCCAGCTAAAAGGGTGTCTATCTGTACATTTGTTTTGCTAGTGTTGTTGACAAAATGGAGTTTTGTAATATTTAATCAAAGGAAAACGTTATTCACCACAAACAAGTGAGTTAACTATATTTATATATTTTCTTAGTTCTTTGGTGGTTTGTGTTATGTGTCGTTTTTGGAAACTGGCCTTGCAATTTTGGTTGGCAGTTGGTATACGAATATCGGTTTCGACGCTTAGGTTGTCAACAATTCTGTATGTGAAAAGAGTGACGCGGAGATTTTCATGCAACCTTGGAAAACATCGAACAGGAGATAATCTAATGTCAACAGCCCCTGTCGCAGTTTACAAATGATTGTGTTTACATAATGCAATAAAGAAAACCTTGTAGAACGTCTCCATTTCCCCCGTCATGCCTGTTACCTGAAAAGAATTGTCTGTTAAACCTGTTATTTGAGGGGTGGGTTATATCGCCTTTCCATAGATCTACAGGATTAATACATTCCTGATTAGGGATTAATTCGTTATCATCAACGGAATTATTGCTACAAAATGTGATTTATCTGGTTGCTAATCTAGTTATCCAGCCTACAGGCATGGAAAGAACTAATTACTAGCATGTTTCACGATTCCGGCTCCGGTCGGCGATACTGATAAGCACAGCTTCATTTCCTGGCATCCGTCTCGTTGTAAGTACTACGTTCAAACGGAATGTTAACCAGCTTTGAGCAGGAATTCGCTATAGCTTACCGGAGAACTGAAGGAGACCGCCTCAGTCTGGGCCATGTTAGTCGTCGCTAATTAGACTAGAAGCAATTCAATTCTTGGATTAACAGTTCAAGGGACAGCAATGATAGCCCAGTCTTCTATTTCCAGTACAGTGTGACTAAGGTTTTTGGCTTATACTTGGTGGTTACCGGATTATGCTCACAGACCACCCATGATGCACTTTCAAGCTGGATGTTGAAAATTGCTAACTAACAAGTACAGGTGACACTGCTCTACCCAGACAGGTTGCAATAATGCGTTTTGGCAATGTGCTCCATGGACGTCTTAAGTCGGTAATACTGGAAACCAAATGGAACATAAGCGACTAGACGAAGGGGACCTCGATTGGTCAAGACAGTTCTCAGTTAAAGTTTACCTGAAATGTATAATGATTACATGTCTTCAGAACGATTCCTAAATGGGATTATAAATAAACAGCTTTTATTATGGGTTGAATTGAATTGTGAATTACTTGAAGATAGTCACGTTGAAGTTTCTTTCAGATCTGCCTTCTCGTGGACATTCCCAGATTATGCCGCTCTGACATGCTGTT
Source organism: Acanthopleura granulata (assembly GCA_016165875.1). NCBI lineage: Eukaryota > Metazoa > Mollusca > Polyplacophora > Chitonida > Chitonidae > Acanthopleura > Acanthopleura granulata. The sequence continues at coordinate 1,982,020 of JABBOT010000005.1, forward strand.
TACAATCGAAACTACATATTCATAACCCGCCCAGTATTAACTGTCAAACTCTCAGAAACAAATTTGACAGGTCTTGCAATTTACCAACAAAGCCGTTTTTATTTCACTGGTTGATATAAAAAAAGCTGATCTTCATAACTTGGAAATCTGAAGGAGCATTGGTAAACCCATGAAAATGGCACTGAGTGACAGGTTCTACATTCCGGCAACAAAAACCAGTGCGTACTGACAAGGAACCAAGGTGTACAATCCTAGCCCGTATCGCTAACATCGCGGCAGCACCTGTGACACATAATCTGTGGGCCGCATCTGTGGCCTCCCCTTTAGAGTCGGGATCAATCCCGGATCAGCTGATAGACTGTAAAAATGTAACTTATTGCTGCCTTGCCTCGCGCTCAGCACTGGGAGGTTAGAGCAAGGAAATAGGACTGCTATACCCAGTTTTAGTATAATTTGAGTGCACGGGATGTCAGGTGTCGGCATGATGTCCCCGTGGCGGCAGCACTTTGGCGGCATGGACTTGCCCTGCCACAAGGCGTTACAGTTTATATATATACATAACATCCCCGTCCTCATACAGCTTAAAAATTGTTGATTACAACGTGAAATCCAGGCATATATACATACATATGAACTCTGCGATAACTAGATTTGCTTTTATGCGAGGTTTCATCAAAACAGATAAATAACAGCTCGATTGAAATAAGCCAGGCATGGTTTAATGTAAATAATTGTGAGAGTAGGCTTTATGTGAAATGTTGCCACGTTACTGTACCACAGAGTGAAGGATGCACAATTATGATCTGATCGTCATAACTTGAAGGCTTGGGGAGATATAGGCACCCGGCTAATTACTCATTAGTTTTTATCGTCTCTGGGTCAAGCGTACCGGATCATGTAGGCGATACTAGGAAGTACAACCCCATTCCCTGGTCACTAAGTGTGATTCTAACTGCAAATTCCAACTGGAATATTACTCGGTTTTAGCAATAAATCACAGGATAATTGGCTCTTAGTTGGTAAGAGGCCCATGGAACTGATCGACTCTCTATGTATGTGTAATGCTCTTTCTCAATAATGAGTTATAAGTGGCAATTTGACTCCATAATTAAGAGGAATAGGGAATTGATTTAATAAACCAGCATGTCAGACGATCTGAATACTGTTAAATTCCTTCCGTTTTTCATTCACTGAAAACTGTTGAGTGCCATTCTTTGCATGAATACGTCCTAATTTGTTACTGTATATACTTTCTTAGGTCTAAGATGGCTTGTTGTGAGCGTTCTTTTGGAAACTGGCCTAACGATTACTGACCCGATCGCCCATTTTGGTTTACGGCTGGAATACGAGTGCATGTTTTGACGCATAGATTAACACTTTATCCGGCTAATAGTTTTGACGATTCCGGCCTCTCACACAGAACCGATTCGTCTGAAACTGTACAGAAAACTCCTATTTATCCAATGTGGTTCGCTTAATTTAATAAGGAATGGCATTAGTGGGCGAGGAATTTAGTGCGCTGTGCATCATAGGAGCCTCTCATCAAAGGACACTGTGAGGTCAAGTCCGCTTCAGGTTGGCTTCCTTTCAGCCCATACGTGGGAAAACAACGGTTTTCCTCCCGCCATTATGCTGACCACCGTATTTGTGAAATGTTCTTAAGACGTATAACACGGTATGACGTAAAACTGCAATCAAATATAATAAATCAACAATTCAATTGCGTATTATTAAACGTAAACCTCTATATGTTCCAAGGTAAATATGCACAATTGACGATAGTCAAATGCAGCCTAAGACAAAGCGTCCTGTTGGTGTTATATCAGCTAAGCGGATATCAGCTGTCTGTCTGAACCATCGCACAGAGACACACTCAGGCGCTTGCAGGACCTGGTCAGGATCTTCGTGTGACCCTATGCTTGTGTCAGGCAAGTAACGACGGTATATCCACTCACGCCCTAATTCACCAACGTTTAGATCCCTCGGTTTCTCTGAATAACTATCTCTCACACACAAAAGATACCTGACGATGCAATTTAGCTTAATTTGCCTGCTAAACGCCCTGTCTCCAGCTGGGTTCCACGGAAAGCCAACACCCGGCACTCGTATACTGCTCGCTTCCATGGACGAATACGTAAGGCCAGGAGGAACCATGCAGGTAAGTGTTCAAAATACATGTGTATATTTAACTGCGTCACATACACACTAGAGCGAAATGATCAAACCATTTGCGCTGTTAGCGCTGTCTATACCAAACAAGTTTAGCCGAAAGTTTTATTCTGTACTCCTATATTGTGTCCGTGTGTATGGAAAAGCTTACATGACATTAAAGTTTTGCTTTAGATCCAGGGAAACGTCGCCGTAACGCCACTGGTGAACCAACATGGTAAACAATCTGATGCATAAAACCCGGCATGCAATCAAAATATTTGACGGCCGTTATTAATCGTCTTATTACTCAAAATAATATCGTTTTTTGTGTGGTCTTTCCCTTTGAATGAAAAAAGTCCCTGAAAACCAAGAAAACAATTCACCACGCATTCACCTAACACAAATATATTTCCACCCTATGGTATGTCTTGTGTGTCTCTGTTTTCATTATTACTTCTATTGTCCAAAGGTATGTTTGGCCTTTTCTTCATTATTTCAAATAAACGCCGTTGACACGTTCTGTCTTTTATGTGGGGACGGAGACCTGAATTGTTTTAACATACACCAACCTATTAAGGAAGAAACGTCGAATAGGATCTAATCTCTTGTTTTCGCTGGGTATAAGTAGTACTAGCTTTTAATATGGGGAAAGAAAACGCAATAGAGCGTGGACATTTCAAATGCCGGATAGAGTCCTCAACAGAGATGATTGAAAGTCAGTTTGCACTCACATTACTGACAACCATAATTTGAATGTTCCCGAGGGAAAAACACAAAGGTATGCATCAAGCAAACAATGACATCAAACTATTTTTCCAGGCTTCATGTACCGATTTGGATAAGTTGTCTTTCTTATTTACACAGATATTTGTTTTCGGATTAACAGAGCCATGAATGGAAAAGCATTAACATATCATTAGTCCTGGAAAATGCCTAGTCCAGCAAAATACCACAGATTGTGATATACAGGATTGTTGAGTTTGACTTTGGCAAACAATTGTGGCTTAAATAGTCCTGGATGTTGAAAATAAATGTGCAAAAATAATTAGGATTTTAGTTTGTCGAAAAGCTCATATTTGGATAAGGAACTAAAACGGCTGCATCGGTGTCTTTCATTTATTAGTTCTGTTAAAAAAATGAGGCTTGTTAACATGAAAAAGAAAAATAAGCGTAAGTGTTCTTCAAATTTAAGTCGATTGTGAACCATACGGTGTGTCTTACTGGTGAAATAGCAGCCCTGACGTTTTGTCTTTTCTGTGGGAAGACAAACTTGAAGGACGTTCGTACAATCCGTGAAGAAAGGGAAGTATCAAGTAGGAATAACCAGTGACATCTAAAAAATTGCAATTGACACCACTACGCTTTTTTTAACCCAATTCTGTTAAGGCCATTACCATGATTATACCAGGGGACTTCTATATCACATTTTCCCAGCATTTACATAAATAGTTACATTAAGCCATTAACCTAGGTTGATCAACACCTGGCTGGATGTCACCTGGTTCTGGTGACGATTTAACAACTGTCAGACTGTTTCTAATGTCACTCCCCATGGTGTAGTCGTTTGCTTTTTAATTTTCCAGCTTTTTTCGTCGGTGGGGTCAAGAGGTCAATTGTGTTTTTATGACATGTTGAAATACAGTACGCTATGATCATTCCACACGCTGAACATATCTCTCTACGTAAACCACCAAAAGTCCGCCTACAATCTCTTTACTGACCATGACTGACAGCGGTAAAATGAATATTCCGGGTAAACGTATTAAGCGAGAGAAAGCAGAAACAGATGGGTCTGAAGTGGTAATGGATAAGACAGGACGACTTACTTGGCTGAGGTCTATTTATTGTCTGCGCCTTAAATGGAGAACTTTGTCAGAAATGCAGTAACAAACTGTAAACATGTACCATTAATCTGTATTCATTTGAAACGTCTGGTTTATCGGATGTAACGAAATCACCGCTGTGGGAAGATAGGGTCTGAGATGAATCATGACAAATAACGCAAGGCTTGGAATTGCTTCTCAAACACATGGCGTGAGAATTTGCCACATTCTCTTTTGCTAAACATGTTATACATCAAATATACATCCCATCAACCTCAGCCCACGACAGCCGGTGAATGTTCGTGACAATGTCACTTATCAGGATTCACTGTACATAGTTTGAACGAAAGTGAGTTACAACATGTACAACATGTACACAAGGTGTGTTCCACAGGTACACATTAATTGCCAAAAAAATTTGCAGAGGAACATCAATGTTTAGCTACCATATGATACCTTTGTGTAATTCCACTTTCAGTGTACCAATTTGTGTACATGTGAATAGTGCACATTTGCGTTTTCAGAGCAGTTAAACTTTGTATTTGACTGAAGCCTAGGTGTAGTACAAATAGTTGTGAATGGTAACCGAAGACGTTACAGTTTGTGCAGACATACATTAGGACCCAGTTACAAACTTACAACAACTTAGCGCCTAGCCGTGTTTATCTGTACTTATAGCTGTTGTTGTTCTCTGTTTCTCGGGAGGGCGAGTTATTCATACCTCACAATTCAAATGCGGTCTCTGATTCCTCCAAATATCCAGATAACATAACGTGGAATCTCATCCACTGATACAAATACGCTGTTATTCAAACCCCCCGTAACTTTACAACTTTAAAAGGCAAGGTGTTTCCACTGTAAAATAACAGCTATAGTGGTCGAGTAACGACCATGATAGAACTTCCACAAATAAATACATTCAGAAAACAGTTTCCCTTTAACCACGCCCGTTCCAGGTGAGGGTGAGTAGATCAAGGAAGTCAAGATATTCAATTTCAACACCTACTGCAGCATTTGGTCAGGATGGTCTCGCTCAAGAGACACAGGCACTCACACCAGGCTTCACCTGTACAAATGGTTTTACCCATTCAAAGAAAGAAAGTTTCTTAAAGTATTTCTTTGGGATGGGGTGGGGGGAGCTATAACCGCAGATCTTCAACTCAGTAAATTTATATATATCTAGGTTGTAATAGCAAAAAGTGTCACAACCCGAAACAAATTTTTACAATTTTTAGAATGATTATCTGAATGATTAAAGGAAAATTACTACATAATTACAATGGAATTGAACATCGAACCGTCACCCCTGGGTAGTCACAACCGTAATATCATTGTGTCAAATAACATGTGAACCCCATACACATTATGTCTTTCTCGTATTACAGAGTTTTTTACCGCTAAAGCGATAGTATGTTAAAACCGTTGAAATGTGGTAAAAACAGTGTATCGTCACTCACTATATGTAACTTTAACTAACATGCTTGAACTCTGTTTGGAAATGTTTCCTTGACAGTTCAAGCAAAACAGCGATGGACACGCCAAAAACGTTGTAGTATTACTACTGATTCCATATATAAGCCTGAGGTGATGTTACTAGACCTCATTAACATAAGAGAAGGGGGCATAGCGAAGTGTCAACTCCCTTACATAAGCACACAACCTTTTTAAACTTTACCTGGAATGTATGAAGCGGTGGTCAAAATGATTGGTTACGTCTTTACGTTTGGGGGACAGTTATTTATTTCATTATGTGGTATAATTTTTCCGTTTCTGGGTCGGAATACTTAACTTTGGATCTTAGTTTGCTTTTATGCCACTATATTAACCTTTATCTGTACGATTTGTTAATAATCTTTTATAAATACATGTACACCGCGAAAAATATTAAACAAAAGTGGCACAGGTCTTTTTAGGTTTATTTTCTCAAAGGTCTCCCACATTAATTATACTTCAATTATACTTGAATGTTTTTCTTTGAACCTTGTTGTAGAAGATATAAAGAACCCGCAAAACAATTGGGCTGTTCTTGAGAGTTAGCATCGGTCCAAGCGGACACAAAGTTGTTCAAAAAATAATATAGTTTTTGCAATGAGTGTCGCACTTACCACGCAGATACAACCTTGACGAATTCAGAATGTTCTCGAAGGGTCTGTATTAACCTACTGCCGCATGCATCCTTAAGTATGTTTGCAAATCACAAAGCATGTAGGTTAATAGTTTGTCAGGATCACATGTTTTACCGACAATGTTCCCCAGAGATCATTGGACCCGAGTTACTAAAGTCATACCTGCTTTTGACAGCACTGACCATTGTAACGGACAAGGGGACAAAGCCAATTCCGGCAATGCTGTTCACTTGTCCGGGAAGATCATGTTTGGTACACCACCAAGAATGTAACCATCTATACCTTGTAAATGTGCCTCCAACCCAATTTAAAATTGGAAATACTACTAAACATTACAACAGAAGTTAAAAATGATCCTTATGTTTCACCATCAGTGTGAATTTCTTACCCAGGCGTTTGTATTTCCTCCATAAACCACATCGATAACCACACGATATTCTCATTCGTACTTTCCACTGAAGCACCTACTGTTCACGGATCTATCAAGTCAATAGTAGGATGCTTTTGTGTCTAATGTATTACAGTTTCGTATAGGGTTATATTGAGTTGTGAATTAGCCGTATCTTGCCATTCTGAGTTGTAGATGGGGAGAGATAATTGCAATGATGTTTGACTGACACAAGTTCTGTAGTACACTGTTGGTGGTTTTACCACCCTAACTCCAGTATTTCTAAGAGAGTTTTACCACTTCAGTTGCTTTAGTGATAACATTTTCTCTGTGTGGGGTCTACATATTATTTCACACGATTATATTACGCCCATTATAACCCTTATTTTACAGTGAAAACATCTGGCAGCTTCGTTGCCATGTCTTTCATAGTTGTAGGTCGTGGACACCAGAAAACTGACCAACGGAGACGTACCCTGAACAAAAGACATGTGGCAATTGGTTTTGGCTTCAATAACAGCTTGTGTCAAACAAATCATTATCGGCTTGATTAGAATAAGGTGTAGTCGTGATTAAACTGACCAATGTGGGAGTGCCCTTATTCTTGAATGTCTTCTCCCACAGTCCTAATTAACAGACGTAACACAACCTGTGGACATGGGGAGATCTAATTACCCGGTTAATCATACCTGGTCCACTGCGGAGCACAGCTCTCGTCTGCAGACTTTACGTTTGACTAAATTGTAAGTCCAAACGGGATGTCACTTAGCTTTGCACAAGGATTAGCTATAATTTACAGAATAATTGACTCTTACGTGGAACGAAACCAGAGTGCAAGCTGGTCTTCTCATTATGGGTCACGCTATTCTTCGTTAATTAGTAATTAGAGGCAATTTCATTCCACTATTAACAGTTTAAGGGACAGCGAGGATTACCCTGGCTTTCCAATTCCAAAATTGTCTCGACCGTCAGCCATCGTGAAGGAAATGTGTGAGGCGCAAACGGAAGGTATCGTTGCATTACAAGTGAAGTTCTTCTCCTTGTGGGAACGGAATTTAAAACAATGAGAACTGACTATAGAGTGAAAGCGTTGTTTAAAGAAAAGAAACCGTACCGATATGTACGTTGTGAAGCACCATCACAGTACATTTTTAAATAAAGCGGTAAACTTATAAATTACACTTTCAAGAAAAACGATACATTACTTTATTTCTTGAAGTATTTTGTTTCTATCATAATGGCTACTCCTCGTAAGGGACGTGTCCGTAGCCCAGTTCAATTCTATGGCCTTCTTGGTGCTGCCTAAAGAAAAAAATAACTCCAACGCCCTTAGAATAATTGAGCTCCGTATACACATGCATGTACCAAGTGTGAAATGCAGGGTTTACAAGGGTATAAATTGAAAATGGTTGACCTGCCGTTAAGTCGGAACTAAACCGGTTGTCGCCGGCTTTCCTAGCTTGACTATCACAGTGCCGTTAATAAAAGGGATCCATCACGTTATATTCCCGAGAATACTACAATTTGTGATTGTATTACACTCAGTTCTAATGGACTTCGGCGAAAAAAACCCTCAAGGTTTTGGAAAACTTTATGCAACTAGTTGTGACGTCTACATGCAGGCACTCTACCCGACATGCCACATGTAGTTAAACTAATCTGGTAAAAGCTGTCCTATGCTGACAACAGATAATGGACTGTATTCAAACACAGCCTAAGATAACAACGCCTGCTCGTGTCATATCATCCGGTCAGAACCGTCACGCAGATACGGAGATCATCTTATCTGGCAGCACGTGACCGGGCCTTATCCACCCAGGGACAAAATTATCAACTATTAGCCCTCCGTTTTCGTTGAACAATGCTCTAAAAATGTGATATGCATACGACTTAATACATAATTTACCTTAATCTGTCTGGGGGCCTAAGTGGCCCAGCTGACTGTCGCAGCGTAATGACCCAGAAGCTTGCCAGCAATGTAGTCGCTCTTTGTCCAAGTCCAACTCATGTTGGCTCCCTCTCCAACCGTACGTGGGAAGGTCTGCCAGCAACCTAGGGATCCTCGTTGGCTTCCCCCGGGCTCTGCTCGGTTTCCTCCCACCACAATGTTGACCCACGTCGTATAAGTAAAATGTTCTTGGGTACGGCGTAAACCACCAATCAAATAAATAAATAAATTAGTCTGTTTTTGCAGCCTATTTAGAGGTAAAATAATCAAACACGAATTAGCCTAGTTTCAACGGCCCTTGTCACTGGATACAAACTGTGGTATTGATAAAATAAACAAGATCAACTTTTCTGAGAGCCATTCCAGTGATCAACAAGTTTCAAGTGAGCGCTTTAGATTTGCACTCAGCAAGCAAAAAACAAACAAACAAACAAACAAACAAACAGAACAGTTGGCGGTGAAAAATCTGTTTGACACTTTTTTATGAAATTTTCAAAATCGTCCAATTTTCAGTTTGCGCATGCCCATTATCGCACAACTACACCTGTGCGTTAATCCTTGATATACTGCGTAAACCTGATTACTGAGATAGTGTGCGCAAAATTTCATTGCGATCTGGTACATATCACAGGAGATATCAAACCACGTTTTGGGGGGAACTTACTTTTTGTTTATTTTGCAAATCTCTTTTCTTTCTCCAGTACTCAGGGGAAAGGAACCATTTGTGCAAATGTAACACATGGAAGCATTTAGTCAGAAAAGTCTGGTCGACCATTAAATATATAGATGTGTTAAATATAGGACACTATATTAACACTATGTTAAACTACCGTCACAAAAGAGTCACACGCAGTCCGTATTCACAGCCTAGTCTTGTTTCAACCATTTACTCACATACAAAGTTGGAAAGAAAGTAAGTTATGTAGTCAACACAATTTAACCATATCTGGAAGATTCCAATTCCAGTGATATAAGCATTCCGTCTGGCGTTTATAAATATTGCACAGAATATGAAAGGATGTATTCGATTCCACTGGCTATATGTCTGTTCTCTCGTTTGTACATTTGTCTTTTATTTTAGTTTCATGCATTATAATTCTTGTCATGAAATCTTAATTTGTCCATAACTCACTATTTTAACTGTCAGCTGTGCGATCCATCAGGGGTTTAATCTTAAAGCTGTCAAATTAAAACACTGGAGGAATGTGTCTCTTTGGTCGTGACTCAGTTTGTGCCTTGGTGCCTGTTAGCGATCAATCGTTCCTTTGATATAAATTTGTCACTTTAAATAATTTAGAGTTGTTTTAATGTTATAAATCCTCCCCATCTCCTTTTCTTCTTCAGAAGTTCTCTTTACCAACGATCTTTTTTTTTTTTGCAATTGTACCAAAAACAACTGCCATGCTTTAATTTGATAACGCTTGTGTATTCCTAACTCGAGCCAAGCAGCCATATAATATCCTTCTCATAACGTCGAGAAATTTATTATTTTATTTCATTGCTGTTTCACGCCGTACTCAAGAATATTTCACTTATAGAACGGTGGCCGGCATTACGATGAGAGGAAATCGGGCAAAGCGAGGGGGAATCCCACAAGAATCCGCAGGTTGCTGGGGTAACTTCCCACGCACGCCTGGATCATCGCGAAATACACGGTTTGATAATTCGTTGTGGTCAGATGTATTTATTACACGGTCTATACAGATTATGTGAACGCAACGTTATTGACATGCTTTTCACATTCCGTCACCATTTGCCTGTTACATTGCTGCTCGCTTAAATGTATATCGGTATCTGGTGTACGGTGTTCTCGCTGGACGCACTGGAGACGAGAAAGGGGTCTCTTAGACTACATTTTTCTTGCACACAAGTGATCGTGAGATTAACAACGTTTTGTAGAGACAAATGAGAATTAAAAATTTTGTGCTTACAAGAGAGCGTGGGATATACAACCTTTTGTGGATACAAATGAGGACTACAAATTGTGTGCTCACAAGACAGCGCGCTCTATACAGTGTTTTGTTGAACCTCAATGTTTTCTACACAAGAGAGCGTGAGCTTTGAAACGTTTTGTGGATACAAAGAAGTTGAATGATAAGTAGCTTACAATAGATTTAGATACAAGAAAACTTATCATTCTGGACTTTTCCCATAAATGTAAATGACTGCAAATTCTGACTAGCTAATAAACCCTTTTTGAATCGCGTGAGGTAACAGAGGTAACAGTCTACCGAAAGGGCTGTGAGATTAGATTTTGATTTGCGATAGTTACACCTTTTGAATATCTTTACACTTGTTCACCACAACATCCGAACATTTACCTGGTGCTTTGCACACATGTACGGATGGTGGGAATGTGGGAGTATACTTTGGGACATTAGTGTATAATTTTGATGGACGTTCTCGTAATTTGCTAACCTAGCTCCCGGCTATGGAGAAATTATGTGAAATTCGAACAGGGCTCATAAACATGTAAACGTATAACAGAAATAATTGAAAATGGCTTATGATGATTTCGAGGAAAACGGTTCCAGCCACTGGTCGCTGCCACTCGAATTCGAAGGGAATACTCAGTAACACAGCTGAGTAACTCCGTGCTGGATATAGCCAAATCTGCCAATGCCATATCATGGCTACTTTATTTATTTATTTCTTTGATTGGTGTTTCACGTCGTACTCAAGAATATTTCACTTACACCACGGCGGCCAGTATTATGGTGGGAGGAAACCGGGCAGATCCCGGGGGAAACCCACGACCATCCGCAGGTTGATGGCAGACCTTCCCACGTACAGCCGGAGAGGAAGCCAGCATGAGCTGGACTTGAACTCACCTAATAAGACTACTCGCGCCTAACTTTTTATAGAAGATTATAAGAAAAAGGTAAAGCAACCCTGTCTTCAGAGATTGCCTTGCGCCAAGTGGCTGCCATTTAATGATGCTTTTCAAGAGATGATACCCCTTCTGTAGTGAGCGTCGCGATGACTTATCCCATGATATAAATCCCCGACGGGTTCGATTTGTTGTACGGTAACCAACCGCCACATTCATCTTCAAGTACTTTTGCAAACTGACAGTGTTATCCAGGGACCATGGCATTTTCTCCTCTCGGCAGTGAATCATTGTAATGCACACATTATTTATTTGATTGGTGTTTTACGCCGTACTCAAGAATATTTCACTTATACGACGGCGGCCAGCATTATGGTGGGAGTAAAACCCACGACCATCTACAGGTTACTGATAAACCTTCTCACGTACGCCCGGAGAGGCAGCCAACATGATCTGGACTTGAACTCACAGCGACCGTATTGGTGGGCGGCTTCGGGTCATTACGCTGCGGTAGCGCGTAAACCGACTGAGCCACGGAGGCCAGCGCACATTAATAATGCCAATTCCGGCAATGTTGTCAGCTTGTTTTATGTGACCATATTTGACACATATGCCAGAAAGCAACACTCTACAGGAGGGAGATAATGATATAGAAATCTTCCTTCAACGCAGCTTATAACAGGAAATGATAGGAAACATTACAGTCGAAGTTAAAAATAATCCTTAAGTTTGAACCACCCATGGGAAACTTTAATAGAATTCAATAGGTGTTTTTTCACCCCGTGGAAGACATGTTAAGAAAGTATATCGCGAGAGTTATCATTGGCAGCGTTGTCGTGACCCGAGGCACGCTTCTACACAAAATGTGGCAAAATTTGACACCGCAACAAGATATTCCATTTGCATTCTCCTGTCATGCCCGCAGCGTTTTGAGGAACTGGCTCCGTGACGGTTAGTCAGTTAGCAAACGGGTGTTTGATCCGCTGTCAAAAACAGTGTAATATAAGACTATAAAAAGCACCATTACAAATCCGTTTTTTTTTTTTTTCATTTGTCTAGAAAGTGTCGGTCCTTCGCTTACATTCCAGGTACTTGTAACTAAATGGAAAGCTATCGTGTCGAGCTGTGTAAATAGTTTCTGTTTATGAATAGTTTGAATGAGGTAAATTCAAAAGAGGCTATTCTTCATCGGTACCGTGTAACCATTTCCCAAGCATCATACTGTCGTGGCTAGTCTGCTTTTAGCTTCTCTGTTCCAGTGCTTTACATTTACATACAATGTTTTAAAATATTGTGTGCTGGTTTGTATATTATACAGCACAAAGCTGGAAACCAGTTGCCTGAAATTTGGGTATAATAACAGAGAACACGCTGTTCAAAGAAATGGATATAATTACTCCGACTGATGAATTTTAAACGACTTTCGTGAACAGGACAACAGCGAGGAGATGACTTATGTGGTCCACGTAACAACAGCGCGATATAATGGTAAAAACTACGGCCCACAGAGTAAAATCAGGGCATAGACGACAGCGTGGCATTTGGCAAATTGTGACACGTAACTGGTGACAGTCGGCTTTTCGGGTTTGATTATAACTGTTCGCAAAAATATTTAAAAAGTATGTACAGCCACAAGTTCGATGGTTGCTCCAGAATTATAGAATGAGAGGAGTCTTTGTGATGATATGGGAAAAACCATTACACATCATAGTGAATAATCTCGATATTTCTTTATTGAGACGTCGGATAAACACACCTCTCCATTGTGCAAGCAAACATTGCCAAAAATGTACATCATGTCTGGATACCTCTATGTTGTGTTCATGGTAAACAGCATAATGAAAACAGGAACGCTGAATCGTAGACAGCCTTTGTTTTCACTAGCAGCCAAGTTTATAGTAAAAGATGTATCCGTTACACCACCTCCAACACCGTTGCATTGAACACAAGATGTAACCGCTGTCTCCACTAGGACTAGTAGGAAACTTAGCTTCGTCGCCACGCTGGAATAAGGTACACGCGGCATGGTCCAGACAAACATAATACTCGCAAACACAGCAGTCAGTATCACGTCCATGAATTCTGACGTGTGACTCTCAGCCCTACTCAAAACTTCTGGTTCAGTGTCAATCTCAAATAACAACCAGAAAGCGGTCCAACTCCACATGATCGAGACTTGTAAGAGGGATGCTTAAAGAGTAATAACAAACGACGGCTATTACACCCATAGCCGTCGTGAACCTGCCAGTGCAATCTGGGAGACATGAAGAATCCGTAGTTATAAGTTCACGTGTGGATTAACACCCTTAAAATACGCGTGAACAGGTCACCAGGCGTGTTCGTAACCTCCCAATGAAGTATAGGTGAAGACCACTGTGAATGTAATTGTCAGGAAGGAGAGCAGAAATTCGAAGGCTACCTCGGCTTTATGGGTAGACAGTTCTCAGACTCTTCTGAATGGAGAAGGAAACCATGCAGTGGACAGAAGCATGAGGCTCCAATGCGGTGTACACAATGGCGAATTTGATGGAGAGAAACAGGTCCAAGTTGCATTGAAAGCACACGTGTATGACGTTATCATCGAAGGCTGCGGTGTCCGTGTATTTACCGAATGTTGTGATTTAGAGTTTTCCATATTGATACGAAACGACAACATGTTAGTTGTCTAAATTAAAAGACTTCCCTCAAGCAAATACTTAATGTGATTTATTGAAATCTGTACATTCATGATGATCCATGCAATCAAGTTACTGCTCTGGCATATCGGAAATTTCTGTATGGTAACAAGTCACATGGATAAATTTAAAGCAATCTATTCTTCCGAAAGTGACTTGCTGACACTGTTGTAGATACAAACAAATAAAACAAAGAATGTCTGTCAAGATATAGCTAAATGGTTTATATATCCATGGAATATATAGTGACGTCACAGGACTGAGCTGTTTAAGACATTCTTTAACAGATAGCTGCTCTCTTTCCTGCACAAGAGCAAGTTTGCGTAGTCTCCCTCTTCACTGGAATGGTTTCGATTATCGCTGTCGTTTTCCATTCATCATGTCCGGGAGAGGGGATTCAAGTGATGTGGTGTGCTTTTCTTAGTAAGGTGTAATGTCATTGACACACCCGCATCTATGTCATTGGGTGTAAAATTACGTTACATAATACATTTCTAGAACTGTCCAATTTTAGACTTGTCATGCGCAAAAGAGTGATCCTTCTCATCGCTTACAGGAAAATTAGAAAAACCATTATTAAAGACACTGACATTATCAGTAATAGAGAGACGTGAAAAAGACGCATCCGTTCACCTTTAGTAATCAGATCAGCAATTTGTTTCCATTTTCCTGTTTCCATTCTGCCAGTTGGAATCTTCCAGTTTAGGACTATTGATCTAACGGTGGTTATTTCATGTCATGTTCTTGTAAACTTGCTCTGAGATATGTGATTATATTTCGAAAGTATGTATTTTTTTGTTTTCTGCTTGTGAGATTTAAATAAAAACTAATCGCTAATGTTGAGAACTTTAAAGTAGGCAGAAAGAAATTAAAAGAGAGTTGAAAGCAGACAAAACCCCAAGAAATGATCAAATCGCCTGTATACTGTTTACACAAAAGTTGGGAAAGTACGAGATATGGAATTAAAACTCATTTTTATAGTTTGGCTGATATACGTATGCACTTTGTTTGTGATTCGTTTGGGTAAAAAGAGACATATGAGGTAAAAATACTTTTATTGTTTATCATATATATTTACTTTTAATATATTATCCTCTTTCCGGGGAAAATCTAGCTATTTGAATGGGTTTGCACAAGAAACAAAATTTTTGGATATCTGAGTCTGAGCAAAAACCGTCATTGAATGCAATGTGTTGCACTTGAATGGAAAATATATTGTGGTGATTTACAGAGCCAATATATCTTTGTTCATTTAATAATGAAAATATTAGCCTGTTGTTCCACTGATAAGTTCTGCGTAATACAAGAATCGTGTAACGCCGGAAAACGAAGACATCATTGTGACTGAATATTTCGGCATTTTATTTTGCCATCATCAAGAGAGTGATCGAAATGGACAAGCATATATACATTGTACTAGGATATGAGTTGTTACAGTAATTATTAAACATCAAAAACAGTGATTTTGTGGTATATTGTCAAGGATACATGAACAGGAATAACAGAAATAACAGAGAGCTTCTCTTATCACAGACATTATCAGTATTCACTAACTACAGGTGTGTTTTGTTTTGTTTTGTTAATCCTTTATTAATCAGAAGGTTATTTAACTTGGTGTTTATGATTTTATGATTCTCTGTTATTTCTGTTATTCCTGTTTTGATGTTTAGTAGTTACTGTAACAACCCATATCCCTGTACAATGTATGCATTTCGTTGTTTGCCCACTCTGATCACTCTCTTGATGATGACAAAAAACAAAAAAAGATGCCGAAATACAGAGTCACAATGAAGTCTTCATTAATCTGAGTTGCAGTGCGTGTGTATATTAGCCTGCTCACGGTAGTGTATGGTTTAAAGAATTGTATATTCTTCACTATCTACCTCATCCTGGATATGAACTGGTGAAATAGAAAAAGAACATCAACACCCTCGCCAGGGAGAAAACAATACTGTGGCGAACCCAGCCGTATTATACGCTTCCCTGTGAACACTGGTGTACAGATGTCACAATCAGCACTACTGCAAAACAATCAGCAAAACAGTTCCAGTTGCAAAGTAAGGTATAGGTTCCTTCAAACGTTTCTGTTTCCCTAGATGAACGGTAACAATCCGGTTTTATTACACCCTTCCTGCCAAGTACAATATATATATCGCCCAAGCCCAGGGTATTTATCCTACTTATAGTGTAAATGGCGTAAGGTAACACCATACCCTTGTTTGAAGGCCTCGAAATGCCACAGTCTCTCCATGTTCATCACGTATTATATACGACTTGACGAGCCGCTCCATTGTTGCTCATACAACAAACCTTTACCAGGTAAGTGCTTTTCTTTTTCATGAAATGCTCAGGTACTTTATGCGGTGCGCTGTTCCTGTGCCCGCTACATCTACACTATGCATCACTTCTCTTTCGACTCTCTCCCATATCTACTATTTATGACGAACCGGTCCGATATTCAACACAGGTACTATAACTAATGGCCCCTTCTAACCACGGCCTCTTATATGTGTAGGATGTGTCTGGTGTAGTATTATCACCTCCATTCCCTTTCCAGATATGTAACATGTATTATTTATGATGTGTCGTTAGACCCTACATGATATTCACATATATACTATATAAGCGACGGTTTTTGGCGTGCCGTTCCATACATGAAAGTCCGAGTGATGTACTATGGGCTTATCTGTCAAAGTCTGCTATTCCGGTCTCTCATAAATGTAATCTATATGACAAGATTCCCCAATGTTCCCTTCAAGTAATATAGGCTACTTGCCGAAACATTCGTCTCCTGTATGTTGCATCCCTTACGTGAATTATGTTACATAGATGTTTCTAGTGCGCACGGGGGAGATTTCTTCCTTGCTGGATAAGGAATCCCACATGGCTATATTGCATCACTTTAGGTGAATTTTTGTGACATCTGAGTATTTCCATGGGTTCGAACAAGATTTTAAGTCAAACGGTGTGGGAAAATATATGTAAAAATAGTTTTTAGTTGACACTTGAGCTGTCACCAGAATCTGTAATTCTGTAGCATAGGCATAAATAACCATGTGCATTTGCTTATGTCATGCGCCATCCATTCTCTTCATATGTACTGATGCATCACTCCAAACAGCTGTCTGTTTTAGACATAACTTCTATTTGCCATCTCTTACACTTTTATCATACACTGCCTGCTGTTTTGTTCTGCATATGTGTACTTTTGTTCTCCATATGTGAACCAGGCATGTCCTGTCCTTTTGTTCTCCATATCTGTACTAGACGTGTCCTGTCGTTTTGTTCTCTCTATATGTACTAGATATATCCTCTCGTTTTGTTCTCGATATGTGTAGTAGGCATGTCCTGCCGTTTTGTTCTCCATATATGTACCAGGTATGTCCTGTTCTAAGTATTTGTAGTGGGCATGTCCTGCCGTTGCTGTCCACATGTTCATCCACGTATTTACTATGCATTATATGCTAATATGGTTTTTCTAAATGAATGAGGATTTAAGCGAGATTTTAGGGGTCTTTCATACTTTACATATCAAGAATCGCCTGTCTCCGAAACATGTATATACTATACTATGTATATGCTATACACACAACTTTGCAACACCTTTACCAACCCTGCTTTACCAGGCTGCCATACATTTACTATCCACTCCGAGCTTTTTCACTCTGTCGTTCATTGGGCGAACTCGTGGATGTCCTCTGACATGCACAGAATATATTATACATCATTGCGATCCCCGTCTTCTGAACATGAAATACTCATGGATACGAAAGTCGGTAGAGCTTCGTTGTCGATGTGGTAGAGCGATGTGTTTCAGCTGTTTACGAGGTGTCCCCAGAGGGATTATAGGTTACGATTTGTGCATGAGTGTCTGTTTATCTAAGTTTATTAGGGACTGTAATGGGTAAGAGGCTTTTACCGCGAAATGCCGTAATATATGGAGTTATCCGCCGCTTATCTGTTGAATCAGTGCTCTTGGCTGGGAAAAAATGATTTTGTATTGGTGTGCCAGTCACACAGTGCTGAAGTCCAACATATAACAGCGACAAACAGCGAAATGGCATGTAGCTAGCACACTAAACACACGATTATGATATTACATTGAGCAGATGTTAACAATGTTAGAAAAGCGAGCAACGTGTTTAGAATCAGTGATCTGGGGAGCATTTAGATACAATCACCGATCGCTTACAAGACGTTCGAAATCTTTAACATGTAACTGCTGTGTATAGGACAGTGTTATATGATGGAACTGAACTAAACCACATACCTTCTTTCGCGGCTGTCTCTTCCTAGACATGGATCCTATTGATCCTTCTAAACTTGCTTATTAAGGCAGCCTAACACACGTTCACAATTGCCACACACACGCGAGGGAATGAATGAATCATGATGCCATACCGCCACTTGGGCAAAACTGCGGCCTGATCGTGGCGAGAACACAGATTGAGTGAAACCACCTGCCTCACACATTTGTCTATACCCATGTGGATTCAATGATGAGACGTTATAATCATACACACTACCTAAAATCCCGTTGGCAGTCTTCCATCAGTGGGGAACTCTTATTGGACATTGTAAACAGCCGCTGGTAGCGTTCTTTTCTCTTTTACATAGACAAATTTGAGAAAATGTGAATTGATGTCATTTTGAAAACTGAAGAATAAATTGGATTTGCTTTACCACAGGGTGCTGAATTGTGCAGTCTTTCCGACCTTCTCTCTGTAGAACTGACGGGTGTCGGCATCCATCATCCGGATGAATTATCCATTGCGCGTGAATCCATTTGAGTATACCGAATTACAAAAGGTTTACAATTAACTTCAAAATAAAAAAGACTGTTATTATACTTCAATGTCAGATGTTCTACTTGAGAACTATGGTTTCGTGCTTCTTGTACAATTTCGGGGTCCAAATAGACATTAATTTACCAAACGTCAGCTAATGTTGGTGCTCCGGGTCAACAATTGCAAAGTCGACTTCAAAAACATTGAACACAAACCACCCAAGAACTATGAAAGTATACACAGCAAGAAATCAGGAAGGACCCATGGGAAACTAATCGTAAAGTTTTCAGTGGTAACGGAAACATATACGAACTGTTCTAGGCAGCGAATGAACTTAATCCAAATACTGAACAAGCCAGTTTATACGTTCTTGTTAATGAAATATGTACCTCAGTTGTGTATTGATTGCAACTGTTCATATATCCAACATGACGATCATACTCATCAGGGTGGATATGCGACTCCTAGCTCTGAGTTAAGTCGAATTAGGCTTACACATAAAGCGGAGGAGAAATTCTGAACACTCCGTTCTTTGGTACATTCAGGAGACGAGCAACCCTTGTAGAATTTCAGAAACTTAAAGTGAAGACATTTGATGCAGTATGGTTGACAAACTATTTTTTACAGTAATAACTCCTAAGGTTCGTACAAGTCACTCAACACACTGAATTCAGCCACAGCTATAAGGCCAGATATGTACACGCATATGCAAGGGCGTCCCGTATACCGCTTTTCATGCAAGGATAATTCCCAAATGATCTGAGCGGCCTCTAGGTTAGTTCATAACGAGTGTCATATTGAACGAGGGCTATGTCGTTTATTACAATGTTTGCGTCCTCTCTCTAGTCGTCTTTTCTTAAATCTATTTCTAAATCTTTTCCTTCTCTATATCCGAGACAGACATGGCTCTAGCGTTATTTTCCTTGTCTTTCTGTGATTTCAGTTTACGAACTGCCTGAAAAATTACAGAAGACTGGCGGAAAAAAAAAACAATAAGAAGGTCAAACAAAATTCCATAAGAATGGCAAGGTAAACGCGAATCGCTTTTGGCTTTTACAATGAAGATCTTCTTACTAATTCTTTGATAACAAAATTCTGAGCTGTGCAGGGAATATAAGAAAGCTTGACTCTAGAGTCTACAACAGGAAGACAAATGCATACAATGGAAATTAAAGTTGAAGCCAGCCCTCTTGTCCAATAGTCCACGTCGCAGGGGATCGCTTTAGTTTTTGTACATATTCAAGTCCAGGTAAGATGTACAATCAGGATAGTATCCTCCCCCCATATCCAGTACTGATGCATTTGTCTCTTTTTAAACAGCCTTTACAGTGACTGTGTATTTAATATCGTGACATTCTAAACCAAGGAGGAATAACATATTACAATTAACATGTGTGCATGCATTTCCTCTTTTAAAGGAGAAGAACGGGGAAGTATTTGGAATTTGCAGTAAAAGAGTATGGTCTGAAAATTAGCACTTCTTGATATTTCCCCGCTGGAGAGCGAAGGGCACGATTAAAGTCAATCAGCCAGCATCTGGCCGGGAAAATGTTCGCGCCTTCTGACAGCTGTATGAGTTTACGGCGAAGAAATATATGTTTCTTAGAGAACGTCTAAACAATTATCGTATGGTAATCGTCACTGTTCTGGTTTCACTCTTCTGACTCTTGTCATTTGTGTTGCATTCATGAAAGAACTGCATTCTGCTGGTGAACTAGGCATCATCAAACTCTGGTCCCTTTGTATTGTTTGTGTGTGATTGCTTATTTTAATAATGCGAGAGTAGTTTTCTAATAAATGTCAGTTAACACCACAGCACATGTTTTTTTAGTACTTAACTCAGCCTAAATGGTGGCACGAGGTATGTTCAGTTGTTACTCTCTAAGCATTTACATGAACACTTAGAATATAGGCCCGATGAAAACTAGGTGGGATCATTTGCCATCTATCATACTATTCTCACTGCCCTGTTTTCATTTTCTATGAAGAAATCTATTATTTTGCTGCATACAAATTACAATATACACTCAATCGCGAAATATAAATACCTCCGTGTAAAACGGGACGAAACTGTGAACATAATTTTGACCAATCCGAACGCAGGGTTACAGGTACTTAAAGCCGAATTAGCGGATATGACATAAATCGGGCCTGTGACTTATTACCATCATATCTGTTGACAGTAAACATCGCTACTGTCCTAGATTGGAATTCAATTCGATTACGGTTGGATAACTATAGCACCTTGTTTTATCAGTGCACATATCAGAACAAAGAGCTAACAGGGTGCCACAGTGGGCAGCTTTTGGCTGCACAAGCAGCACGTCCAATAAAAACTTATAGATCTTCTAAGAATTATCGGGCGGTGTGTTTTTTTAAAGCTTCAAACCGTACTCTTTTTACAACAATTTACACTTTTCCGGTCAGCCGGATCCAAACGAGAACATGTATATGTCTGCCAAAAGAAGCGGCTTAATTTGTACCTCCCATCTTCCGTATTTGTATTACAAATGTCGACACTTCTCGCCGCTCCAGTCTTCCAGGCATGTATAACGAGTGAGGCGCCGTTATATTTTCACCTACTCGTGTAGTGCCCTCTTCTCACTTGTTACACACGGCGACAACTTCCGCCGCTTGAGGAAGACATCCAGCCACATTCGTTAACACCTGACGCTCGTCATTCCTGGCGGGATGGACGGCACTGGTTGACCAGCATATGGAGTGGGCGTCGAGTGGATTCTGTTTGCCAACTGTATAAATCGGAAGGTACTGGAAACTTGGTTTTTGACAGGATCGAGATATGTTAAAAAGACGGTAATCCACGGGCGTAACCAAACAAAAAATAAAACGGAAGGATCCACTGATTCAATCAAAATGTCACTCATATTTACTTTCGACTGTAAAATGTTCTGCCTAATGGTGATATTTTTCACTTCGTTTCATCTTATTTCATCAATGCTTTACGTACACTATGAAAAGAAAGGATAATACACTAAGATATTAAATCCCTCAAGGGCTTATTCTATCCGGGAAAGAAATGTAATAGATGTAAGACATGTATTTGTAATGGTGCAGAGCACAGGTGACAGATTACTATTCTTCATACGTACTGATACATGTAAACACAAGTATTTGTTCACATCATAGAAAACAGGTTATTGCAGCAACAGTAGCCTCCCTACTTTACACATAGATAATGAAATGGGAAAAGGGAGCATTTCTTGATGTAAGGTAAAATGTTCCACATTGTTGGACCTTTTGTAACGGTGTTGTAAGGTTTTAACTAGTACTGAACTACTCATACAGGTTTAACATGAATTATTTAGTTCCGGTAGAACATGTGCGATTCTTGTAAATATTCATTGCAAGAGTGTAGGAATCAAAGTGATGTGGTGAAACCATTTGTGAGCAAATACTGTGGAAAAGTGTGAAAAATAATTCAGTTTCTCTATTGGTAGGATATTATATTTTATTAAATATTGGCACAGAATATCCTATTCTTCTAGATTTGGTTGTAATACTGATGATTCGTTTCTGTAATATTTGTATTTCCCCAGACAATGTTGCAATTTGGAAAGAACGGAAAATTAAAATAGACCTTAAAGCAAACGACGCACCATGTACAGTGGATTATAAACGAAACATATTGCTTCATTTTCAACCGAATGTAACGTAATGTAGTAATATCTTTAATATTTCTTGAAATCCTAGATCAACCTTAGCCCGTGGGACATCTGACTAGCTTTCAGGTGTCACCGATGAGGCCCGGGTTCAACGTTCACTTGCATCTACCAGCCGTCCATCGAAAGAAGCTAACCAACTTTGTGCAACAACCAATTCTGGCACGAAATGCCAAATCCCTTGACGTCTGATGTACAGAATAGAGGAGAAAAGTCAACTTGGAGACTCGGTGTAGTAGGTTAAATGCTGCGTGTCGTCTTTTTAGTCCAAAATTAGTTTTATGTCAATTGGTCATTTTTTCTGATACCTCTGACTATCAGAGCAATCCATTTATTGAAACACGCTAATCCACAGTTCATAACTCATAGAACAAACGTTGTTCACAGGAAGAAGGGGCGGTGCCGCCATATTCAGTGTAACACAGTACTGTATGTAATTGGTATATGGGATTCTCCGAGTTGATGCAACGTGACGGATCTCAAAGCAGATACTTGTCCAACTAAGACATGTAATCCTGTGCGTATGACTTCCCAGTAAACATAAACTTCGATTCTGAAAACATGATTCATTATAGCTGGAATAGGCGATATCGTTTACATGTCTTGGGATATAAAAAAAAGCATGTGAATTCTTTGATTTAGAAACATTCGTTCAGACAAGAAGGAGTTATTGATTTTTTTATTCATTCCGTCTTAAGTTCTTGTTTTGACTTTATATATTTTCGAAGTAAAACCAATTTTTACATACATGTATATCTATAAACGTCGCATCGCGACAAGAAACTGTGTCTTCCCCCAAAAGCCCTGATAAACTGAAACAATCCCGCAGCTGATCTTCAGGAAGAAGAGTGCATGAATAATACAGTGGGCTCTATGCGTTAGTCGGAGTCTATCTGGAGTTTCTCCACAAAGCTTAGGAATGTTAAGCCTTCAGCTTAATAATTCACGAATGTGTAAAAACGAATCAGACTGACGGGAAAGATTGAAACCACGTAGTTATGAAAGCAAAGTTGTTTCTCCACCGCCTGCGGGCCAGCTTTGCTTCGTGTCAAGGATGACTATTAAATCAGCAACAGAAATACTGAATGCATATTGTTACCAAATATATTTCTGGTCCAGACATACTCATAATTCACCTTCAGATGCTCGAAGTTCATTTCACGATGATTCGCAGTATCAGTGTGGAAACGGGAAAAGTCGTAAATCTTTAATTTAGGTATCTTTCTGGTTACAGTACAGTTTGGCGACCAAGACATTTGTTAGCGTTCAGCTCAGTCTGGACTGTTGGTTGAGGTAAAGTTGGCCATTATCTATAATTAATGCCCAGACGAAGTGAACATTAGCAAGGTGGTAAGTTCGGCTCAAGGTGTTAAATAATTGAGCAACAGGCTTCCTGTGTACCTCCACAGCATAAACTAATATTTCATCAACGTAAGTATAAAACGCCCTATTCGAATCTCTAGTAATACAACAAAGTTAAACCGAAATTAAAGCTAAGTTTGGGGATTATAAATTTATATATACTAATGAGTTGAAATGTGGAAACAGAGTTGCATCTGTGGGTGTCTAAAGACAGCGAGTGTTTTCTCGTCTCTTCTCGCCTCTTCCGTCTACATTTTCTTTTGTATTTCGGCTTTCAATTGAACCGTTATCAAGGCCTTACCGGATGTTTCTATTCAGCATGCGAACATGACAATGGTATTAATAAAAATTATGAATGTAAATAGTTGAAGAAGTTTGTACTTCATTTTGTCTTAAACCTATATAGCAAAATTTTTTGAACAATGAATCAAATTAAATTTTAAATAAAACTCATGTCATTTAAAACAAAGACTTGGGTGCCTTGACATACATATATTCATGAAAACACATCCACAAACCCGACGCAGTGGTATATATCTTTCGTTTTGCTCATAGTTTTGAGCTACACGACGAAGTCAATACATTTGTTCTAACTCATTTGAAATGTACCCGGGAAACAGCCCTACAATCCGCAAACTTTTGCCACGAACAGTGTTGAAAATTTCACGAAATTTACTTAAAAGAGTTCCCGCAACCAAGTATTATTCATGGACGTTCCACATTGGCTTAAGCCAAAACGTGATGTCACTCACACTCGTACAGACATTTCCAGCCCGCAGTGCAGGAGCGTTAACTTTTGACTGGTGTTGCCATTAAATGTCCACAGGGATCAATATTACCAGACCAGTAACGTTAGCAAAAACGCAGCTAGACGGAGGGCAGAGAATGTGTTAAGATCTTCCCGGTGAACAACGGGCACATGACATTTTAAGTCTGTGCTTCACCAAGTTTCCAATGCTATAAAGGAAAAGCAGAGCCGTAAACAGTCTCTTAAGCATTTGGCATAGGTACAAGCAATATACGTGTCTAACTGAACCGGAAACAAGGTTATAATCATCTTCCGAGACCGCCACTCCAACAGCCACGTCTTGGTCAACATGATGTTTCGTACCACAATGCAGACGCTACTTTTAATCCTTGGCACGATGCCTCGAGTCTGTACGGTTTCCATTTGATTTATCTGTAGCATTAGAGAGTAACGACTAGTCATAATTTCAGACTGAATTGGTGCTTGTCTGTAGATATGATGTACTTGAAAGACAATTCCTAAAATGTGCCATTTTTCCCAGGAGTTATCTCCATTTAGACTAATTAAGGGAGTGGACCGTGAAAATGGCCATTTGACCATACAGGCAAAAGTTTTGCAGTTTCTTCAAAAGTTAGTTTATCCCCATATAGGTTCTTGGCAGATTCCCATCCTGTTTGACACACATATAAAATCAGTAGGACGCAAATGTGAATAAGACAATAATTTCAAGTCAGAATTTCGTACCCTAGTTGTAAGCCATGACGGGGCTCTCCGGGTCGATAAACGCCGTGACACCTTTCCAAAACAACTGAAAACTTCAGTTCCCAAACAAATACGTAAAAAAATAACGTAAAAACAGTAAAAATAGAACTGGCAGCACAAATGAGAAGAGTTTCCAACAGCTTCCAGCCAGGGAAGATAGTCGATATTCTAGACATTGTATCGAATTCAGATCTCAAATATGTAATGTGTAGATGATTTTCAGGTCGAATACGAATACGTGATACATAATCTGAAGCCTACAGTTAAACATTAAACCAGGAGTGCAGAAGTAAATATGTTTATCTCTTTCAGCTTCATTTCGCCCGTCATCGCGGTGTAGTGAACTTGAAGGTCCTGTGCTAGGCCGCTAGGCCAGTCACCAAGCTGGACGAGTTATCCTCACAGAATCGTTCCAATTTAGTGGATAGTGATGCTTGTTATTAAAGTTATTAATTTTTCGTAGAACCCCTAAAGGGTGACCGAGATGTCCCGTGATATATAGCTTGTTGTACAGAGCAATCGATCGCCATGACACCAATTGTGTTCATTTATCACGGCTTTCTTTCTGCCAGCAATATTTATGTGACAAAATATGGGATTTCCTGTAACATTTAACACTTGGGTTGATATTTGTTTCCATCACGAAGAGACAGAGGTTCTAACATATAGCACTTCTTTGACATGTGACGACATCACCATTAAGTTGCGCAAAAATTTAGACTTAAGTTTAAAAGTGTGGAAAAGACCTGCACTTACTAAGCATTTGAATTGTACAGAAGAACTTCGACCCACTACACATGTGGATAATATACGACATCACGCCCGATGAACCTATTTTAACAAACGTGATTGTCATGAGAACGTGTGTAAAATGCGGAAGACACCTTCTACCTATATATGGAGACACAGCTTTGAATGACCGTTGGCTATTGACAGTAAAAGTAAAGTATTTAACGTTATAGGTCACAACGTAGAGAGTAAAAGCAGAGGTTCGACGAAAGTGTACGTGCACTTCTTGATGATTAACTACACTGAAGCAGTGAAAGAAAACCGGCCTCTGGCAAGTCTGGCCAAATTATTATCACTGGTTATGTACATGTTCATTCATAAGCACCATACACAATCCCCATAGCACAAATGTTTACGCAGAATTATGTAAAAAGAACAGGGATGTTAATAACAATTTATATGACAATACTTGTCTTGAATTAAATGTAAATGCTGTGACGTCGCCATACTTAACAAGCAATAGCATGCCCTTCTACTCAGTAATTATACATTCTAATTTATATACTCTACAGTTAAGGATATTCAATATCCTAGTTCATTGAAGAAGAATAAGACAACCAAATACAGGAAAGTTACTTATCTGTCTAGGGGTGATCTTTCAAAATGACTGCCATATGCCGTAATCCGAAAATATAGGCCCAGTGTTACAAAGAGTCAAGCACATGCTGGATTTACGTATTACAAGCCCGTCTGGTTAAAGGCGAGTATATAATTCACACATTGTCATTTTCAACCAGAATGTCAGAATGTCAGTAATCATGAAATAAACAGAGGGATTTCGTTCCACCATGACATTCGCTGGACTTTGGGAACAATTGCTCTCATCAGTACGATCCAAGTATAAGTGTCTATTTCGAGAGAGTAAAGCATATGTGGCGGTTTGAATTCTTCACGTATCATTTGAACGAGTATCGAGTTGTTTGCATTTTGTTTATTTGTTACAAATGTTGAGGATATAATTCTGGTTCGTACTTAGGCATTGAAATTTACATTGTCCTGTCTACGAATAAATTAAAAGTTAGCCAAGCATTGAACGCTTAGAATTAGTTTTTGAACTTCTTAAATTGCTCACTGCCATACTGTAACTTACTCAGGGAAAGGGCAGGGTTGTTTTCATAAAGTTCCGTGAACTAGATCAGTGTGAATTGCAACCGCCTTTGTTGTTACTTTTGACTTTGAGCTTTCATCTTTTTACCTTACAATATTATTTTTGTCTATATTGTTGGACTTTTTTACGTTATCAGGGTAACATCAAAAATAAACTGTGCCATAAAATCATACCCCGTCATCAAGTTCCGTCCGTGACCTCTAAGAACATGTCAGATTCAGTGATATCAAATTCCCAATTTATCAAGCTATTAGTTATACAAGGAAATGCCTCCAGAGATTTCCTCACACGATTAGCACAGATTAAGGTGACTTGGCCTATTTCCCCTGATACATTCTTGTTACAGTGATTGTGGTAAACACCCCGACTCTCCGCGAGATACTTTGCTCAGATGATAAGCACGAGACAAACGCCGTAAACCTGAGATAAATGAAGTGAATCCATGCCAAAGCTTCCGCAGATTAAAGTGAAGTGAATTTTGCATGATAATGACGCATTGGTGGCAGTTTGCCAAAGGCATGGACCACATGCATCTTTTATGCCACTGTCCTGCTTGTCTGTTTCTTTATAGCTCCTGAGAATGAAGATGAAACCCGAGGCGTAATTTCGCTTGTAAAGCCCCAAAGACATAAAATATGAAATATACTGATAAGGACAAACAGATAAGACGTTTTAGATAAATCGCTGGGTAACTTATAGAACAGTAACAGGATGAAGCCAAGGACACATGGAGGCCGTCTTTATGGGATGGTATCCAGAGAAGACAGAGGACAACCCCTGGCCCATAAATCACCTTGAGGCCCTTCAAGGCCTTTGTATTTGGTAACCATGGACAAACTATACAAAGTATGTAACCTACAGACAGTATATTTATGTATGTATGCAATATATAGGCTATATAGCTCCGTTTTTCAAAAGTATAGCAATATACACAACTGCGAATGAACATCCCTGTTAATTTTTTTTTACCTCTTTCTACTTAAGACATGGTTCTGGTGGTTGGGTAAGCTGCTGTGTCTAAGCATGAACAATAAAGAGCAAAACCATTTCTAAGGTAATCTGGCAAGAGGCGTTACGAGTGACATTTTGCCAGCTATTACACTGTTGCCGCTGCCTCTGGTTTTACTCCCCACTGTGTACATTTAATGTTATATTCCAAGTAAGTACTGAATGCATCTACAATGAGTTCTCCTTTGCCTGGCTCTCAAATGTTAAGTTCCTCTTTAATACCTCCCATATACCACGTCAATCTTGAGTGGAGGCGTTTAATATCCGTTCGGTGAAATCGTCCCGGGATAGGCTCAGAAATACTTTGAGTTGGTGAGGGTACTGACGTCACTTACGTGGAGTATTTCAGACCGCATCAGTACGGAGATTCCTCTGCTGAGTAGATTTAAGAGATACGCCTTTCGGTCAGGGATTTCTTGTCCTGCCACTGAGGGATTACACTACAGACAGAGCAATCAAGGAAGACTGTTATGAAAACGATCCAGCACAAGGGAAGGATCATCAGATTGTAGTCTCCTACTAGAGAGTTGGTCATTACCGACAGGTTGTTTTTCTATCACAACGACACACAATATGTCAACTGAATAGTAATCTACGTAATTTTTATCCCTGCATTGTTGTGCGTATTTGGATGGCAATGAATGGCCGATGGTAATCACTTGCGTAATGTTAGACAAAATTCGCCAAGCAGCATTTGCCTTCCACAGCAAGACATGTATCAAACGTTGGACATTCCATCAGAAGATTTTCCAAAGGGCAAGGGTTTACCTCTGACACTCTCCTTTGTTCCAACCTTAAAAACTGGACGTCGTGGTTTGGGTGAAAATATTGTTATCGCATGTTGTGCAGGCCAGTTTTAATAAATATGCAATCACAATTACTTTACTTCTCAATGTAAATCATGACTTGTACACCAAAAAAGGCTAATAATTGCGAATGTTGAATATTTTTTTAAATGCAAAGGTACAAAATTGTGTGTGACAGGCCATTCAGATATATTATGCTATTAAACATGGTAATAAGGCCATGAACGTATGGGCGCCATACTTGCAATGCTTCTTTGTTTTCATGTAAATGTTGCGAAAAGATTTTAGCCGACCTGGAATCTATATTTATAAGATTGGTGTAAAATGGTTTGCATTCTTAGGGAAAATTCCTGTTGGTTCTCGCCTACTGAAATTTTGTGATCATTCATGTTGTTTAGTTCTCCGCTTTTAGGTCACTAGTCTAATAGTACTTAAAGTGATGTGCGGTGGGCACGTTTAATTCACAATTATATGAAAACAATGTAAAGGGACCCGGCCTTAGTCCACCGGCAGAATTCAGGCATATGCAAAAATACAATATGCAAAACTACAACATAGTATGTGAAAACCAGAGCAGTGTCTACGTTGTAATAGTTGGCAAATGGTCACACGTTACCGGGATAGCCAACTCTTATTATTTTACCCGAGTTAGGGCATTATTCCAACTGTTCGTGTAAGTGCACAAAAAGTAACAGCTTACAATGCCCAGGAACCATCGCCAAATGAGAGTTAAGAAAAATAAAGCGAGGTTTTTATTACAATACATTAGACGTCACTGGCTCGAAATAACCTAAATGAGATAACAATGACTGCTTTTTCCTTTTTACGCAATTTTCACATAAATCGTTTCTATATCGTTTAGATTGTTACATAACTCAACACAATTGTTCTTTTGAAAAGATATTTAAAATTTTGAAATCGCTGTGAGTTCAAGTCCGGCCTAGGCTGGTTTCTTCTACGGCCGGAGTGGGAATGTCTGATAACAACCTGTGGATGTTCGTCGGTTTCCTCCCACCATAATGCTGGTCGCTGTCCTACAAGTGAAATATTCTTGAATATGGCGTTAGACACCAAAGAAATAAATACAAAATAATTACACTGCATATCGAATCTCGAAACGCGAGAGGTGTACATCTCAAAAAATTACACAATGATTGCAAGACATTGCAAAGCTATATTAAAAATAGACTTGCAGTACAACGACGATATAAACATCAGGCATTTTATATAGCCAGAATCACGTGTGAAGGAAGAGTATCAAGTCATTAACGTCCAAATCTTTACCCTTAGTCCACAATCATTGTTGGCTACTTATATGAATATATGACGTTTGGAAGAGGAAGTTGTCGACGTAATTTGCAGAGCCACAAGAAAGAGACTCTATGACCATTCACAAAAGTATAACTGCACTAATTTGTTGGAGACCACATGTCTTGTAGTAAAACAACATGAAGATTTATTCGTGGAAATGTGAGAAATTTCCTCAGTTACTTGTTAAAGGTTAAATCCAGGGATTTTACCCAGAAAATCCGTCGTAGAAGTTAGAAACCGGGCATGAAACAGCAATGAAGGGAAAAAGTATACATTGTCGGTGTTTTCCCCCAAGCATCTGTGGCGGTAAATGTGGGAGTACACACAGAGCAGCACCTCAAAGGAGATCAGTTGATGGGGCTAACGTTGGACATGCTCTAGGGTAGCTGCAAATGGTAAGTTTAGAGTTTATACGCCCACCATACGCACGCGTTCTTTCTACACGTGGCCCTCGGTTCATTAATCTTTACTGTGTGTTCACCAGTCACATGGCTACTAGAACTCATGAGACAGTAACGATCCATATGTAAAACATCCGCTGATAAACATCGAGTGGCCAGTGTCTTATGTACGGCAGACATACCTCGCAACTTTCACTTCTTAAAAACAACCACGAAAGATCGAATCATTGCTTTTCCAATGACAAATAGCTGCGAAACATTTCTCCTGAGAAAAGTAGTTCGCAACAGTTTAAATCTCAACGTAAAACCGCCAGATAGATATGCCACGCGTATTTCTACAAGAAATCTCATGGAAAGAGATCGATAGAATTAACTGTGGGTATTTTGAAGACCTGCATGTAGCCAAGTTTTCCAGGTAATTGGGCCACCCTCTTCATCATAAGAGTGGCTGACTTTAATTTCCAATGCGCTAAGAATAAACGCTTTGCACTCACGTTTGATAAGACAGTGCTTAGGTGATACCCATGTTTTAATTGATATCTTTCATTCTGGATATGGTATTCATAGTTTACGATGAAGAAAATATTTGAACGTTTCAAGGTTGAAGGGTACATATACGTGTCTGCGTATATGAGTGTCTGTACGTCGATTCCAAATTATTTTTATTTCAGGATTTAACAAGTTTGGTTTAGTTTTCTGATTCTACAAGACTTCATGTCATTATAACTTCTTCAACTGAAATGGATAAATTGTTTCACACCCGAGACCACATGACTGCTGGAAAGTTCGAAGGCCTGGTTTTTGTCCTACTGTGAAGGTCGGCTGTGACACCGCTTTAATACAACTAATAGAGCGGGACTCGAAGCTTTCTGACATATATCACCACGTTACGTGTGATGGAAAACGCCATTACGCAGTAGACTTGTGGTGAACCCTGTCTTTAAAGTATTGTATTATATATGTATGGCCGGTCCCGGTCAGTGTCTGGCCTAGATTTTCACCTCAGTACACGTTATAACCTGCATTGTAACTCAGACGCGCGTTCTTGAAGCTTCTGTGTTTGATTTTCGTGTCATTTTGTACATAGCGCGTACATTCTGGAATGATGTACCCGTGTTGTAAACATGTTTACGATCAAACTATCTGGAATTTCCTTTGCGTTAGAGAAGTTAGAATATGAGCAAAGTTATAAAAATGCACTGTCTTGTTCTTAGGTCCACTTGACTGGATTTTGCTGCGATTATTGAAGCCAGGCTTACACGCCATTCGACATTCGTTATTCTGTTCTCCATTTTTCCCTACGCAGCACTTTGTCAGCTGGTGTTTCGCCATTTGCTATTTTGTTTGAGACCGTATTTTGGAGCTTGCATCGCTCATTGTACCTTTGTGCCATTTCGTACTTTCCATCAAAATTTCAAAATGAAAGTGACTTTCTGCTTGGCATCACGAACGCTATCGTCGACATTCCGTATTGGAAAACACCCTTGGATATAAACAATTGCCGGCGTGCCGTACCTCCTTCCTCGCTCGGAATACTTTTATCTTTTGATTCAAGAATTCTCATGAACTGCGTCATTTACGTGAACCGATTCACCTTTCGAAGCGTCCTCGTGTTTCTCTGTTTGATCTTATGAAAGGCCTTTCGCTGTCTTAGAGTTTAACAAGCTCTTTGCATACCGTTTTCCCTGTTACATTAGTTGTACTATTACACACACACCCCCATCGCTTTCTGTATAAGGTTGGGTGCCTTCCAGTGCTGCCTGAAACACACATACAACTTGTTCGAGCACCTATAGGCAATTTCTACACCCCTGCACTGCGTTCCTTGATGGTGTCCTTTGATCAGATGTCCACCACGATATGGTTGCCATATTGCGTTAGGTGTGTAAATTTGAACTGTTCGTTTATTAGACCAAGCCTGATTTATTTCTTCAGTGTGGTCGGTGCCCAACTAATCTGTGTTTGGATCGAGTTAGGATGGACAAGACCGTATGATGGTAGATCCTGGTCAAAGGAGTAAAAGCTTATATTGATGCCCAACTTATTCTATTACGTGTGTCTTGTGTTGGATGAAATGAATGAATGATTATGGCTTAACGCCACATATATCTCAGCCATATCGTGGCGAGCATTGGATGGAAAGTTGAGGCAAGCCTATGCAGGTGAAGAATTTCTACAACCTCCATGGCAAGGCGTTCCAGCTGCGGACGACATACCGGGAAAGGAAACTCAAAGTATCTATCTATTGTTCTGGAAAGCGTCTAGAATGGACTGGAAATGAAGCTTTGTAACAAATGCCAATCTGCTCAGAATCACTTGCTCTCCCTTTACGCAATGGCCATCATTGAAGCATTCAGTGTGTTGCATTCGTTTTCGTTCTGATTAACTTAATTCCCTTTATCAGTATAACGTTAAATATGGTACAAACAAGGCCGGTGAACGAGTATTTTTGATTTTGTGCCGAAGAAGTTGCGTCTGATGAATATAGACTGTATTGTTTCCCGCCAGACATAATCAGTTCACTGAAATTTCGTGTTATAAACTTTTGTTTTTTCACGACTGTTCAGTTTTTCCTTGGCATGAACATTATCTTATGTCTTTAACATCTAGATAGCTCATCACGTAAAGTAACCCTAAGGGCATGCGCAACGAGCTATGGTTCACGCTTGTGGGCACATAATGAAACCATGCCTTCTTCGTGGTGGTGGAGGACGCGGAAGCTACGGATCCGTGCCCTATGTGTATTTTGCGCTGTGGTGAAGGACGTCGACGACATGGAAGGGAAGAATCCGTGCTCTTTGTGTATAGTGCGGTGTGGCGGGGGACACGGAAGACAGGGAAGGCACGGATACGTGCCCTGTGTGTGTTCTTCTGGGTGAAGAAGAATGCGGATCACACGGAAGCCACGGATCCATGCCCCAGTGTATTCTGTGGGATGGAGGAGGACACAGAAGAGCGCGGAAGGCACGGCTCCGTGCCCTCTGTGTATTCTGCGGGGTGGTGAAGAACACGGAAGGCACTGATTTGTGCCATATATGTATTCTGCGGGGTGGTGAAGGACGCAAAAGACACGAAAGGCATGGATCCGTGCCCTCTGTGGATTGTGCAGGGTGGCGGAGGACGCGCACTGCACCGATCTGTGGCCTCTGTATATCCTGCGGGATCCTGGACGACGCGGAAGGCACGGATTTTTGCCCTCTGTGTTTTCTGGGGGGTGGGAGGTGGAGGACGCTGAAGGCACGGATCCTTGCCCTCTGTGTTTTCTGAAGGGGGGGGGGGTGGAGGACGCTGAAGGCACGGATCCGTGTGTTCTGCGAGTTGGTACTCTGCGAGGTGGCGTAAGACACGGAAGAAACGGATCCGTGCTTTCTGTGTATTCCGCGGGGTGGCGGAGGGAGCGGAGGACCCGAAAGGCACGGATCCGTGTCCTCCGTGCTCTGCGTGTGTTCTGCGGGGTGGTGGAGGACACGGAAGACATTGAAGGCAGAGATCCACGCCTTCTCCGCGTGGTGGAGGAGGACGCGGGACTGAGAGATTAGAGCAAGGTAAAAGGACTTTTCGGCCCAGTGTCAGTTTTATGTGACTGATCGGGGTGTCATGTCTGGTGTCTTCAGCATAAATGTTTCAATGACGGCGGCACTTTGGTGGCATGGAATCGCGCTTCCACAAAAACACACAGTATGTTTACACTCTAAAGGCGCCTCATCCTCATATGACTGAAAAGTTCTCAAGTGCAATGTAAGCACTTAAAAAGTTCTTACGTACAATGTAAGCATACATACAAGGTCGTCCATGTCCTATTACATTGTTTGAAAAACTTTTATTTCCGATCGTGTCAGGAAATTAAGAGGGCACAGGTGTTCATGTTACAATTCTAAACCGAATACTCTCCTTTGCCATCAATTATGGGTTAAAACATATTAAGAAGTTTGTGCATGCAGACCAGTACTTGATCCACATGCTTACACGACAACAATTGTACTGGGGAAGATGACCACGGCGCATGCATTTCACTATCGGGGAACCACGGGGTGTGGGTTAAAAGCCGGACTCACACAGGGAATGTGTTGACTCTCCCGCTCTTATTGCTCTAGGGGCCTTGGTGACAATAACCTGCGGACGAAGATCACTTGCACACAAGTCAATATCATGTGCATATCAGCATCTAATATGTGGCATCTAACATTCTTGTTCCAGGAAAAAATTGTCGGATTTTTTCATCATTGGTTGCTCATGAACGCGTTGATAGACACAAATTATTGTAGTGTGTTTTACAGTGGTCTGGACAATAGGTGCCAATGGGAGTTGGACAAGGGAGAAGATGCCGTGCAGAATTTGTGGTAGAAGCATCTCTTCCAGAAAGTGTAAGAAAACCCACACATCGTACACTATTTATATAAAAGCGAAGAACCGGGAACTATTCCTGAAAGCCCGTTTTGACATTTTTAGCTGCAATTACCATAGTATAGTTAACATGGCGTTATTTGATGTGTCTAGTAGTATAAACCCATCCTATTACATCCCCTACCAGAGATCATGAGATGAGATTTACTCTCAGACCACCCATCTGTAAGTCGGAAAAAGTTGGTAATGCTACATTCATCATCTGAGTCAGACAATGTCCGAGAATGTCTGAGTATCTAGGCAAGACGTGATGTGCTTAGCCAAAGATTAAGTGCTCCATCTCAGCCTCTTGGGAACTAGGTTCAGAGTGCTATCCTTAATAAATATTACGCTATATTCCAATACGAATAGGCCTTCGTTGTTTCAATCAGTAACGACTGAAACGTAAATTCCCGTTTAAAGTGTAGAACTATCGTGATATACCAAGGGATTCGTGTAGATTTCAGAATCAGTAGACCCCCGGCTTAATGTAATTTTTGGAGAACGGTGTAAAACTTGAATGCCATAAAACTGAATACTTAAACCTTTCTAAGAAAATAAACCTTCAGTACTCACGAAATGCCACATTAGGAAGAATTAAGCCATGTTATACCCAGCTGTAAAACAAAGGATCTGATATTTTATTTATTCTTGCCGAAAGTTTGTCGGTTTCCTGCAGCCGGTTGTTTCTTCCGAGCAATTCATATTTCATTTAGAACACTGAATCTCCGGCGTGCGATTGATTTTTTTAGAATATAGACTGTAAACGCCAATAACTCACTTCTATTGTTACAGTTCTACGACAGATTGAGTGTAGTATTGATTACTCGTCCGTCTGCTAGAATGAGTCAGTGAAGGATTGGAAGTAATACAACATTGGCAATATTTCAGCCATATCATGGCGACAACATGTTAGACCCTGGTAACAGTTATTGACTCTTGTGTGAATGTGGAAACATGCTAACTGAGAAACGACGCGTTTAAACGATGTATGGAAAGAACACCACCTGAAATGCCAATAACTACACTAATGCGTTATCACTAACCTGATAAGATAACCTAAGTGATAAGAATATTCTAAACATACACATTGAATCTATGATGTACATGTAGGCCAATGGCATTCGAGTATTTACACAACATAGTTTGCGACTCTGCCATGGAACCACAACAAATTTAAAAACTGCCGTCTGTATAAAGTCTTTGCCGATCACGAGCAAAGTCTCCACTGTCAACCAAGGTACAGCACAGCGGACAACTAGCCTTTAATCTTGCACCCTTCAGGATTGGACGGTTGGGGTATGATGCATGGACCATATGTTCACCATGCCGCTATTTTTCTTGACGTATCATCCGATATGTTCATAGCGCCACTCCCTGCTTATAATTTTACTCTACATTCAGCTTACACGTGAATACTTAATTCACTTTTCTGTAGAACTGCCGTGGCTGTGTGAATGATAAAATTCATAAAACGAAACCATAGTGTAGGGCCAATGCATTCTAAGAATATTTTTCACGATGAAATTTTGTAAATCTGCCCCAAGGCCCTGGGCGTGTAATTTCTTTCACTGCAGGAAACTTAATTAGCAGGGTTTTACGTGTTAGACACTCTTAAGATCATATCGGCTTCTTCACCGTTTATTCGGAGCGATGACTGCCAAAGACAAGACACGGTAGCATTTCAGTCCTCCCCACACAGGGTCACATACATGGTAATACGGCGAAGATGGACACACACCTTTGTGGGTTGATTTCAATGACGTAAATGGTAACACTGAGGACACACAACAAGTTATCAGTATTCCCGTTGGAATTTATTATGGCCTGGTCAAGTTTTAAAGGCGTAAGACCTAGCCGAGGGCATGAATTTATCGGAGGCGTTTTGGCTGTTTGCAATTATTGCAGCCTGCCCACCTACAAGATAACAGCTGATGAGCTGAAAAACGGCACCAAATTAAGGTCATTCCCAGGGCCCATGATGTAGCAAGTGCCAATGCATCTTCCGGATATGATGGCTGCAGGAATGCTTCACATCAGCGTGTCATCGGGCCATAGCAACCACATAATCGGAAGCAATTATGTCCCCATTCAAAATAAAACAAAAGTGGGAGTTAAACGAGAATATCCAGTAATGCAAGTTGTTACAACCACACATTACATTTACCATTCTTACATGGAGCACTAATGAAAATTTCCTTTCTCCTCACCTCAACAGATTTGTTTGCCCAATAATGTTTAACGCTTCACCATAAAAGTTAAGCTACGGGTCATGATGACGCTCTTCTGCGGAAAATCTACGCTGTAGCTGCCTTTCGATTTTGCATGTATTTATATTTTTATAAACAACGTATAAAAATCCCTCTTTTGTCTAAACTATTTTGTAATATCAACAGTGCAGGAATATTTCACTGGAACCCTGTTCCAGAAAGCAATCCTAGGCTAAGTTGATTTTGACTACGGTGGTCACCTATCTCTTTCACATGGCTTACCATTGTCAGGATGTTGGTTATAATCAACTTAATCTACGACTGCTTCTTGGGACAGGGGCCTAATATACAAACAGTTCGTGTTCGTATGAGTGGGAATGAGTGAGCGCACTCGTTTGTTGAAAAGGTCCGGTATTGGTATCATAATGACTTATGATATCAACACCGGGCCTGTAAAGGCCCGTGTCTGATAGGTGTCATTTTTTCAAGCACCACTCATTTCAAGGGATGTAGAAATATTTAAGTTGAAAGAAATATAGAAAATTGATAAATATGTTCGTTTTTATTAAAACCATGACTAATAAACATTTCAAACGGAAGACGGTAATTTTAAGTTGACCAAGCTTGTCGAAATCCAAAACTGTATTTTCTTTCAATGTTGTTAGTCGTGAGGGACCAAACACGTTTATCATTAATCATCCGTTATATAGTCTTACATGCGCAGCTGGTAAGAATTAATGATTATGGCTTAACCTCACTTTGCAAATTGTAGTCATATCCTGAGGAAGAGGTGGTAACAGTAGCCGGATCTGTATAATCCTTACTCGGATTTGGAACCAGTATAGCACGTACCTCCCTCTATCTATGACTCCGGTTAACTGTGACCTTTACAAATTTAATTAAATAGGCCAAAACTAGTTTCATGTGGCTGAGGTTGTAACTGGCTCTCAATCTCATAGAAAATATTATTAGGCCCACGCCTTGTAATGAGCCCAGTTAATTCAAGCTTTTAAATTATTCTATTCTGAAATATCGCTTGTAATAGTAAATGTTTTTGAAAGAAGGGGGTAACTTAATTTCCTATTCTTGTTTATTAATATGCTGGATTTCAACGCTAATGCCTTCTTAAAAATTAGCTCTGCCAGCATGTTAGCCATGATGCATGGAGTTAAAACACTATCACTGTCCTTCGAAATTCTAGATATAAGCCTCGTTGTTTTTGTCTCGTTGCTTTTAGCCTTTAACTTTCTGAGCCATGCTTCAGACCTTATGCATAGGTGTTTCAAATGGCCCGTAATGCCTGAAACAAATAGTTTCTATATGATTTAAGTAATCGGCGAGCGTTAGTTATAAAATGCAAGGGAGATTTAAAGTACCACCAAACTCTGCCATTTTACAGTGTTTAGTGGCTTTGCAACAGTCTTTGCTCTACGACGGTTTTTGGATTTCTCCTATGTCGAGGACAAAGGTATTAGAACAAGACATTCAGATTTAATATGAGATCATATGGAGTTATGTTAGTCTCACGTTGGAGATAATCAAACGTAACTGCACATTAAAACTGACGTAATCTAGAGCAAGAGGAAAATGTTCATTGCCAAAGGATAGTCATGTACCTTCCAAAAATATTAAGGATCTGATCTGATGGATCAGTGAGATCTGTAGCAAAATAATCTCCATTACCCCGATATAAACTGGTATTTGAACTATCACTGAAATAACACAGTTCTACCTCGACAAAAGAGTATTCTACATTTGTGCTGTTGTTATCGATGTTTTTACTTTCCCACTGGCGTCAGTGACCTTAAATGTTCTAAAATCATAAGAGAGGTCTCTGTTTGTTGCCTCAAATAATACAAATAAAAAACTGACTAAGACAAAAGAGGAGGAATATAAAAGGAACATGAAACAAATTGATTTTTTACATAAATGTTTACATAATGAAAAGCACAGCGGCTTAGCGTGGAGAGTAACATGCCGGCAGAATACAGGGGAACAATCACAAACTCACCTGAAAAGTTATTGTGCATAAGACTTTCTGATTTTATCAAATGTCCCCAAGTGAAGCCAAAAGGCAACCGGCTTTGCGGATTAAACCACCTTTGTTTCGGTTTTTGTTTTTTCAATACAATTAACGTGAAGACCTCGCCCACTTCGCCCACTGTTGTCGAACGTAGAACTCTTGAGAAGAGGCGTATCGGAGAGGTGTCATAATGCTCGTACTGGCTTTCAATCCCACAGACTCGGCGTTGAAAGAGCAACGTCCTTAAATAGTTAACACATTTGATTTTGGAAGGGGCCGTACTGGCCGTTGGCTGTTGCTCTGTTCGTCCATTATATTCACTGTTTCATATTGCCGAAGCGTAACGGAATTAGTTTTCTTACCTCTTTCAGCTGAAATTGGTTTATAGGACACGGGTATAGTGCACAAGGAATTATTATTTTTAATGGAGTTCGTGTGAGCTTATCTGTGTCTGTGACGTTTCAAGTTTGAGGTTTTCGTGTACAAAAGTATTTCTGACAGTATGAGTCAGCGTGAGATGAAATAGGTAGTGCATTCGGCTCTTCTACGCCCCTTGGTCAGATCGAGGTATTCTGAGCTTGACCACACTGGCGTGTGGTGATTGCAAACAAGTATCTGAGAAGCGTAAAGTTTCCGAGTGTCCTAATAAGTGATGCCTTTTAACTTTAGCCGCGGCGATCTGCTTCTCCGCAACAATAATCAGCCAATCAACGGAGGTGGTCCCCGTTGCAATTCCGTACATGTGCACTTAGCATTCTCACAAATCGATTACCTCGTGACCCTTTCGACCACATCCAAATCGTGCCTTGCCATGTGCCAACTTTTACAGATAAAAGACAAAGTTGGACTTCAGTGGTAAAGACCAAACTGCACAAAGGGGGGGGGGGGTCACCCGTTTTACGTCTCCTACACAGCCATTAATTGCCTAAAGCTCATCCAGCTCATCATACTGACACCACAATAGATACGTGGTGGGCGTTGAGAAACAATGAGTTTTTTACATAGCAATGGTTTTAAGTTCTGCGTCACACTGACACATTAGTCCAACATATGCTGCCACTCCATTATCCAGTAGATCACAATCCAATAGGACTACGTTCAGCACTCAATGAAGTGGGATGAAAAAAGCCAGGAAAGGGTTTTTAATACAGAGACAGTATGTGTGACGTAACCGTCCCTCTTCATACACTACATAGCAACCGTTCGGACATACCAGGACCTTACTAAAACACCCAAAATAAAAACCAGTAATTTACTTCACAGTGGTATATACCACATTGCATTATACTTTGGTTTTCCTACTACATACAACATTGAGCGTCATTGTGTCGAAATTCACAGACACACACTTCAAAAGATACTGACATCGCTACCCGTCACAACCGCACCAAATTGGACGATGATTTTTAAACCTAAGGTGTTCTCACGGGTGTTTATCCTACTGGTCAATCAAATGCATGAACACACAGACGACAAAAATTGATTGGCAGCAAAACATGATTCACTCCTCTGCTTTAAGTTGAAAGTTGGTCATTCTCAGAGGCTCCCGCGGTTGTGGACAGCGGGAAAGAAAATATAACCACGGAGGGATAGAAAGCTGTTTGATTTGTGCTGCGTTTGTGAATTTTTCCAGTCTAATGAATACACAAAGGTTTTAAGTGAGTATAATGGAACAGAAATAATTTCAACTCTTCCACATTTACTCGGTAAAATGAATAACAATGACTAGATAAAGAATTATTATTTCTTAAGTTGACGTACAGTCATACAATCAGCATACAGTCTACATCGCCGAAGACATGGTATAACAAGGTCATTGCGGGAAAGAAAGATAGCGTGACCCGCACAAAAAAGCAAAGAAACAAAAAAAGAAAAAAAAGGCAAAAAAAAAAAGAGAAAAAAAGGGAAATTTCCTCTTGAAACATCTGCTTTAAGAGAATGTAGAATATGTACTTTGATAAGCAGCAGAGGGTCATAGCAATGACACCAGGTGACAAGTGGAAGATCCCCTCAGCAACTGAGTGACCACTGCATCCAACCTACATGCATACACTTTTTTTGCGCAGTTGGGATGAGAGGTAAAACAACAGCGTCAATGTTCCAAAACGATTATTAATTCTCTATAGAAATTTTGTAAAATCAGGTGTCAATTCACCGTGTCAATCTACAGACAAAAGTCTAGTTTAGGGCCTTTACGTCCATTTCTAATCAACTATGCCTGTTTTTGCTTGTGTTAGGATTTGACATACATGTAGCTCTGGTTCTGACAGCTTAAACCTGTAGAAGATATGAGTTATTTTCGCAATACTTTCAGAATACTATTTGTGAATGCCCCACCTTGAATGGTTTTTGTAAATGCCAGAATGGGCCCCGATGATCATTTTACTAAATGATTGCCTTCTACAGTGTCTGGGCACGACGACATCATGCGGCTGTGCTCGTGGTTCCGATCGTGGTTGTTACTTTCAGTATGCATTGGCTTTTCCGCTTCTTATAATATTGTATACCTGCCATTTTAAGCAGCATAGGCGATATTTCGAATACGTTCCTTCGGGGACATGCTTATTGGTACATGTACATACATATAACTAGATTTATATATTTGGTAAAAGTAAAGAAGACACTGAGATATACTTTATTCAGCGATACCTCATATGTATACAGCTAAATAGCTTGAAATAGCCGAGAAAATTAGGTACGCTTGTCTTTAGATCGCTGGTACAAATGACACCCGCGTTCAACCCTGGCCTTGAACAGAATTTTCGTTGATTCGGACATTCTCACTATTTATGCATCCTTGGTGATAGAGGTCGAGGACACTCGTGTAGCCGTTTGTATTTTCTTCATGTATCTTATGGTATCCTGCTCCTAAATATGACCATGGGGTTTCCGCGGACTCCGCACTCATTTCCTCCCTCCATAATGCTGGCAGACGTCATATAATTGATATATTCTTGAGTACGGCGTGAAACACCAAGCAAATGAAATAAATAAATAAATATGATCAATATGGAACAAATGAGTCATTTAAACAAATCAGTTTTATCTGACCTGTACATCTCGGCCTCTGAAAAATATTTTGAAACCACCTTACAGGCAATATGAGCGCCAAGGACAATGTCCCGAGACGTTTCACCTTGATATTCCGTCTAATCTTTGCCATCCTTCAACAAAATTTAAGCTTTTCAGTAGATCTTTTGAACACAAGCTTGTCCTGACCACTGTTACATTAACAGACAAGACAACAAACCATAACCTTAGAGGATGTTTCGGACGACGTGTGAGAACATACCTAAGCAGCAGCTGTCATTTCTTTCTGAGGCGCTTCTCAGGTCTATATATCGATTGTTAATGTAGAACCCAGGTAGTTGGGTACGCGATGTAAAAGAGACCAAATACATGATGTTGTGTCAATGATACCCCACGTTCATCCTGCATGTGTTGTGTTCGCATGGCGTCACAGAGCAGACAGGTATCACGGGCTATTAGGCAGAAAAACCTAGCTCTGGATTGGTGAAAATTGATAACAAAGCTGCGTTTCGATTTTCTCGATGTGAGCGATTTTGCTTCATTTGAAGAGCGATATCTCGGTTATACAACATCGCAAAGAGGAACAGGTGCGCTTAGTAACCTTCGGATGCAATACTCTTTTAATCATAAAAACGTTTTGTTTTTTGCCGTTTGCTTTAAGTAGAAATGAATTAGACCTGAGCACGACAGTTTGATGATCTTAAACTACCCATACACACCCGCTGAAGAGCTGTTGCATGACACATTCACGTTAGTCAGAACAAGTTTTCTTCGTTTGAAGTACACAAACTGATTGCCACTCATGGGGCGTTTCATTGTATATGGTGAGCGGCTTGATTTGGTCGTGAAGTTGGTGTCACTATTCAGTATCTCAGTGGGTACTGATACGGGGTAAGGGGCTTGTGTGGCTACTTGATCCAAGCGCAAAGTTTGTAGAGGAAGCGTTTTGAGTGGAAGCGTTTTAGGGAAACCCTCACGATGGAGCCTATATAGTCTTGTCAGACACAACTAGGTAACACAACGTGCAGAGTGGAAATTATGCGCTGAGGTTGCCACTAACTATACCCGTAACCTTTATAAAACTATATAGTTTTATAGATAAACCTGTGGACAAAGTGACTACAATGACAAGGGGTTAAATAACAAGAAAGGCGTTCTTTAATATATACTTACTACTTATACTTACTATGTGCCGCTGTCCCGGGTTCAAAGTGGAGAGAGAGCGAACGCCAGCCAAAACAAGTCAATCCCAGTTCAGTTT
Source organism: Acanthopleura granulata (assembly GCA_016165875.1). Lineage (NCBI taxonomy): Eukaryota > Metazoa > Mollusca > Polyplacophora > Chitonida > Chitonidae > Acanthopleura > Acanthopleura granulata. The sequence continues at coordinate 2,025,630 of JABBOT010000005.1, forward strand.
GGTGAAGTCCGAAAGCATAGGGTGTCTCCAAAGGAGAGAAGTTATAGTCTTAGATCGGGGGTATCAGGAAGCACAGTAACGTAGCGTTTGAGTGGCCAAAAGACTTCTCCTTCATTGAAATTTTGGATTCTCTTATATAGCAGTGAACAAGTAAATCTTTTGTTTCTAAATCACCGGTCGTAAATTTTGAAGCCTGCGTTATCTGACTTCATGTATCGTCTGGAGGTGCGCTCTTTCCGCTTTTGAGTAACATTAATGGGGACCAACGGCGAGAACCATCTTTGACACATCTGTGGGAATTTCAGCTTGGGCCATGATGTAGCATTGTCCCATCTGGACAATCAGCCACGCCAAACGAACTTAAACCCAACCGTGAATTTAATCACCTTGTGTGGGCCTTAAACTTACGCGGTTCCTAACCCGGACACATGTAATCATGACATGTGCCTCGTAACAGTACAAACTACCACCCACCTCACATTTTGAAGTAAGTGCAATTGGATGGTCGCACTGTTCAATTAGTAAACACTGCAGAACTAAGAGCACTACCAGAATCAGCACAAACAATATAATACAAATGATAACAACGATCCTTCTCATCAACCAAGATAATTGGCCTCAAAAACTCATCTCTGTGTGACCCATGGGATAAATTTGTATTGTTATCGTTATTGTGAAAGAGGCCCCTCAAGCTTATAATGATTCACACAGAAGTATAAAGATTCCTCGATGCCCTATCTCTCGTGACTGAAAGATGGCATGATCGACTGGCTACGGATCACAGGGATGAAATTGCAGCATTAGCCCTGACCTCGCCTACAACTAATAGCCAGAAAGTGAACTTCATAACTTATATGATAAACGCTGTAATGAGGACAAGTGGTCTTTTGGATGGTAGAAATCATAGTGCGCTGAGTAAAGCACCATCCCCACAATATAGCGCATAAACTTTCTGACAGCACTGCAGTTGAATCAACCAGAGGGGGAATCGAGGTTGCGATCTCGTTGAATCTAACGGGCCCTTCGGCTTTAAACTGCCAGACCGAACTCCTTGAATGAAGTGTTAAATAAGATGCCGACCCCGTTTTATCAAAATACTGCAGAAGTATACCACAGAAGCTTTAGAACTCGGCCTGGAAATAAAGAGTATAGTCTCAAACCAAGCACGTCATAAAAAAATGCCCATGGCCGTTAAAGGCTGTATGGACCACTCTTCTGAAATAATTTTGGTTATATTGGTCTTTTGTTTGAAACATACCTGGCTTGGATGTTTGTAATATTCATTCGGCAAGTTTTTTCGCCAGATCTAGTAAATCTCGGACAGAGAAATACATGTTGGTAATCGTTGTCTATCTGAATATTGTTAGAATGCGGAAAAATTCAATTTCGCCATGCATCACCATGGCATCTATGAATTTCCACCGGTAAATGATGATTAGAAGTTCTAATTCGAATAAGTGGCAGCAGTAACTGGTCTGGTAAATTCATTGTGATATATGGCTGTAACCCAAACTCTTACCTAAATACATCAAAAGAATAGCCTTGGTGTGGCCTTTTCTTGTTGGCATCTCATGCACGTTTGTATCAGATGACCTTCAGGCCTCAATTTAAAAATGTGACACACCACTTTTTATTAATATGTTTGGCATTATTCCAGACAAAAAAGCCCGCTATTTTGAAAAATCGATTTGATATATTTTAACTAGCGAGTAGAAGTGGCGTCACTCGAATGAAATATATCTTAACAGAGTTGAGGAGAGTTTCCTGGATTTTCCCAGTACAGGTCTTAGCCAGAAAGATACCAATCTCAAAGAGACCGAGATGGTGAGCGGGAAAACGTCCAGCCGCCATATATCATGTAACTTGGTGTAGACTGCTTAGCAATCGTTTGAAAACTTGTAGCTGAAGTTTTTCCAGCTCGGCAATGGCTTCAAAGCCAGATATTTCCCCAGCATACAAATCAGCTGGTTACAAAACATCATTGTACAATTTTACTTGACAGTGTAATGCATTTATCTTTTGCAGAACACCAAAAATAGCTTCATTATCGTGGTTCTTGACACACTTAATGGCAGACACAAATCTGCAGATGTACTTAAATGTTACTCCAAGTTATCAAAAATCATGTACACTACATGATTACATACATTTCATTACATACTTTTGGTTTTCGCTTAAGAAACCCAATGGCCTTAGTGTTTTCGGTATTAATTTTCAGTTTCCGGTTTTTACAATAGCTTTCAAACAATTTCAAGAAACCGTCACTTGGTTTGATGACTCATCTGGAATAACAGTATCGTCGGTATAAAGCAATGCCGACAATCTAATTATAACAAACTTATATTTTATTTTAGCTGTTATAGAGGTCGTACTGTTGAGATAATTTTTGAACAAGAGAAGCCTTACATCTTTAACACACAGCGAAAACAGGAGTTGTGATAGGTTTTCACCTTGCCTTACTCTTCAGGAATAGCAAATTGAAGCAAAACGCATGAATGCTAATCGAAACAGAATCCTGGAATTGCAAGTGTAAGCAGATTACTGAAACTGAAGCTGTCTTTGTACACGTTGGTTTGGTGCGAAGCTTGGTGTCCTCAGTAACCGATATACCATAAGGAAACACGATTGCGATTTGACTGAAATGATGTCACGTAAAGTTTAAACTGACAAACAACGATAACTTTGAGACTGACTGTTAAACTTTTCCAAAGGTTTACTAAAAATATATGTCTTTGTTGTATCTTGGCAAATTTATTATTGTTTATTGCTTTTCTTCATTATTGAAGACCTAAAACCCAGCAATGAAATAAGTAATGTGACGAAAAAAATCACAAGTGGCCCTCATTGTTACAACAAACCCCATGTCTTGACGAAATATCCAGAATCTCTTTACATGGGGCTTGTGGTGTTCATCGTGTTCAATACGATTGCATCATAGTACGCATGAACAGTTGGAATCAAAGCGCAACTCAGATACGTATTTGATTAACGACATCGTATGTATTATAAAGGCACACGATATGGAAACTGGTTTTATTCATCAGCCTAGAACATCCATTGTCTTTTAGTCCAGTGGTTTGTATTATTTGCCGTTTTGGAAACTGGTCTACGACCGGCCACTTTGGTTGACGGCTGGTATATAGGAATGTCCGTTGGGACGCTTAGGTTGTGTTCTTGTACAAAATATGCAAACAAATTACATATTGTACATATTCAGTATTGATGTCTACTTACCAAAATCAAGAAGGCTTTTTATTTACCTGGTTCCGGTTTAAAGGTGTATTTGCAATTCAGCACCTGCTTTACAGAGGCAAAGTTTATTGTTGGGACAAATCTCTGAACTATCTCCCTAATATAAAACCCAAACCAAGCGGCCTTTGCTTGCAATTAGAAGTAAGGCAACGTATACCGAGAAATGTCTATATTTCATTTCGGTGACACTGAGTGCACATTTATCATATGAATAGCCAACCCGGAATTTGGAACAAGCACAGCGCCTTTATGACTCACGACATTCAAAATGTCATATATATACATTTGTTTTTGGAAACGCAGACATGATTATTCATTTGTTGTACAAGGAAAAAGAGAATAACATTTTACGAATGCCGAGAACTATGGCAGTTCAGCTGACTTGGTACTTGATACACCTGCTCTATTATCAATGTGAACTTTTACATATTTCCCTCACTCTCATTGTTGGTAGCAAGAAATCGACAGTGCTCGTAGGATTGTTTCTGTAGTCTTAAGTTTGCTGAAAATTACTTGCCCTCCATTTATCTAGCATTGGAGTCTAAATGTACGTCACAAGTGGAAGAGTGAATAAATTGTTTGTCAAAATGTCGCCATTCTACTCCGGTTTTTTCAGTTTCTTTAACCTACAATAATGGCCGTCATTTGTGAATAACAAAAGCTTTTCTCTTTGCAAACCAATCAAACAAATAGTTACATTGAAGAAGAAAAGGTATGCTAATGGTATGTAGATAATTGACTCACTACTCTCAAAATTCGATTTTCTAGCATATATCCATAATTTTGAACAAGTTAAATTAATTCGATTTTAGGGCTTCCGTTTGGCGTGTAGGGTGCAGTTGCCGCCATGCAGATAAATGACATCAGGAGATCCTACAGTAAATGAACTAGGGGCCCACTTTTCCTGCATCTTGTCAGTTCAAGTGAAGGCACATATTCGTATAATGCAAGGGATTTTGATCTGCAAATGATCCATGACACGTTGTGCTGTCAATTTTATTCTTATTTGTGTGTACATAATTACATGTGCACTCAACGCCAGATCAATATAATGAATGAATGAATGCTTATTGTTTAACGCCCTACTCAAGAATATTTCACTTATGCAAATGCGGCAGATCAATATATATATATATATATATATATATATATATATATATATATATATATATATATATATATATTGTTTTGTATTATTTCATTGTATATATCAGCAGTTGAAAAATCAACATATTTGACTGTCCTTGCTTGTATTTTAAAGTATCTCTTGTGACTAATTATATGTTTTCTCGGGCCTGTGTATGAGACTTCTGTTCCTCACACACCATTAGAAAAACAGGCAGTCTTAACGACTAAACATTATCCTTTGTGTGTTTAATCACATTGCCTTGCAAAGAACAGGGTCTTTAATAAAGAAATCTTTACATTTAAATTTAGAAACACTGGCTATATTTTTCAAACTAAGAAATCAAATTCGGTGAGAAACGATCATCGTTTGTTCCAAGAACACTACAGTAGGAAGCACAGAAGAAATAGTAAGTCATACAACTGGTCATGAACTCAAGAAATCGTAACGGAAAATGATAAACAATTTTTTTGTTTATTTGATTGGTATTTCGTGTCACAACCAAGAATATTTCACGTATACGAAGGCGCCCAGGATTATGGTGGGAGGTTAAAGGGGAGTGGCCGGGGGAAACCCACGGCCGTGTTCACGTACTGGCAGACGAAAAGTAGTTTAAGTACATGTTTGTCTACAATGTTTACCCGTTCCTCAACCCGCGAGCTATCTCGCTGTGCAAAGATGTAACCTGGATATCCTGGTGTTCCATTAATGACTACTGTTATGTTATTAGAAAGTCGGAGGGACGTCATTTTTACACATATTGAATGATCCGACATGGGCAAACTGATGTGATTATTGCCGGTGGTAAAATATTTCTTGTATCAGTCCCAGACACGTAAGCCATAACTGAACTACACTAGGAGGTTTACAGACTCCAGTCATCTGAATAGGACAGACAACAGTCAATGATAATCAGGATTTGATAGGCAGAATAAACTGTTTTCTCCTTTTTTTGGTTTTATTGTTTGATGTATTTCATTGTTTGCTGCAATGAAAACATTTACAATTGGATCGATATGAAAAAAATAAAAGACACACATGCAAAATAGTATACGACTTCGATATTTTCAATTGCAGACATTTATCTTACAGCGATAAATAACATTTTTTAATAACGATTTCGTTGTTTGAATCAGTCAGTTAAGATTCCCTCAGATTCTGAGAGAAACAATAGAAAGAGAAGGACAGTGGTGTTACATCAGAGGACATCATGGTGTACTGCTTGGGGCTGGCATCAAATAGGCTAGTTAACATCCATTTTCTGTTTGGCGGATGATAAATGATAACACCTGTGAGCCGTCTGGCCTGGCTTTTATCGCATCGACCAGTGACGTTTATCATACGAATGTGTAACGTTTGGACACGGAAATTCCCAACTCAATGGCAATCTGGCATTAAAAGGAAAGACCGCACAAAACTGAAGTTATGGTGAGTACAATGACTATTAAAAACTGCACCTGAAAAAAAACTGTGCTTATTCTTTCAGATTTTCCCTCCTTTTCAAACCCAGTCTAATGAGCTGATTTCATGACTTTATGGACCATACTGAATAGCCAGAAGCTTAGTGACACGGCACATTTCTGTAAGCTGGTAATCAGTCTCGCATCGCTATATTTCATGTAGAACGTAAATATGTAACAATCAAAGAATGCTTAGGAGCTGAAAGGAATGTGGCGCCACTGTGCCTCTCTGTGTTCGATATGCCATAAAGTCCACCATACAACCAAAACATTTGACTGCGTTTAATCTGGTGGCGAAAAATGTTAACAAAATCAGAGAAATTATATCCAAATACGGTCTTTCAAGCTCTTGTTCCTCACCATGACTTAATGTTTGTTTGGTCTTTACCTTTAACAGCCATACTAACAGATAAGGCTAGGCGTCGTTTAAGACGCAAATGTAGTGAAATGCAATCAAAGAGGGGACTCATATTTTCATTTACGACAGATCTTACAACAGCGGTTTCCTTACACAGTAGGATAAAGTGTGTTATTCCTGTGGTGGAACTTGGCTGAACCTCGTTTGATCCTTCTACAGATGCATATACTAGTAATCGATAAAGCAAAGAAAGAAATTCCGAATTCCATATGTCCATGCAACAGTTTTCCCAGATCTCAAGGGAGGAAACAGCATTGTTGTTTTTGTATTACTTGTACAAGTACTTAAATACCCCACACCCTACACCCACTCCCCACCACTCACCCCAATCATCCACTTCTCACCCCCTCATCCACTCCTCACACTATCACCCACTCCTCACCCCCATCATCTACTTCTCACCCTCACCAACCACTCCTCACCCCACCAATCACTCCTCACCCCATCACAAGCAAACATAGTACCCTCATCAAGTAGCAGAGGACCGGAATTTATACTTTATTATAATCCTGTCATCAGAATGAAGCACAACAGAATATCCCAGGCGTCTCGATCGAAATGACATGATGACTTGATCGAGACAAGCGCATCTCTACTTCTGCCCGTCATTGTATGTAAATTCATAGTCTGCGTTCCTTACCTCCTATCTGTATTTCACTAGAACGACACTGCTCCAACAGTTACATCGAGTGTTTTTTTTAATTCATCTATGTCCTTATTTTCTGTGGAAATAGACAGAAACAAAGACGTCAGAGATGACACGGGTGAGGTCTGGTTTGGTCTGTTATTGGTTTGTGTAACAGCACAAGGACCAACCTGACAAATCTTAGTAGAAAATATACTAATCATGTCTAGGTAGAATGAGTGGAATAAAGTCATGGGATGGGTGTAACGGATGGCATTTAAAGGTTACCTTCAGAGAAATACCAATAAGCCTTTGATTTTTAGACAATATATATATATATATATATATATATTCAATGACTTTAAGACGTCACAGGGGAAAAAGATTTAATCAGTCACCTCCAGAGCAAGTTGCAGGTTCTATGTCATTAAGACCATAGCTTACGCCTACATCTCGTGAGAAGACGAAGTCAACATCCTAGTGCTTAGAATTTCGCCACAGATGAGATATCTCATTCCATATTGAGAACACAACGACAATGGTGTTAACAATACTAATGTACCAGAAATGTAAACCATTCTGTGGCGGTAATAATTCGAGCAATTTCACGAAGTCGACGTGGAGGATTCGTGATTTTCACTACTAAAATGGCACTAAGAAGGACATTGGACGGTACTGCCTGATACCTACATGTGTTAGATGTGGCTAAATACCTATTTGGAGTAATTTCTAATATTCTCTGGACATGTACGCGTAAAGGAAAGTTTTTCTGATTGGTAACCGTGGGTGGTTATTCATCGGCCTTTCCAGACTCAGTTATGGCAGCAGACTGCGATATTGGGACTAGGAGACCACAGCTCTACACGAATGATTCGGAGAGCAGCCTGAAGTTGCTTTGGTAAATCTGGTGTGCATAGCCACATAAATGTACATTGTGTAAATAGCGAACAGCTGTAAATGCGATTATTTGATTAAAGCTTTCAGTCATCCAGGCTTAGGACTGTGGGTGCCTGATTTTACGCCGGGTGATGTTTATTTGCCCTCCGATGATTTCACTCTTGTATTTCACATCCCCAGTGTCGGTGTGTGTTTGCGTGTACACAGATTTTACACGCTGAGTAACACATAACACTGATCACATAGAACTAGTCCCGTGTTTCTAGTATTTGGTAACTGCATGGTAGTGTTGGGCTATATTTACATCTATAAATTAGCTATTTGCTAGCATTGTAATGTAGCTGAGCTTTGCATAACTCAGCAATATTAACAGGTCACCTCCCCTTTCCTAGAGCAGCCCATAGGCATTCCTTTCTCTTGCATAACTGTCTTGTAATAACACTCTTGTCCGTCCACCTGTTGCGTAAGTACATGATCAAGCCGCTATGGAAGAACTTGATGACCTTGAATTTATGGAGGTTGTCGAAGACAGAACATTGGGTAAACGTGCACAAGAATTCTCTGTGGAGCGTAAGCACCCGGAAGAAATCCAGACCGGGGCCCCAGAGAAGTTCGGCAAGTAACTATAATTTTGTAATATCGTCGCTGGGGCGACTACCGGTTTCCGCTTGGAACCCTATCAACTTTGGTCAAGCTTTACAACAGCCAATTGGCAATGTTAAAAAAATCAAGAAATGTAACAGTAAAGATCTCTTCATCTCCTGCTCCTCGGCTTCATAAGTTAAGAAATGTCTGAATCTGTCGTATCTAATTGGCAGAGATGTTGTACGTACACCACAATCAAGTCCTAATATATCTCGTTGGGTAATATATGGGTTGGGGGAGGACATATCGGAGGAAGAAGGACTGGTTGCATTAAGGAAAAATAAAGTTACTAAGGTTCAGAGATTGCTTAAGAGGAGGAAGAAAGTCCCTACCAAGTGCTTGCTCTTGTACTTTGATGCTGAGACCCTACCTGAAGAGGTCGCTTTAGTTTATGATATATATCCCGTGAAACGATATACTCCACCTGTGATGAGATGTTTCAAGTGCCAGGCCTAGGGTCACAGATCTTCTGAATGTAGAGGGCGCCAGCAGTGTCCGAGATGTGGGTGGGAACACACATACCATGAATGTGAAAATTTGGACATGAAATGAAAATTTACATGTGTCAACTGCGACTCATATGGTCACAGCGTACACAGGTAAACAAGGCGCAGTATATCAGATTAACGCCAAAAAATTCATTTGCACAGGCACTTAAAAATGTTCGAGAAGACGAGAGGAGACCCTATCCCAAGGGCCTCAGTGAGCGTGCTCTTTTACGGGACTCCCCTTATGAAGCGCCCACTTCAGACCCCAGTCCTATTGCACAGCAAACCTCGCCCCGTTAGAACCCAGATAAACCTGTTATGATATCTGTGGCAAACGCTGACGACTGTGTCCTTGTTCACTTAAATATTACTTAGAGTAATTGAGGTATCTGACCCACATGGCCTTATCCAAGCAGTCCTTGAGATTGCCCACCATCGTACGGGAGCTGAATATATCAATTTTAGGCGTCTCGTCATGTCAATAACGTCACTATCCACATATCAATCAAATTCATAGATAATAGGAAGCCCCTGTATGCTATATTTTGCTCTCCTCCTATTGTTCACAATACCCCTCAGTCTAATTCATTACAATAACAATGGCATTGTCTCCCATGGACAGGAGTTCAAGTTATACTTGTGAAACATTGTTCCTTCTCCTGATATAACGTGCCTTCAAGAAACGTGTCTAACACCACATCCTGATTTTACCTATCCGGGATACTCAGTCTTTAGGGTGGATCGACAGACAGGGGCTAAGGGTGGGCTTGCAATGTTATTAAGGGATGTGTCGTCTTTTCTGAGATTCGTCTCCCGGTCTTTAGTTCAGTACAGTGACAGGGTTTTGATATAGCCCGCCCAATTGGACAGCCTACATCTATAATCAACTTATACACCCCACGTAATTCTTGATTTTGCAGACTACCGTATACTGGCGGCTCATTGTAAACGTTCATTCATCATATGCGGGGACTTTAATGCTCACAATAGATTATGGGGTGGGTTAACTACAAATGGTAATGGAAGAGTAGTAAATAATTTCATCCAGGATCATGGTCTAGTTATAATAAATAGTGGGTCTGGCACTCGACTAGATACCCATACGGGTAAATTATCATGTACAGATCTATCTTTGTGAACCCCTGACATCGATTTAATGTATGAGTGGTCCGTATAAGTGGGGGTGACCACTTCCCTATACATGTCAACACCAGACTTACTCCGTATATTGATAGTACAACCCGACCACCCATTTGGAAGACCAAATATTCAGACTGGGGGCTATATCAACATGAGTGTGAAAAGTCTTTCAACCAAGAAGGGATTGTTAACGATGGTATTGATATATTCTATGAAAACATAGTCAATGGCATATCTGTGGCTGCTAATAACTCGCTTGTGGTAAATATTTACCACAAACTGCTCTTGCCTTGGTGGAATGACTCGTATACCGCTGCTATTAAAGACCGACAGCGGTGGAAAAATCGTGCACGTCGTGCACGCCTATATGAAGATGTAGCGTTGTTTAAACGAGCTAAAGCTGTCGCTCAACGTGTAATTAAGAAAGCCCAGAAAGACCACTGGAAGGAGTATTGTTCAAAGATCGTGTCGCACTCCCATTAGAAATGTGTGGACCCAAGTCAATGCCATTAGCGGCAAGGGCAGGTCTATACCCACTATTGGAGGTCGAGGTAGTAACCATGTCACAAATACTGATAAAGCCAATGCAATGGCCGATAAATTCTCATATGTATCAAGTTCCGACAATTACAGCCCTGAGTTTACGCCACACAAGTTAAACATGGAGCGCATGCATCCATTCAATAATATTCAGTTTGATGATGTAGCCATCAATGACAACTTCACTTTACCCGAGCTCAAGCAGTCTTTACCCTCCGCACCCGACTGTTCTCCTGGAGAAGGTGGTATATCTTATTCTATGATCCGCAATCTGCTGGACCAGTGCTTGAATATTTTGTTTTTGTTGTTATATAATACTGTGTGGAATAAAAATGCAACTACCCAGTGCTTGGAAACGGACTATCGCCATCCCTATCCCTAAGCCTGGGAAAGATCACTCTTTGCCCATCTCATATCAGCCTATTGCTTTAACATCTACTTTATGTAAAGTCCTGGAAAAGATGGTCAATTCCAAGCTTACCTGGTTCTTAAGTAAAAACAACCTGTTCACTGCAGTGCAAAGCGGGTTCAGACACGGATCTGATCATATAGTCTCTCTGGAATCTACTGTACGCAACGCGCTATGTAATAATGAATACTTATTTGCTGTCTCTCTTGACACTGAGAAAGCATATGATATGGTGTGGCGTACAGGGGTGGATCAAAATAAAGAAGATGGGCACTGGGGGGAAAATGTTGGGATGGATTAAAGAGTTTCTAACCGGGCGTCTAATTAAGGTTCGGATAGGTAGAGACAACTCACGGCTTGTCCTTGTCGAGAACGGGGTCCCCCAGGACAATGTATTATCCACCACACTGGTCAATATCGCAATTAATGATTTGCCGAAGGCTATCTCTGCTAAGCTAAAATGCTCGTTATTTGCCGATGATAAGGGCATGTGGTTCCAATCCCGGAGTCTTAAATTATGTACTCGATACATACAACATGGGTTAGATGGCATTATGAAATGGAGTTTGTCTTGGGTGTTTAAATTTTCCTCAGCTAAGACTGAAGCCGTTATTTTCACCCATAGAGCTGCTAATGGCGTAGTCATTACGCTCAATAACTCCCCTGTCAAACTGTCTAAGTCTTTTCGTTATATGGGTGTCATCTTTGACCAGTGCATTACTTGGGCTAACCATACTGAGTATGTCATTTCTCAGTGCCAGAAAGGTCTGAACCTGATGAGGCGCATTTCTGGGAAATCTTTTGGGGGCGGAAAGGCATTGTCTGCTACTGTTATATCGTTCTCTGATCCGTTCTAGGCTTGACCATTGTTGTGAGGGTTATGATTGTGCATGCAATACTCTTAAGAGGAAGCTCGATGCTATCCAGTGCCCGGCACTGTGGGTGTGTACAGGAAGTTTGCCATCCACACCACTTATAACTATGCCGATAATGAGTGACCTTTTTATCTAGTCGGCGCCTGCGTATCCTCAAATGTTTATTTAGGTTAGAATCTGATGTATAGAACTCTGCATGTAGTGCAATCAAACCTTCTTATTATGAATGGCTATATGAAGGTAAAGATAATCATACCTTGCCATTTAGCTTGAGGTCTCATCATCTTTATGATGTAATGATTTAAACATTCAACGTTCCTTTATCCCTGACTTCCCGCCATGGAAACTGTATTCTCCCTCTATTTCCACAGGCCTAGATAGCAAAATTAAGAAAGCTGAAGACCCTTTCATATCGTCGCTGTGTTAAAGACCATATTAAGTCTAAATGGTATGAGTATACGTACACGTAAACATAGATGCGTCTTCATGCCCAGAGAGTAATTCTGCCTCATTCTGCGGCTCTGAAATGAAATATAACCAATCCTTCAGACTATCCAATCTCGTTTCTGTGTTTACTGCTGAACTCACCGCCATCATATGTGCCCCGAATATTTTCTGGAGTTAAAAGCTATCCGGGTCGTTATTTTCACTGACTCTTTGTCTTCGTTACAGGCGGTGCTTAATTACATGTGGGCCAAGTCTTCTCCACTGGTGTATGAAACACGACACTTGTGTATTATGCTTAACTTTCAAGGGGTTGATATCTCACTTGACTAGATTCCAGCCCATACCTGGCAATGAATTGGCTGACACCTTAGCAAAGCAGGCGCTCTCTTTACCAAGTATCTCCCACAAAATTCTCTTATCAATCCAAGAAGCGCCAAGCCATAGCAAACACAAACTCGTTGATATTTTTCAGCAGGACTGGAATAATTCAAACTTAAGTAGATTTTTCTACTTGGCCAATCCCTCGATTTATAGGATATATTCGCTCAAACTTAACCATCGTGTGGATGAAGAACTTGTCTTCCGAATTTTATCCGGGCACCTACGCACAAATTTGTCTCTGTATCTCTACTGCCAAAATGATAATACCGATAGATAAAAGGAGTGCAGCACGGATAGTAAAACCACAGTAGGGACAACTGTGTGTTAGTTGGCAACTCGTCACAAGAAAAGAATAAATTTCATGTTGTCACTTGCTTTGGCTGAAAATTCTGTAAAGCACATGAGGTGGATGATCAAAACCGACGGTAAACAGGACAGCTGAACATTATCGCTGGAAAACTTCAGAAGTGTATATGTCTCACTTCGGTGTCCCTGAATAGAAAAGAAAACGCGCTTGCCTTCCATTCTGATTTGCTGCCACTGAACAGAAAGAAGAAACAACGGCGGGTAATGACCTCCTGATTACCTTTACAGCACATGTGGACAAAATATGAAGTTGGGATATTCGCCTTTGATGCCACTGAATAGAAAGAATAAACGACATCGGGTAACGATTTCCTGATTACCTTCCCACCTGTCTGATACATACTCCAAGTTATTTAAGGGGCGAAAAGCGTCACCATTTAAAAGTGGATATGGAAATACCTTTGAAAACTACCTTTCTCTTAGTTTCAATGGTTTCAAGTGCAGTCAAATATTATGATTGCACGAGGATCATGTATGTCAACGGTGATGTGACAAACGTCTAGGCACACCATTATATTCAGTTTTGAATACAATTATATTGAACTTTACTCATGAAATGTGGCATTATATTTGTTGTAAGCATCAGAAACTAGCTGGAATGACGTCACTGACATGAAAACTTGTTGTAAAAGTTGTAAACAAGGAAGTAGAGACATTTTCAGATACAGCTTTTAACCGTGACTCTACTCATGCTTACTATACTTTAGAGCTTTTCCCTTTACACTTTGAAGTTTTTCTCATTTAAATACAAAATCTTAACTGCAAAACCTACGTGATGAAGATGCAACAACAGTTTACAATACGGATTCTTCTTCCGCTTCCAAAAGTCTTTGCCAATAAAAGTACGTAAGTCAACCGGACTGAACTCAAAGGATCCTAACACGCCAAAAGAGCGTTTTAATTTTTTTTACAGCTCTAAGGTTCAAGTCGAACTTTCGAAAGGCGACGATTCAAAACTAGCCTTTAAGTGTTTTAAAGCGTCGGCGAACTACTTCAACGTTCGATACTAATTTGTCACTTGCAAAGTGAACCCTATCATATCATCGTCAAAAATAGTTCAAACATTTAGTTGGTGTACTCTTATAGCCGCTGTTTCGATTGATATCAAATACATTGTGCACCAATACGAATTTTGTCAATTCAGGGGCCTTTCTTTTCCTGGCCCCTTTCACGCACACATCCTCAGAAGCATCCTCAGATTACAAGTGTTATGCATTCATTTATTACCGAATGTCTTTGGATTTTGCATAAAATCTGGACATAAACACAAACCACATGACATATATTCCAAATACTTAACTAATAAGATATTTTGAATGACGAAAGAAAAGAAGCAACTATGCCAACTTTTGCTCGCAGAACTGTTACTAAAGAGTGTATCTGTTATCCAAGAATTGTGTTTTAAGAGAAGTGATAATAAATAGTTGGGAACGCTGGGTTGTGCCAAAATGGGACACTGCCCGTGAATGGGATACATTTGTTAGAATAGTATATGGCTTGATGCAACGTCATTCCTTTGTAAAAAAAAAAAAAAAAAGCTTCACTGATGCTTATGTGAAGTCCGTAGACAAGTGTATCAGCCATTTATTATAACCTCCGCCGATGATGTTATGGTTTGCCTACGCTAATTTATCGGAGTCTCCCGGCAAACGTACGAAAAAAATGGAGTGATTTGGACAATTGATGCACAGCTTGGCCTTCAGGAGAAAGTCGTCCAACTCCTTCACGCTATTAACAGAGCTATATAAAGCTGCATAACCCTTTGGTTTTTCTTGGATTACTTCACACTTCTTGGTACATATGTGCTCAGAAAGCAGTTAAGTACTATACAAAGACAGCGTCACAACAGAAGACGATGTGTTTCTCAGCAATTTGGACCCTTTTGTGCAGCCTGTCAGTGATCCGTTTTGTACCAAGCATCAGCCTCACAGGTTTTAAACCTTTCCAACTGACCAGTAGTAGGTATGACACGAACGGAATATGATGTCCATCAGTGAGGATATACATTTTAACTTTGACGGAGATTAGCCCTCTCGGAGATCTTTCTAGTTTTTTCATTTGATGGGCTTTTAATCACGTCCTCAATAATTTTCCATTGACCCCAGAACAATCACGCCTGCGGGTCAGCGAATCAAATTCACCATAATACATAACGTGGTTTTTCTTTTATTTCTTCTGCTGCATCTGGACCACTGTATAACGGTCTAACCCAAGTTGTCTTCAGTTAAACCTGAAGTCCCCTTACGTCGCGTGACGTTGTAACGTCTCCAATCTGCTAAGAACAAACACAAATATAAAGTGAAACGTCTGAGATCTTGCAACTGTTTAGACAAAAAAAACAACAAATCCCCATTCTCATTGGGTAGGTAATCACTAGTATGTCGAAACAAATCTGGACATGTAATACAACATAATGAATTCATTGATGCGAGTACACCAGGTTTGCTTTGCACAGTTAGGATTGAACAACAGAAAATATATACACATCTTACCCTTTTGCCAACCCTTAGCAAAATAAATGTTAATGAACTGGTTGATGATTTAGTGGTCATCATCATGCATCTACAATAAAACCATTGGTCACTCACGGCAAAACCCGTGACATTTCTTGCATTCATCGATATGCCAGTCAGTTTGGGAGTTGCTGACCGTAATTTGCTACAGAGGTACTCCAAATTGGTTATAACGGTAGACCAACTTGTTCGGATTAAAATTAATCACGTATAACAAAAGAAGTAAACTGTGAATTGTTTGGTAATGACAAACTCACACGGGAGAAGAAGGATAACATTTGATTTACGAGCCGTGGAGAAAAAGGCCAAAATACACAGGCGTCAAAAACCAGCATTTGATGGGTTGGTTAAGTCTACTAAACTATGCGCATGTATCGACGATTGATAGTCATCGGAGCGGCTTATCTCGGAAAGTGTGTGTGTTAAGGCGAGCGAGTACAAGAAGAGTCAGTCAACTCCATTGTGGCAAGATCACCAAACACATGACCAAGCTGCAGTAGAACATTTGATCTTTACGGGCCTAAAGATGTAAAAATCATGTATTCAGTGGTTTACAACGTACACCAGGGAATATATGAAGAAGTAAATGGTGTCAGTGAGGAGATGGTTATTTTAAATACCAAATCTAATTGCCCTTTGTCGAAAGGTTGTTTTTCGTATCTGGCATGTCCGGTACAATCGGCGAACGCCAGATTTTTTTACATTGGCAACACTACAAAACACCGTAATGTCTACATTTCATTGCTCCTCAACAGAGTATCTCACCTAGACATTGCTGGCTGTCTTTTCCGCGAGATATGCTAAAATTCAGAATACGGTGAAAAAGACAACAGTACCGACAAATTTACATGGTGGCGAGTTTGTCGAGAGGCTTATTGTCCCACAGATTCATTGCCAACAGCTCCGAGAAAACTATAGAGTTTCACAGATGACGGATTAGGCGGATTTTCCATAGGCGAGTTTTTGACACCTCGGTGACCGCAACCTTTTACAGAGACAGCACATGTCTAAAACGCCATTTGGTACCGGTCAGATCTGGAGAAACTTTATCGGTATACAATGGCTTGAACTCTTTCATTCCACATTGTCAGGTCGTGTTTGACGTTGTCATACATTGGTACGGTGTGATTTTCTGGGTAATGATGAGAAAAGCGAACTCATGTCAGCATACGACTAACAAATATCGTGTCTGAGCTAACACTGGCAGCTGTGAAATGTGAATTTCCAACGAGACATTGATATTTACGTCGAGTAATTCGAGGTCTTCGATAACAATGACTCAACCAGCAGATCTGTTGCCAGTTACGATTATAGTGTTAAAAAAATAGAGACTAAGCATTCTCAACCTACTAAGGACAAGTGAAAGTTGTATCTTGAAGGACATTAACTATTTTTTGTGTTTTTCGTGGTGTTTTGGACTGGATGCGGTGATATCTGAACTGCTTGCTTTTATTTGCTAGGCGTTAAACTCCGCTTACAGTATCATTTCCATCATACTTATACCAAGTATGTCCCACTGTGCTGCCACAGTGGGACGCCATGCTTAAGACACCAGACGAATTGCCTCACACATTGCATTATACTTGTGCCAGACAGATTAGTTGATCTTATGCTGAGCTTCATTTAAACCATGTGCTGCCTGATGTTATAATCTTACGTGTCACTCCATTCAGCACTAATTTTGACACCCTGAACTCCTTTGACATGTACACAATTGCGGAAGTTATCCGATTTCACATATTGGTGGCGGAGGTCATGGCTAGTAGTGTGTCAAGGAATGATGCCTCGGGGCCTCCTTGGCTGAGGTGCTTAGCGTGACCTCTCCAGTCTTATGGGCTTTCAAAGACAGTCAGTCCACATGAATTTAAACCCAAATTCCATGTGAACTCTTGAATCGAAGCATGACACTGTTCCCCAAGTGACGAACGGTAATGTGTATACAGCACGCCGACCCAGACTTATATCCCACGGGTCGTCTAAGTTCACTTCCCTGCGGCGGATTGGAAGATGATAGCGTCCGTAATGCCGAGCTGGCGATGTATGTTTCAATCCTCGGACTTCAGTCACTCCCATTGTAAAAAGGGGGAGGAAGAACGTGTAATCCCACAAAGGGACAATGAGGGATAAAAGCTGCTAAAGAACATCTCAGAAAAGTAACAAGTGGCGGAACGCAAGCTCACAAATTGCTACGTACAGAAAAATGGAGCATAGAATGACAAATGTCTAACAGCCTGAAGCCTAACGTATACAAAGGTCGAAAAATAGGTCAGACACTGGCACGGTTAGCGCAAAAAGAAATAAAATATATAATACAATATTTCAAAGACGGGGTTCACCACAGGAAAAGAATATCTGACTTTTGATTTGTCTATGTTTTAAATCATAATTGAAGGATATTTCCACCACAGTGGAACCCTCGACATGTCCGAAAACATGTCTTAAAACAGAACCCTTTTTGGAATTACGTTTCGGAAAACCAGAATTTGAAAGTACTCGTCTTCAAGAATGACCCGTCATGGGAACCGAGTTAAGTTGCGAGAGGAAAATGGATCTGTCGTGAAACTGCAATGAAGTCTGGTAAGTAAACTGCACCAGACTGAATAAATCAGCTAGACAAAACTCCGTCGGACCCAACGCTGTCACCTGATGTGTGAAGCTAACATGCATGGGCAGCATGGGTTAAACAACACAGTTATGGAAGTGTCTAAATCTGTCGCATAAGTAAATGTAAGTCTGCCAGCCAATCAAGTGAAATCAGCGGAACACGAATCAGTCACGACATGCGAGGATGAGAGAAAATCACACATCCGAATTCCCGGAGTCTGCAAGAGGCAATCCTGGGTGCCAAAACATAAAAGGCTGATATAGATTTTCACATGATTAATCCATTTGACTCAGTGTAGGAATTTAACACGCTGTCGTATTGAAGCAAGTCATACAATGAGACAATGAGTAAATCAGAAACAGAAGCTCATTCAGCGGGGGCGCTGGATGAGAATTGCCGTCAATGTCAGCGTCTGTTAACACCACCACATACCACATACATGCATGCTCTACTTCTTTAGAGATTATAAAAAAATTATTGATATTTTCTGTCACAGAGGAGGGGTCATTTTCAGAAAACAAAACCACAGAAACAAAATCATTTGATATTTACCCCTATGTCTTAATTAATGACAAAGTTGAAGTTTTTGGGGATTTGAACACCGGTGTTTTACCCAATGAATGTAAACAAAATGTAACTACCAACGCTTCACAGTTCGCTTAATAGTTTTACATCGGCGGTCTTAGGTCATGGGTTTCCTCCAGGCTCTGCCCGGTTTACTTCCACCATAATGCTTTGTGTACGGCGTAAAAAACCAATAAAATAAATAAATAGGATTTCACACCTAGTCATATCTAGGAGGGAATGCGTTTGTATCTCCTGCGCATTTTCACGACTATTCGATGCTTATTATCCTGCAGTAATTTAAATGTGCAAATTTCAAAATTATATAGCATTCTCCTTTATACGTGGTGTCTTCACTAATCTCCAGGATTACCCTACAAATCCGACGTCAGTATCTGGTTTTGACTGGCTTAAGGAAAGACGAATAACAAATAAAATACAACAAAACTCGGATGATGAATAAAATTATGACAGAAATAAATACATTTTTACAAAAACTGCAAGTGTTCAGAAATCCAAAAGTTTATGAAGATCAACATCACCCTATTGGGATGCATGCATGTGTATGGGTTGATGGGAATAATCGTTCACCATATCCCGCCTACAGATATCGCGAATCTCTATTTCACTCCATGGACAGTTCTTGGCTCTTGAACTTTCCAATGTCCCGAAAGTAAAGCAAAGGGAAAAAAGTCATGATGATACGACTTTGTTTTCGCGCTAACCTGTGTCTGTGTGTGACCTACAGTTTTTCTCTCTGTACGTGATAGCCTTCACTCGAATTCAGCCGCGTCTTCTCTGGGCTTCTTTGTTCATCAGTTTCGTGCACATTGAGCGTACATTCCCGAAACATTTATCAGTGTTGCATACATGTTTACGATCAAACCATTCAGGATTATCCTTAGGTTAGTCTATAAATATGAACGAAAAAGTTGTAAAACTCGTAGTCGTTTTACTTATGTCCACCTGAGAGCAGCCGTATTTACTTTCTCCCATGGTGATGGATTTTGTGGGACTTGTACATGTCGGCTTTCATGCAATTCGACACATGTCATTTTGTACTCTATTTTTCTGTACATAGCACTTTCTGGGCTTGAGTTTCCCCACTTGCTAATTTTCTGAGACGTTCTTTTGTATCTAGTATCGCTCATTGTTTCTTTGTGTGATTACCCACATTTTATCACAGTTTACCTGAAAGTGACTTTATGTACATTTCTGAGGACTGAAACATACATCGACAGCACGGCATAGCGGATGCTATTGTCAACCTGTCAGCCATGGTTGCATCTCGCTAGGGAGATATTAAAAGCATAGTCGGCGCACCGTGCCCACTACTGTGTGTCACTATAGAACTGTCATACTTGGATTCCAGACTTCCAAAGAACTGTGGATTCTATATTTAGGTGGACTGACTTGCCTTTGGAAGCCGGAAGATCCCATCCGGATTTGGAAGCTATCATCAGTAAGAAACTATAATTTTGTAATTATCTGTATTGTTTTTTGTATATTATTGTCAATTGTACTATTTGTCCATTTTGTTCAAATGTATGTATTGAACTTAGTCAAGCGTCTTCGTGTTTCTTTGTTTCATCTCGTGTAAGGCCCATCGCTCTCTGAGAGTTTAACAAGCCATTTGTTTATCATTTTTCCTCTCAGATAGTGATACCGTTACAATAACCAATCGAAGAGTACTGATCTGTTGAAGAATACTCTGAATGTTTGTGTACCAACACAAAGACATACTTACATTTGGATACAAAAAATAAATTCAGTTATCACCTTCCTGACTACATGAAATATTACCGCGCTGCGTAAAATATTCAGATAAGTAATTTGAGCAATGGACATTGTGGAGACTTTTCGAAATGCACGTTTATCATCTTGGCGTAAAAATATCCAACATATGCCAAAACTTTCTGAGAAAATATCCCAGTGGAAACCTTGCAAATGTATTGCGCTGTTGGCAGTACAAAATTGATTCTTAATTTGACGGTTGTTTGAACTTTGCAACGTTAATTTGTCTTCATCTGGACGTATTGATTAGATCCGGATCAAAGATGAAAACAAATCTATTTGCCCGTCGGTTTGGAAGGCGAGGAAAGAAAAGGGTAAAAGTAACGGCATCACAGGAAAAGTAACGGCACCACTGGAAAAGTAACGGCACCACATGATTATCCCATGAATTATCAAACGTGACAAATTAGCATATGGATACGATAAGCAGCACAGAGGACCTAGAGTACATGACGAGATAAATCATTGGTGCCAGGATCACTAGGATTGACAAACATGCACATGCTCAGTCAGTATATCATTTTGAGGCTGTGAAGACACATTCACTTTACTTGATTTGATAAATAACGTCAAGTGTGACTACTAGACGAAGAGCTGTGGGGGGTGGGTGTGGGGGGGGGGACAGAACAGCCACATTAGTTTGATTGTCGGAAAATGTTGATAAGTAACCCATGAGACTCGGCCTTTCTTCAATTGACCTCAGCTAGCTTTTGATCTGACTGTTCAGGTAAATACTTCAATAACAGGTACTTAAACACCCCCAGATAGAAGTCTTACGCTGAAATAGGTCAAACGGTGATATTAGGTATGCATTGATGATAATTATAAATCAATACCTCAGATTATACACTTAAACTGAGCAAAGCCCGAATATGTAAGCCACCAGAAGAGCTTTTTTATCAGCTACATGATATATAATTTGAACACACGACTCCGGTTCTCGCAGATTTGACTATATAGTCAAATTAGGTAAGATTATTGGACGAAGTGAGTTGATCGTATCGTGTGCGGAAATTACTATCATATCAGTACAATGGCAATGCCATAAATGAAACTCATTTCCCATCTCATCATAATATGGCTGGAATAACCCACAAGTGCCAGTTAGCAATAACTATTCAGTTATTACTATCTGCTGCTACTCTCTAAAATACTTCTTTGTACGAAAGTTACAGACAATCTTGTGTACCAGAATACGCAATTTGTGTAATATATGTAATACATTCCCAATGACATGTGTATCAGTGATACACAATTTTTGTACCACTGATATATTTATAATTATCTAGAATAATGACATCGTCAGCCCAACACGACTGCACCTTCTCAGTTGACTTTTATTATTTCAACTGACTGTGCATTAATTATTGATTAAGAAAGCTCTGTTTCGTTTCAGGAATGGATTTAACACTTCCCAGTATCCAGATGACTACATAAGAATCAACACGAGGCACAATCATAGCTGTTATCATACCTTATTTATATACATATTTAACAAAATACTAAGGGCATCGTCTTAGTGAGCGGGACGGAAACTGGGTAAACCAATTTCACCTGAACTCGTTTTGCGGGGATGATAATTCTGTTAGAAGACAAAATGGTCGTGTAATGTATACAGCACATGCGCTTTGGATGCTAAATCCGTCCCTTAAGAGGCTTTGTAACCTACAGATACCAAACAGAGTCACTGCTTGACCCAGCCTTCTCTACAGAGCCTGTTGGTGGAATGGAAGGTGTTTGGGTATGAAATATATTGGATAAGAAATAAACACATTATCGAAAGGATATTGGAATTTTTTTATTTAATTCAGATAAATTCAGAGGCCGACTTTGATCGCCTAAAACTTGTATGCGGTGAGTAAACGAACAACTTATTTATTTATTTGATTGGTGTTGCGCCATATTCAAGAACAATACACTTATAGTACGGTAACCAACATCATGGTGGGAGGAAACCGTGAAGAGCCCGGTGGAAACCCACGATCATCCGCAGGTTGCTGACAGACCTTCCTACCTACAAGTGAACGAACTGGGTTTTCATATACTTTCCACAGCTTTCAGTTTTGAAGCTCACACTGGCACACACCAGCAGAGCATGCCGTTGACTTGACACTGTAAAGAGACGTGTAGTACCTATAGCTACAAAGGAGTTGGGCCTGAAAAACGTTACATTTCCTTGCATTTTCCATCGACGTTCGATCAACACAGATTAAGAAGTATTCAAGGGTATGCAAATTGAATCAGCAGAGATCTTTAGGAGAGAATTTGGCAGCAATTTAGTGTCACAAGAAATCAAGGACCGCTATACTTTTATCGTCCAAACCGATTAACACAGGAGACCGCCGTGACCGAGTAATTAGCGTGATAGTGCAGCAACCAATCGGGAGCCTCTGGTAGCTCTGAGTTCAAGTCCAGCTCAGACTGGCTTTGTTTCCGATCGTGCGTTGGAAATCTGTTAGCCACTTACCCATGGTTAAGGGGTCCCCTGGGCTTTGCCAGGTGCATCTATCACTATCACTACCATGATGCCGGTCTCCATCGTAGAAGTGAAATATTTGAAACAAACAGCTGTACAAAGTTGTCGTAGTATTGCATAATGATTGTGAACTATTCTTGAAACCGCATATTTCCTGACATCCGACATTGCTCTGCTGCCAACCAAGAGGGTCATGAGACAAAAACTAATGCTCATCAGCTGACATAATTGATACTTTTAAGGCGTGAGATGAGTATCGCGTTAGCCAGTTATCTGAACGTGGAATAGGTCGCACTGCCTAATGCGACATGACAAGATTGTCGACACGGGTAATATCAACGTGCGCATTGTTTGCTCAAGTCGCAGAACTACGGCTTTTTGAAGTGCCAACCGCGGAAAAGACAAATCACATTTGGTTAAAGAATTGTCATGCTTAAAACAGATCCTCTTTGATGTGGGCTGAAAACCGCAGAGATATATTTGAGAGATATTCCCGTGAGGCTACTGTTCTCGGGGTTTTCACTGCCACGCGGGAGAGGGAATTTGTGGCAGTAAGGTATCGGGAGAGCTCGTACGGTCAGTTCGTTCCTTGGATACACTTGTGTGCCAAATGTCAGGGGTTTACTCTGGCATCCCGGGGGCCTCCGTGGGCTATGGGGTTAGCGCGTTAGTGCAGCTTAATGAGACCGATGCCTCTTACCAAAGCTCCCGTCTTGAGTTCAAGTGTAGCCTAATCTGACTTCCTTTCTGGCCGTACATGGGAAGGTTTGCCAGCCACCTGCGGATGGTCGCGGGTTTCCCCCAGGCTTCACCTCATCTTGCGCCATAATGATGGCCGCCGTCGTATAAATGAAATATTCTCGAGTGTAGCGTTAAACAGCAATGAAATAAATAAAGAGCCTAACATTATCCACCCAAAAAACTTCCAACAGTCGTAAAAGTGTTCTCAAATACAGTGTTAAAGTCATGCAAATATTGAAAAAATATATCATGGTAGAAATGACTTTCTATTAGGAATTCTAACCTTGGTATTTGTAGACCAGTGACACTTTAAACAGGAAAATAAATATATGTGTTAGTAGGACATTAGGGATTGATTTCTGCTGTCAGTCGTTATTGAATGATTCCCCGTGTAACCGCTCGCAGGTTACGACTCTCGGCCATGCTTATTCAGCATGTGACACCTATTTTGCCTCCAAGGAGTTTCCAACTTGATTCTGATCATAACTTAACCCAACCATAGGCATACTCTTTCAAAATTTAGAACTGTACGATACCTCTGACTTATGGAGTAAATATTTACACTAATATCCCTGCTGCATGAATTGAATTACTTTTTCAGGTTGTGCTTGATGCCTTCCCAAAGAAACCATCGATCTTCGTCAGTTGACTGAAAGCCTCGCACGAAACCAGAGTTGAGAGTTGAATTCGCTCAAGATTTTTAATGAAATTCAATAGTGTCGTATGATATCCAAGAGGAACACATAATTAGTACTGAATTTGAGTCGGTGTTGGATTTTAGTATTCTAACCTAGGGTACCTGTCATTTATATCTGTTGATGAGCGCAATAAAATTGTGTAGGTGCTATCTATTAACCAACGTTCCATCGTTCCTGCGGGTGGTAACATGCGCCTGTCAAACAATCCATGAAAACATAGAATAGATACGTCACTTTACATGTAAAATTCGGTTGATTAGCTTACCGATGGATTTATAAGACAATCTCCTGGGGCATAGGTAAAGGTTAATCATGGGTATCCTTCCCTCCTTTAGTTTGTCCTAATAAATGTTCATTAAAATATTTTCATCTAACTGGAATTCGGTTCAGAGGCTGTGTCCATATAATTGCAGTAGAATCGTACCATTTGTTTGAAAATCATAAATAAAATAGGTTCGCCACTTGAAACAGAAGCTGAACCTGATGAATATAAGTGTTTATAAGTTAAACATCGAAATTTACAGTGTAGCAAAACACGCAAGCTTGGGGGATTTGAGCCTGCACAAAACATTTTATTGAAATCGGATAAAAATTTAGGCAATTATTTTTCGGAAACCAAAGTTTGAGAGACCGACTTCAGGAAAGACAGACGAACAGAGTAGCAGACAAACATACAGAGAGACATCTTGAAGCGAGGTAACTGCACATCACGCATTGCAGTTAATTACAGCATCTTAAGGTTTCCAAAACATCCGTTAATTGAAATCAGAAGGTGTAAAAACACTTAAAGAGACATGATCGCTCAAAATTTGTTTCTGATTGCGACGTCTTAACGAAGTTTTGAAGTTCGTTCATAAACTAAGCCTGCTCCTCATCAGACATGTAGAAATTAAAAATATTCATTGAGTATGTAGCTTGTACGACCCCGGAGAAGTCCCGTCGCTATTCGAATTCAGCAGAAAGAGGGTCGCCATTTTGTGTCATTAATATTCAACCGGAAGAAAGTGTAGGCGTTCGGGATCAGTCGATATTAGCTACACGACCTCGGATAATTTCAAATTTTTTATATACACAGATACATGTAGAGCCTAGCAGCATTACCAATAATGTTATTAAATTATGAATCGGAAACGTGTAACTGTTCGACGTTTAACACGTCCACAACCACAGCAATCATTTACACCCACCTACCGAGTAGTAGATTTGCGATAACTGGTCACCAATTACAACTCTAGACTAGAATCTTGAATCAAAGTAAGAGAATATGTCACTAGGGAAAGAAGCCGTTATAAATCATTGTGTTGACAGTAGCGATAAAGACAGCGCGAAGTAAATGTTTGCTCATTGGAACTGCAGACTTTATATAATCACATATGACTGTTTGACATTTGGACTGAAGCAGGTTTTCCCGGCATTGCCTTAGGTAATTTTAGTGTTGGACAGTATTGCCGTTTTTACCATCATCCGCACTGCGCATGACGAAGAAATTATCTTTAGCCTTGTCTACAGATTCTTAAGAAAAAAAAAACAAGAACTATAACGAGAATTAAACTAAAACGGCATGGTTCATTGATACCAGCTCATAGTTCGACATAACATGAAGCACGCGGTTTTCAGGCACGGTTTTCTATGTGCTTACTGTCAAATATAAATACTTTCTTCAAAATGTTATTGCTTTTAAAAGAAGAGACCAGGTGGATTCATGACTCGTTCATAATAAGCATGTCTGGGTTTGAAAGGTGGCCATTTCTCGTTCATGTATAGCAAATGTGTCAATAAAGGAAAATCCAATTTCTTCAATGCGCTAGTCGGCTTCCTATATTACACTTGGAATTTTTCATTGAGTTCTTTCAGCATTGGTCTGCATTTCAGTATCCTGTTAGAGGATAAAAATCTTGAAATTGGACAGCTGTAGTCAGGATAAAACTCCTGTAACTTAGAGAACGGTAGAAGGAAGTTGCAAAATCTACCTTCGTTAAGCAGTTTAAATAATTGATATAGCCAGTGGTGGGTCACTATTACATGGTTTGCAGCGAGTAAGCTATCACGTTACATCAGAGCGAACTAACCTTAGCCCTTTCTTGATTAAATTCACAGCGTGTGATATCGACATTCTCCGGCATTTATCATAGCAAACACTGACCGGCAAAGGCATTTCCAGTCGACAGAAAGCCTCACCAGAACCCATAAAACAGGGGCAAAACAGCACAGTCCATTCCAGTAATCCAATCACATGGCTCCAGTAATCCCGAGAATCGCATTCTGTTCGCCTTGTTGTTATGTTTACATATGTCAGGGAGTATATTGAGTAAAACTCAATACTCGAAGTTATCCTCACCTGTCTTGTTATTAATGCATGACGTTATGAAAGAACTGCTCGTTGCAAATTTATCCCTGAGTGGATGGCTTCATTAAACGGGACGTTACGTTTTTTTTACTGACCTATTAAAGGTATCTGAAGAGCACTGGCCTTCCCAGGACAGTGGGGTTGATGGGACCCAGCTTTCTTCTTAGGCTACCACTAAACTGCCAAATAAATTAAGAGTACTGGTACTGTCAATCGGTACATTTACAATACAATCCCGTTTCGTTCTTGACCGGTATTTACACATCAACCTGCATGTCCACCAAAACGATGATTATCCGAACTTCGCAAACTGATGTCAAAAAGGCCCCATTAATTAACAAGGGTGGTACGTTCTTTGGATTTGGGATACCTACTCAGACGAAACCGAGGAGGCAATGCTGTGAAGCCTTGGAGCATATAGGAACAACACAATCCCTACAAGTGATTTTTTTTGTTGATCTTTACACCTGGGGTATGATGTAATTCAGCGTGGGAACTACTTGCAAATTAGCATGCGATAAACAAATTTAATATTTGGTCAACTGTCATAATTGTGCATTTCAGTGCTGATATGATCTGCAGACAGTCTTTCAGGTACCTGCAGTTTGTCACAGTTAAGTTAAACCACCCGGTTTAAAAGTTATCGCACTGATTGTAAAAGCAAAAAATATCTAGTAACACAACAATTTATAGAAATATATAGGGCTATACTGTAAACAAGTATAATTATATTTCATATTAGATATAAATAATATAATATATAATATAATAATATTTTTTAGAAACCCATTTTTAAAATTTGCTAGATTATACCAATTGTTGGCCAGATGACAAATAACAATTGAAACGTTGGAGATATGGATCTACTTGTTTCCTGTGACCGGAAAATCCTTCTGTGTGAGCGGAATGTGAAATTAAGGACAGAGAGAATGGCGGATAAAGTTTCAGAAAATTTGGTTACAAAGTTCTCAGATGTACTCAGTAAAACTTGAAACTTTTACCATGAGCTTCCCTTTTTAGTATGGAACCTGGCAATTTATCAGAGTTAGTTTTTAATAACTTTGAACCACAGCGCCACGTGCCGGTCCAATTACATACGCGCACACATCAGCGCAGAAGCTACAAATCCAACCTGCCACAGGCTCTTCAACAGGCATATACATGTTGCATTGATCGCATTTGATAGATTGGTTGCGATGAAAAATGTGTTAGTCGGCAATTTCCATCGGAAAAGACTATTAGAATTTTATCAGCAGTTTATTTCGCCACCATAAAGCATCGAGAAACAATTCCAACGATTCACCAAGTCCAGGGAGTTAGATAAACGAGATCAAGATATGTTAGGAGGAAATCGGGCATACATGTGCCTCTACAGGATATTCTAAACTCCTTGAGCGAGAGATAGAAACTGTGTTGTAGAAGTCATGATTTTTAAGGGAAAAAAAGCGTTTTGTTAAAAGAAAACGCAAACAACTTCTTTTTCACACAAAAATCACTTAGACAAGGAATCAGTACTGTACCTGTATATTGGCAGTTAGCCATTCTCTCCAGTCTAGTTCCAAAGTGAATTATATGTATATTCTGTCATATGTCTGAAATTTTACTTCCTACCTGCTGGTATCAATTTTCACTTCTCAGTCCGAATAAACATGTAATGATTAATGTCAGGAATTTTTTTTGGATGCCTAAGAATATCGCAGTAGAATTTGATCGCAATTTTGTCTCTGGTGTAACGATGTGTTATTCCCACCTTCAACATTCAGCTAAGATTTAATTTATCGTCAAGAGAGTGAGTGCTTGGAGTTTAACATAAGTTTATCGTTGAAATTTCTATACTAGCTATTCTTAAACATGGGCCCTTCATTCCTGCAGCGTGATTAGTGAATACAGATCGCCCATCAGAAATATTTCTAGAAAGAAAAACACGACGAAAAAAAACGACAAAAATTAGATCTGACAACAGCTGATGACACTGTAGTCAAATAAAGAATTGTATTCACAGTAGAGGTTATTCAACACCAGGAATTGTGTGCCTCTATCAATCTTGTGAAAGCCACTCAAACAAATTTGGGGCCAACGACTCTCGTCGTTTAAAGTTTAGATCTAACAGAGCTTTCACAAAAATGGCTTGTGACCTGTAGACTGAGGGAAAGGTTTTAAGTTTTGTCCGTCTTATATTTTAGGGATTACATCAAAACTTTTTGCGCGCTTATCCCTCGCCAACTTTGAATATGAGGAAAAATCTATTCTTGCCCTTGTGTCCGGAAACACTCGTAATAGCATGTATATCAATGATAGAAAGTGTTTAAGATAAAACAGAATCTATTAACACAGTTAAGATAAGGCGGCATTGTCCATGTTCACCGGTTTAAGGTTACACAAAACCTGAATGGGAGAGGAGAGTGGGGATTTCTGTCAACGTGTTATCTGGCGGCGTTTACCGACACAGCCATTCCAGAATCTTACTTATTTTTGTGCTTTTTTGTCTGTAAATTAAATAATAACTGAGACTATGACTTGTGCCTTCTAGGAATATCGTAGCCTAAGATGGCCACTTTGGTATCTCTTCCTGATGTACAGGAAGTAGTTCCAACTTTGACTTTTATCCATTTCGTCCAATGCGTGATTTGGTTTTCTTTTCCGGCCTTGGGATTTTATCATAGGCTCTCGATCTGTTGGTTTTCATTTCCGTCTACTGTTACAGAATAAATAACACTATTTGGAATGCTATGTTATGCAAGGGACCGCTGCCTATGGCAATTGGCTCTAAAATATCAAAGGAGCGAAGGCTCTGTCGGTTTTTAACACTGCTTATGATAGATGCTTAAAGCAGATGACATTTGTGCTAAGCCAGTGACCCAGCCTGTCTGGGAAAATTTCGGGGAAAAATAAGACAAGTACAGGAATAAAGAACCAAGTCAATTGCCACCCTCTGGCAAGGGCACAACTCACGTTGATTCCTTTCGCGACCACCTGTTCTTGGGTCTGCCAGACAGGCTAATGAGGCGGGGTGAGGGGATAACAATGTAAACTATTAGTCTAACATGTAATCTACAGGTAAAACCACCAACACAATGCTAGAATTTGAAAACTCTGGCTACCCACTGCTCTGTTGGTATACGACAATAATCCACCGTTATTCACCTATTCAATCTTTTAAATTTATAAATCATATTCAATGTTTCATACCACCAACATGCAGATGGATAAGCAATGCTGTGAACGTATGCCCTATTGTTAAAACACCGTCTCATAAACTTAAATATTCTTTAAATATCTGTGGAAATAACCAATAAAACGAGTAAATAGTGATATTGGTTGTCATGCACTGTGTTGTTTCCATGTCTCTTTAAAACCCTGATGGCAGATGTATTTCTTTCTTCTCCTTGAATAAACATGGTGTGCTAAAGCTAACATAAAAACATCTATTCTTTCAGTCAACGGAAGTTAGTCTCCTGTTTTCCTACCCGATGTGCATCAGGGTAGTATACAAGAGATTATAATTTCACTGCACAACAAAAGAGAGAAGCTCCCTTGAGTTATGAAACAGTTGTTTTAACTTAAATACGTGTACCGCTATTCCGCAAAGCTAACCTTGGTGCAAGGGTGCCACTATCGGAGAGTAAAAATGATAAACACATGGCTTGTTCAACTCTCAGACAGCGATAGGCCTTACACAAGATGAAACAAAGAAACAAGGAGACGCTTGAATAAGTTCAACACATATATTTAAACAAATTACACAAACAGTACAACTTACAATGTATTACAATATACAACACAAGTAATTACAAAATATACAGTTTCTAAAAGATTACCGTCCAAATCGCGATGACATGTCAAGCTTCCAAAGGCGAGTCAGTCCACGTAAATGTAAATCCACAGTTCATGTGAACACTGGCCTCTGAGCTACGAAGGGTAGAAGTATACCACGACGACAATTATTTGTATCCAACGCCCAAGCGATGTATATTTCCTCGGGTTTGAATCCACAGTCACTTTCACCGTAAAACGGGGGGTGAAAAGTATGTAGTCGCACAGAGAGACAATGAGCTACACAAGCTCTAAAAGAACGTCTCAAGAAAATTAGCAAGTGGCGAAACACAAGCTCATAAAGTTCTATGTACTCAAAAATGGAGTACAAAATGACGAATTTCGAATGGCGTGAAAGTTTAATCTGCAATAACAATCACAGCAAAATTCCTCTCCAGTGGACTTGGGTAAATATTACTACGCTACTAAATTCATATTTATGAACAAGTCCAGCTCATGCTGGGTTCCTCTCCGGCAGTACGTAGGAAGGTGTGCCAGCGACCTGCGGATGATCATGGATTTTTCCCGGGATCTTTCCGGATTCCTACCACCATGATGATGGCCGTCATCGTATTAGTGAAATATTCTTGAGCAAGGCGTAAACACTCATCAAATAAATAAATAGATATTTATAGACTAGCGTAAAGAAATTTTGGATGATTTGATGGTAAACATGTTTACAAAATGGATACATTCTTGCAGAATGTACGCTCTATGTACAACGACACGAAACTCATGAACACAGGAGCCTCGGGAACGCACGACCGAATTCCTGTGCAGTTCACAACGCTCAGAGGGAAATGTAGGTCAGACACTGACCCGGTTAGCTCAAAAACAAGAAAAATGTAATACCGCATTTTAAGAACGGGGTTCATAACACATGGGTTGCATTTGTATCGTTGTTCTCAAAGCTATTTTGTTTTCAAAGCTTAAGAGATATAAACCCGCTGTATTAATTTGTTAGCGGGCGTCAAATGCCAAAGGCAGTATATACATATATTGCACAGAAATCA
Organism: Acanthopleura granulata; assembly: GCA_016165875.1. NCBI lineage: Eukaryota > Metazoa > Mollusca > Polyplacophora > Chitonida > Chitonidae > Acanthopleura > Acanthopleura granulata. Next base: position 2,057,263 of record JABBOT010000005.1, read on the forward strand.
TAATGAACTCAGCTGGATTCCTCGTGGGTTTCCTCCCACCATAATGCTCATCACTGTTGCATAAGTGAAATATCCAAGAGAACGGATTAAAACACCAGTGGAAAAAAGAAATAAGCTCAATTGAGCTGAATAAGTTTCATCTTATCTTGACGGTTTATTAAAACTTTATTCATTTCTTGAAGAAAATGTTATTTATATAGGAGTGTTACATAATAAGGTCGTGCAGAGATACATGTAAATAGACTTGGGCACTGTAATCTAGAAACCTAACGTACAGATATCTCATCTGGGTTTTAAGCTAGGAAGGATTAAGGAAATCATAACAGTAATGTACACACAACGGTTAGGGATTGTTATCAGCTGTCTGGATGTACTCCGCGTCATGACAGACAAAATGGTTTCATCATAATCTACTGGTGAACCACTTGTGGGTTGGGCGAGGTCGATAAAATGTTTTTCCATGGTGATATTATTATTATTTCCTATCGACTTCCACTTTTATTTTCTACTGGCTCGTTGTGACCTCTCCCCACCTGTTGAGTTCTTTGTTTCTCTTATGTTGAACGTTTCCAAGAGCCAGGGGCATTTAATCGTCTGGTGTTCGCTGATGACTCAGTGGGAATGGTAGTGCGGCCTTCTATTTTCGAAAACATGTGACTGTCTTTTGATGGTAAAGGTTCAAACGCCTTGTTGACATTCCATATACTCCTAGGTTTCTCCTCCTCCTCTTATATTCCGAACAACCAAAGAGAGTTACTTCATCTCACACACAGAAACATTTGACAGATGAAGTAACAGGTTCTGCAAGGAGAATTCCATGTTATTCATCTATTCCCTCTTGTTTTTCAGCCTGTTCTTAAAATAAGCACATTTCGAGTAGTACCCTTCCTTGTTTTGTTCAGTTTACGCTTAATTTCTCGTTGTCCGACATTTAGCCCTTCCAAGAGTCACGTGTTAACAATGAACGGACATCAGAAGCATCCCTGGTCAAGTGATATCAGACCAAAAAGTAACGGACAGAACTTTCGGAAACAATGGAAACGAGAGACAAGACGAATATGTATAAGAGAAATAAAGAGATTTATTCACAAAATGCAAAACGTTGGTTGCAACCAGAATGCAACTGAAAATACAACTGAGCCTGACACCGGCGGTTCCCCAGACCACAGTACATGGCCAAGGGATATTCCATTGCACGCTTCTCCACTCTCTCCGTGTAGCCGCCTCCGCCGGTCTGAAGGAAGAACTGAGACAAAACGACAATTTACTCCACAGCAACAGAAATAGTCTGAGTACCAGTGCACGTTAACGCTACACAAATTAACTTTCGGACGCTACGATTACTTCAGGACAATTATACTCATTACAGCAATTCAATAAGCATTTAGCTGATTATTCTGATGCTAGCAAACTCATGTAAATGTGGAAACCACATACCTGAGAACAGGCGACGCCGATACACCACAATCAAGTGGCCGTCTTGTCAGATGTGTGGCACGTTCCTCCTCGGGCCCTTATATCGGGTATAGGTAACGACCCAAATCTGCATACAAAAATGCTTGTTTAGTATTTGATATGCAACCAATGTGCCCGATATATAACACGACCGAAAGGTTCTGTAATATCACAAGGTACACGCACCCGAACATTCAGTTTTAACTTGGATGGCGCTTTGTCAAGATAGTCCCAAGGCCGACTCGGTCCCCTCAGCAATTTTGCGTGAATGGCATACGATGCCTGCAGCAAAGCTTATAAAGGCCTCAACGTTTTTGACATGCAAGGCCCAATTCATATTCAAGTCAGTTGAGCCCACCACAGTTCAAGTAACGGGTTTGTAGCCCTATTCAGCCGCGCGTTCGCTTGCCTTTCAAACACAATACTGTTGCAGAGGAAAAATTACATAACACACACTCTGTTGTACAACTTTACATCAGTGGGAAATCACTCATGACACAAAACTTCCGTGGCTTTCCTTTACGTCTATTTATCACAAATATGTAACATGTTTTCATGAGAAATGTGATTTAAATCATGAATTGCAAAGTTATAAAATATTAGTTTCACCAGATTGGCACATGGGCACATGGATAGGAAGAAAAATGCGTGAAGACGATCGGCCGCGTAGAAAATAATTATTTCCTTTACAATAAAACAATATTCGTTTTTTTTTTATCAAAATTATGTATTAGTGTAACACAGTCTTGGAGAGACAATTCATGGTATATTTTATGTGTGCCAAAAAATGTTAACTTGAGGTATAGTCAGATTTCAGGACGTCTTGATTTTGCTTAAAATGATGTTCACAAACACAACCTAACACATGTGTTCGTGTGAAACCTTCAGGAATGGGTAGTTTGGAAGTTTGTATCGCGAATGTGCACATTTTAATTGGTGTAGTCTTTTCCTGATAACTTTGAAAGAGTAGGGCATGCTGATGAACGATATGGCTGACATTGTCAGAACTGTTTCTAACATTGTCGTCGTGTATATTATTTTCGACATAATATAAGTAGAATGAATGAATGATTATGGATTAATGTCACGTCGACAACAGACCAGCCTTATTATGGCGAAAGTATAACTAGAAGTGAAATTTATTTCGTCTTTTTTTCTGAAATTTGTTTCACCACAATGTGGCATCAGAGTTGGAATTTTAGAAGTTGTTTTGTAAAACACACAAAATGCAAAAAAAAAAAAAAAAAAACATTTCAGTTTATATAAGGACAGATAGGCATGTTCTGTGTGGGCTTTTGACTGATTCGTACTCTGCTCTATTGAAACAGATGACTCCCGACCTCGTTGTCTAATATATAACCTTTTTTAAATAATGGAGTCATCCTAGGAAATAGAGTCTTGGCCTGGAAACAGCTCATGGAGATAGACATGTTAACCCAGAAAGTACATTCTGTCTTAATTTTTCTGGCAATAATATGGACGTCCAACATGTGCATGTGTAGAGCTTGTGGTGTTACCTGTCTCTGATTTAAATGGAGTTAAACATAGGCACTTTGCCATTAGACTTTAGCGTAAATCACCTGCTGTTTTGTAAAGGGGATTTTGCAGTTTTGCTTTCTCTCTTTAAATTTTTAGACATATTACAGGATATGTGAGAAGATTGTTGTCGAGAGGTTTGGCTTCCCAAGACCCTGCTATGGTAACATGTATCACTTTAAGGAGGTATTTTTGCATTGCTTTATCTTGCCGGAATGTTTGCATTCGATAATATGTTTGCCATTACATATGCTATAGTGGTATTCTCATTACGTGATACATGTGCAGACAGTACAATGAGACATGCTGTTTACCAATAAAGTTGGCCGTTGAGAAGTGGCTAAGATGTTGATATACACACAAAACTGCGTGTTAATTCAATTTTAGCCATGGGGTTTAGGATCCTCTACAAACCGTGGCTGTTTCGCAGCTGTAAGCAAGTCGGTTATACAATAATGTATACGTCGGACGTGGGGGTGGGGGACACCGGCATGCTCATACTAGTGCACAAGAAACCAGTTGTCAAGGGCCCGTCGTCTGAGACAAACTAACCGTCGGCTGAGAGTTACTGATTCTGTGAAGCTAGGTCGGGTATTATATACCAATGCTTCTTTAGGCCTTGGACCATTGATGACAAGTTCACAAATATAATGTAATAAAGCTAATATTTATGAAAATCTTACAATGTCCTGTTTTATGAATTATTATGCTTTCTACGCTGCTTCAATCAGACCGATTTGTATTCGACCTGGACATTTTCCCGTACTCGACCTGGACATTTTCCACGGAATACCAGTTTGAAACTGGAATTTGATACCGTCCTTGGTATGTCATACTGTCTTGCCTTGAGCAATGAAAATTGGTGACTGCTTCTGTCTTACATTTTGTCGATTCATTTCCGGTGAATACATCATTTCTTCCATGATACGTCGTAAATTTGCGATTTCAAGCTATCTTGGAAATGGACCATGCGATGGTCGACTTAGTGCGCCTCTTCATGGTCTACGAGTGACATTCGAATGTTACACGTGCACAGAGTTTGCTATCATTAATATATGGATAATATTTTGCTATTCAGTTATCTCTTTTTCTTCTGCGCATCCAAGTCTCAAGGACTCTAACTTTCGAATAATCTTCCGCTACCCCTCACAGTGCAGTTTTCGGCGACTGTGATTGTTTGAATCCCCTCAATACTCCAGAAAAGGCAACGTATACATTATATAATGATCAACGCAAAGCTATGTTCTACACAATACTAACTTATTCTATTCACCGGGTCCAAAGGGGGAACTGTAGGTTTGTCTCGTTTTACGTAAATGTTGCCATGGAGGTCGAGGTCCAATTCGTCTTACCCTGTGGAGTTTATGAGAATGAATCATTACTAAACGAATAACCTTGTGGAGAGCACCTGCCGCGCATCTCCGGAGTTAATCATCTGTTATCCATTGTTTTATACACTATGGATTCAGTCTTCATCATAATGTACACTTCCCACAATTTTGTAGTTAGTACATGCATTTTGATGGCCATATGTGCGTGTTAAAGAACACGTTAAATTAGATGTTTTCAAAGACTTTAAAATTCTGCTGATTCCGTAATTAGGCATCCACATAATCCGACACGGATCACAAGCATGTCTCCGGAGTCTGAACTACTCCTTAACTCGTGGTTTAACGATAGGGCCAACACTACCTAACTCTACCTGTGACCTCACTCGTTTACAACAGGAGTTAACAAAAGCCACTGACTTTCGCTCCTCTCTTCAGTAAGTCGTAAGTGCCCTGGGGTTTTATATTAGCGGCAAGAAGGTGGACTTAGATCTTAAGGTTCGAACTGAAAGGTCCTCTTGTCAGAAGAAAAAGCCCCGTTTGACTCAGACCTCTCATCGGTCTACTTGCCACTACTAAAATTTGAAGCCTTCTTGTCAGAATTCCATTTCTTCTGAAATTTAGGGTGAAATTTTTGCCCTTCGTCATTATGATCTTGCTCATATACATCAGCCAAAGTGGCTGTAGCCTTGCCGTTCTTTATCCTGACTGTTTCCTTAACTGTCGGAACTTCTGTCTATAGGTCTCCGGTACAAGCTCATGAGCAGAAAAGACCACTGCCTTAACTGCTTTGTAATCTGAAGACTGACCTACTGAAAAAGCAGAATAGACCTTTGCAGCTTTATCTTCAAGTGTACCCTGCAGTAACACTGTTCAAAAACTTTCAGGCCACTCCAAGCTAACAGCCACTTCTCAAAGGATAGAAAGAACCTTTCTACATCCTTTTGTTTAAATTTGGGCACTAATCGAATGTTTCCAGCCAAATCAAATCTCTAGTGACTAACAGCTTCATTATCACTACCCTTAACCTGGAGCCCCTTCAGTCTGAGCTCCTGTTCTAACTCTAACTTTCTTAATTGCATATCTCTTTCTTTCTCTCTTTAATTTTATTCTCCTTTTTTCTCTCTTTCTTTCTCTCGGTCTTTTTCTAACTCAAACTCAATTTTCAATTTTCTCGTTCCTTTTCTCTTTCTTCCATTTCCAACTTATGCTTTTCCATCTCAAACTGAAGCTTGGCCACTGTTCTGCCTCTTCCATGGAGGAATAGCAGTTAGTTAACCGCAGAGTGGCCCGAGTCAGTAAAATACCACGCATCTAAAACGAGAGTGACGTTCGCAATAGTCTTTATTGTGGAGCGATCAACGACTGACAGGACCGCTGTATGATTCTCGAATCCCGGACGTATGGTAAAAATCTGTCAAGAAACAATAAAAATGAATCACCATGATGCAAACCACACTATAAATGGCTTTATATTACATTCTTCATTAAGATAACCAAAGCAATGTCCCTTTATTTTAGTTACCGAGTGAGAAGTTCACCCTGATTTAACAAAAACTGAACGGGCTTGTGTACGCCCATGAACATATGTTTACATTACTTTAGATTAATAATTTTCACTTATTAATGTAAGGCAACGACTTCAGAAAATGTCATAATATCTCTGTGAAACATTTCTGCTATACTCTACATGTATTCATCATAAGAACATTCCTTACAGATACATCTTCTCATAAGTTACGTAATGTGCATGTTGTTGTAGTGGTACTACATGCATGTCAATGGATGTACTTTAGTATTACTTCAAATAAAACACCATGAACCATGTAACATTTATGGCAATCGATTTCCAAATAATACTGACTCTCTGGTAGCTGCTGGGTATCGTAGTCTGATACATAAACTTCTGCAGATCTGACTGGGAAAACAAAACGTGCTCTCACTTTGCAGTAGACATGTCAAACGCACCTCTAACGCAGAAGAGTTCTAAAATATAATGATAGTATGTACAATGAACTAAATTGTTACTTATACACGCATACCCACCTCAATAACACCATTTTGACTCCTAATACGTAAAGGATTATGTAAGCCCAGGTGTTTGCTAATAGCGTCCTCCATGTCAGTTTTCCCAAAATTCTGTCTTAAGTCTAATTAAAAGTCATCAGCTATTTTTCTCAAATCTGACTTTTTTTTAACTCAGACAGCTTAGCAACTGACATATCTTTGCAAACACGGAATGGATCTACACGAAATTCCTCAGTCATAATCACACAGTATATTGTTTAAAAAACCTATAAAAACAGTTGTGCAAAATGTGAATTTCTGTTTCATCCAAAACAGATGCAAAAACACCGCTACACAGCTGAAAATGAAAGTGCTACAATCTAGCACAAGCAGGTATCAGTTCCCGGGCAAGCCTGCAACGTGTAAGGGAGCCACTATCGGGGAGGAAAATGATAAACAAATGGATTCAAGTTCAAACTTGAGTTGAAGTCGTCAGATAGCAATATTCCTTGCAAACATCAACCAAATAAACACGAAGTCGCTTGATTAAGTTCAATATACATATTTGAGCAAAATATACAAATACTACCAGTGACAATGATATGCAAACAATACATATACATATACAAAAATAAATAGTTTCTTACTGGTGACAGCGTCCGAAGCGGGATGGAATATTCGGTTTTTCAAAGGCAAGTGAGTCAAGGGAAATACAGAATCTAGTCCTTGGAAATTCCAAAATCCATGAATCACACTCCTGTAATTGACAAACGGCTAAGGGCACGATTCGCCGACTATGGTATATATCCCCGGCAAGGGACAACTTTCCTGGTCAGACGGGTTGACAACAGTGTCCGTGATGTCCGTGAGCTGGCTATGTCTGTTTCACTCCCCGGAATCGTGTAAAGAGACAATGAGCTATACAAGCTCTAAAAGAACATCTCAAATAAAATAGCAAGCGGCGAAACACAAGCTCACAAAGTGCTATGTACAGAAAAAAGGAGTATAAAATGAAGAATGTTGAAATACCAAAATGTCTCCAAATACCACAAAATCCGTCTAAGTGGAAGAAAGTACATATGACTGCTCTCAAATGAACTTGAGTAAAAGACTGCTCTCAAAATGAATAGGAGTAAAAGTTTGCTCTTAAGATGACATAAGTAAAATTATTTATTCATTTCTTTGATTGGTCCTATACGCCGTGTTCAAGAACATTTCACTTATGCGACTTAAGCCAGCGCTATGGTGGGAGGAAACCCGCGAGAGCCCGGTGGAAACCCAAGACCATCCGTAGGTTGCTTGCAGACCTTCCCACGTACGGACGGAGAGAAAGCCAGCATGAGCTGGAGACATAAGTAAAATGATTGCTTTCAACTGGATATGAGTAAAAGACTGCGAAACTTTTAACTTTGTCGCTCATATTTATAGACTAACGTAAAGAAAATTCTTGATGATTTGATCGTAAACACATTTACAACATTGGTACATCTTTCCAGAATGTACACTCTATGTACAATGACATGAAACGGATAAGTGAAAATTTCATGTGTAGCTCGTGACAACGCATTAGAACGAACAGGGGATAAGAGGTCTACACGCATGATTTCCAAAGAGCGTATCACATGCACATCTTTGTCACAGGCCCGCCTGGAAAAAATAAAAATAAAAAAACACGTAATTTTTTCAAGAGGAAAGAACCGGGAAATAAATCAAGATTCTGAAAAATGTTGCCACACAGTGTATATGAACTGTACACGGATTCTCTAGAGGCATTATCGACTTTACACTTCACACAACTGTAATCATCAACCTGAATGTCATAGAAAGACGTGTATGTAGTGGTTTTCCTTCCATTTGGTTTAACCCAGATTTCAGGACAATTTTGGCCATTATGGAAACAGTATATTTGTGTGCAGATCGGTCCCAATACCAATATCTTTACTGTTCCCTCGCTGGAACTCTTCGCTAGTAGAGCCAACGCATCCTGCTCTGACACAGCGCCGATTTGTAATTTACAAGTGTTTGTAAAATGCAAGGCCGTGTACTTTGCTGGCCTTTTGATGAATACGTCAAACGAAACGTGGAGTCACTACCATTCAAGGACCGGGATTCTACATGATTCCATGTACTTCTATGGCTTATACAGAGGTTCAAATAGCAATTCCGTGAATTAATGGCCAGGGATCGAGTACTTAACTGGCTTCGAATGCAGACCTAAAACATTAATGAACATCCCTTGTGTCTAGCCATAGGCAGTGTGAAACAGTCATTTGGAGGCAGAGGTATCGGTCGTTGACATTAAAGAAGACTCAGAACTGGCATGTTGTGGGAAGGCAGCTTCAAACTTTGCTAACACACTCTGGGATTCTTGCCGTGGAATGTCTAAATCAACGGTTACTAAAAACCTTCGATGCCGTTCCCTCATCAATCAAGCCACCTTTTTCTACTTTCCTGGTGTAACCGGAAACCTAACTCTCACAGAGCACATTTTTATAGCCAGGTGTCCAATTAAAGTCCCAGCTACATAAACACACAACTTTCATAGGTTCACCTGTTGGGATATCTTTATGCCAGTAATAATTTTTTATTATTATTATATTTTTTATTGATCTATTTATTTTATTACTTCTTACGCCGATTAAAAATATTTCCCTTAATCCTGAAACCAGCCAGATTTCCGGATGGAGGAAACTGGAGTGACCATTGTAAACTACGGTATAACTCCAGTTACCTGAGAACCTGCTGACTTAAAGCTCAACCGCGAATCAGCCGGTACTGGATTTAAACACGTGGTCGCTCTTTGTCAGCATTTCAGCTGCTTGTGTCGCCGCAGTTTTATTGCACCCTGTGATCATGGTCGATTCTTTTTTTCGGCGTAAGTGATCAGTTTTATAGACGAAAAAATGTACAACAGGTGAAAGTACACAGCTCTGCAGACCAAACCGTAGTTGTTAATATGCAAGATGTTCAGTATTTAGAAGTAGAACGGACTCAGCCGGAAGACATGGTTTCCCTCTGACGAATGATCCATACCGCTGCGTATAAAAACGCTTCATACAAATCACAGAAAACTACAAAGGGGGGTCTCTATTTGAGCACTTATCTGTTTCTCTCATGCTATGCTCGGCAGTAGTTAAACATGTTTACAAGGGAAATTATTTAAGTGGCGTTAAGACTGGGGTTATCGTCTTTCACACAGTGCTGTTAGTTACACAAGCACTAACTAGATAAACATAATAACTGGATAATCATAATGAGTGGTAATGTGAACTCGGTATCCATACTACATCATCACCGCTTTATGGGGCTGGTAGAAATAAATGCAACGAAAAGTAGTCACATTCGACTAGTCCAACAATAACGGAGTAATGTTTGTTTCACAATATTTTCAGCATTCGTCTGGAATACAATAAATAATGCCGAAAGACTGGTATTTTGATAAATTTAGCAATTCGGTGCGACAAATCGAACCATCTGGAAGGGATTGTAAGTGACATAGCACACTACTTGTGCCAGCGGCCAATTTCTTGTTCTGACGGGCAATTCTTAAAAGAAAAGGCAACAAAAAGTGTAACCAAGGTTATGTCAGAAGTGTCTAAGAAGACCTAAACGGACGTTGGAATTTTGCGACGACGGGCTTCGCACAATGTAACTCTTTGAATCACCTTTTAATCTGAAATTCTTACAAGGCCATTTGATTCGCCATTTTGGAGAAACCGCAAACACGATGTCGCCTCATCCGTACCCTACACTCTTCAGTGTTACAGGCGAGACACCTATTTGTTATGCAAGGTACAGTCCCCTTTATTATAATAATTGAAAGCTACGCATTGTGGCCTCCTGGTTGAAACCTTCGGGAATATCCCCAGGGGTAGTCTACAATCACTTTCTCTTTGAAAATGTCTCGTTATCAGAAAGAAAACGGTTGATTTAACACTACTTATACGTGGCAAAACGAAGAGCTTGGAACTCGTGACGTCGCAGTGTAAATAGATGCTTCTCGGGTGGTAAAAATATCTCGGTCTTCACTGGTTAAAATTAAAAGAATGGCGACCCGTTCCATGTTCATGTGGGCGTTTTTGCTTACTTTGAACTGCGATATCTCTGCTATTCTATAACTTTTTCTTAAACTATAAATGGGATTTTTTATCAATACATATATACATTTGGTCTAATGATGTATTTTCTTTCAATAGCCTTGCCTCTACCTGCAAGATGTTGTTATGCCATAATCCGTTCTCCTTCTTACGGCTATGTTATTGTTTGGCATTTTTGGTCGTCGTCTCTGTGATTTAAGGGGGAGGAATGCTTTTTTGTAAGGTCAGGTAGTGATGGACACTTACTGACCTGATATCATGGCTCCAAGTTAAAGACACGCAGATGTACACAGGGTTGTTCGAAGTCCAGTTGTCGCCTCCACTCTGATTTGAAAGGCAGAAGACCACATGTTCGGCATTATAACCTGTATCGAGGGTTTTTTTTACCAGTTATGTCTCATTTTTAAAATTAGGCCTGCGCATTTCTGGACTTGCATATATAGCGAATGGATAACACGAAGCATTAAGCTATTTTTAAACATGGACGTTTTTTCTGGGTCGTAGGCCAATTTCCCTATGCATTGGTTGTGGCGATTCCTGTTGGGATGTCACCGAATGTATTTGTGGGTCTGTCTAATTCGACAGCGGATGAGGTACCTTGGGAGAAATCAGTCAGGTCCAATTCTTTAGGAAACCGTCTCGGCGGATATCCACCGGAACTCGTACATACAACATCGAATCGTTTACAGGGTCAATTGGTGTGGCCAATATATATTGGTTTACGCACTTGTAACTCGATTAATGTGGCTAAATCTGCTTTCCGTTGCATTTTTTCTAGCAGACCCATAAAGCGGTGATTATGTAATATGGATATCGAGTTCACATTACAACTTATTATGATTATCCAGTTAGTGCGTCTGCATTTAATTGGAAGGGATTTTTATCAATCCACAGGTATACTGTATGTTATATTAGTTGAACGAAACAGTTTGCCTTTGTTTCCATGGAACAGAATGTGTATGGTACTTGTTACCGAATAATTAAACTCTGAATCTGTGTCCACGATCTTCCTGTCATTAAGTACTTGAAATGTACTGGGATATATTTATTCATTTATCATAGGTGGTTAGTATCAAGAATATTTCATTTATACGGTTGCGGCCAGCATTATGGTTGGAGCACATTGGATTGTGCTACAGGAAATAAGTCTATTGGCTTCTATACATATTGTTCTAGATTATTGTGGGACTTGGTTTTTAAAAGCCGTTCAGTTCTTTCAGTTGATATGAAACATGTCCATCTATTTTATTTGTTTCTGTACGTTTTCATTATCGTCTGGAAAAACGTATGCTAATTAAAAGTTTAAACATCCGTCTGCCACAACATCTTTTCTGGATGAAATATTGCCGACGTGGCGTTATGACATATATATATATATTCTTACTATATATATATATATATATATATATATATATATATATATATATATATATATATATATATATATAATATAATATAATTTAACATGGATGAAATGAGTTACCACCTGCCAACAGAGAAAACCAAATTATGCCTTTTGTCATTCTCTTATTTACATGGTGTGCTTTTAACAGCAAGCTGTGGTTAGACGGGATCCATGAAGAGATCTTTTGGCGAGGTTCGAAGCAGCACAAGCTATTTGAAGACCTGCTTTCAACACAAGTTTTCAGTTTATGAAATTATTTGCATGCACGGTACATGCTTTGTTACGTCATTCGGAGCAAATTTAAGAATACCATAATTAAAGAAATGAACATGTTGAGAGACCTTTGGGGAAATCCGTCAAATATGTACATTCTACCTGTGTGGTGAAAAGATATCGGCTTCATTTCAAACATTCCACCTACTGCCAATAGCGAATGGTCATGTTTTTTTTTGCATTCTGTTGCCTGAAAAATAGTTACCACTGTCGTCCAACAGACTTTTTGCATGCTTCAACATGCGAAGTCCTACTCAATGCAATGTAACACCTTAAAAGCTAATGTCGCCTTGGTGTCGTGTGACAAGGGACGTAAACCAGCGGGGCTTATTGGCGGGACAAGTGTGTAATTAAACATCTGAAATTTATCGAGCTAAGGTTTGTTTAATATTAAGTACACTTCATGAAACTGAACCCTTGAACCTTAACTTCAGAAGTATTTATTACCGTGTCTCTCTGACTCGTGTGGTTAACGCGTTCTATCACCGCGCAAATATCCAACCGTTGACAAATGATGCCACGTGCTCTCATCCATCGTAAACACCTCAATGTATCAGGCGTTTACGTTATCAGAACAAGTTACGTGTATACTCATATGTCATTGAATGTCTATATAGCATTCCTTGAACATTACACGTAGAACCCTTTTCTTTCAAATTTGTGCCTATTCCAGTCAAGTTAACAAAAGTGAGTCTGACCTAAATGGAATTGGTTAAAGAGAATATACAGAAACGGTACACTGCACCCAGTATATATTAATCATTCGGCTAAATTGCCAGCTTACATATACAGATGTCGTTACCAAATGAAGGAAAACACATCCACAGCAGCTCTGGTATTCAGTGTCGATTATGGGTACATGAAAACGAATACTACTATCTCATGTAGTCTTAGCTATCTGCATTTGTTTTGCTGTACCTTTGTATAATTAATGCACAGAAAACATTGCTTAATAGTCTAATGTCTAATTGGTCAGCATTTTAAGCGGCCTTGATAAACGACATTGGGGACAGCCTTCCTGCAGATTAAACAGGGCATTCGGCATGCCATTTCTCACATCGCTGCTCTGAATTTAACCACTCTTTTTTCAGTTGGCCTCTTTTTCCCTTTAAAGAGTCTTTCCTGTACCCATGTGCCATTTTGTTGAATACATTACAGTTACCTTCCGAGAAGCAATTTCAAAAAATGCTTAGCTCGACACATTTTCTGAATGACAAATGGCAGTTTGATTAATGAGCATCCTAATAGGCGCCAGTCTGTTATTTAAAAAGTGCTGATGTTTTGTTTTTGAGAAGACAAAATTGATGACATTATTTTGGGATCAGTTTTATAAAAGGTATATGAATGAGACAACTTTCTAGCCGCCAGATACACGATACAACTTCACGGTAAACGTTTTCGTTGTGGAATTATTGATTGAAACCTCCGAAAACAAGTCGAGGATATTACGCCAGAACTGCTGGCAGAGTGGTTTTTCAGTTGCAGCATTGTGTAAAGAAGACAATGTCACGATTTAGTAAAACTGCAAGGATTGGTGTCTTTCCAACAAGTATTTACAGCGATCAATAAACTTCTGTTAAGTAACATAACACAGACACTGCATTTCTTCACTTTGGTGCACTATGTGAGTTAAAATTTACTAACCAATAATACATTTTTAACAACGATGTAACACTTGTTTCAAGGAAAGCTATAGTAATATACAAGTAAATGAAACATTTTTAAATTCTCTAATTATCCACACATTTTGTCTCTGATTATGCACACATTTTGTCTCACCCTTCCCTTACCCTTCAAGACTAGGTATATCCATTTAAAATTAGACAGTAAATTTCTACAATCATCATTCGACGTTTCTGTCTGTTATCACAAATCATGACGTTCTCTCGGAGAAGAGAAGCAATGCGTAGTTATGTATTAGGTTAAGCCGCATTTGTTACAAATAGCCTCATGGGTTTGTAATTTCTACTATTTCTCTGCAATCTTGAAGTACATACGCTCGTCCCGAACAGCTGCGGTTTTGCCTCCAATGATATTGAAAAGCTGGTATCAAGAGGAAAAGGAATGTCAGTTTCCAGTGAAGATTCCTGGTCACGTAACTGCAGTTACGTAAACAACAATGGCAATAACGCGACTGAGTACAATGCAAAAATCGATCTACAAAGTTCATGAGTAGCATTTAATTAGGCTTAAATTACAATACATGTATTTCACAACACCGAAGCTTTCTATGATGTAGATCAGAATTCATAGCTCTAATAATCCACATAGAATTCTCTTGAGTTGTTGATTGGAATGCATGAATTCATAGAACTACAATATTTTAACTAACAGCCATCTGGACAGGTTTTGAGAAAGCCTGAAGCCACTGGAAGTAAAAGAAAATCAATGTGTATTACATACACTATTGTGAACCAAAATAAAATGGTCGCTCTGTTTGGCTACATTCAACATATTTGTTTTGAGCCAGATATTCAGTTATTTTATTGCTAGCTGTGTTCAACGAATCCATCGTCGTTGATAGCTGGTCCCAGTAAGCCGGAAACCGGTTAGGGCATTATGTCTAGCTATAGACAGGTAATTCCTTATTGTCCCCCAGTGCCAAATGCAAATCATTTGATCAGACATTTCTTCAAAACACGTCCCTGTTAAACTCAGTTAATTAGAAATGGACAGAAAGTGGGATTACAAGCTCTACTTGCCAGATATAATGTACATACTGTAAACGGTAAACTGAATCAATTCGGGATTCCTAATGGGAATTCAAGACATGACGGCTTTGGTGCTTTTGCGGGAGGTCTAACTAGACAGCAGCCAAGTCTGAGAATGCAAACAGGAAGTAACCATACGACAGGAAGGAAGATGGAATGATTCCATTAACTAGAGCCGTGTGGCCTAGACTCGCTAGTCCCAGACCATCGTACCTGGAAAAATAAAGCCGTAAGGTGGAATACAGTTCCCATAACGATGTAATAATTTCTGAATATACTCTGTAGTTGTAAGTATAAGGACTAATGGACTAGGCGCTACGTTGTTTTATCGCCAGTCCGTAACATTAGAATCTTTTTCGTATTGTATTTTTTCAATTTCCGTGTATCTTTCTATGTAAATGCATCAGTATCTTGACAAGTTCGCAATCATATTCGTTAGAAATTGCAGAGATGTTTTTCTTAATTCTCTTTCCAAAATTGACACATGTTTACCATGTGCCTGGCCAGAAGTTACAAACATTACAAAGGTCACATGGTTGAATTCCTAACTTCCTGTAATACAGAAATTAAATTAATGAATAGCTAGTTCACTAATTTACTAGTTAATGGTCCTTGCCTGCATCCCAATTTTACGTCTGATATATGAACCTTATGACAGGCGCCAGATTTGTGTATGTAAATAAGGCACTAAATCTCGGTCTCTCTGTTCAATTGTCCCTAAATTAAAGTAATAAAAGTCAGAGAGCTGAAATGAAGTGAGGAGTGAACAGTTAAGAAGCCCACAAATGAGCAGTGTACAGTTAAGTGGCATACACTGTGCATTGCAGAACTGAACAATGCAGAGTAAGCGCACAACATAATAGTGCGCAGTTGAACAGTACACATTATGTTAATACACTGTTAAGCAATGCACAGATGAACAACACGCAGCTCAGCAGTGCGCCATTGAGCAGTACACGTGTGAGCAACACACAACCTGGTCATTGCAGCATCGAGCGTTACACAGCTGAGCTGTGCACAAGTAAGCAATACTCAGCTGTGCAACGCACAGCTCGGCAGTGTAGATTTGCGAACTGAACAACTAAGCAGCTGGGAGACTGGCCCCACTCAGGCACTAAGCTGAACCTGCCAATCCCCGAAGTTTATCGTTGACGTTGTTTCCAGAACTTCTCGACCATTGATGAAGCCTATGCATAATATAGTGGGCTAATTTAATGAAGGGCGAAAATGTTATTTTTCTTTCATTTGTTCAATTCCACTCTTCAGTATGTATGTTTTCGAGTGGTTACAGCGTCCACCAGAGAAGTCGGGAGATCCAGGTTCAAGCCCGGATCGGGTCATATCACAGGATTTAAAAATAGCT
This sequence comes from Acanthopleura granulata, assembly GCA_016165875.1. Lineage (NCBI taxonomy): Eukaryota > Metazoa > Mollusca > Polyplacophora > Chitonida > Chitonidae > Acanthopleura > Acanthopleura granulata. The sequence goes on from JABBOT010000005.1 coordinate 2,073,438, forward strand.
CTTGTTACTATTTGTTAGTTTGGCTCTCTGCACTGAGAGGGAGGAGGAAGCAAACATGACTGGTCGGCCCGGTGTCAGTATACTGTGACTGGGTAGGGCTTCATGTCTGGTGTCTTCGGCATGATGTTCCGGTGGCAGCAGCAATTTGGAGGTATGGAATCGCCTGCAACAAGAAGACAAACACCAGGCAGACACCAGAGGGAGTTATATTTTACGTATCCTTCAAATTATCCCATAGTACGTTATGCAGAGTGCACAGATGCTTTATTCTTTGTAAGGAGAGCAGAGTCGGAAGCATTTCGCTACAGAGAAAACAAAGGCACCCTTTTAACTGATATATTCCGGGAAAGTAAAAACAAACATTATTTCCTAAAAAGTCAACCAATGCGCAAGAACTTCAACTGCCATGTACATGAGATGACCCCTAGTTAGCGCAGCCATGACACTATGTCACTCACATTGTCCTGATTTCTTCTGTTTTAGACATAATTTATATCAGCATTATCCTGTTTTTAAACTAAGTTGCCCAGAATTATTTGATAGGGATTACATTTTCTAACGTTGCTTTAAGCCACAGCTTTGAACTCATTCATACTTGCAAATCAACCGAAAACAAAGAAAAATTGTCTCTTTTCATGAAACTAGTCAGCGAAGCTTCAGACTTCTTTATTTCCTTCCCTTCACTGGGCCTCCTGGTGAATGTTTCTACCCAGAGTTTGAAAAGGAATTTCTCCACTTCATTTCCACAGGGACACTGATTCGGCTTGGCAGAAAAATAAAATGCTTTTTAAGCCAACTCTTTCAGGAAATGATCAAGGACACTGCGATCAGCCAGGAACGCGATGTCCTAGCACATTATGCTACAGGGAAAACTCAAACAAGCCTTAAATGTCTTCCTATTCGCGCTTTCACAACACCGGGTAGTTAACCAAGCCTTTTGTTACATTCTTATGAACAACTCTTTGTTGGCCAGATCCCTTTTCTGCTCAACATCACTTGAGAATTAGTGGATTTTCTTTTCCCATGCAGAACCTCAAAAACCTGCTACAGGCTTTTGGCACCATGTCAACGTCTGTGATAATGTTCTTAGGTCAGGTATTTCTATTTGTTTAATCCATTACTACCAATTCACTCCATTTGGCAATACAGAGATGCATTATTGCCCCTCCAGGGCTATACTAGGCCTTTGTGGTCACAGCGGAGGACGGGAATCCCGTCATGAAATGTGCAATGCTTCCCATCGGAGGCCTTGGAGATCTTTACAGTGTGTATCACTAACCTTAAAGGGTTCTAAGAGGATTCTAACAAACACTGTTTCAGGACAGACTATGATCTCGCCGCAACTGTCAAGATGCTTGACCAATGACTTTGGGCGTTTGATCAATCCAGCTCAAGCTTGGAGCTAGTGTCCTAACTATTTATCAAAAGGAGGAGATTTACTGCAGACACTCTGAGCGTACACCTAGCTATGATGGTTTAATTTTAATTTCAAATAAAATAAAGAAGCACACGCATTTCTGATTCTTTACCGAACTATCACTTAAATTTTCTTATATTTTTGAATGAAGCATTCTCGGTAACGCAAATAGCCCTGAGTCCTTCTACAATTTCCTCACTCTATCCTCTTATTTCCATGAAAACCTTAGGCTAGGGACGTCTACACATCGAGGTCTCGTGGAAGTGTCTGTGTGCATCATTCCGTCTTTGGCAATGAGTCATGTTTTCTTCTTGACGCCATTTGAAAGAATGTTTAGTGTATATGTCTATACACATTATGGAAGGTTTGTATGCGAGGAAAAAATAATAGTTGATTGAATTCACAGAGTCATATAATAAGCATCAGCTGGAAAAGTCTTAATCCGAGTCCTCCCCAGAGATGGCAGAGAACATAGAGCATAGGCTCGTAAACTGCAAGGCCAGCATGTCATTAGACCCGAGAGCTGTGTCCAGTTGGCATGCGCTGGAAGTGGGATTGGACAATCCGGTGTTATGAAACGAAAACCATAGAAACGAAGCCAACGGCCTTAAACGTAGCTACACAGCAAGCTCCATAATTATGAGTATGGATTACGTAGGATTTATTTATTTATTTGATTGGTGTTTTACGTCGTACTCAAGAATATTTCACTTATACGACGGCGGCCAGCACTATGGTAGGAGGAAACCGGGAAGAGCCCGGGGGAAACACGAGACCATCCGCAGGTTGCTGACAGACCTTCCCACATACGGCCGGAGAAGAAGCCATCATGAGCTGGTCTTGAACTCACAGCGACCTCAATGGTGGGAGTCTTCGGGTCATTGTGCTGCGATTACCTACGACCGGAAACGTCGTCTCCTCAGTGACAGCTCCCTTGATTTCTTATCGGAATAATTTACATTATTGCGACTTTACAAAGCAACGTTTTCACAGAAAAACACAAGATTGTGGAATATAAGGCTGGTAGTGTTCATACATCGATGTCAATAATTAGCAGAGCAATCGATCAAAACATTTTGGAGATGACTTTTAATGTGGTCGCATGACTGATAATAAATAGCTGACTTGGTTGTCTTTTTCTAAATGAGAAAAGAACCTTTAAACTTCATTACGTAAGAACATCACCACACAATTTGTTTTCCAAACAGCAGAACAACATGCAACACACGATATGACCATGTACATGTAAGTTGTGCTCGTAGGTCTTCGAGGCTGGCGTCTTTAATGAATTGCCCAAATTTGTAACGACAGCAAAGTTCTACATTGTAATGAATTAACACGCGAAAGGTCTGCAAAGGACTGCAACGTCCTGAACCCAAGTTTGTATATTGGGAAATCAGCAGGGGTTGGAGGAAAGCCGCTGCAGGTTTTGGAGACAAGGGTTTGCCTCCCTTCACAAAAGGGAGACAACTCAGGGTTGAGAATAAACTAAAGTTTTAATATGAAATCCAATACTAAGAAAGAAGAATAACCTAAACCCAGACCGGTTTCATGAAATTAACGTAAACAAAAAGGTGACTACGTCTTCCTATACACTCCTCTGTTACCACTGCCGCGTTACAGCACACCTCCAATTCTGCCGAGACAAATGACCACCGGTGTCAAGGGTACATGGAACCTTTTACACCATAGTTGCAGGTGGAAAGTTCTCGGGTAGAATGCCTACCTTTGGGTATACCGAGAGAAGGCAAGTCTGTTTTGTGGCAACTACGCGGGATTAACGTATTCATACCAGTGTAGAATTTGTGAACCCTAAGGACATTTCTGTTATCACGGTATAGCAATAAAAACAATTTTCACAAAGAAGTTCTTCACCATACAACATGATCAGAATAGCAAAGGCTATATGTCCAAGTCTCTACTACAAAATAGACTTTGAAAATTTAACAGCACGTAAGGAAAAGAAACTACGAAGCCAAAGAACAAACACCAAGGGGAGGGAATGACTCATCCGCCACACTTCCCCGTTCTAAAATACAGTATGTCATCAAATATTATTATTTTAACTTCACTTTTACAACGCCTTTGCACATCTGGCTCTACCCTAATATGAACATATTCTCAGCAACATCGTATCTAATGTCCACTTGTTCGTCTAGGCACACATACTGGCCTTCATCGAGTGAGTTTACTTGCTGCACCTGCATTTCCCTCGGTGCCCGCTTCGCCCGTTCTCGCTCTGCAGTATGAGTCTGCACATCCCATTTTCGTCCTTCGCCATCCAAGTATTAGCTGTTGTGAGAAACACCATCCGGTGCCACAACACAGACTCTTTCACCATGCCTTCGCCGTACATGTCGTGGTTCTTCCTAGGATTTCTGAAGCCACGCCAGTCACACCTGAACACACGCACCGTTTCCGGGTGGACTCGTCTCCAGTGCCTCCAGAAAATGTTTTTTACCTGAAATATTATGCTACAATATATACAAATGCCTATTTTAATTTTGAGTTCGAGAGGTAAATTAAGAGGTGTATTTGTTTTGTCTGCGGACATCCCTTCCACAACGAGTATGCCTGATATTTATTTTACTTCCAGACAGTATTGTAGTGTTCTGCGGTTGAAGCAGACTATCATCGTCGTCTGGATAGGTATCCTCAACTGGAGCCTGACTTCCTTCGGCTGACGGTGACACACATAGAGATTCCACAGACGGGGTTCCATGCAGAGGGCTGCAAGGCATGGAACCATATGGTGGCTGATCTGAGACATCCCGCACTCTGGGTGGCAAAACACCTTCATAATGTTTCAACTGATCGACATGGTACACTCTAGTACGACCTTGCACCAAATCAGTTACAGAGCTTAGCCCCTTTATTTCCTGGTAAGACCAGGCCCAGAATAGACCATGCTTACTTTAAGGACTGATTAAATCGCTCCATCCGACCATCAGACTAAGGTCGGTAAGGTGTGGACCTGTTTTTTTCGACCGGCATATCTGGGCCATTCTCTCCGTTGGTCCAAATGGATCGGCCGAGGGACACCAAATCTACACATGAATTCTGTGACCAATTTTTCGGCGACTGAAAAAGCAGTATGATCATGGACGGTGTAGGCCTCCGCCCATTTCGTGAAAAAGTCAACCATAAATAAGACGTAGCGATTCCTAATGGCTGTTTCAGGGCAATCCAAAGTGTCCATCCCAATCCTGTCCAAGGTTGCACCGACTTTGGATTGCTGAAGGGGGGCTTTACCTTGACCCGGGTCGGCTTTCCTTCGGGCACACACATCACATTGCTTAACCCAAAGAGCAGTGTCACTGGTCATACTATGCCAAATAACAAGACGACGGGGTGTTTTGACTATCATTTGACGCCCAAAATGTGTCTGGCCACAGTGTATTTCATAGAACACGTTTGACCGGGTATGTTTAGGTGCTACCAGCACCAGCGGAGAGGTTGCTCCGGATCTTCATCTCAGCGATGCATCAAAAGTCACTCATGCACTTCTAATACCTCTCAAAAACTCAACAAAGTCTGTTCCAGGCGAGTGGAGTCAGCGATACAACTTTCTTTAAGGACAGCACCCTTTCCCCCGGGTTCAGTCCGGTTTCCTCCTACCATAACGCTTGGTGCCGTCGTATAAGAGAAGTTTTTTGGAGTATGTGGTAAAACACCAATGAAATAAATAAATAAACCCAGCAACCAGGCTAACTGTGTTATCTTCCTCTTGCCACACACGCAACAAACCTAGGAACCAACCTCGAGACCGGTGGTAAATTTCCGCCAGCACGTTCAACCCTGTTTTCCATACAGCACACCCTGATCACTGAGATCCCCAGGATTCCTCCGAATTCCTCCGAATTAGCCTTTGGAACTACCGCCCCAAATGAACTAATCCTAGAGTCCTCACAATCTTTCCGATCACATTTACCTTGGGGTTTAAGGCAGTCTGCGTTACCATACTTCATCCCACTTCTTTGTTTAATACCAAAGTCATATGTCTCAAGCGTTGCGATCCCCCTAGCTGTCAAACCTTCAGGATCATTAAAATTCCGTAGCCACGTCATTGAGGCGTGATGTGCTTTTGTACTGATGTTTTACGTCTAATTCAACAATAGTTATTTTATCGGAGGGCAGATGATTTTAGGAAAAAAATGTTCATATTCGCATTCATAAAATATGAGATAGTAAGGATGTTCACTCATTTCACCTGATTGGTCAAGATTGATCGTCGTTTGTTGGAATCATTAGACAGAGTGACGGGGAGTAACGGGAATTCTTAACGTCGGATACATGTACTAAATTATACTGGACACAAAAAGTGGATATCAAGGCTGGCCTGTAATTCCATGAGTAACCCATCACAAAAAAACAAAACATTTTTAGGTCGAAACCAAGGTATTTTCGTTGCGATACATGACATAATTCTGGAATTTATCTATTTCCTCTGCAGTTGTTCTGTGTTCATGTTTTCTGTCCACGTTTTGTACTCGAAGGACATTACTCAGTTTTGATGATTATATGTTGACCACTGAATCTCCTTGATTGAACACAGAAGGCATGATGATGTTTACTACTATCATGCAGATTTGGTGGGCTTTCCTAAGGCGCTTCTCTGATGATTGAGAGCTACACATAACTCCACAACAATTAAAGTGAAGCCTACTAGGTACATGTATTAGTGGGGCTCTTAAGGGGGCTGTACCTGCATCACTCCAATTAAAACGAATGATCCATGCAATGGAAAAGAAACGCGGAATTGAATTATGTGAACAAGAGTGTAAAGAACGCGTAAATAAACATTTCCTGAGAATGGCATCAAAGATAAATAAATCAGTAAGCAACATGCTGGTGATTTTCTACGGTACTTGTGCGAAAGTTCGTCGAGTCTGGTTTGAATGCGGGGAAGAAATAATGGCTGATTGAACTGACAGAGTTATCAAATAATCATCATCTGGAAAAGCCTTGATTTGAATCCTCCCCAGAGATGGCAGAGAACATAGAGCACGGACTCGTAAACTGTTAGGCCAGCATATAAGTAGACCCGAGAGCTGTGTCCAGTCGGCATACGCTGGAAATGTAATTAGACAATCCGGTGTTATGAAAGGAAAACCATAGAAAGGAATGTCAACAGCCTTATACGCGGCTAGACAGCAAGCGCAATAATTTTGAGTATGGATTACGTGGGAAGAAACCTGTAAGATGTCAGTACATTTCTCTACCACCGGAAACGTCGTGTCCTTGGTGACCACCCTTTTGACTGCTTATCGGAATAATTTACAATATAACCACTTCATAAAGCAGTAATGTCACACAAACACTCAAGATTGTATGATATAAGGGTGGTATGTTGATACATCGATGTCAATAATTAGACAAATCGATCATAACGTCATGAAGAAGGCTTTTAAACTGGTCGTATGACTGATAATAAATTAAATAGCCAGCTTGGTTGTGTCTCTTCATATGAGAAAAGAACCTTTGAACTTCCGTACTGAAACACATCACCAGGCAAATTTATTTTCCAGACACAACGCAACGTACACAACAGACGACATGATCATGTACATGTAACTTGCGTCTTCGGGACTGGCGTCTTTAATGAATAGCCCCAATTTGTTAAGACAGCAAAAATTCTACACTGTAATGAATTAAAACGCGAAAAGTCAGTTGTAACGGACTGCAATGTCCTGGACCCAAGTTCGTAAATTAGGAAATCAGCAAGTGTTGGAGGAAGGGCCCAGCAAGATCTGGAGACAAGGGTTTGACAGTTCAACAAAAGGGAGACATCTCAGGGTTGAGAATAAACTAAAGTTTTAATACGAAATGCAACACAAAGGAACCTAAGCCGAGACCGGTTTGATGAAATTAACGTAAACAAAAAGGTGATTACCACTCCCTATACCCTACTCTGTTACCACTGCGGCATTACAGCACACTTCCAATTCATCCGCGACAAATGACCACCGGTGTCAAGCGTGCCTGGGACCTTTCACACCATGGTTGCAGGTGGAAAGTTCTCGTTTTAATGCGAAATACAACACAAACGAACAAGAGTAACCTAATCCGAAACCGAACCCCATGAAAATAACGTAAGGAAAAAGGTGACCACCACTCTGCCATACTGTGCTACGTCAATCAGGCGTGATCTGTCCTTACCACGAAATGTCTACCCCACCAATGGTGCCGAAAGTCCTTAACAAACCTTACAACTGCTAGCAACTCTCTTCTCGTAGTACAAAACCTATGTTGCTGCTTTTCTTAAAGTTTGAGCGGCATAAGAAATTACACGTTTTTGCCTACCTTGCAACTACGAGAGTACCGCACCTACCCCGGTATAATCTGATATGTCAGAACTGGAGCCGACAGTGACAGGCTTTTTAGTTCATCAAATGCCTTCTGACAAGTCGTATTCGACTGAAAGTTCACAGACATTCTGGTCAATTGTGCAACAGCCAAGAGCTGGGGAATGAACCTCCGGTAATACCGTACTAGGCCTAACAACCTACAAACTCCTGTCACGAATTTCGGAGCCGGCCTGTTACGTAGAGTCTCAACTTTACCAGGGTCACATAGGCTCCCTCTTGCAGAAACCACATGGCCTAGGTTTGCAACTTCCCGTTGAAACAAAACACACTAAGAGCGTTTTAGTTTTAGATTACTCCCCTGCATCCTTAATACCACTAGCCCAAAGCTGCATTAAATGGTCTACAAATCACTAAAATATAGTTCAAAGAGCACAGGCACCGATCCACTCTACTCCAATAAGGACTGCCAAATACTCTTTCAACCGTTGATGCGGCATTACACAAGCCGAACGGCATGACCTTTAACTGAAATAAGCCTTTGTGTGTAGAGAAGGCGGTTTTTTCCTTGTCTTTCTAGTGCACTTCACACTGCCAATATGCAGACACTAAATCTAGGGGGGGAAACCAGCAGCCTCTGACAAAGAATCCAAGGAGTCGTCGATTCGGGGCAATGGGTAAGCGTAATTTACAGAATTTGAGTGCGGAAGCTGATAATCAACCCAAAACCCCTTTGACCCGTCCTTTTTGGCCACCAATAGAAGATGTCACGAACATATAATTGCTTATGCTAGGTTCTACAACATCATTATCCAACATTTAATTGATCTCCTTTTCCAGTGACTCCCCTTGACCAAGAGGAAGCGGAGGGGATGTAACTTCCAATGGCCTAGCAATACCAGTAATGATGGTATGTTTCACTAGCCCAGTTCTTCCTCGCTTTCCGTTGGGTTAATAAACACGTCTTCAAACTCAGTCAAAACGCTGGCCAATTGTGTGGCATAGATAGGAACTAAATTACCCCTGGCGTTATCGTACAATTCATGCAGGTGTGGTGAGAGACGAGAGGGTGTACTTTCTGTTACACTAAACTTTTCATTTTATGGTGTGCGGTACCCCAGTAGTAACCCTCCCTGGGTTGTGGTGAGCTTGAGACTAATGTGACTGATGCAAATGTATGAGTAAGCCTCGAGTGGTTTATGAGGGGTGACAGCGTGCATCTGTATAGTCAGTGGTGTGCCGCACCCATCGGTATCTTCAGGTGAATGGATCGGTGGACTGGCCCAGAGCTAGCCAGGTTCCAGCAGACAGGGTGTGGTCAGTGTGCTCGTGGTCTTGCCTTGAACAACATAATAAAGGCGTGGTTGAAAGACCTGGCAGTGTTGGAGTGGGGGACTACTTGCTTCTGAGGTGGGTTGTGTGCATATACTTTGTTCTGGGCTGACATCTGAATGTATTTGTGTAGGAGTAGTGTGCAATATTCTTAAACATATGAACTACGATGAGGCTTGTATTTTCGTGTATAAATGGAGTAGTGTTAAACAGTTACAACCAGTATGAAGTGATTGGTATATAGTAATACTTCCTGTGTATCCCAGTACCAGTAGTAAGTGGTTGGATTTGACCGCAGTGTACTGTAGTAGTTGGTTATATTCAACCACCGTGTAGTAAAACCTATGTAAGCTATATAATAGCAGTAAAGGTGCAGTGGTTACAATTAGCCACAGTGCAGAGTAATGTAAGTAATATATGGAGTACTGGAAATAGCAAAGTAATTATTTATCTTGTTCTGAATATGATTCTCGCATGGCGGGTGGCCGGAGGTACGGCCTACTGCGTCTCGGCGTTTTTGTCTAATCCCGTTCCATCCTGAGATGAGCAGAGCCGTGCATTAGTTGCCGGCTTGACCGGTGGCGCAACCTTTCAAACCCGAACTATATCAGGCCCTTCTCACCAAATCGATCGTGGTAATTACATCTGTGTGAAACTGTCACAACCCAACGACTGTTTGAGGCGGCAAGCAACGTTGGATTTTTCCGCCGTACTCTGCCGGACTTGTGGAGAGTGGACTGTAGTATTGTAATTGTCAATGTAGTATGTGTTGTATATAATGTATCCACGTGTAGTGTGTTTGGCTTTTTGGATTGTCGAATGTGCTGCGTCTACTCATTAGATGTGAAGTTGTACTCCTAAAGCATTGTTTGTCTTTTGTGACCTTCATGTTCGGATCATCGTGCGACACTTTCCTTACCGCTGTCAATTTTTTCTTTTCAACCTAACCTACTTCAAACGGCATATTGCCATGAATACAATGCGTTGATATGTCATTTTCTCCAGAGGGGTTTATCCAGTGGCGCTGAAATTTAAAACGCAGACATAATACTTCGGGACAAATTACGTGTGCAAAAATCATTTTCATATCTTGAAAACTGTAGAAATGCATTAATTACCGAAGTTGTCAGGTGGCCAAAAGTTTTTGAATTTAAATATTTTAAGTATGCTACCTAATGTAGTTTGTCCTTTTGATCCCGAATCTGATCTTATTTTTGCCTGCGACATATACTTTGGACGCAAATTACGATCAAAGTCGAAAAAAATACGATTTCCCCCATATTTAGAGATCACTTTGCAGAAAACAGTTACAGCTGCAATGCTGAAAATTGCGGAGTGCAAAGGGCCAGATATGTACCATACAAAGTGCCAAAAAGCAAAATATCACCATATTTAGAGGTCACGTGATAGGAAAGCGTTATAGCTGTAAAGCTGGACATTGCTGAGTGCAGTTTACTATGAGAATGGAGATTATCCTTGCTGCGCTGTATTCTTTGTCTTTTGTTATGGGCTATTGGCAAAGAATCAAAGCTAAACTGCTTCCACGCTGAGTTTCAGTAGTAGGTTAATTCGATATGGCGGTCGTGGATTCAAATGCAGTTCATCCCTTCTCACACTTTTCAACTCCATTTTTTGCTCTCTTTTAATACCATGACGTCATCAGGGACGTGTGGTACATTCAGTACGGCCCACGCTGAACAGCCAATCGGGCGCGCCGAGACTGCTAACAAAGCGCGTCCAGACTACGGGCACACCGCCGGCCGTCGCCTACCGCGTAAGGCTACACATGTTTGTGCCTCGAAAACAAAATGTAGTTCTGCTGGAAACGTGCAGCTTACCGCTACCACCTGGCGCTAAATCCTGTCGAGAGAATTGATAAAGAATGCAACAGTCCGTTAATACGCTCACACACTTCTTGGAAATCAAAATTATCTATAAAACATTTTTGGGAGTTACGTCTGCTATTAATATGTTTTATTGATTTAATTCCTGAACACATTTTTTTTCAAGCTTTGTTTGAATAGGCAGGCAGGATGAGCGTAAACTGTATACGATATTTGGCCGGCAATACTATGGTTTTACAACCGATTAGATACAGCTATGTAAGGCCTTTACAGAAAATTAAGGGGGCCTCTGTGGCTCAGTCGGTTAGAGCTCTATTGCACCACGATGACCCGAAACCTCCCACCAATGCGGTCGCTTTGAGTTCAAGTCCAGCTCATGCTGGCTTCCTCTCCCGAAGTACGTGGGAAGGTCTGCCAACAACCTGCGGATGGTCTTCGGTTTCCCCCATCAAGCGGTAGCGAGCCACATTGGAGTGTACTAGTTGTAACTCCACGTACTGTAAGATGGTACGAGATGTCAACAAAGAAAAGAGGATGCCCTACTACGCAGCAGTTTTGCGGAAGAGAACCAGTTTGACGATGTCATCTTCACAGATGAATCGACCACTAGGACAGAATCACACGTGAAAGTGCCTTTCCGACGACGAGGTAGCCGAAGACGATACCTAAACTATATATTATTTATGTGCACAAACATATTACTCAGCGTAATATAACATTATGGAACAATTTTACCAAACAATCTCTATGGCCATGTACATATATTTTATCATGTTACATGTTTGGGCAGGCATCTCAAGAAGGGGGGCGACAAAGATCGCCAATTTTACGCGACGTTTCTTCAGCACAGGCTATCAAGACATCTTATACCAGTACTTGCTGGTGAGTAAAGATATATATACACGCATACATGCATATCCTCTTATATGAAAATGTCTTGTGGTAATTTCCCCGTGGGGTTCCCGGGAGTGAAAAGAACAGGACCCCAGTTCTCTAGACAAGCTTGTCGTACATGGCGACTAACCTCGGGCTCTCCCGTGTGGTTCCGGTGAATAGAGTAGTTCCACATCCTCCCCGGGCTTGTCGTACAAGGCGACTAAAACTGGCAACCTGTTTACCGTGGGTTACGACCAGTGATAGGGAAGGACGGAATCCTGGTGACTGAGGGCGGGTTGATCTTGCGAATCCTCACGCTAAATGTACAAAGGCTCTCGATATAATTAAGGTCGTGTCTAGCAGCGATTGCGGTGCTGACCGATCAGTTTTACGTCTAAATTTGACTATTGGTGCAACATTTATGGTTCCACTAGGAAAACATACCTTAAAATGTTGGATCCAGTCCATCACCAAGGTCTGAGGCTCAGGCTTGGTGCGTTTAGAACCTCACCAGTGGAGAGTTTATACGTACAGTCTAATGAGCCTTCTTTATATCACAGGTGTATAAAACTCAGCCTTCATTACCCTACAAGGCTTAAAGCTCACCCAACAAACCCTGTCAACCACTGTGTTTTTAATCCATCATACGTAGATAAATATAATAAATGTCCAACAAAATTCCTTCCTTTGATCTATGTTTTTGGGACCATATTGTGGAAGCTAACATCAAGCTGAAGGACATAGTTCCGGTTTCCTTTCCAGAATCTCCTCCATGGCTTCTTCCACAACCTAAATTAATATTTGATCTACGTCAACACAAGAAATCCGATACAAACCCGCTTATAATTCAGCAAAGTTTTCGCTGAAGTTAAGGCTAATTATCCAAATTATAAATATATATATACTGACGGGTCAAAGGATGGGGGCAGGGTCGCGGCTGCGGCACTGTTGGAACAGCGAGTCACCCCTCATTGCCTTCCATCCTCGTCTTCAATCTTTTCTGCCGAGGCCAGAACTATACTTCTGGCTTTATCATATGTGTCCGCTGGGTCTGCCCAGAGGGCAATGATATGCAGTGACTCGTTGACCTGCATTTCGGCAATAGGACAAAATAAATTTAAAATTCCGTTAATACTAGAAATATTAGCCATTCATAGAAAGTTGATTAAAAGAGGTAGAGATATTGTATTCTGTTGGATACCAGGTCATACTGGTATTCACGGAAACACAGTCGCAGACAGGGAAGCAAAAGCTGCTCTTAATAAATTCATATCTAAGATTAAAATTCTTTATACTGATTTTAAATCTAATATCATCCTTTGACAGGATGAATGGGACCTGCAGGTCGATAACAAACTGCATGCCATTCACCCTGTCATAGGCTATAATTCTTATACTCTTGGTATGTCCCGTAGAGACCAAGTAGTTTTAACAAGATGGGCACTCTCGTCTAACACAAGTTTATCCTGGATGGGAGCAGTGCTCCCGAGTGTGTTGGATGTGATGCGCAATACGGCATCAAACATATCCTTGTTGACTGCGTGGGCTTTTCTCATATTCGCCAAAGATTCTACACAGTTGACTCTATATTTGACTTATTTGACAGCCTCGTGGGCGACGCTGTCTTTGAATACCTAAAATATATAAGATTATATTATAAGATAAAATTCCGTTTAGATTATACATATATGTTTCTAGTTTATACATGCATGTCGAAATTTTAAATATTAATGTGGTTTTCAATTTTTAACCGAAATTTAATAGTTTTACCTGTTTTTAATCATGTCTGTGTTTTTCATTTGTTTTACATGTTCACATTTTCTTGTTGAAAACAATATACCGATTCGTGATTTAAAGCATGTTCCCGCCATGATATAGCTGAAAAATTGCCGATGTGGCGTAAAGCCATAATCATTCATTCATTATACTGAAGAATAAGAGAAAAATAAAACCATTTCATCACATAACCGTCTCAAAAATAGAAAGGGAGAAAAAGACAAAATATCTGAAGGAGCATTAGATTTGACATAATTCGTCATTAATTAATTTGTCAATTACTTTTAATCACAAATTATTCTGCCTACAGTTAAAATGTGAACATATGCACCTGCTTACATTATATTTTAAATCTTATTATGTTTCATCATAGCGTAAATTGGTTTTATATGTTGACATTTCTGAGCAAACCCTGCTGAAAAGTGTTTAAAAACCCTTTCCCAATTGGCACCACGCAGGGGGGATAAAAGCCGTTGTTTTAGTTGATAGGTGTGCTTGGGTAGTCTGCACAAGAAGAGATGCACAGCTTTTAACAGGAGACAATGCACATATACCAGAGGCGTGTCTGTTCAGCTTATAACAGGAGACAATGCACATATACCAGAGGCGTGTCTGTTCATAGCGGGTAATCCTCCTTCAATGAGCTAACTCCCCCAAATCTAAAGGAACTAAGAAAACACAACTGCCCTGGTTCCCAACATGTTACACTTTTAGTCAAATTTTAGATATTTACAATTCGAATTTGGTTTTCATCTTTAACTGACATGAAGGATAGGACAATGGAAAATAAGAATGTGAAATAAAAAAAAAACTGGCCAAATTTCACCTCTGAAGGGTTCTAGTATCGTTAAATACATCTCATCATTTAGATTGCCCTAGCTTCCACTCCGGCGGTACGTTGGAAAATCTACCAACAAACTGCAGGTGGGCATTTGTTCCCCCAGGGCTCAGCCCGGGTTCATGCCATCATGCTAGCCGCCGTCCAATAACGGAAATATTCTTTAAACAGCAATCAGATAAAAAATAGATATCTCTTCTCAAAGGGAAATATACGGTGGTCCTTTTTTGTGCACGACCATGTTGCAAGCTGTGAAGGCACAGTCGTCACTACTGTTTTCTTTCACTCTTATACATTTCCGTTACTTAGTGCTACTAATCGTAACCGCCTGGAAATCATCATGTCTAGGGAATGGACACGACTATAATTCTCCTCTTACACAGAAGGAAACCTGTAAAACGCTTAATTCAATCCAAGCGAAAATCAGCAATCACAATGAAATATGAAAAAAATTACCAATGAATCTGAAAATATAGTAATAATAATATAGTTATTTCTTTTCCTAAGTTTACAATGCACATCCGCGCGTGATGAGAAACACGTAGATCTCGAAAATTGTACACACTTTTACAAAAAAAATTTTAAGCAAAAACTTAATCAAAAAATCCCATTACAAGTAAAGGGACCTTACCAGTCAGATAATGTGCGAAGACTAAAATTTAATGCAACCGCGACAGTCGATCTCATCCAACAATCACACGGAAATTAATGAAACCTCTAGGCCACACGCTGTTGAAAGACCCTTAGTTTTAGCGGGTCTACATGATATTTAAATTAATTTATACTAGTTTGGCCAAAGAATACGTAAGAAAAAGTTCTCCATACAAAGAGGCATAGTGAGAAGAATGGTAACAACTAATCACTCCAGGCACCACAAATCGTCATATAATAATCCACTTATCACACCAGGCACCACAAATCGTCATATGGCAATCAACTAATTACACCAGACACCACAAATCGTCCAATAATAATCCGCGCGTACTCTAAGTTACCTGGTGGACCAGCGGGGCCCAAAAATTCGGATAATTCTTACAACATGGGTGTGCTGAATCGCAGTCTCTAGAGATGGTTAAATAATGTCATCCGCGACTTATCCTTACCTTGATTGCCATAAAAGAGATTGTCATTAAAATGGAGAAACAATGATGCGCTCGAAGCCAAAAATCACGTGACGGATTAGGATAAGTCGGATGACATTATGTAACCCTCACTAGAATGTGACCTTCGTCAGTACACCCATGGAGCAAGAATTATCAGAATTTATATGCTCAATTGGTTTACCACAGCGATCTACTGATCTGAATTTACATATTGCGCTGGAATTTCACCCGAACTTTTAATGTGTTATTTGGTGCAAAGACGACGGAAGCTAGCACCTACATTTGTTATTGGTACAGAGTTTATTCACTTGTCCCTGCACCGTGAGGAGTGTGTATTGACAGCTTTTGTGCTAATAGTATTATCGGTGATCACAGAATGTGGGCTTGAAATGCAAAAGTGTGGTACATACAGGGGTTTGGATATGTTAATGTGTGGTCAACAAGATAGCTATTTGATGTCTTGGGAACTGGTCAGTTGTATCGACGCAGTCCTTGCCACACAATGCGCTGGGATGCGGTGCTGGAACAACTCCGTTTTACCTGGAGAATCCAGGGCGCAGGTTTACGATGTCAAAGAAGAATTTGATTTATTCGTTTTAGCTTCTCGCAAGAAACAGTTGGCATTTGGCAGTTCAACAATTTAGGCTCTGATATCCGATACAAATTGGAGGTTTAAGAAGAAATTGTAGCAATTTGTAATAATTTGCCGTTTGTCTGTTGGAGTGATCTGTTCTTCAGAAGCTTACAGAAGGAACTAATGATATTTGTAGTCACATTTCCTAGCTACTATCTGGTGTCACCTCTGCAGTCAAGTTGGAAACTGTCAAACCGATGTCACAGCACCATCCAGCCACCCCGGCGACCCACCAGGGACCCTGCGCCTTTCACTTCCATCACTGACCCTTCAGTCTAGTGTTGTATTTTTCTCCGCACCTAAACTTTACATCGAAGGTAGTATTCTGTCAGGTGGATTTTTTTCTAGACATAAATGAAAATGGATATTCTGTGCTGTTGGTTAGTACTAGATGAAAGTGTTTGATATAAAATATTGGTTCTGCCATGAAGTATTTCTGATTTTGTAGCAAATATAATAGTAGATTTTGACATCCAAGTGTGCCTTTAAGATCGAGCCGTCCACTTTGGAGTATTGTGTTGCAGATAGGCTCTGGGACTTGTCCTTTTCCCTGTTTGGACGTGTGGCAGATTGAGTGTGAGATTTGTGCTTTTCCCTGTTTGGACATGTGGCAGGTAGGCTCTGAGATTTGGCCTTTTCTCTGTTTGGACGTGTTGCAGATAGGCTCTGACATTTGTCCCTGCTTATTGCAATGGCGAACACCTGGGGTTATGACTTTGTTAATATATTGTGTCACCTTTACTACACATCGCATAATTTTCCCGCAGTCTGTCAGTGGAAACGAAAAGTACAGACTATCCTGTGATGAGTGAACGATTGTTTAAATGACAAATGCTTTGTGTTCGTGTGAACACAGCGAATTAGAACGTAAATATATTTGTTATTGGTGCAGAGTTTATTCACTGGTTCCTCCATTGTGAGAAGTGTGCATCGACAGCTATTATGCTGATAGTATTATCAGTGTTCGCAGAATCTATGTTTAAAGCCTTCGGAACTGGTCAGTTGTATCGACGATACCACATCACGCGTTGTGATATAGCTGTATATTTGTGCTTTGTTTTTGCTGTTATTTGTGTATTTTTCAGGAACAGCTGATGCACGTATCGATGAGGTATCGTTTTTGGCTGACGTTTAGTGTGTGTGTAAAGAGAGAAGTCCTTCTCTCTGGCTAGAGGTGCTTGGCTGCGTGTGCTACGGACACAGGGTTCCAAAGTTGTTGTTTGGTTGTTTTTTTTTTTTTTAGAGTTTTTTGGATCCGTTTTTTTTCACCCGACACTCGTGAAAGCCAATTACTGTGTTCCCATTTATCATGTTTACACTGTCGTTTCACGCTTATTCATTACTGTACCCACGTCGATCCTGTGATGGATAAAAGATTGTTGGAATGACAAATTAATTTTGTTCGTTTATTAGAATATAATGCATTTTCATCATGGTCCACTTGGGGTGTCTAACAATTTGGCTACAAGACAATGAATCAATATACAGAGTGAAAAGTACATTTATTAATTTATTTATTAATATCATTGAAGTGCAAAATTTGTGTATCTATCCCGCCCTTCTTTACTATGTGTGGGTGAAAGTGATACATGTATTAATAATCCTGAAATCCATATTAATCTAATTAATATGGATCAAAGATTTGTTCACTAAAAACACATACATTTATAACATAGATTTAAGTAGTGTGGCGGGAGGAAAACCGCAGGGGGCTTGTTCTATCCTTTCTAGAATTGCATACTGAGAATAATATGGCAAAGGTGAACACAAGCACTTGACACCATAAGACTTCTGAAAATGTCTTTGCACTAAGACGTAAATGATCAAAACATGTCAGTTAATCAGATCCAAGATGTCCACACGATGTGGCTGGAAAATTGCCGATGAGGCGTAAAGCCATAATCATTCATTCATTCATTCCAAGATGTCCGTAAACCTGCCTTCAACAGTGACACAGATTGAATATTCTCGAAAACTAAGGGTAAACCCTTCCAGATCTTAGGTCCCTTAACTGCTAACGGTCCTATATAGTGTAAGGTTTGTCCAGTACTTGATTCTACCCATGAGTCACATTACAAGCCATTCATGTATATTTAAGAGCAAAGCTATATTTGCCTATCTATTTATTTATTGATCTATTTATCTATTCATTTGATTGGTGCTTTAGGCGGTGCAGAAGAATATTTAACCTATGAGACGGCGATCAACATTATGGTGGGAGGAAACCAGGCAGAGCCCCGGAGAAACCCACGATCATCCGCAGGTTACTGACATACGGCCGGAAAGGAAGCCAGCATGAACTGGACTGGGAGACTCCTGGGTCATTGCGCTGCGATAGCGCCCTAAACGTCTGAACCACGGAGGCCACCAAAATGAGACTGAAACTATTGTATAATCCTGTTCATTATTGTTTTTTGGGCATGCATGATCTTTCAAATTAACTGTACCGTTCACACCTCAGTTGTAGTGTCCTTTGATCGCTGGACTGATTTCTCAAAATAACTAACAGCAGTCGACTGAAGTCGACAAAATGGCAATGTTACACGCACACATTTTGTGTTATCTGTCAAGTCACCCTGTACTGAACACCACACGTATGAGAAAAAAGTTCTAATTTCATCGTGTGATGTTTCATTTGTATTGTATTTACAAAATATAACGCTCGTAGAGACCGTATTGCGCGGACAACGATTTTGCTTTCTGCTTCCATGTTGGCTGCAACAGTGGCTTCCTGTTTCGTGCTGTATTTACATTTGTGGCCTTCAGTGGACGAATGTGGAGAGCGGCGAGGCTAATCGCCCTTTGATTTTGATTCATCGGTCAAGAGCCCGGACACCGGCAATGTTTTGGATATATTCCGCATTGATTTAAGAATTCATTTTGCCACTGTCACCAGGAAAAATTCATGATATGACATGTTGTCAAATTATGCAACTTTCCCTGACAGTTTATGTAGAGGAGCTCTCATAAGGCAAATGAACACTACAGCATATAGCGTACAGCATATAACGGCCTACATGACTCCAAACTATTCTGTGCCTTTAACATTAAGACTACGCACCTCCTGACCCCTCCATCCATTTTGTGAATGTTTGTCTCTGGTTCCCTAAGCGCTGAACACAGATTCTTTCAAGCTTTACACAGATGAAGACGTCATGCTTTGATCGCAGAGTTCCATTTTATGCTGTTGCGAAGCACAATGTTTTATATGAGCGGTCACAAAAATGAAAGTTCTGTATCAAGTTATACGGTAGGGAAAACTCCACTCATCAGAAGATTCTTAACAGTATGCTGTTGTTTGTTGCTCAACCTATCCACGAAACCTCAAAAAACAAGCACGAACACTAGTCAACTTTCCCCAGCCTGTTGTCATCGCTACTCAGAACATTTGTTCTCCTGTCTGTTCAAAGCAAAATAATTATGTCTGTCCTCTTTCACGTAGCTCATGGTATTAACTTTGCATCACCTGAACTTATCTCCCATTTAACTTTCGAAACTGTCGCACAGTTTTCTATGCAACACCGCAGTCATTGATGCTACATGCAGAATGCCACAGATAAATCTTTCAGCTTGCACGATTGCGCTCTGGACATGAAGAGAAAACAACGCGTTCCTTTTGTGTGTGCCTTTAAGTGATGAACAGTCCAGCTCTTAAATTACAATTGAAGGCGTTTAAAACATGTTACAGAACGAAACTGGTTTCATCATAGATATTGACTGTAATATTTGTTAGGTTCATTGGTGTATAAAATGGTTCCCAAACAATACGTCATTCCATCTGTGTATGTAAAGAAGATATTCATTACACTCTATACCCAGCCACACCGTTTGTACTTATTTCTTTGACATTTCAGTTATTGATCGTACAGTAGAGCCTGGTGTTTTGTTGGAAATTAATGACATCCTTTTCCAGAGATTGTCTTTCGCTTTATAGGTGACCACTGAGAAAATTCGAAGAAGATGTATGATTTTACATTTTAGCAATACAAATGGGTTTACGGTTTCGATTTGCCAACACTTAAGTTATGGGTAATGTCGTGGATGTCCGTTAATCAGTCATCGTATTACCCACTTAACGCACGACAATCACGTCGCAGCCAAGAGCCGAATTCTCATCACTTTCCCAGAAAGAGATCGATTTTAGCATGTCTGGAAAACAACAGCTTTTCGAATTCATTGTTCGAAATACCATAAGAACTCTAACATTAGAGTACGTTTCAATAAAAGATCTTATTAAAATGAGTTCATAATATAAACCAATTATTGCGTGGTTTATGTAGCATCTGATTGATCTGTCTTAGAATTAACGTTATTTTGTTCTGCGGCAGCCACTTTGTTGCTTTCAAATGAGACCAGAGATGGTCAAGTGGTACCATGGCCTTGAGAGAAACAAATGGTATAAGTCTCGAGTGGAAAGCATGTGCATAATCGGGGAGGATTTTTTTCGGTGGACATAGTCATTCATTTTAGAATACATATATGTTTGTGAAACACGATTCCGTGTTTGTGTGGATGTTGGTGTTGCCAGAGATAATGTTAACATCCGCACTACAGCGACCTTGAAAGAATTTTCTGTTAATATTATCTTCCAGAACGTTGCCGGCCGTAACGTAAAAATACGTGTATCACCATTCAGATTACTTTAACACGCTGTGGTAAATGCTATTTTTCATTCAAAACTCTTGGACACAGTCAAATCAACCGTGTATTTACGGATATAATCACATACTCTCGTGTTATCATTTTCGCAGGTGAATTTACCAAGAAATCTGATGTCGATTTCAGTCAACAGGTTTCATACACTTACCAATATTTAATGTTGTTTGACCTGTGTCAGATCACGACATGTATGGATAACTTATAATACACGAGGGCATTTCAAATCAGTAATTTTTTATGAAAATCAAACCATAAGCATATGGCGCTTTGTCGCCGTATGGGCGTGATTATAACCGGAAAGAAGTTGCAGATAGTCCCAGTAAATTCAGATAATTATTCATTCGCCACGCACATATTCAGCGTTAATCACACATCTGGAAACCCTTTTTTTGATCGTTCCCGGGCAATAAACATTTAACCCTTTTTGTACCATTGTTTTCCTTTCCTCATACACAAAAAAAATTTGAGTCAAAATACCTTTGTCTGGAATTCCGCACGTATAAACTAAAAAAAAATTAGTCACTTTGTCATCCAACAAAAGTTACGGCATCTGGGAGGCACCAATAACAGATGAAAGAAAACTTGATCAGCTGTATCATTTTTGCCAAAGCGGTAATTTGGGCGTAGCTAGGAATTATTCTTCTAGGTATAGATGTTGAAGACAGAAACAATGATACAGTGCGATCAAAGACCTTAAAATCTAACATCTGTCAACTTTAATGTCGTTTCGTACATTCGCATGGGCATTACAACACAGTTTAAACACAACCATGCCTTGGGGTTTTATTCTGGTAACCAAATTTAGTGTCAAGTATTCGATAGGTAGTAGAAAATCTATGTAGATATTTTAAATATCTTTCTGAATCGCTCAATTTGCACTCTGGTTCACCACATCAACTTCAATGACACACTTACAATATGTTTATATCTCACATTTAATAAGCCAATACGCACTCCCTTGTCACCCAATCGTCCACTCTCCTAATTCCTAGAAAGGTAGTCACTGGCATAAATGACAACATAGACATAGCCTTGCAAAATTGGATTCAACAATGTTAAGCAACATTCAGCAACTTTACTTTTGTATACTCCGCAATGGGCTTCTTATATGTCAAGGCCGTAGAAGGTAGGGACTATATTTTAGGCCAATACTTTACAAATAAAAGAGATGTGTTTCGTCCGTTTTCAATTTACTTGTCTGGAAATGTTGCAATGTATCATATACATGGCAAACGAATTACTCAAAAAGACCCAGGTGTGCAAACGGACTGTAGGATTATACTGAAAAGTCAGCTTATTGACAATGAGCTTCTGAATCATTGATGATGTCGTAACCAAATTCATCAATCTTTTGTACCTCCCCTGTATTTTAATCCGTTTATGGAAACGTGAGGGAATAACTTAGAGTAATTATCAATGTAAGTGATGAATACCCATTGAAAAAGAATATAAGCATCAGAGACTACAAAAATCGCTCAGGAGAGACTGGCGAGGTGTTTCATAGTTGTATTAGTTGCATCTGATTCAAATTAGCCCAGAGTTAAGGATTGTGAGTTTGAATTTTAAATTGCACACAATGCCTAGAAATGTTGCTGTCTTTTCTATAGCACTGAAAACAGCTTTATTCGCCATTGACATACATCATTTCTTACATGTACCATTTGGAGTAAGTGGAAAGCGGTTTTTTTTCTTTTTTCTTTCTTGCTTTTATTTTTGGCGGTTATCGACTTGGATGCCCCTTTACGAGTGTTGTACGAATGTCGCACTTGACATTCAGATTTCAAATTTCTGGGACTGACCGGGAGCTGTTAATTAAACCGCCACTAGAATTGCCTCTTAAATTGCAAGGACAATCACATTTTCTTTTGACATAGACACATGATGTATTTATGATCACTAAACCAGAGCGACGTTAAGACGATGCAAGTGATTTCCCGGGGGGAATCAGAACCTGAGAGATGTTAGGTTTTCTGGAAGCAATGACGTGAGAAAGTATTAAAAGTATTAAATTTTAAAATTGAAAATTCTGACTGGGCTGAGGACATCTGGAAAATGAACGAAACATCCTTCATTAATTTCTTTTCCATTTCAACTATAATTTTTATAAGAATATACTAGGTTGTTCAACTAACCATTTGTAGACTTTAATATTTCTACATAGACAAAGTTTCTGCTGGTCAACTAAGCTGCCCTGAGGCCTGATACCCCTTGCAATGTTTTTGTGGGACACTTTATGAAGTTTGGTGACAATGACGTTTTTCAGTAATTATAGGCCAGTGTATGAAGTGGATTAAATTGCAGTTTTCATCACTTATCATTCTTTTCGGATACTTTCCATTCAGCTTCAAAAGACAGGAATGTGTATGTTGACAGTTTTTAAGCATTTACACCAACATTTAGAATAAAGCCTTAACAAAGGTAAACTTTCAGCAGGCCGGATGAGGCAATTTAATAATTTTCACACTGTCGTGGTTTCTCTGGTTTTAAATTCTATAAAATGATAACTCAGGTAAATTGACAACTGACCTGATTTCATCCGTAGAGTGTCGTCGCTGCTGTAGTTTTATTTCCTGTGTTGTATTCGTTCATGTTAATAAGGGACTTTATGAATTAAAGTTCATATGACGCCAAATACTGCAATCCATTTTATTACTCAGTTGTTTTGTCATTTTGTGTAAGATTAAAAAACAGAGAGATATAGTCGCAAACAGGTAAGGGTGCCAAGAGCACCGTAATAACCTGTGTCTGCTGTGATAATTGTCAGTCTTTTTTGAGATAATCATAGTGAATTTAGTGATGGTATAGTGATAAAGACTTGTTTCCCCTTATACATCAGATACTCACGCGATCAGTAAATCTACCACCTCTTTAACACATTTGTAGAGTTACATCGTAACGAAACGACATCACTATCTCACTAGCCTGGTAGAAATTGTGCAGACGAAAATCGCTTGCCATAAAACGAAACTGACCGGGCTCATGTGAGAATTTAAAAGGTGGATCTTGTGCATATACGTCAAACCTTCTGATTAACTGCATACCGTACGGTGATACATCCTAAACATTATTAATAAATAATAAATCTGAACTAGGGAGAACACTTGAAGACAAATCTAAAATTCTACCAATTTGAACACGACTGTGCATTTACCAGACATGCTTTCGGATTAAGAAGCTAGTCCACTCTTTCGCTCTCGCTGTTCGCTGGGCTCTGGTCAGAGTGTACGGTTGTCGCAGTTCGTCGAAGACCACTGGCGTTCCATCAATATGGTTTTCCAGTAATTCTCAGTAACTTGCTAGAGGTTGATCGACTTCGCAAAAGTGAAAGTTTCTCGAGTTTGGCCTTAATCTGCAATCAAATGACAAGAAGGGTCAGTGTTCCTGCATTTTCTATACGCAAATCGTCGGTGGAGATGTAAGATTCACTACGATGTTGCGGGGAAAACATTGGATTCTCCAATAAAGGCAATACTTTTTATTTGGGATATATTTTCTGACAGCTGGCTTGAACGAAGGTGTGGCCTATAAAGCTAGAGTTGCGGCTCACCGACGTTTTAAGACAACAAATTCAAACAGACTCGTTGTCTGCTCTCCTGGACGGTTGTCCATTTTCGGCCGCGACGAATGACACAACATAAATCTTCGCGGCCTGCTTAACGTTGTAATATGCTAACATGGCAAGTGTAAACTTACACTGATTACTAGTTGGCCTTGGCATTGTCTGGTAAACACCACACGAGGTGATAAGGACAGCGAGCACAGCCGTACCACATAAAACATAGAAGATAAGCCTTTAGCAATGAATGCTTGTTGTTTAACACCCTACTGAAGAATATTTCACTTGTACGAAGGCGGTGTCTCCTTGGTGAAGGAGACGGTGATTTTCACCGTATCTTTTATCTGGCGCTACCTCACCGAGACGACTTGCCGAAGACACCCCCCTTCACCCAGTTACATTATACTGACATCAGACCGACCAGTCCACCCTCTGTCCTCTTATTGCTGAGCGTCTAGCGAGGAAGCAGGATGTACCTTTTTTTGTTTTGTTTTGGTATGACCTGACCCTTCGGTTTGAACCCAGATCACCCCATCCGAAAGCTGACGTTCTACCAACTGCACTATCCGGGTGGGTCAAGCCTTTAGAAGATTTAAACACAACAAATAAGTGCCATTCTCTGAAGAGGTTTTAAACAACCACCAGATCAAAATGTCATTATATTTCACCAAAATAACTTTACAGTTAAATAAAAACTAGGGTAAGTATTACGAATCCAGCCTTTAAAATATTGTAATATAATTTTTATGTTTGTTTTAAGGCTAACTGTTTCTGTGACTGACCTACATTTTTTTTCACTGTGTGCTTTATAGCCAGCGCTGGAATTCAGTCGCATGTTCTCGAGGCTTCTGTGTTTATCAGTTTCGTGTTGGTGTGCATGACGGGTACATTCTGGAATGATGTACCCATATTGTAAACATGTTTACGGAAAGACCATTCAGATTTTCACGCTAGGCTATCAATATGAGCGACGAAGTTGTTCAACTCGCAGTCATTTACTTTCGTCAACTTGGAGAGCGGTCGTTTTACTGGTGTCCACTCGAGTCATATTTGCTCTTGTCCTCTTAGTAGGATTTTTTGTGGGGTTTTGGAGACATTGACTTACACGCCTTTCGACAATGTTGTCATTTTGTGCTCCATTTTTCGCTATGTAGCAGTTTGTGAGCTTGTGTTTCTCCAGTTGTTGTTTGGTGTGAGACGTTCTTTTGGAGCTCTCATTGTCGCTTTGTGCGATTACGTACATTTCATCCAAGTTAACCCTGAAAGCGACCTTGTGCATATTTCCGAGGAGTGAAACATGCGTCGTCAGCTCGGCATTACGGACGCTATTGTCAACCCGTCTTCTCAGGAAACTTGCACCTTGCCGGACACTACAGGACTTGTCATCCTTCAGTTCGCGAATTCCCCCAAACTGTGGATTCAATATTTACGTGCACTGACTTGCCTTTGGAAGCCGGAATAGTCCGTCCGGACCCTAACATCCGTAAGAAACTATATATATATTTTTTGTAATTATCTGTATAATTTGCGTATATTATTGTCAGTTGTACTATTTTTCAGTTTTGTTTAAATAGATGTCTTTAACTTATTCAAACTTGAACAAGCCATTTGTTTATCCATTTTCCTCTCCGATAGCGGTACCTTTACAGTAAACTACTACAGAACACCTATTCACTTTACGTTGAGATCTAATGAGTTTTCACTTTGTCCCCTCAACTTCCTTATAGTGTAATATCCTTCTGGGGTCCCAACTACGCGCTGCCAACATTGGTACCAGCCAGTTATGTTCACTGGAACATCACATTGTAACCCTTTTCGTTATCCAGAGGAAAATGTTTTTCCCTTGGGGTGGACAGAAAGCACTATAGAAGATTACTGTAATTTAAAAAAAAATCAGCTTTGTACGTGGATTAATCAGGACTGAAAACATTACCACCTCAACAATCATTCACGCCATGGCCTTTATCAAATTAACACTGTGGGAGTGGATATCCGGTTTTGAGGTGCTTTTCTATACCTTTTTTTAAAT
Source organism: Acanthopleura granulata (assembly GCA_016165875.1). NCBI lineage: Eukaryota > Metazoa > Mollusca > Polyplacophora > Chitonida > Chitonidae > Acanthopleura > Acanthopleura granulata. Next base: position 2,099,807 of record JABBOT010000005.1, read on the forward strand.
TCCCCTGTACAGTAATCCCTGATACGGAGGTGGGATGATCATATAACGAACAGATCAGGAAGTAATTTTGCACGAATTGTCACTATGGCCAATCTAGTAGTATAACAGTTATATTGCACTCTTCTCGTGCTAGATTTTCTGTATAAGTGAACTAGTTTTGCGCTTATCGTGCCTGAAAGGCTTCTTCCTGCGGCTGGAGATGATTCCAAGGGACATTATAAACTGGATTTGTTCTCGCCAAACTTTCGTCCTTAAAGAGAAACTTTTAAAACAGCCAAACATCTTCAGGCCACGACCAGAGCATGCTTAGACTTCCTCGATTTGACAATTAAAGCTTACATCAATGTAATAATCAGGCCTTGTAATTTAAGGTTAGCTGTCCTATGCCTTAACCTAGACCACTTACCACAAATTACTAGGCCTGAAAAATTTTCATTCGACTCTCATCCACCACGTCTGCAATTGTTTTATAGCACAATTTACACTTGGAATTCTCACCAAAGAACCTGGTTTTATCAACGTAGGAAGACTGATATGGTTACGGTTTATCAGCGAAATCGTGAGAGAATGTGCCTATTTCTCTACAAATCTTTGGGTGGTCATATAAAAAAATTGAATCTAAACTTTTTTTGACCTACCTCTGCTTGCGCCATGGTGCTGGACTGGGGGTGGGGGCTTATAAGTCGCTGTTATTCAGACATGAACCCATAACAGCCATGAACCCTAACCGAGATAAAAAGACAAGAGGCCGTATTTGACCGATTCATATGTTATCATTATCATGTGCTGGAGTCTTTCATGTTTTAAAACCATTACATATAAAATCAATTAAGGGTCATTCGGCAATAACTAGGAAATTCATGTTACAACAAAAAATATTCACTGCATCTCCTCTAAACCTAACAAGACGTGTTACATTTCAAAAGTTTAACAAGCAGTCTAACACATCGTATAAACATTTGCTCTAAATGGCTAATTATACTGTCAGTAACACATAAGACGAATATAAAGACTCTCTTTAATTCAACAAAATGTAATGTGACAGTAATGTTAATGTAACGTTTTACATATTTATCCTTGTTAAATTGATGTCAGTGGCGTCACAACATAGACAAGCATAAACAAATAATGACTCCCTCCTACGTTTTGCCAAATTTTGCTGCTAAGCCGCAGTATATACTTGGATAGTGAGCCCCCTGAAAAGCTGGGTGTGTTTTTGTCGTTATTTTATGTTTTTAGTTAAATTATCTCTTAAATGTGTTGAAAGACGTTTCATCACCTGTCAGTGATGTAATGTCTTTACAGCTTCAATAAGAGTGTGAAAAAGAAATACAAGAAAAGGCCCACCCTTCTCATTTTCTGCCCACATGTGGTGAATAAGTCTTTGCTTATTGGCTTGCGGTTAGCGAGCAATCGTTAATTTAATGAGAGAATGTCAGTGGTGTTACATAGACAACATTGAAGAGGTTGATACACCACTGACATTGTGACATTAAATTAAGGATCGTTCCAGAAATTTTCAGGATTGTATTAGCCTTATGTAGTGATATATTTATTTATTGGCATTTTTTAACCGGAGGTTAAAACTATTACACAAATAACAAATGCGTATACGATTGTACCGGTACACTGTGTATGGGCTACTATGGGATTCAATGCCGGTAGAATCTAGGCGTCGGAACAGATATTCGTACACTACAATGGACCTTCTAGCTCAAAAAGCGTTTGATCAGCTTCCAAAACAACGTTTAAATCAAACCGCTAAAGAACGAAGGAAGTATATAATGTAAAAAATAGGTCGGATTCGTGCAAGAGAAGTCAATAGCTTTTGGTGATTACGGATAAGCGCAAGGGATAGGCCCCCAATGGTGGAGAACAATATCTGGCAACAAATTCAGAATGTTCTTGATTCATAGCTAGTTCTGAGGTCGGGTTGTAAGAAAATTGTGTACGGTACATGTACATTGCTTTTCATTGGTAAATCAACTTGTGATAAGCCCCTTCTTTTCGTACATGCTAATTAATGTAGGCTAATGCAAAAATTATTTTCTTGGACTTCTCCTTGAATTTTTATTGAGAGAAAGCACATTTTCCGTTCTGAAGAACAGAGGAAGAAAAACTATATTGGTGGAGTATTCCACAATAATTGAAATGTCAAAGTTCAGGGTTAGATTTGCCTGGTCAGCTAACCTTCATGATGGAGTAAATGCTGCACATGTTTCTTATTCTTATTTCATTTTAACTAAGACAAAATTTACATCATTTCAATATCCTCAATATCTCAGTAAAATATGTAGTTCTGCGCAAAGTAATGTGCAAACAATAGTCTTTTCGCTGGTCATTATTCTGCCAAAAAATTTATCATTTTGGGATCTGCAGACATGGAAGATGGAAACTTTTGTCAATTTAGAAAATTTACAAGAATTCAGGAAAATGTCCAAGAAACATGATACGGTTCCTCATAACTTGATTTCTTACAATACAAGTATAAAAACTGAAGTAATCAGTCTATTGATGTGTCCACCTTTCTCAGAATAAATTACAGGTGTTACATTGTGTCAGTGGTGAGACATTCTTGTCAGTGGTTACAACCAGCTAACAAGCTTAAGACAGGCGTCACATTTTCACTTTTTAACAATTAATGGTATCACTTTGACGCGAGGCTTCACTCTGATGAAAATGGTTTCATTGCGACTTGTTTTGTGAGCTTTGCACATACTTAAAAGTGGTTGCAGAGGGCTGTTTGTATCAGAGCTGTTCGCTTCCTATTTTTCGGATATATTCCTTGTTCAAATTCCTGGGTGTCACATATTAATTGTAATAAGTCCTTTCCTCTTCCCCTCAAGCAAAATGATGCCATTGCCAACAGAAATGGTGTTTTTCTATGGTAGCCTGTGTGTAACATCACTGACATGCCGCATTGGGCCAAATTTATGGCGGCGTTCACATGAATGGCCAGCACAGTTAGCCTTGAGTTGTCTAAACGCTGCACCACCATTACCCAAAGAATTTTCTGTTTTTAAAATCACGGCATTTACTGACTTCCTTATGTGACTGAGTGGTATCTTCAAAATATTCTAGTTATTGTAGAATGCCCCTTTAACAGATGTAATATAGAGCACGGAAGTCCCCAACGATGTCGATACGAATAAATTCTTCGCTGATACCAAGAAACTGGAGATAAATTACTGCTTTAATAGAGAAAAATATGAACACTCAGCAGTTTCCCTAAAATATATGTTGTATTCATAAAGAAATGATTAAATGTCGGCCATCGAAGCATTTCAATAGATATGAACTATGAAGCCTTCAACAGAGTGTATTGATTACAAGAGAGAATTTCACATGAGAATGCCAAAATGAAAATACAAGGAAAAAACTGTTTCTATGGCAACGTGGGAGAAAGGTATTAAAGTAGATACATGTAACTTTAAGTCTCAGCAGGACCTGCCTATATTTTGTCACGGAAATGGGAAAAGAAAATGGAAACTTTGACGATGCTATCACTTCTTGATGGCAAATGTCGAGTGGTTTCCACAGAAACTTGCCAATTAAGCGACTTTTTATGACACATCTAGGTACTACATAATAGTATAGGGAAGGTCGGATCTAGTTTAGCGAAGCCACGCGTAACCTTACACTAGCAGCTGGGCTAGAGAACTCTTTATCCGTTTGCCATGAAAACTATAAATCTGGAACAAAACCTTCGTTGGTTCAGCAGACTTGCGACCATGCAATAATGCTTTAAAAATAAAAAAACGGCCTATTTGAAGCTGTAGCAACTATGTAACGCAATAGGGCACATGGACATATTTGGAATTCTAAAATGTAAAAGTGAAAATCTTTATGCGCAGCTGTACTCTCCACTCACCACAAACTTCCAAGGCTAAGTCATCACAAATACTGTGAATCGTGACCCATTCCACAGTAGAGGTACGACTGCTCCAACCAGACCTTATATTCAAATGGAAAGATGGGGCGATTATCAGACTGGACTCATAACTAAATACATACAGGTGTCACAGTTGAAATATCGTCTTTTGACGTATCTTTCATGTACACTTCATGGCCATTTTAAATGATATATATACAATGATTTGTCCTCTAACTGCCAGGTGAAACAGTTATTTAATGGCAGCGACTTCACACTACTATGAGGAAAAAGGAGGCTATGATATACTACGTGTAATGCTCAAGACATGAGAGTCAATTAAATTAATCTTTCTTAATTCGTATAGTGTGTTTCAGTTTTGTTCATCATACAAATTGAACCTAGTCATTTTGAGTTTCTTTGTGGTTGCCATGTGTTAATTCCTAACTTTTGGCTGAAAACGACAATGAGTGAATGCGCATGCCTACAAGGCTCACCGTCGATGGCATGCAGCCAACTTCAAATCAGACTTTTGGATCGGTACGCGTGTTTCCTTTTGTGTGATGCACCACGTACCGCATTTTTTATTTTGCGTTTGACTCAAAAGCCATGTTCTAGCCCACAACTGCTTGTATTACATACTCTATACAATGTAAAAGCACGATACCGCATGGAGAGTACAACTAGATCAGGGCCAAAAACTGTGATAGTTGAGATGTGGTGACAAGTAACCGCTGAATACAGGCCTTATGTTAGTTGACCTCAGTTAACTGTTGCTGTAAGTGCGTGACCAGTACAGGAATGTATCAACTTAATCGTGCTCTAGTCTCATAAAACGCTTAATGGTAAGCTTAGACGGCTAATTCAGTTAGTCTACTATCAATTTTAGACCACAAATAGAACTTTGACATAACAGAGTCGCCCACGCTTAAACTTAGCACGAATATGCGTGCTGATGACATTGAGCCCCCAACATTGCTGAAATGCAACGACTGTGACGGAAGGGGCATCATTTAGCTAAGAAATGAAATAGGTGCTGGAATACAAGTTTACAAACATGAATGTCTGTAGTTCAGCACATAGTGGGAAGAAAAGTGACGGAAAGATTATCCAGGTCGAAAACAGCTGATATATTCTGGAAGTTTTTAGCTTTACAGAGGCATCATCCCTGTCTTAAATCAACCTTTGTCTCCTTAATATCAACAAACAGGGCTACGTATGATTTTTGTCAGTTTGAAAGAGGTGTCGTTTCGAATTGTTATGCATCTGTTATTTAGAGTGAAAAAAGCAGTGGAATAGATTTGTTTTTTTTATGCGCTGAAACATCTCCATCTCAGTTCATGCATGTTTGTTGAATAAATGAATGATCACGGTTTATGGCCACATGGGCAATATTTAATTTGATTTTCTTAAACGTTTCTAAGTAAACGTTAACATTGTTGCCGTTACTCAGCGATGATTTCTACGTGCAGGAGGCCTGTCCCAGTGACGATGATGCCGTGGTGAAACCACCAGATATGACACCACATTCATTTACAGTGACAGACGAAGTCACCGCCGCAGCGCTGTTGCAATCCGTCCAGTTTCAGGTATTAACAAAAAGGCTGAACATTGCTACACTGAAGATATTTTAAGCAGTGGGAAACATAAGCTCACAGTCAGCATAACTTAGGCATGATGGCCCTGAATGTGACGTCCTACATTGGCGTACCACTCGTTAGCCATGAAACTGGGAGTCCGGCTTAAGCATTTCAACAATATTTAACACATCTTCCCCAAAATATATATGTAATAAATGATACATAAATAGTGAAAAGAGCACGCAATACGTAAAGCGAACTAGTTGTAGTCTATGCAGCAGCAGAACAATTCGTATATTAGGTATGGCATTCAATTCTGTCTCCGACTGGCGCAATTTGACACGGTTTATCATGTAAGATAAACCACTGGATTTCCACTCTTGACGGGTATCAGTATTCTGAGAGAAAAACCTGTAAACATATGGCTTGCTCAGTTCCCAGAGAGCGGTAAAGACCAAGTAAAGTAACACGAAGACACTCGGATAAATTCAATACATATAATTGAATAACACAGTCCAATATATACAACTTATATATAATAAACAAGAGCAATACAAACAGTAAGAAAATACAGTTTCGGAAATTACAAATTCGGAGACCACAAATCCCGCCGACGCACCGCGAATCTAAAAAGCAAGTCTTAGTCCAGGGCAATACGTAAATACACAGCTCTTCGTGAATTCCTGAAGTGACAGACATCACTGGTCTCTAGATGAACATCGGTCGTATGTACGCCGACAAGAACTTGTCTCCAATCTCCGGGTGTAGTCACTGTTTATTGGGGTGTCTGCTATAGGCGATAACGCCATAAAATCCATTTTTTGTCGTTGTGGACACAAAGTGACCTCGAAGACAAAATCAGCTACAGTGGATATTGTAAAGTGGAAAATGTACGTAACAGTACAAACAGACAATGTGCAAAAAAGGAATCTAATTTGACAACGTCGAACGGCTCATGGCGTGATAACTCCAGTAAAAAACTCCCAGTGAACAATCTTCACAATGGACCAATGAGTGAAGTGCACCGCAGACTGGGTGGCTTTTGTAATCTAGGGCACATTGTAGTAAAAACAGTTTTCTGACCTCTGTAATGGTAAACATGTTTTCGGCATGCGCGTTGTTTCCCGAAAACGACGCATACATACATAAATAGAGATCCCCGGAGAAAGAGCTCTGGAAAAAAGTACAGGCTTTGATATATATATAGAACCTAAAATTAAGATCAAGCGTTGACTCGATTAGCATGACAGTGAAAATCTGCACTATATTAAAGATGGGATCACAACAACACGTATTACTTTGTGGAATACTGGTCGTTTTTATGATGCAGACTGATGCCTACACGAACCAGTTTTGGTGTCTGGAGATATACAGCAATGCCATCAACGATGCCATGTGACTGTAGCTCAAGCCAACCCAATACAAACAAAATGATATACTGACGTCCTGTTATCAGGTAAACGACCAGATGTTTAGCTACTCCGACAAAGCGTCTAGACGATCAAAAATAGAGATAAATTGGAGTGTTGTGTAAGAAACGCAACAGAGACATAATTAACGGTCAACCAACAGGATGCTGTCTTTATCCATTACAGTTTGCTAACAACAGTAAACAGACCCTCATTTATGGTTGCCGGTCTCAGGCGTTTCCACGAAATCATGGAATTAATTTTCCCTAACGTAAACCAAACTTGGCGTTTTGAAATGGTCTATAAATTTTGAATAAAAAAAATATAAAGCTTCTTGGACGATATATGCTGACCGATAACCAGTTCTCTAATAGAAATCAGTATGATAGGTTTTTCTCTTCTTTAACTTAGATATATTGATGATGAATATAAGCCTTAATGTTAAGACGTGTATGTAAAGGGTAAATTAGAAGACGTCAGACAAAAAATGTAAGCTAGGAGCCAAGGTTTTGAAGGGAGAATTATCGTTCTTAGGAAAGAAGGAGGAAATATCTTTTAGACCTGACAAGTAGAAAGAAAGAAATTTGATTGATAAGACTTCCTATGAAATAGTTGCTAATGATACTTAATTTCCACCCCATCAAATACCCAGCACTCATTTTGCTACATACCCAGTGGCACTTAACTCGAATTAACGGCATTCTCCGTCATTTAAAACGCTGAATACAGGCCCTCGCAGTTACGAAGCCAGTCGATTGCAATGCCATTACATTTATTTATTAACTAATTTATTTATTTATTTGATTGGTGTTTTACGCAGTGCTCAAAAATATTTCACTTATACGACGGCGTCAAGCATTCTGGTGGAAGGAAATTGGGCAGAGCCCGGGGGAAACTTACGACCATCCGCAGGTTGCTGGCGGACCTTCCCACGTACGGCCAGAGAGGGAGCCGGCATAGCTGAACTTGAACTCACAGCCACCGCATCGGCAATACCAGTACAGATAGGTCTATAAAATAAACATAACCGCTGACGAAGTGAGCTGTGCACACAAAGTAACCGTACAGAAGTGTCTTTGGTATATATCGCAGATTTAACATCGTTTAGGTCTCTAAGAGATACATATTTACATGCGTAACTCATGCTTTGCGCCGTACACAAGAAAATTTCACTTGCACGACGCTCGCCAGCATTATGGCGGAATCGCACGATCATCCGCAGGTCACCAATCAGAATGCACGACCGGGGACTAAGCCAGAATGTGCAGCACTCGAACTTACATCGACCATATTGGTAAAAGGCTCCAGGGTCATAGCGGTACTGTTCGGGTTGAAAAATTTATTTAAATTATCATCCTGTCGTGAAAATCTGTTCGGGACCAAAGTTGAATAATGAAAGACACTGTTGAATAATGCAATACATCACTTGATCGATTGAAGTTTTAAAGATTTTACAGAATAAGCTCACAGTGACTTTCAGTCGATAGGGTGCGCTGCTGTAACAACCATAGATGAAAAACGTTGTGTCATAAATGAAATGTTGAAGATTGCTGAAACACGTTTCCAATGCTGGAACTGGCACATTCTGATGATTATAAAACAGTAAAGCTTTGGGCTTCTATGACAGACATAATGTGGATCTCATCTGGCGGGTGTATCATATGGACTAGAGATGGGCGGCCCATGTTCCACCTTAGTTTTCACATAAAACACCCTGAACCGCTATATTTACTAACTTGGAACTCGGCCTAGTTGCTTGCGCTGTCCTCAAAGTGTCAAAGTGTGCGGGACGAAAACAGATATCTCGTGATACTTAAGTAATTCTGCAATCCATATTGCCTCATTGTGTGGGAATAATATAGACTATGAAATTGGAATTAACACAATGTAACCAACGCCTCCACTCAGATAGCATTCTATCTTGGGAAACCGGCATTTTCAAAGCACTTGACTCCGTTGTTAGGCTGAACTCGACTTCTCTTCAAAAGATTAAGATCACTTTTATCACAATAATTGCTTATAGATATAAAAAAAATAAGGCACCCTAAAATGTTGTCAATCGCTGTTTAATGGTTCACATCTTACTGGTTTCAGTTCGAACTCTACAGAAGTGTGTAATTGTCCTGACGATGCCGAGTGAAACCGACCAGAAACGAAAATCGCGCTGAGCAAAGTTTGGCTTGCTGTCAGGTACCTTTGTATTAATTGTGGCGTTACGATCTTTATTATTTACAAATAACCAGGTGCTGTTAAGTCAGAATTACTATGGGATTCAAAAATACCTGGTTTTGTATGTCACATCTTTGACATGTTAAGGATAGCACAGGCGAAAAGATCAGGTTAGTATTATGGACAAGTACAGATAGCCAAGATGAGAAAATTGAAACAGGCCTTAGATCTATGTATGCATACACACCTGCTTAAAGGAGGTAAACACAGGGTGGATCAAACATTCGTTCATGTTTCTTAAGAGCAAGTTTATGTTTAAAACAAATTGCCGTTCGACATGTGCCATACATAAAAAGCATAGAGTTAGTCAATGTTTTATATAAATTATTAATTTTCCTGTATTCAAAAGTTTTAGGCATTTATGCAAAGCAATAATAACCGCTGTATATTCGGAATATGTTTAACGTTTTAGAGTCTTATTCATTTATTTGATTGGTAATTTACGCCGTACTCAATAATATTTCACTGATACGATTGAGGCCAACATTATGAAGGTAGGAAACCGATCAATGCGGAGCCTTAAACTAAAGCCATGTTAACACATTCCCTAATAGATATGTTTTTCAGGCATTCAATCAACATTAAACCTATATGTACGATGGGATTTAGTAATACGTGAAATAAATGTGTCAGGTCGAAAGGCTACGTAACCGTTTCAGTAGTTAGAATAAAACTGCAGTAAAGAGACAAAAGGATATATTTTACGGGATACGTGAGACCATTTTCCAACCATCACACATCGTCGATGTGCTGGCCATACTCCCCTTGCTGCAGACTTTCATATTTTGTATTGGTACTGTGGCGGGAATTTCCCCAATCGCTGCTTGTCCAATTATACCGCCATTGCATTTCTTTCACTTGGCAAGTCCTTATTCTCATGAACCCATTTACCCTTTGGTAGCGCCCTGTGAATGTTGGTATAAACCAAGGAATGACGCAAACATTGACATCAGACGTGTGGAGGAACGGCTATATAGTTTTGAGTTCGGGGTAGATTCCATTCTTCCTTAATTAGATCTATGCGACTCCCAACCCCGAAGAGAACCAAGAAATCCAATGGTGAAGTAACTATGAATTGATGAAAGTCCGGACAGAATATTCAGGTCAACAACAAACAATAACAGCTTTATTTTACCCTAGGACCTGTCGATGTCATTTAAGTGGCCACGAATTTGATGCTGATTCAGTCTTAGGGGCACCTATTATTCAAGAGGCTCCACAGTTCCTAAGACTTTTCCTAGTATCTGTATAGGTTCGGCCTAATGTTAAACACAACCGAATCTCCTCTAGAAATTCCACATCGGCCCACCCCGTCAACGTATCATCCGTGGTTCCTAGTGGCTCTGCACTCCTGTTGTACTTCTGTACACCCCCACTTTCTACAGAGATTTTATCCACACTAACGTTAAACACTTAAGAAACTTCCTCTTGAGCGACCTTACAACTCTGACCCTGTCAGTCATCATCCGTGCATCTGTACTTGAGAAATGCAGCTGTCACTGACGGAACCGATCTGCTCGGCAACACCGTCTCTCGTAAAGGTCAACGAATACACCTAATGGCATTCAGCTTCATGAAATCAGCGAAACAGTTTGGCACCACTCGTTTTCATTCAACAGTTTATGGTATGTATTTATTGAGTTATTAAACCATTTAATTTGTATTGACTTCAGCTTGAATACGTACGATGTGTACTGTTCGGCCTTCGAGACCACCTCATCAATATGCATTGCGACGCTCCTTTTACAGATTTTCAACAGTCTAAGTTTCAGAAGTCTAAGTACGGAATGCAACAATGCAATTGGCTAATCAGCAAAATAGCTACATGACAGTCACAGACATGCTAAAATCCTATCACTACTTTTACCGTGGAAGATATGTTTTTCCCTCCAAACGTTCAAAACTACTCAAATAATGTCTGACTTAAAAAGAAGCAATTAAAACCACCAAAAAAATGTTAAAGAAAAATATTCTGTTATCAATGGAGTTAATTAAAAAGCTTATCTCCCATCTGCAAGATTCGGTGAAGGCATAAAAATTACCATATCCATGAAACATGCCCTCACACAAAATGGATGGCTCAGGAAAAATATATATAGATTTTCAAGAGTAAACATTACGAAAAATGTACCTTAAAACCATGCCTTCAATGGTAAGTACTTTTATAAAATGCTTCCTGGAGTACTGCTACGACATAGTCAACCATATTTTATCAAGTGCAAAGCTTACATCTCAAGGTAACCTTCGACAAAACGAAGTCTACAACTGGAGAATTTCTACAACAACAACAACGTAATGCTAAATTCTCCCTCCGATATCATCATTGTAACATTACAAATCCTACTCCAAACCGATATCTAATATTATATCTGCGTGAGAACTCAGCCCATGTTACTGATTAAAACATCACCAGTTATCATCTTTTATATAGCAAGTGACCATAATAATCGACAGACACAATAGACACAGCGATAGAAAGTTCTACTTACAAGAAACTAGATCTCTTGTAACTGTGGCAGCAACTTTCAGAAGTCAAAAACTTATCAGTCATGGAGATACGCCCATATACACAAAAAGATGTGGGGGTGATAGGTACCATGATGAGTAAATTATGTACAGGTGTCCAGAGTGAAACTGTTATATCAGTGACGTTATCTGTACAAAGATATACAAGTATCTTGACTGAAGTTCAGTGTCCTGTTTACTGTCTATAAGATGTTTCTGAGAATGCATTTTTAATTTATATCACTATCCTGCTGATGTTCCTATTCGATATGTATTTACCTGTACTGGGTTAAATTTTAAATCGCTTCAGTGCATAGAGGTTTATTATTGACGTCGCCTTGTGTGTTATTTCATGAACCACTGGTAAGTCCTGTATCAAATTTTGACTATGTGCCAGAAGTTTTATACATTTGGCTGACATTTGTTTCAAGGTTATCGAATAATCAGCTTCTTGGATGCTATGGACTGCAATATCGCTGACATAAATATAAGAGAACGTCAGAGCTAACATTTAGCTAACTCTTATTTCAGTTCGCTGGTTTATCGGCGGCTTGGCGTATGTAAATCGTGACAGATTCCTCAGCTTCCCATAACAGGCTTTACTTCACTGCTTTTAGCACATCCACTGAGACACTGGGATAATGAGGTGCAGGAAACAACACAAACATCAAATAGCTATAATCGCGCCAATCAAACAAAGCTCTACCTTTTCACATTTCATCTTATTTTAATCGCAGAAGCATTAAACGACTGACGCCTTGTTTTGGAAAGTTCAACAGTGTAACAAAACGGCACACAACTGAACGTCCCACGATTACTATAAATAACCGTATTGTACTCAATGTAATTACACAAAGACTCCATGTTTGGAGGCAGACTGCTGCCCCGGTTACAATTCAATACAATAGAAAATAATCACCAGCAATCAAATAATCTCTTTTCACAGGTCAAAATGGTCAAGTCAATCCGAGAGAACTCATTCAGCCTCTATCTACACCAGTTGGAAAAGTGGAATTTTAGGAACAAAATACATTAAACACAGCATAATAAAAACCCATTCCTATATTAACTATTTAACATGTACTCTAGTTCTCAACTTCATAAGTAATGACCAGGAGCCTTTCTGTAAATAATCCTCTCAAGCGTTCTGTGGGATAATCTAACCTTTGATTAAAGACGTGAGCTTTGTGAGAAGGAGAAATCAGGTGGTTGTTTACCTAAAGAAGGGTCTCAGAATGGGGAAAGCGGGTAAAACCATGAAATTTCTCTCCACACCAGATAAATCTTTTGATATAAAGTCTTCGCCAAACCAACATGGGCTACATTTGGGTCTGCCATGTCGCTATGCAGTGATTGCCTATAGTGGAATTCAGTGACAAGCCATCAGACTGGATGATCCTCTAAGCTTTGCTATATTTAAATCATACATATAAAAGCAAATTAAATGCAGAAGGACTTCTTTGTGAAAGAAGCTGTGTAGCTTTTTGCATGACCTTTCCCATTATGGACATATTTGGAGTTCCAGCTCTCTGGAGCGCCGTGTAAGAATTACCGAAGTGATGGGAGAAAGTTAAGGTAAGCTTGTAGGTGTCATGTAACAGGTGCTGACTGAGACAATTTGCGATGTGCATTTTCCTAAAGTGGCCCTAAAGGAAGATTTGGTTAGTGTGGTTAGGGTTTATGCCTTGGATAACTTTAAGCTGGCGTTGGTCAGGAAACTGAAAGCTTCCCAGTATATACTCAAACAGTCTCTAAATGCCCACTGTCATGAAGACGACATTCACTAATCACTAAATCAACCTGATGATATGTAACCACCGAGGGAACCAGACGCGCTTGCGTGCAGAAAGGTGGAAGTGTGGCCAGTCTGGTACTGAAAAGGGAGATGATTACAGCTGTAATTAATACTACATGTGGTATAAAGGTAAATAAAGCCTAAATATGCCAATTCGAGACTGGGTACTCTACAAGTTTATTTATTTACACAGATGCATTCCAGCGGTGCATCAAAAATAACATCTTGAACCTTATCACAATAAGCATTGTCCTGCTAAAGATCTAAACTACCATACCGACCAACTAAAAAACCTTGATACAACAGCTTGGTTTAAAGACCCGTCCTTCTTAAAAACTATACACGTGCTTGAACACATTAACATTCTGGGGATGCAGTGTCGCAAAAATGGAGTTAGTTAGCTGGCCGGGAAAGCCGTTTTCTGAAAATAATTTTGCGTCCTTTTTCTGGTAACATTGTTGGGCACCTCTTCCCAGAATCCTAGGAGCAATACCATTTGGACCTATTTAAGCTGAACTTTGCGACGTTCGTGTTTCAGACTTGTATTAATTGATGGTGTACTGTATATGTGTACCAGGGACACAAGATTTGTGTATCACTGATTTATATGTTACTGTAGATGTGCAAATTTGTACACAAATTATAGTGAGTAACACAAGTACAGGTTATGCAATATTTAAAGCTTAACTTAAAGACCAGATGTATTAAAAAATCACGATCTCTTAAAACCAGACACATATATAATTGTAACGGGAGATGGCTACCTTGAAGCAGAAGTAGTCACCATCTCTCAATACTTGTAGGATAACCGATGCATCGGATCCTTCTCCATAACACGCTGTGTTTACATATGATAAGGTCCATATTCCTATTGCACAAACTATGATGCTTTGAAGAAAAAACAATAATAAATGTACCTCAGACCGACCCAAACTTGGATTGGCAGAAAACAAATCTAAGTAGAAGACGAGAAATTGTAAACCCTTGGAATCTAAAGTCTTAAGGTGTCCATTCTGTTGTTCGTTCCTGCCTTTTCCATGAAGCGCTGACTGATAACGTATTATCCCTTAATTTGTTGCAATCGAACAGTGGTTAGTTTAACTGGGATCCAAGTTGTCATAAGTGTAGCCGAGGCCGACTAAAGTAAATCATGGGATGCCTAATTAAAGATGACAAACGTTGGCGATGGTATTTCCAAAATATGTTCTGAAGTGCCAGCTCATCGCCCCTTTCCACGACAGAACAAAATCACAACGGCGCATGAACAGAAAGATCGACCCATAACATGAGACACTGGATCAGGATCAGTACTAGGAAACAGCATCCTTTTTGGTGTATGAAACACATTTGCTTCATGCGTTATGGACAGCTGCTGGCGTGACACCAAATCACTGACTCCAGTTATTTTACAGTGCGGGCATGTCGCCCATCCATCTGTATCTGCAGTGATCGCAACCAGCACCAGTGCAGCAAGCTAGGACCTGGTCCAAAACACCCAGCCGTCTGTGCAACAGAAATCGTGGTGGGCCAGGACAGCGTTAGTCGGTGGGTACAGCTGTTGCTTTATGGCTAGACAACCCGAGAAGAAATGTTACATCAAGACGGCAGGAAAATCTGGCAAAACCTTTACAAAACCTATCCAAAACAAGGGAGATAGCCATAGCCCTTAATGTCGCTTACCTTCTTTTAACTGTTATTTACTTAGTTATTTGTTTATTTATTTATTTATTTGATGTGTTGAGGCTATTCCACGGATAACACATCTTTGACTATTCCTTGCAAAAAATGTTACAGTACAAACGTAACGCGGCTCCATTCAGATGAAAAGGATACATCAGAGTAAATTAGAGATGCACAAATAATTCTAGACTGAGTTGTGTGGAAATTAAATCATTATTTTTTTCAGTTTTGTTATGATTAGACGCAGAGCCATTTTCATATGTGGATGAAATATTACATGTATCATTGTACAGAAGAAGGATGTGTGACTGCATCTAACTTCAAATTACATTGGTAGGCAATGTTCCTTTATCACGATACACACTCTTGGAAAGTAGTTGTAAACTGTATTTAGAGATTCTTCCAAAGTGAAGCGGAAATAAAAGAAACCTACGCGAGTGATTAGAATCTTCTGGAGCCCACCTGGCAAAATACGTTGCGCACCATTTTCTATTTAGAACTACACAACAGCCAATTAATATTTATGGGAAAAAGTGGATGGCATGTGCAGCTGATAATTCTTGAGATGAGAGTGTATAAACATATCCCGGTGTCTACTTCTCGTCCACATTTACACAATTTTTTCATTCTTGCTGTCAACATAATCGTGTATTTATGTTGCTGAACTTCAAACGCTGTTGAAAAAGACTCGAACAAAGTAGACATACATTTGCATGGTTTGGCTAAATTTACAACCCTTGCTTTTAACAGATGTGACAGGGTGCAGTGATTAAAGGCCAACCCAAAAGGTATGTTATTTCTTCTTACATGTATCAGACATAAATGAAAGTATGTCATGCCTCACACACACTGCTAGACTTTCTCCGGACGCTCCAAATCTTTTTGCATTAAAACATTTTGAATACCGTACTTCATTTGTAAAATTAGTAACTTGTTAAATTTGCCAACGTGCAGTGATGTTCCAAAGTCAGTTCTGCGACCTTTCCGGCGCCATGTCCTTGTTTAATTATTTTATTACAGTCGCTCATATACCTGTGACGTGTCCAGTCTCATTTGTGAACATTCTTATACATAAAGGATTAACATTCTTAGCATTGAATTTGAGAAAATGTGTTTCTGCTTGGTTCGAAATCATGAAATCTTATGTCATGTAGCAGCAGCACTAATTAATGTGAGCCGTCCCACGATCCAGGGAGCCCCCCAACCCCTGTACCAAATAATTTCTGCTACACATCAAACCATATGGTGTCCAGCTACATAAATAATTGGCGATTGATTATGTAGACGGACACATTCACATTCACAACATATAGGGAAGCAATAAGAGACTGTTCAAAACCCTCGCCGGCCCGGGCTCTCCTTTTAGAGATACCCTGGCCATTGCTGATATACCAGTACAATCGAACATGCCGAAGGGACACAACACATGCGAGTGTCTCACCTTAAGCTCAAAAGATTTCTGCGGTAAACGCTGCCTTGGGGCTTTCTATAAGGTTCACCTGCCAAGACTGCGTAAGGGTTCATGTACACAGCCTCGCCGAATTTGCGGGGTTGGGGTTACTAACAAACAAAGGCTTTGTCTCCAGTGTGAATATCAAAATGCACGGCCGTATGATCAGAGGGCATGGCAGAAAGAGTTGGCACGCCTCGCTGCTATTGAAATTCCCATTTAGAGACAAGGTTCCATCTGATATACCCATCCTGGCTGTGTAATAAGAGGGCGTAGAAATGCCCACTTAGAGACGATTCCACATTTGGGTGAACGAGACAGGTCACTCGGTGTCGACCAGTTCGTGCTATAGGACGGCCGCACCACCGGGGGCTCACGAGAGGCTCCAAGCTATCTGCACCAAACTAGGTAACCCCGAACTGGCCGAGAGAGCCTTAGGCGAGAATCGCGCGGCCAGCATCTTCTATGAAAAGAAGAAAAGAATGGCTGGAAGCCAACCCCAGCCATTCTGCTCCACGATATCCAGAAGGCGTGCGTCGAGCATGGCCACGGCGGGCTCTGGAACACGATACAAGAGGGACGTCGTCAGCATCGACATGAAAGCCTGCTTCCCGGCCTCCTTTCAGGGAGAAGGCGAAGTGAAGCCCTACTTTGAACGTTTGCGTCACCCAACGCACAGCATGACCCGTGTAGCCATCAATGGCTAACTCCCCAAAGACATCGGCGCAGGCTTCGCCGAGGTCCACGAGTGGGAGTTCATGGACTGCCATCCTGTCATCCACGCGTGGTTTGGGAGGCATTTCGCAGAGAATGTATGGGCCTCAACACAGCTTCTTGCCTTCCAGACAAAAGCTGGCTTGCTGAAGTCCCTCGATGCGTGAAACAATAATCACCTTTAACAAAGGTGGTTCCCCGAAGATCGTAATCGGGCGTGCAGCATCATCGGCAAATTCATTCAGGGCAGCAAGGCTGACAGAAAAAGACGACTGGTGAACTTGACTTCCTTGTGCGAGGAAGCTGTCAAAGTGGCACCCGGGTAGGAGCACCAATGAAATGCCCCCACGGCCACACCCTCACATACTACGATGTATGTGAGGGCCTCCATGTTGGCTTATGCCCACATCAACGTCCGCTCTTTGCTTTCGACGTTCGATGCGTGCCAGAGGGATCAAGGCCCAGGCATATCACAACTCCTTCCGTTGGAGTGTTCAGACTGAGTGGACCCCGGAAATGATTGACAGAAGTTTATCCCCCGCGTGATCATCTGCGACGAGGTCTCCTATTCTGGAGATCTTCTTGGAATGGGTCGAACACAGGGGTGTGCAAGTCATCTGCTGCGACGATCAGGTTCAACCACTTCTCTTTGCTGGCAAAATGCGACACAGCTGGGTGTGTCAGAGGGCTAACTACTACGAGTGGGTTGAAGAAGACCATAGGGCAAAAGCACTCAAAACCCCCTAAAAGGCTACCCGCATGAAGCGGAGTCAATGCCAGGAGATGAGAAAAGCGCTCCCCAGCTGCCTTGGTCGGAGTAAGTTAACTGAAGCCAGAAACCAGGCAACCTCATCTTGACCTCGAGACAGAAAGTAAGCGACCAAGCACAGGAGCTGCTATTCCAGGGCCACGAAGTTCTCTCCACAGACGACCCAGTGCCCCTGCTGTACCATCCAAAAGACTAAACATAAACATACAAGTCCCCGTTCCGGGTACGGACCGCAGGGAAGAGCTGGTACTCGATGTCAGCATAGAGGCAGCAGAGGCGGCTATTCAGACTGATAACTGGCCCCTTGGTTATGCCCTCACAGTTCATTCGAGCCAGTGTGTGACCATCAGAGACCCCCAGAAAGTCTGGATCATGGACGATTACTTCGAGTGCTTAAACCTTTTCTACCATGCCGTATCAAGAGTGGAGTATCTCCGTCAGCTAGAAAGGGTAGTCTTTTCCCCGGAGGATGGTTCCGAGGGAAGACAACTCACCGAGAAGCAACTCCGCAAAACCATCCGGAGGAAGTTTGTGAGCTACAAGCACCAAGGGGATCAGGATTAACCTGAAGGTCGATCACATCCTGCATCTCAAGGAACAGCAAGATAACCGCTGTGCCCGGTGCAATATTAAGCTATGCGCGTACCAACAAAAGGATACCCAGCAGTTCCGTGTTAACCGGTTAGCAGACAGTACAACACATCCTCGTCAGGTTTAGCGACCAAGCGTCCGATCCGATACACGTCTAGGAACCACACTGGATCAGTCGCGCGACGGCGACCTCCCTCCAGCTCGCCGGGCTGCTACAGATAGCGAACACCAACCCCACAACGGAGCTTTTGCTCATGTAGGCCAACTGGCCGGCCTGAAAGAGTGGAGGATGGCCTTTGTGCCATCGTTTTTGTCTTGATAGCCTCAAACGCCGCTTGCCAGTGAGTGGGACCACATTTCCGTTCAAATTTGCGTCCGCTATCCATCAGTACCGCGGCCAGAGAACCAGGAATCTTGCCGACGGAGTCACAGTAGTCAATCTCTAGTATCGTGGATTACAGCTCTTGGGGTAAACCCATCATGTGTGATATATATATATATATATATATATATATATATATATATATATCGACTTATTTTCGTACGCCATTTGTAGATATCTATATATCCAAGAGATATCTACAAATGGCGTACGAAAATAAGTCGAACTTCACTACTCATGCTGTGCTTGCCACCACGACGAGGAGCTCTTACAAAAGTCTAGCACAGTTTGGATTACTCAGCGAATTTATAGGCGACCAGCCCAGTTACACCCATCCCGAGGAGGAAGAAGGTGATCTCGCCTTCTTTTTTGCCCTCCGAAGGTGTATAGAGAAAAACTTAGGACAGGTTCGGGCCCTGTGGGGCTAAGTGCTTTCCCCGTGACCTGAGCGTTCTCGCGCATGGCGGCGTTGATGAAGTTAGTCCTTAATTCAGTACAGACGCTTTGTCCTTTTTTGAGACCACGCCGGGTTAGACACCTGAAGCTGTTCTATAGCTTTATCGTGACGTTTACTCCCCGCATCGACCGTGGAGCTTCTCAGAGTTGAGAAGAGAAATTTACTACCTGAGAAATTAAGTGCATGTATCAGAGCGCCCCCAACCATCATTGCGATCGAGGCCATTTCTCCTTCATAATATCTGCTGGAATGATCCCCTGTTTAATTAGCATATCCTTGGTCGCCATCGCGAGGGCCACGTCCACAACCACCATCCCGATATCACGGGGGTGAAGTGTAGCTTGGGAGGGGCACCTCCAATGACCGTCTTACCCAATCGGAAGTATCACATAACTAAGCCAGAGACGTCCGCGCTCTGATACAGCGCGTTTACCGATCTTACCGTCGGTAGCTGGAGTTATCATGTTGTTATTCCATATGGAGAGGATCGGTGGGAATCTTCAATTGCTGAGCAGAACGGGGGCTTAAAGGTGGCTTGTGCTGTTTTCTGTAGTTGACGCGCAACAGGAAGAGGCGGCAGCTGCAGGTGATGAGTACATACATATTATACACCCGCAAGGCCGGCTGCTCCTATGATATATGGGGCTCAGTCGGCATGTTTTGCAACACAAGGAACCTCTGAAACGGGCTGATTAATTGCAGGGAAAATAGCAACAGCCAGCTGCTGTTAAGCAAAAGTGTTTGTGTATATATTTCAGGACAGAGTTATATATCTGGGTGAGTACCCAGACGTTTTGATGCGCCTGTCGGCCTCAGAAGGCCAGCTTATATAGCATGTCTATCTTTTTGGTCAACGCCTTTTGTGGCCCAGCAGTCATCATTGATGTATAGGGTTGGCTTGCCTTGGAACAACTGGTAGAAGGCACGGAGGTAATCATGTAGCCTTTCACCTGGGTCTACGACCTCTGGGTTGATCCACACCCAGAAGCACTCTTGATACACCCGATTGTACCGTGGTGGGACAGAGGACAACAATGTGTTCAAAACAAGGAGGAATAGACACCCTCCAGGAGGATGAGAGTGAAAAGGGTTTCCCGCACCCCGTCATCGACAGAGAATCTCAGAGTGGGGCCATGGACCATAGGTTACCAGTACAGCGCTGAGACGTATCGGCCATCCTCGATGTTGAGCTGGATGTCCATAGTCATGTAAAGGTAGATGTTCAAAGCGCCGACCGCCTCTACTGTTTTCGTGATCTGAATGGCGATCCCCTCACTAGGGTTCTCGACTCGCCGCCAGCTTCCATGTAGCTGATCGTCGTCCTTGAAGCGGAGGTTCAGCCACAGGGTCTACTTGGTGGTTAAGAAGTCGGCAAGGGACACGTCCGCCAGCGCTACGTCTTTCACGAACATGGCCACTTCGGGATGGCGCTTGCAGCCTTGGCTGTATAGCTGCTTGGGAACTCCCTCGAATCTCACCTCCACATTGGTTATTTTGGAGATCGAAAGCCTCGGTCTTCCACTGGAATGCAGCTCTTGGGTCCTGGGACAGCACCAAAATGCCTTTGAGACTGCGAGCGGGTACGTTGAGGTTGATGTTCCAAAAGGTGTCGCTCATTGCAGAGCACGCGGTCGTACAGTATTTCTAGGCGACCGACGTACTGATTGCGGATCACTCGGGCAAGCTCTCACTGGGTGAAAATGTTATACTCGAGGATGATGTTCTCGATGGCGTAGCTGACATCGACATCCCCTGCTGCCCGGATAACGCTGATGTACACGTTGAAAGTTAGGTTGTATTCGAGCCTGTCCCCGCAGGGCTGACTGGTAGAATGGCATATGGCTCTCCAGCAACTCGAAGTCGAGAGGGAAGTAGTAGGTTGTTGCCAAAGGCCTCTGCAATGGCTCGGTCTTTGGCTACAGTCTCGTCTTTATTCTCAGCCCCTAACCGGATTCAGATGGCATTCTTGTTGAGGCTTGTGTCGATTCCTTGGTACTGGGCCGTCTTCCAAAGGTCCATGTAACAGTGGTAGACGTCGCTGTCATCGATCGACATTACCTCATTGTCGCTGACTTGACTGTGGTCGTCTTTATCACAGCAGGGATGAGGTTCTGGACCACTGTGCGGGTGAGGTCTGTCGAGGCCGGGGAGATTGTGAAGGCAAGCCCCAGACGCAATGACGTCAAGGACGCCAAGGTTTGGGAACCGAACAAGAAGCTGTTAATGCTAATCTATCGTAGTGGGGTTATTTTTGATGACGATAGACTGGCGCACACCCATGAACCAGAAGGGGGTTCGCAGGCATCGGTAAGGATTAGCCTTTTGTCCGTATACGTTTGAAGTCATGGTTATTGAACGCTGGGCCGCCAATGTTTAATAGCCAACATGGCAGGTTTTGATTTCGATATCCCAACGTTTGACCATGTCGATGTAGAAGACGATGAAGAGACCGTTCCTATAGACCCCACAGATGATGCTGACACCGGTATCAGGACCACTGGGCCTCATGTATCGCTGCATGAGGAGCTCCTCCAGTCAGAGCTAGATGACTGTCATAATGTCATGGCGGAGAGGGGCTTCACTCCCTCAACTGGCCGAGACCCAACCAAGTTTGAGCTCGTTTGCAGGCGTTTCCGGTTGAAAACACATCCTGATCTCACTGTTATCAACTCTTGGACAGGAAAGCCATTCGCACTCTCAACCATAGGCGGCCAGCCGTGAGGGAGGGCTGCCAGCTGAGAAGATCTGGGGTTCACCGAATGGACCACAGGAGATCCGAAGAACACGCTGTCGGCTCAGGCTGTTGCAGCCATCCAGACCGCCGATAGGAAGTTGGAAAGGGCAGCTGACATCGATACTGTCGAGATTCACGATCTACGCGCCGTCGCGAAGAAGGCCGAAAATTTAGTCCAGATTATGGAGATAAGCCCCTCGCATAGCGTTGTCGATGTGATCCTTGCCACGACCATTGACTCCCCCCCCCCAACTGCCTACCAATAAGCTGCCTGTCCGTGAGCTGCTGGGTTTTGATAATATATTGCAGATTATCCCAACAACCTCGCTAAGCTCTCAGCCCTCGATGGAGACATCTCTCTTCAAAAGCGGAAAATTGATGAGGCTAACGATGAGTTCACCAGGCGCCGTATTGCTGAATGACTACGTGACCTTTAGTATGAGGACGGCGGCCCGCCTTGAGGTCGCATCGGGCACCAAACATGAGCTCCGCTCTCAGATCAACCGCATCCGAGATACCATCAACCTCATCCTTCACGAGGACAATACTCCTGCCAAACGCATACACACCCTGTTCCGCGAGCAACCCATCACAATCGCGTCGTTGATCACTGCTATCTGAATGTCGATATCGGCATTGGTGATTTGCGCCAACCGGGGGATCTGCAGCTCCAGCGCTTCCTCCAACACCACCTCCTCAGCCAACCGACAAGGGCGGTCCTAAGAAGTGGGTAAAAAAACGGCAGCGGGTCCTGGGCAGGCTTCTAGCAAAGCTTGTCGGTAAAGCCGCTAGGGCTCTCCCAGGTATTATAGAGAGCATCGTTTCTTGGCTCCTCGGCACTTTAGGCAAGGCCGTGAAATGGGTTGCCGAGAATACTTGGGCCCTGGCTGTCGCAATAGTTGGAATCATTTACGCGGTCGTTCGGACCCATCTAGTCTGACCAGATTAGTGCAAGCCCGAGGACGATGCTAAGTATTACTATCGCAACCTTTTCTTCATCGCTCTCTCTCGGTGAAGCTGGAGTCCTCAGTGCATTCTTCTCTGGCGCTGCGGGCTCGGGTCTCGGTATGACTGAGGTCGCCTCTGGCACTGCAGCTGGCTGCGGCTTAACGATGCTTGTTTCCCATTGGAAGGCGCGTGAACAACTACCGAGTTCACGTCTCCATTAACCCTGAGTTTCTGGTCTGGGTATGACGATCTCGTCAATGATTTTTCCGATTCTTAGGTCCGTATTGCTTGGCGCCATGTACAGACCCACACCAAACGCATAATTCACCTTGGAGCCGGCGTACCTCAGGACGTTCTGGTACCGCTTTATGGCAAGGTCAACAGGTTGATTCGCCTCGCTGCCTTGCGAGATGAAATCGATGTGGAACTTTTCTGTTGTTAGCTGAAATGACCTGTGGCTAAGATCGTGGTCGTAATGCGATTTCATGTATCCTGTGCTTGTGACATAATAATAAGCCGCGCCTATCCCGTGGTTTCTACTTCTTTTTGCCGCCAATCGGTATCTGCGAGGACCCCAAACTCGGAGCAAATTCGCTCGTATGCCCCCCGGTCGTAGGGGTTGTCGTTCGGACTCCATGCATCGTCTTGTGAGAGTGGTGCCTTAATCTCTTCCAAAATGCGGCGCACTTGATAGTACACATAGAAGTGGAATAGAGAGTTGCTTAGTTCTGTCGGCTATGAGGTAATTTTCCTTTAGCACCCCTCAACCGGTTGTTGCACCCCATACGGCTAAATCGAGTTCGTTCTGTCACTACGCAATTGGTTGCGTGTGCCATTTCTCAACCAATGTGCCGCTGTTAATTTTTGGTAAGGTGTAGCGTTCAAGCACCTTTTGAAAAGTCACATCGAAAGCAACCTGTGAGTAGTTCAGGCTGGAATCTGTCACCACGATTTCAATGAGCTCCTCAATCTCCTTACTCGAATATACTCCACCGACATGGTAATTGGTTATCTTCCCCTTGAATGAAAACGCCTTATCGAACATATTTCTGAATTTGTTTGTTACACTTAATGATGTTCAACATGGACGCAGTGTCGTCCTCCTAGCATGTCTGGACAATTCAAAAGGCCAGTGGGTACAATGTCATATCGATTAGGGCGACCTTGTACCCATACCTTGTACAATATTGACGTACGGTTGATGCTGAACGATAAGTCGATAGTCTTGCCAAGCGGCTTTTGCACCGTCCGAACCCTTAACAAAGAAGTGTTGCAACCTTTAGGTGCTAAACTGCAATTGGGTGAAACTACGGATCATGTGCGACCGGAACTCAAAAAGAATGATTTTGTCAGTCTGTTAGATGTAGCAGATATCCAGGGATTCTCAAATGGAGAAGAGCCTATGGATGGAATAAATGAAGGGAACAAAGTACCCAGATTAATGCGTCAGAAAGAAATATTTGTCCACCTAGACGATGTGAGCGCGCCCGAAAACATCTCCGCCGTGTCTACCATTATTGCAAGTGGCTCTACTTTTCTGAGAGCAATCGCGGTATACCACGAATGCATAAACTCCGAAAGAACGGTGGCATTTGCCAACCCACAGTACAAAAGACTGTCGGCTGGCTTTATCCCGTAAAACTTTATACTGTAAAACTATTAAACATTTACGGCCAACCTATACATACAACATACTTAAGCTTAACTTTACACATTAGCCGGCGTGATGGACTGAGTGGGCCCTAATTGAATTGACATAGCCTTATCGGATCTGGCAGATGTTGAAGGTTTTGAGCGGCAAGGGGTGGATGGTAAGCATGGGTCTGGGCGTCGCCGGTGTCAGAGTGATGGCCACGATAATTGCGACGCATATCGCTGTAGGCATGGAAGGTGCGGCCTTAGTCTGCGGCCTTCTCATTGGGGGGGGGGGGGTAAGTTTGTAAGCCGCCGTTTGTCTGTCAAAGGTAAGAAACACAATTAAATTCGCTTACTGGCCGAGAGTAAGCTTAATAGCATCACAGACCATTTCTTTACAGCGCTGACTGACGCGGTATACCGAGTTTCGGTTAATACTCGGTGAAGTCGAGAAATACCCAGATATGAAACAGCAGATTCGAGTCGGTAAAGCACATAACTCGATTGCATTAAATAAGAAAACGATCGACAGCACCCTTATCCAATATATTCACTCTGACCGCGATTAGGGCCAAGTGAGGGTTAGCTGTATACATTAAACACAAACTTTCCAACGCCATATATGAGCAGACAGATGAAATCACCACACTCAGCGATAAAATAAATGACCTAGCTGAGTCAGGTAACCCAGGCGTAGACTGAGCCATGAGTCTTCTACTTTAGTGAAGAGGTAAGAAAATATCCTGATGAAAAAAGAGAAAAAAAATCCCCCCACACCTGGAATCGAAACATCAACCTGAGCGCCGAGCAAAAGCAAAAGCCTGATGAAAAAAAGAGAAAAAGATATTTCCCACAGCGAGAATCGAACCACCAACCTGATCGCTGAGCAAAAGCAAAAGCCTGGGATGTTTAGCCCTTTTCCACAACAGTTACCTCATGGGATGGTAATCCGGATTTACGCTAAAGAATCGGCCCATGGGGTAATTACACGTGATGTCAGGTAGAACCAACCATGTCCCGACAGCACCCCGATGGGTCTCTCTACCGGCGAGACATCGAAAGTTGCAGAGATTCTCAGAAATGTGGCGAGACGACTTACTGGAAATACATGGGGAGATAAACCCGAATTTTTCGCTAGTAAACTCTCACCGTGCATTTCCAATGAAGCCGTTTGATTACCTGACTGAGCTAACCGGCCAGGCCACATTGTACAGAAAAAATGGGTGTGGGGGTGGGGGGTGGGGGGGAATCAGGATATATACATATGTTGATCGCAAAGGACACCTATTTTATGTAGAAAGACACACTGATAAAGAATAACACGTTAGTTTTTCTCCAGAATAACTATTTTTGCTGAATTCCGCAGATAAAAATATGCTAGTCATCCATCCCACAGTGCCATACGGTAGACATTGCGTCAAGCACTGATAGCTTAGTTCACACTGAAAAGCGGTAATATAACCTCCACATGCTTCTATATTTACACCAGCTAGTTTGATTGTATTTTATCAACCGTTACAACTGATGTATACATGATCAGGGGAGGTAATATATATGGCAGTGCTTTTACACAGTCCTGGTATACACATAAATAGGTCAGAAGCCTTAAACGTCCTATCCACGTGTGTTGTATGTAACGAACCTGGAGCTCTGGATTATGTGGTCCGCATAATACACTTAGGTAATACCTGTTGTCCTTTAATCTTAGATCGATGGATATAGGCGGCTCCGGTCTACATTACCTACACAACCTGAACACGCTTGCGGATTTTGACTAGGTGAATTTTGCAGTTCAATCACCACAGGTATACGCACAGCAACATATATCTCTAAGTGGCGAGCCGTCCCTGGGGCTTTTATGGTACATACATAAACAATCGCCAATTATTTATGAATGTGAACGGGTGTCTGTCTACATAATGAATCGCCAATCATTTATGTAGCTGAACACCATATGGCTTAATGTGTAGCAGAAATTAGTTGGAAAAGGGCTGGGACGACCTCCAATTAGTTAGTGCATTCGTCCTCCCGGCTGCTCATGTCGATGTGTGCCAATCTTCCGTTAAACCAAAGAGCGGTTACCAGTTTCGTACAGATTCGCCAGATTCACGACTGCCTTTTGTGCAATGTCGATTTTGACATGAACCTGGCATATTTAGTTTCATATCTATGCAAAATATTTCCATCATCTAATCTGATATGTCAGAACTATCAAATATGGAATGCGGATGCGAACACTCGAGTTCTCAAGCTGTGTCTCTTAAGAACCACGGGACACGAGAATGCAAGAAATGCGAGATTAGACAAACTCATGCCGAATTAGAACATTTTCATGCCTTCTCGCGCTTCTCACGTATCTCGAGAAACAGCTGACATTTTCCGTGAAAGCAAGATTATCGCTAGCCTTGTGTGGTTTGACAAAATCATGCGAGATAACACTAATCTCGCGTGGATTTCACTACATTGACTTGACTAAACTCATTTTCTCGTTTTGAAAAACAGGATTTTCGTAAAATCCACCAGATTTGGTCAAACTCATAATGGTAGAACCTGGAGTGTGACATCTTTAAGTGTCTATTTAGAAGAAAGTGGACCATGTAAGTTCAAGTCTGCGTGGGAAGGTCTGCCAACAAATGGTCTTGGGTGTCATCCGGGCTTTGCTCGTTTTCCTCCCGCCGTAATGCTGTCCGCCGTAGAAGAAGTAAAGTATTCTTGAGTATGGCGTAAAACAACAATGAAATGAATAATAAATATATCCATCTAAAATATTTCCATAATCTATTTTGATGTATGCCATAACTATCAAGGCATGTGAAAATCAAGGGATTGAATTATTTTACAGTGAATATACAGTTCCCACGGGGATCGTTGAGAGCATGCCACTGAGGAAGACGCGCCTTGCGATGATGAGAGCCATGCGATAATGCCAGCCATGAGATGGTGAGAGCTATGTGATGATGAGAGACATGCGATGATGAGAGAAAGGCGATGATGACAAAATACAATTTGCCACTAATAAGGCCATTAGAGAAAGCCGATACCGGCATCGTAAAATTACCTTGATGGCATATCGCACTCTGCCTCAGACCGGTTAGCTGCATAGATTGGGAAATCACTGGCCTGAAAGAACAATACGAACTTGTTAGCCTGCTTGGATTACTTTAGTGACTGTGCTGTATAAAGGGTATTTTATAACTCACGTCGGTTGGAAACCACAAAGGTGTTTCGACAGCATTGTCAGCAAGATACAATGCACTTCTCTGGCTTGAAATCCTAAACAGCAACACATGGGTTTGTCTTAAGTTTTCTGCGTATTGATCCCTAGCCTTCATCTTTAACACTCAAATCTGATATGTAATTACCTTAAACCACACATAAAATCAGAAAAAAGTATGACTTCATCACAAATTTTTTCAAGAAAATGCTTCTGAATCTCAAAATAAAGGCACTTCGCCTTGAAACTTTCTTGGAGTTGAAGGTAAAGAAGGAAAGAATGTATTGATGCACAAGCCGTACAACTCTACCACATTACCGTCGTGAAGCAAATACAGCTTAGGGATAATAGATAAGTGAATAAACCCTAAACTAAGCCAAATAGGGGGAATCTGTCAAACTCACACACCGGAAAGGGGTTATAGATATTTGATCTTTTCCTGCTTTCAGAGGGGTCATCCTTTTAAGATACGGAGAGAACCGTAATACTTTTTTGTTATTCTTAATTCATCATAATCACTGACACATGTATTGTATCCTTCGTCGAGGAACCCACCCTATGCTGCTCAGTGTGAGAATGAATCTGTGGCACGCACTTATTAGAAATGAGTTACCACAGACTAAAACCTTTAGTCTGAACGAAGAGCAGTTGTAAAAGTATTTTCCATTAAATTTGTTCGCCGAAGAATCATGCTTGCAGACTGAGAATGTATCCAAACGTCAACTTTGGGCGATTTTCTGGAATTATAAATGAAGCAGGTAAGACAAGACCGCACAACAAAGGGTGTTTCTCATGGCGACCTATAGTAGAATGCCAGTGAGGATGTCGGCTGCTACGAAGCGAGTAGCGCATTCAAGCGAGTAGTTATTGACAAATTAGATATGTTCCATAAAGCAAGGTCATCCTCCTGTAGAACGACTCGAAGCAATCGGTGAAGAACTGAGGGAATCCATTAGACCAGAAGAGCCTAGACTCAAGCCAGTTCATCTTGTTGCACACTTCGCATGGTGCGGTTTGTGGGAAAAGCGAGAAGATAACGGGCCTATCAAGATGGTCGTTTTGTTTCTTCATGTTCATTGAGGGATTTTCAAAGATGGGCAACGTGTTTACGTTGTTTTTGCCGTCGTCCCTGGATTCGCTGTTCATATATCATAAATGATGTACATGTAATGTACAACTCATTTCCTAACGAGTCGGTCAGCACTCTAACGCATTGCTGTGACCCAGAAGCCTGCATCCAAAGCGGTCAATTCAAGTCCAGCTCATGCTGGCTTCCTCTCCGGTCGTATGTGAGAAAGTTTGCCGGCAACCTGCGGATGGTCGTGGGTTTACACTTGATCTAGTCCGATTAGCAGTTACTTTTCAGTAGATTCTCGAACAGCAAAAATACACAACACACTTCGAGCCAATGCAATTGGACTCCAAGTACCTCAGATATATGCGTGTATTAAACGAAATTGTACGCAACATGACTAGGATTGGAATATCGATAAAATACATCTTCTCGATGAGAGGACTCGCGCTTTAAAATACCTTGTTACGTTATTGCAATGTATTCCATATGTATGTGTAATCTTATTTCCGATGATGACAACCTGCGAGGTGTGCCTATACAAAAGGAACTGCTGTAATAGTCTTACACCGTCGTAGTGGAAGTAATTTTTGTTGTTATTTCGCATGAGACTGTAGATGGTGTGCGAGTTATGTTATTTATGTTATACTTCCGTAAATTTAAGCAAAAATTGTCTTTAATTCTGTCTCCTTCCTTTGATAGGACAGTGTAGATGTTTTGCCTTCAGTTCTACCCAAGCAGGGATTGTCTATGAGCTCAACTGCGGAAGTATGTCATTTAAAGAAATAAATGGCCTATGTTACTTGTATTATTGTGATACTCTTCGTTGAACTGAGGGTCATTAAAGCCGTCGTCGTATAAGTGAAATATTCTGGAGCACGGCGTTAGAGGCTCTGGTATTTGCCACCGGTGATTTGAAGTGTATTGATATGAATGGGTATCTTTTGAATAAGCTTTTCCTGCGCTTTAATTTGGATATCTCCTGCTATATACGCCGTCACAGGTGCTCCAGGATGATGTCTTCCCATGGATCAATTTGCTGTGCATTATATCGAAAACTTAACGTCCATCTCTTTGTCCACCAGTGTAAATCGGTTTTCTGGCTTAATTACACCGCTGAGAAACAACTCTGCTCTCCAGTTTTCTTTTACACAAAATTGTTCCCGCATAGACTGGTAAGTGTCTCAGATATAGCTACCTACAGGCAGAACACAAAAATGCTACGATTTAAGCCTAGTCAAATGGCTACGTGTAAAGGCATCTGTGTTTTTTTTCTTTGTTTGTTTTTTTTTATTTGTTTGTTTTTTAGTGTGAATTTGAGTGATTTCATTGGAGAACTACAATTTGCCAAGTTTTAACACGTTTTCACTATGATGTGATGCAGAACTATCCTCAATGTGACCTATGTGGTATAGGGGCATAAACTTTGAAACGTTAACTAATTCCATTGTGAAATCAGGAATAACGGACAAAAAATCGCCGGGATTCTGTTAACAATAAACTAGTATACATGGTACAGAAGCTCTATGCTTTTAAACACAAACCTGCAGTTCAATTCACAATGCACAGGTGTAACAGCCCCACAAGCAGCAGATGCTCTAGGTTTTCCCATTCGCAATATTCCACATCAGATGACATTTAAATGACGACATAAATTTGGCCTCGTGACAAGATAAACTACTGCAGCACACGCAAAATCTGTTCCATTTCGTAACCCTCTGAACAAAATCTGTGTACATGTGTTACCTTATAGGAGGTATGTCGTAGTCATAGAGAGCGCCTGACACCCGATGCACACACACGTTCCTGCAACATTCATCGAATTTTTTAGAAAAAATTTGATTTTTCGAGAGCTGGCGAATGTCGTATCTCAGCACTTTCCATATCAGACTTGCAGACCAATTCCTTGCGTTTGAAGATCTGTTTAGGCCTCAGGTCACTTTGGGCCTTCAGATACGTTATGTATCTCAAACATTAGCCGCATTTTAGAGAATATACTTGTGTATTTACACAGAACAAAAAAGCAGACAGAAAAGAAAAACAGTGGCAAACAGCGAAATGATCAGAATTTTTACCTTGCTTCTTTATTAAGCAAAGAACAAGTTTTTCTAAACGCGGAAATATTTTTTAGTCTGTGGGTTCAAACTCCCCCAAGCTCAATGCCGGTACGCCCACTGACAAAAGTTCAATAGATCGAACTTCTCATATTCTGGTGCGGCCGTCAAGGCACACGTAGGTGTGCTTTTGTTTCAGATTAATGGTGTAATCCAGAGGTGTCTCGCCTATAAGCAATACGATCATTTCTCTGACGGATGAGGGTAGGAAATGAGCTCATCTACTTTATTACTAGAAGCTACCAACACATAAGTCAGAAGCAAATAACTGGTGTGCAATAAGTCAAAGGAACAAGATATGCTCGTTAATTCGACAGTAATGACGTTCCGGCGTGAAAAATGATGGTTCCTGCGACTAGCCAAACAAGCCAAGCTGATGGTGTTGGGACAAAGTCACATTACAGCAAGATGGAAATAAAGTGGAATTACACCTCAAACCAATCATACAAATCAAGAAATAGGTACGGAAGGACGGTATTAAGTGCCCTCCTGCAAGTCCCACCAAGCACAGCCTTGATCTCCAGGGGTGCGTTGCCACTAATAAACCAGACCGAGACAATGCATCTTGTTAGAAAAGGTTAAACGTTTATCTTCCGTCAGAAAACTTGCATGCATTGATTGATGCGAAGTGTTGAACTGGTGATATAATCCATTTAGGTTAATATCCGGGACGTATGGGTTTTCCTGATCATCACATAGTTTTCATCATCATGACATCAAAAGCTTAAACTGGAGGCAAGAAACATTGATTATTCCCAGAAAGCTGGGGATTACTCTCTGATTGTATTCTGGTAGATTTCGAACACAGGTAACGGTATTGCGCCGGAAATGGTCCTGACTTATATATTCTGACCGGAATTCCCTCTTTTGCTCATTTGACGAAACCATCTTGCCCCGTCGCCTTCCATAGATCAACGCTTCATTAATGAGGTCGACAGTTAGACACCAGTTTTTGTTGCGCTGGCTGCCGCTTTAAGTCGGGAGGTTTGTTAGGTACCTAGCGAATGGCGGTGGCTTATTCCAATCAGCTCGTCCTCCCTTATTCATAAACCTGACCTTCGGTTGGAGAAGAGAAATATTCTATAGCCGGGGGTGAGCAATAATCAGAACAAGAAACTATCAACGTCCTTTTCCCAGACAGCCATCCGTAATAG
This sequence comes from Acanthopleura granulata, assembly GCA_016165875.1. Taxonomy (NCBI): domain Eukaryota; kingdom Metazoa; phylum Mollusca; class Polyplacophora; order Chitonida; family Chitonidae; genus Acanthopleura; species Acanthopleura granulata. The sequence continues at coordinate 2,132,110 of JABBOT010000005.1, forward strand.
GAAGCCCCAGATTCGAGTGGACGACATTGCTACAAGTTAACAACTCTTCTGTTACGGTTAAATAAGTTCACAACGTACGGGTTATGTTGCAATATTTTCACACAAAGACAACAATATAATTCGCCTTGTCTTTAACAATGTCTTTAATATTTCATTGTTAAAAAGTCACGGTATTCTGATGATATTAAATATTACCCAAGGTATTCAAATTCCCCAGGAAAACTAAATACTTAAGTACTGAGTTTTGCTTTGCTCCAGTAGTTCACCGTTCTGCCATGTGCGCTGTTTGCTGTTCTGTCTTTCCTGAAGTGAGAACATGGCACCAGTTTCTAACCAAGAGAGATAAATCAGCAGATGATGTCTATTAAATAAAACCGGTTTGTTTTCCAGTCGTGCTTAATGAATAAGAAATGTTACATGTTTCGCTCCAAGAAGGATTTATCAAGAGAATAAACCTTAATGATCAATTAAGCATTGGTCAGCTAAAATTCTAAAGTTCCCATAAAAACAATAAAAAAAATTATATGACGAAAATTCGTTGACAATGAAGCATTAAAAGCACCAAACGAGAACAAAGGCCAATTCTGGACACGTTTGGTCTGCCCCTTTCGATTAGTGTCATCTGGAACCAGGTGATCACATTATTTACAGACGTGACATTTTTTGACGTGCAGAACCATCATAGATCATAGATTTATCGCCTTATCTAACCTTATATCTTGTATGCTTGCTGCTAAGTATGTGGACATTTGAACACACTTAACGAGAGATACCTTTACCTAGATGTGCTGGCTTGTCAAAAAGCAACTCGAAATAAAAGCTAATGACTGAAAAAACAAGTCCAAGTCAAGGATAAAACACAGACCATAAGGCATAGTGAATTATTTCTTCAGGTGAATTGATTTACCGGCACAGTACAATCATTAGGACTATTGTCTATAACAATCACAATAAAAAGCCGTCACAGAAGTAAAAATGTTAGCTCGCGGTACTTCAATGGAAATTTGTAAGTATGTACCTTAGTCATCTAGGGCAGTTCTTCGAATTGAATTCACTTTGGCATACGTTTTTGTGCCTTTACTCGTTGACATAACACGGCATAGCGGGATGGGCTAAGGCAGTTAAACTATGGAAAACGTAATTTGTATTGTTGGCGACAACGACGATTTTCCTTTTGTTTGTTCAATTACGCCTACACTACAGTGCGAAGGCATGAACCCTGCTACTTTACGATGCATTGAAACGATGTAATGGAGCCATACGATTACGATAAAACAAGAAGATGATGGGACAGTGGCTTCAAAATGTCATTGTCTTTTGTTTTCCTCTTTTCAGCAATAATATATTAGGCTGCTAGGATTCAACGTTCCTCTAATTCCAAAAACATTTAAACCATTGTATGTAAACTAGATGACTGACGCAATAAAGAAAGTTTTTGCTTGAATATTGCAAATTTAATGTCACTGAGCTTACTCTAAAGAAATATAACTGGGCCATTATATATAATTGCCATTCGTATACACGCCGTCAACCAAACTGGGGATTCTTGGTCAATAGTCCTAAGACTAGCATCCAAAACTGCGCCTAGTACAAACCACCAAAGAACTCCTAAAATATATAAAGTAAAAAACTATAATGGATTCATTCCAAAAGAATCAGTTTTCGGTGATAACTGTCGTATTGAATGTTCTTGGTGGTTAAATAAACTCGGTAATCAAATCATGTGCCACGATCATTTATATGTTGCTAATATGACATTATGTACCGGAGTCGTTCGATGAGTGTTGAAGGGAAAACTTTGTGGGTTACTGTTGTGATATGTTACAATGTAATCAGCCAAAATAGAAACGCAACACGTTTGACGGCTTATTTCTTGTACGCAAATTCAAGTAAACAACCAATAATTATGTCTGATTTATTTATTTATTTGATAAAAGTTTTACGCGGTGCTCAATAATATTTCACTTCATTTAACGGCGGCCAGTATTACAGTGGGCGAAACCAAGGGCAGAGCCCGGAAGAATTCCACGACCATCAGTACTTTGCTGGAGTACCTTTCCATCTATGACGGGATAGGATTCCAGCATGAAAATTGTATATCTAAATAAAGAACAACACATGTAGAGTCAAATCTGATAGTTTGAACACTCTACCAGCCGACTAGGTGTACGCCAGATGATGAAGCATAACAACCCCGGTGTTGTTATGCTTCATACAGCGCATGCAATTGAGTAGAGTGTCAATCCTCTCCTGAATCCTCTCTGGCACTCTCTCCTCACCTGCATAAGTCTGTGAGAGGCGTGGAGTCGTGTGGCCTCTTTGACCCAGGGTGTTCCTGAAATGGTCCATGGGAAACAATCCCGGGGACTATAGAAGCCAGGGAGGTACCCGCATGCCCACAGCACGCAGATACGGTTGGGTGACTTTCGTAACGGACAATTTGCTGCACGGACAACACGTTTCTCTGGGGACTGCAGGGTGTAGTACCTCGTCCTCCTAGCGGCGAGCAGGGGTCACCTTAGTGACTGGTTTACCGATTGCAGTGAAACAGCTCGGCGACGTTCATCCAGAATCGAACCACGGTATTGTCTTCGATTTCGAAATTCGAAGTTCCGCAGCCGATTTCGGACGGTTTGTGCCGATACCGCGGGAATTGTGGCGGCCTAGGGTAGCACCTGTCTGCGGTAGCATCATCATTGCGGAGGGACGGAAAACCATCGCACAGCTGCTAATGGCAAATGTGCCTGTCCTGCTTTGAGGTCTGATCAGTACGCCCTGATCGTGAGCGGTCATACCCAGCCGCACGCTCTTCAAAACGAGTTCTTAAACGTGTAATCGTCGATCGAGGCTCACCATATTGAATGGCTACCTGACTGCAGCTCAAACCCTTACTAAGCCCCCTTACCGCTGGACTTTGTTGAGCCGTAGCATTCTAGATGACGATATCAGTGTCAGATATGTGGCGTCTTACCCCAACAAGCTATAACTCTCAAACGGACTGGCTCTTATTCAGGGGAACTAACAGTAAATTTAAGTTTCGCTTAAATCACATGACCTCAACCGAGATCGATTGAAGGTTGCTGTTCACCACTGACCATGGAAATCAAGTCGATTGTCCTTTGCTACTTTCTGAAATCGGCATGAAATCCGTTTACGAATCGTTGAATTATAACTACTTCAACTATGTTGCATTTCTTTTCTTGTACCGTATACGTTATTCCAAGTGAGGCATCCGGTGTTCTTGTAATCTTGTTTGTCAACTCATTAAAACCAGTCCAATGATTGATGATATATATAGTAAAATCCGCTCTCGTGTGGGAGATTTTTCTGTACGACTTAGTAACACTATCTTCATAATATTCCATATTTAATTCAACCGTGGTGTTCTTTGTTCTCTGATCCATTACAACGGCTTCAGCTTTTACCCTAGACCTGTGGAAATCTTGCCAAAATAGAAGGGCTTTCCGGACACAACATGCTGTAATTATACAAACGACATAATGACGATCATCCGATACCTGTCAATACGCTTTCCTTACACTGGTCGTCAGTGTTGCGTATGAAAAGAACTGTCACATCATTGCTTTTTTATGACGGAGATAAGGTCATGCTGCGCACACAGAGCAGGATTATATGTTTTTATAAACCCTACATTAACCTTAAACGGACAACATGGGCTTTTCTTTGTGGAGAATCATTAGCCTGTATTACTCTGCGCATGGGACAAAGGCAAGATCGTCTCTTTAAGATTTTGTGATAATGGGTAACAAATGAAAGGATTTAACGCATGACAGAATTTTAAATATATTTTAGGCAATTTGTGGCTCTTTCAGTTTCCTTATCTGCTTAATGAGAAGGCTAAATTATCTTTCAGATTTAAACTTTTTAAAATCAGGGCTGGAAATTAGTGTGTCCAAAACACTAGATTGGTTCCATGACAGCCAGTGAAAGACGTCCCATAACAAAATGCCATGTGGACTGTCAAGCTTGTCACCATTTTAAAAATACAATTTAGGAAAATGTGAATGGAAAATACAGTGATTGAAATTAGAAAAACCTACAGCACATATCGCACTGGTAAAATTTATTATTTTAGGTAGAATAACTTTATTAAAATGCTACAGTGGAAAAATATCCCTTACATGCAACTGAGAGGAGAATGCTCCGTTCTGTGAATTTGGTCTGTATGTATAAGAGTTATGTTTACAAACCAACCATCATCTTTACTTAAGTCCAAAGTAACACGTTTCTCCATGAAAGCTGCCATAATTAACCAACTCATTGAGGTTTCTTTTATTATATGTATAGAGTTAGGATCGAGTCAAATATGGCAGTTCCCACTGATTGTTGCTAATTTGGACATTTCTACATCTGGACATGTTTCACTTGACCACCGTCGCGTAATTAAAATCATGCTGATCGAAGAAATCAATAAATAAACCGTCACCTCCGTGGCCGAGGGTGTCAGCGCTCCAGTGCAACGTGAAAACTCAAGTGCCTCTAGAGTTCAAGGTCACGCTGGCTTTCTCTCGTCATACGTGGGAAGTTCCGCCAGCAACTCGCGCATGGTCGGGTTTAACCTGGGCTGGCCACCGTCGCACAAGTGAAATCCTTGAGCACGGGGTAAAACAACCAATCAAATAAATAAAGGAAAAATAAATGTGGACTTCAAAGAGCTCACTAGGTTTCCCGCTCTCTGTCAGTGGTCAGTATCTTTTGTTTTCCTCTTTTCAGCAATAATATATTAGGCTGCTAGGATTCAACGTTCCTCTAATTCCAAAAACATTTAAACCATTGTATGTAAACTAGATGACTGACGCAATAAAGAAAGTTTTTGCTTGAATATTGCAAATTTAATGTCACTGAGCTTACTCTAAAGAAATATAACTGGGCCATTATATATAATTGCCATTCGTATACACGCCGTCAACCAAACTGGGGATTCTTGGTCAATAGTCCTAAGACTAGCATCCAAAACTGCGCCTAGTACAAACCACCAAAGAACTCCTAAAATATATAAAGTAAAAAACTATAATGGATTCATTCCAAAAGAATCAGTTTTCGGTGATAACTGTCGTATTGAATGTTCTTGGTGGTTAAATAAACTCGGTAATCAAATCATGTGCCACGATCATTTATATGTTGCTAATATGACATTATGTACCGGAGTCGTTCGATGAGTGTTGAAGGGAAAACTTTGTGGGTTACTGTTGTGATATGTTACAATGTAATCAGCCAAAATAGAAACGCAACACGTTTGACGGCTTATTTCTTGTACGCAAATTCAAGTAAACAACCAATAATTATGTCTGATTTATTTATTTATTTGATAAAAGTTTTACGCGGTGCTCAATAATATTTCACTTCATTTAACGGCGGCCAGTATTACAGTGGGCGAAACCAAGGGCAGAGCCCGGAAGAATTCCACGACCATCAGTACTTTGCTGGAGTACCTTTCCATCTATGACGGGATAGGATTCCAGCATGAAAATTGTATATCTAAATAAAGAACAACACATGTAGAGTCAAATCTGATAGTTTGAACACTCTACCAGCCGACTAGGTGTACGCCAGATGATGAAGCATAACAACCCCGGTGTTGTTATGCTTCATACAGCGCATGCAATTGAGTAGAGTGTCAATCCTCTCCTGAATCCTCTCTGGCACTCTCTCCTCACCTGCATAAGTCTGTGAGAGGCGTGGAGTCGTGTGGCCTCTTTGACCCAGGGTGTTCCTGAAATGGTCCATGGGAAACAATCCCGGGGACTATAGAAGCCAGGGAGGTACCCGCATGCCCACAGCACGCAGATACGGTTGGGTGACTTTCGTAACGGACAATTTGCTGCACGGACAACACGTTTCTCTGGGGACTGCAGGGTGTAGTACCTCGTCCTCCTAGCGGCGAGCAGGGGTCACCTTAGTGACTGGTTTACCGATTGCAGTGAAACAGCTCGGCGACGTTCATCCAGAATCGAACCACGGTATTGTCTTCGATTTCGAAATTCGAAGTTCCGCAGCCGATTTCGGACGGTTTGTGCCGATACCGCGGGAATTGTGGCGGCCTAGGGTAGCACCTGTCTGCGGTAGCATCATCATTGCGGAGGGACGGAAAACCATCGCACAGCTGCTAATGGCAAATGTGCCTGTCCTGCTTTGAGGTCTGATCAGTACGCCCTGATCGTGAGCGGTCATACCCAGCCGCACGCTCTTCAAAACGAGTTCTTAAACGTGTAATCGTCGATCGAGGCTCACCATATTGAATGGCTACCTGACTGCAGCTCAAACCCTTACTAAGCCCCCTTACCGCTGGACTTTGTTGAGCCGTAGCATTCTAGATGACGATATCAGTGTCAGATATGTGGCGTCTTACCCCAACAAGCTATAACTCTCAAACGGACTGGCTCTTATTCAGGGGAACTAACAGTAAATTTAAGTTTCGCTTAAATCACATGACCTCAACCGAGATCGATTGAAGGTTGCTGTTCACCACTGACCATGGAAATCAAGTCGATTGTCCTTTGCTACTTTCTGAAATCGGCATGAAATCCGTTTACGAATCGTTGAATTATAACTACTTCAACTATGTTGCATTTCTTTTCTTGTACCGTATACGTTATTCCAAGTGAGGCATCCGGTGTTCTTGTAATCTTGTTTGTCAACTCATTAAAACCAGTCCAATGATTGATGATATATATAGTAAAATCCGCTCTCGTGTGGGAGATTTTTCTGTACGACTTAGTAACACTATCTTCATAATATTCCATATTTAATTCAACCGTGGTGTTCTTTGTTCTCTGATCCATTACAACGGCTTCAGCTTTTACCCTAGACCTGTGGAAATCTTGCCAAAATAGAAGGGCTTTCCGGACACAACATGCTGTAATTATACAAACGACATAATGACGATCATCCGATACCTGTCAATACGCTTTCCTTACACTGGTCGTCAGTGTTGCGTATGAAAAGAACTGTCACATCATTGCTTTTTTATGACGGAGATAAGGTCATGCTGCGCACACAGAGCAGGATTATATGTTTTTATAAACCCTACATTAACCTTAAACGGACAACATGGGCTTTTCTTTGTGGAGAATCATTAGCCTGTATTACTCTGCGCATGGGACAAAGGCAAGATCGTCTCTTTAAGATTTTGTGATAATGGGTAACAAATGAAAGGATTTAACGCATGACAGAATTTTAAATATATTTTAGGCAATTTGTGGCTCTTTCAGTTTCCTTATCTGCTTAATGAGAAGGCTAAATTATCTTTCAGATTTAAACTTTTTAAAATCAGGGCTGGAAATTAGTGTGTCCAAAACACTAGATTGGTTCCATGACAGCCAGTGAAAGACGTCCCATAACAAAATGCCATGTGGACTGTCAAGCTTGTCACCATTTTAAAAATACAATTTAGGAAAATGTGAATGGAAAATACAGTGATTGAAATTAGAAAAACCTACAGCACATATCGCACTGGTAAAATTTATTATTTTAGGTAGAATAACTTTATTAAAATGCTACAGTGGAAAAATATCCCTTACATGCAACTGAGAGGAGAATGCTCCGTTCTGTGAATTTGGTCTGTATGTATAAGAGTTATGTTTACAAACCAACCATCATCTTTACTTAAGTCCAAAGTAACACGTTTCTCCATGAAAGCTGCCATAATTAACCAACTCATTGAGGTTTCTTTTATTATATGTATAGAGTTAGGATCGAGTCAAATATGGCAGTTCCCACTGATTGTTGCTAATTTGGACATTTCTACATCTGGACATGTTTCACTTGACCACCGTCGCGTAATTAAAATCATGCTGATCGAAGAAATCAATAAATAAACCGTCACCTCCGTGGCCGAGGGTGTCAGCGCTCCAGTGCAACGTGAAAACTCAAGTGCCTCTAGAGTTCAAGGTCACGCTGGCTTTCTCTCGTCATACGTGGGAAGTTCCGCCAGCAACTCGCGCATGGTCGGGTTTAACCTGGGCTGGCCACCGTCGCACAAGTGAAATCCTTGAGCACGGGGTAAAACAACCAATCAAATAAATAAATGAAAAATAAATGTGGACTTCAAAGAGCTCACTAGGTTTCCCGCTCTCTGTCAGTGGTCAGTATCGATCCATAGTATCAATTTGCAGCGTGTTTATCTTTTTATCTGATTGGTGTTGTACGCTGTACTCAGGAATATTTCACTTATACGATGGTCGCCAGTATTATAGTGGGAGAAAAACCCAGGACCAACCGCAGGTTGTTGGCAGACTTTGCCAGCAACAGACAGAGGGGAAGCCGGCATAGATAAGCTGGCTTATATCTCTCAACTACCGCATTGGCGAAAGGCGCGAGAGTCTTTGGGTTGCACCGGCACGCTAACCCTCGGCAAGGGAGGTCCCAATAGTATCAATAGACCATTACTTAAGAAACGCGCCGGGAATTCATAGCGCTATTGCAGTGTTTGTACTGCCAAAGGCACTTGTGAAATACAGACGCAAGGGTACCTATGAACACAACTGCATCTACGAGCAGTAAAAGTGTTAAAGTATTTATCGATGTTATGCGATGGAACGTCAACGCCGAAATCAGTAATACTTTAGTCATACATGCATTGCAGTCATTTTATGACTGGCCGATTCGTCTCCCTTGGTCAACAGTGCTGTTTTCTCTCAGCTGAGAGAGTCGCCTTTTTCTTACGGTGTGGTTCGTTGGTGCCGGCCAATAAAATCTGGGTTATAGGTGAGTGGTCATTCAGTGGAACAGTTTGTGAGATGAAGGGCGCCATTTTTAGTATTGTCTTGAGGTGGCCGGAACAAAGTCCAATTCCAGATGAACACTCATACAATTACCTCTCCGACGTAGTTTGTCGATGTATTCGGAAAACGAACAAGAGAATTAAGCAAATGATGAAGGTTGGCTGACAGTTTCCGAAATTGAGGCAGATCCAGTAGCTGTCAGTAATTCGGCAAAATAACGTTATACTGAGACGTAAATTTACAAGTTACCCAGCGTATATATATGCATTAGTGCACATTGTATAAATTTTGTCCACGGGCTTGTGTGCTCGATTTTATTATCTTACGACACTTTGAAAACATAGTGCTAAGCTTACTATTCGCAGTGTAAAGTCCTAATGTTCGCTCGATTATTAAACACAGATAGAAATCTTTAAGTAAGCGTTATCTCGATTCGCTTTCAGTGTTTGGCCCTGGTTATAAGCCTGGTAGTTTACAGCTCTTATTGAAATACATTATCCGTATTGAAATAATGAGCGTTACAATTAATGCAGCTCCTAAAAATAATTGTGTCACTAAGCTGAAACCGATGTTCAATTACAAACAAACAAGCATTCCTGAGTAGAAAGCTTACTGTTCAAGACGCGGCGCAAGTAGGCCAGAAGTTGTTACTATTGAAATATTTACATAAAATGTGAAATTAACCCCCAATGGAAGATAGATTGACAGGAGATCCCGTTTTACTTTTTACTTGTCGCAGCTATCAAGTTGTCATCAAACTGAGATGCGACAGAAATTTAGACCCATTTATAGCTTCAGAAGATGGCCATCTCTTTTACAGATAAAAGTCTTTTCTGATTACGCAATAAGTAGAACATAGGTAGAACATATACGATGCTAGTATTGAAATTAATATCGTTATTGAAGGGCAATTTATGACATTGGTCATCCATCACAATGATACATATTGTACAAGAAGTAATTATTAAGAAGTGTTTTCAGATAAGCGTGTAAGCATAAACACACCTGGGATTTAGACAAATTCGCTGGCTGTGTTTTCTAAATGAAATTTAATTGAAAACAATTGTGTTATATTGATTTGGTTTCTATATTTTGTGACCTTCTGGCCAGAAGACACTGTTCTAAACCTTAGCTGTACTAACTTACAAAAAATTTTTTTTCATTGGTAACGAATGTGGCCTCAAAAAGTCGCCCCTTAGTCTCGAATGCAATAACACTTAACAGATTCTAGTGAAGAGTATATTGGAGCTTTTGAGTATGCATGTCCTTTCCGACACTATTCTAGCCTCTCGAGGGCGAATTTCACTCAGATGAATATATTTATTTTAAGCAGTCCTTCGTCTTTGATATGAAGTGTTAAATTTGATTACTCACCTGGACTTAAGATCGGTATGGGTTTTGTTTTCTGTCAAATCATCTAACGTAGGAATCTATCACGAATAACACTGTCTTCCTGTACAGTAGAACATTTAATACTCTTGTGCAAAGCAATAATGTTAGTATAAAATGAATAGGTGAATGACAATTGTTTTACAACACTTCCACAGAATTTTAGCAGTCTTGTGACAATTTAATTTTAGAGGCCTCTGTTTTCGGACATTTTGTCAAAAAGATTAAACGTGAAGAAAACATAAAAAAAACCATGCCAAAATCAGAAGAAAGTGCGAGAAAATTTATTTTCAGATATAGTCTCTAATACTTATTTTGCTTTTGCTCTTTCAGGGGAATAGGTATTTGAAAGTATTTAAGGAACATTGTTATACAAAGAATATACATACCAAGAGGTAGTCCCAAAAACCCACATACAAATATTTTCAAGTATTCTTTCATCCTAAAAGAGAAAATATTAAAGCCAATAGATCTCTAATGGTTCTGGGTGCCAGGCATATTGCAGGAGAGAGCGAGTTATTCAGGTGACGCCAGTCCTGCGAGAATGCGTAAACTCCTTCTGGACCTGGATTACAATATAGTGAATTTATTTCGTGCTTACTTCGTATTCTCATAATGTGTGAATCTGTTAATACGATAAGGACCCCAAAGTGCAGACATAAAACTGAAAAATTCCCATTCTTCAGGGTCGAAAAATTTACTTCTGTAATCAGCAATAACATTGCCTGACAGTGGAATCCACACAACGTTCAGATCTATATTATATGTATAACAAAACTGAAATAAATTTAAAAAGGTATCAGCTGTAAATGAGCCTTCTTACTATCAGTCTGAGCAATGAATACACAGCATTGTCAGAGTGATAACGCACAGACTTTCCTTCTAGAAATTTTCTGAATGATTTCATGGGTAAATGAATTGCCTGTAACTCCCTCCAAGAGCCCCTTTCAACGGGAGACCACATATCATGCAAAATGTACTCTCCTGCAACTGTAAAAAAGGCTTCGCACGCTACATCGCTAACATCAGACAAAATTTACAGCTGGAGTGGAAGAAGCCAACCAAGGTTTATTATTGAAGTTACCGCAATCGGATAACCAAAACTTGAACTCTTGAACAGCTGGAGAATGACAGGAGACTAAAATCTATAATCCCAAGAAGGTCTCTGATTAATTAGTGCTAAGAAATTTCTGGTCATCATGGAAGTATATTTTCTAAAAATGGGAAACATGGCAATGACTTTACCCGTAACACATACAAGACGCCTGGTGGCCTGTGAGTCTTGTTCCGGCAAAACAGAATTAACGGAAGAAAGTAAGTCCTCCACTTTTCCATCTGGAATGGAACCTTCATTCCATTTCCAAATGAAACCCAACAATTAAAAAAAATCTAAACGGGATTAAACACAGGCTTTCATTATTTACCAAAGCAGCTCTGTGCAATGACAACTTCACAAAGTGAGCTTGACCAACATACAGTGATCGGGTTGCATTACATCACCATCCGTCATGTAAGTAAAGTAAAATTTGAAAACAGTGAAACCTCCAAAATTTTACAAATGGTAGTAAACATTTGGTAAACACAAGAGCAGGGGAAGTAAGACCACGTGGCAAAACAGTGAAACAAAAAAACTGAACTATACCATTGAAGACTCAAGAAAAACCTTGACAGGTTTGAAACTCTTTACAAATGACAATAAGGTGGTATTTTAAATCAAACCCACAAATGTGGCAGCAGTACGCCAATCTTCGAAAATAACTTTGTTAAAAACAACGCAGATATGAACGTAGGTGGAGATAATATAATAGATGGAGACGTTGGGACATCTGAGCCAGGTGAAGGGGCCATGCTAGCAGGCATCATTGTTGACCTTTTGGCACGTAACTTAGCTCTCTGTGACCGGATACGCAAAGGCGCAGAGATTCCGTCTGTCTCATGCGTTTTTCGTCTTCGGAATTACTAGCAAGATCATATTCGTATCCCCGGACAGTATCTCAATTGCCGGGAGATTTATCACCTAGTCTAAGCAGTTTTTTCCTTTTATGAATCTTGAGAAAAGTTCTTTGAAGAGTTGGACGCTCTTCAGACACGGACCGCAAACTGTCGCAAACCATTCGATTTCCTCATAAATCTCCAAGTTAAACATATATTGAATACGATTCCGTGGACTCTGAAACTGAGAACTATCAAGCTTGCTTTTTTGGGCGAAGCACTTTAAAGAATCAAACGTTGAATCTATAATACTGCAGAACTCTGCAAGAAATTCGCCTGCTGAGACAGGAGGCGTTGTTCCGCTTGTTGCATTCCTATTAGTGTCCACAGTTGAAGCAAAATTGCTTTATCGCACAGTGTACTGTAGGGAGGCCGATCGTCGATAGAATTGACCAGTACAGAAAACTTTACACAGGTGCTTAGGATGACCGTACATTAGCATGTCACAGACCGCAGTTTTGAATTTCAAAGCCAGACAGCAAACATCAACAATACTACTAGCATAATTTCCAAACCTTGCGTAACACCCTGGAGAGTTCTCAAGTTTCTAATTCCAGCTATTTGTTTCTCAACGCGAATTCATGCGTTGGTTTTCTCCCCCCTTTTTTTTGCTAATGTGAGGCCTTTGTCGCCCATAGTTCCATCACTAGCCAAATATAAACTGAGTCGTCCACTCTTCTTAGTGATTTGTTTGTCACCCATCACTCTACAAATCAGAATCCCGAATGACAACAACTGCTGGACAAATGTCAACTAACGCCTTGTGCGGTATGTTGTCATCTTACAACTCGTTGCTCTTTGATTGTGCCCGGAGGCCCGTACAGTTAAAAACCAACACGAGATTTTTGTAAACAAGGGTTTCTCTATGATTATAACAATTTTCAGCATATGTGACCAATGTGAAGCACACTTGCACTGAAGTCACATGCCCGGATTCAGAAAACACAACTAAGATCCGTTTGACTATCGCCCCCCCCCCCCCCCGCCCAGTACTGGACTGTTGTTATTTCTCGGGAAACTTCTGGAATACACTCTCTGTATGGTATACGTCTTGTCTAAATTCTAAAAGGACAGAAAGATACAAACAAAATACAAAATAAGATACAAACAGAGCAGAAACATTCAGAATAATATAAAGTAATGATACATTTATTTATTTATTTATTTATTTATTTGATTGGTGTTTTACGCCGTACTCAATAATATTTCACTTATAGGGCGGCGACCAGCATTATGGTGGCAGGAAACCGGGCAGAGCCCGTTGTAAACCCACGACCATCCGCAAGTTGCTGGCAGACCTTCCCACGTACGGCCGGAGAGGAAGCCAGCATGAGCTGGTCTTGGACGCACAGTGACCGCATTGGTGGGAGACTTCGGGTCATTGTGCTGCGATAGCGGCATCCTTTTACATCCATGATATCACTGAAACATTTCACCATAAATTTGACTTATATATCACTTTGCAGACATGATGATTCCTGCGATTTCTTCTGCAGTTAAGATGGAAGGAATCCTTAATACTAGACGGAAAATCGTCCCAGAGTGTAGCAGTGATTAAAAAAATTAGAAAAGTCACTTCAATTTGAAGCACCATTACTATAGACATTTTTTTTCCAACATTTTGCCGGAATTTCATCATGATAAAAATTATGACTACATGAATCATTTGCGTGTATTTGACATCTAGTGGAGTTTTAAACTATTCCAAAGTATCATGTTGGTGCAGGTAATCATATTTTTGCACATTGAATATATTCTGAGGTCACTGGAGCTGTACATTCACCATAATTCATTTCACCTCGATGTTCAGCGTTCTCACAGACAACTCGCACGGTTAACAAATCTGTTGCCTTATGAATTCCTGAATACGAATCCTGTCATTGGTCGTTTACATTTTTGTGGTCACATGAGTTACAAAACATGTTAAAACAAAGCAATAAACGAGTCTTGCTTGTTTATATTTTGACAACTATACGTTAGATAATTTTCTAAATATAATAAATGTGCATGTTTGTGTACGTGAACTTTTGAAAAATATGTCTGTCGAGTCGCATTTTGTCGGCCCAACTCGACGTGTCGTGTGATAGGAGTCAGCGTGTCGTGAGAACACACAACAGGAAAGATACTTTCATGTGTTTAGTTTGAAACCAAACTTGTTTTCATATCCAAGATCTGGTTGATGGGTCTGCCAGCAACTTGCGGGTTATCGTAGATTGGTGTTTCTGCTACCAGCCTGCGGATGGTCGTGGATTGGTGGATCGGCCAGCAACATGCGGGTGGTCGTGGATTGGTGGGTCCGCTGGAAATCTGCGGATGGTCATGGATTGGTGTGTCGGCTAGCAACCTGCGGATAGTGGTAGATTTCCTTTGGGTTCTGCCCAGTTTTCTTTCACCATAATGCTGTCCACCGTAGTATAAGTTAAGTAATCTTGAGTACAACGTAAAACACCAATCAAATACATGAAAGACCGGATGGAAAGAGAAATTAGCCAAAGTAGTGGATAAAAAAGAACTATTTTATATCCAGGAGAATGATTTAGATCTATTTAGTGTATTTTATGAGTGGCAGTCACTGTTTCTCGTTTTATCTCATATGCAAGGTAACCCGATATTGTTCTGTTTTTTTTTTATTAAAAAAAATAAGGGTGAGATAAAAAATAATTAGCGTATGAGGACAACGTCATGTGCAGTAGAAGAAAGAACTAGCCATTTTGTCAAGCCGTCATTAACATCTGCCGTAATCACCGTCACAAGAAGTATGGTCTGCGTTAAATGTCACCTGCTCGAAAAGACTCATCTATCAAACTAGAAAGAGCTGGATCATGTGGCCGAGAAGAAAAGTACAACTATTGATTTTAAAGAAATTGATATTCTCATTCCAAGCGGGTGAACGAAGTTAACAGCATCGTTACCCCGTTGTCTCTACCTCAGTCGCTTCTTCGAGGTAAACAATTAGGCAATTCAGATGATTAAAGCGTTTTGATTGTGTTCTCTGTACACAGCCGACCAGTTGATTAACGCGTTTTGATCGTGTTCTTTGTACACAGCCGACCTACATTCACATATCACTCTGAACTATTAAAGAGTAGACATTTACATCACTTGATCAAATACCACCCATAAAAAATGCCAATTATCTTCTTAATAAAAAAATCGTTTCTTGTAGACTTTATTTACAACTCTGAGAATTGATGATAGTTTTAGAGGCGCATATGAGGCCGCGAAAAGAGCCAGTTTTACACCAGTCGCTTCGTGGTTTGGTAAGCAAGGAAGTGGCTTATGAGACCTCTTCTCTGTCTCTCAGTCCTTGAGATCAAATGTGCATGTATATCACGCGGTTGTCCATGCGCCCCCTTCCCCCGGTCCCCATTTTCGACCAGACTTCTCTACATTTCATCCTCGTGTAACATTAATAATAATCTTCAATATGACAAAAAGTTAAGATTGAAGAATGTTTGGTATATATCATCTTTTATGACACTGTGAATTGTCAACGCAAAGAGATAAATCTTTAGCGCCTAATATACATGTTCTATCGCCTAGTATACCTTAGCTTTTGTTACAATCAGGAAACAAACGTTATGTCAACATCATATTAAGCAGATGGGAAACTCACTCATAGTGTGTAATCCATGGCAATCCCACTGTAAGTGAAGCATGTTTATTTATATGTTTGATTGGTCAGGACTTAGGTAAGGTTATGTTCATGGATGTAGTTAACAGCAGTCTTTCACCCGGTACCTGAAAAACCTCCTAACAGGAAACAAAAGCAGAAACAACGACAGCGGGATTAAACACGTGGCCTCATTGGTCAAGGCACCAGTAATGGCCCCGAGCCAGCCCTGCAATAGTACCTGCTAGACAGAAGGGTTGTGCTCAAGGGCGTGTCATGATGTACACATCAGATATTGTGGAGGCCACTGAGAGTCTCATCTCCGATAGACGTAAATATGCAACGGCGAATACGCCAGAGCCGGAAGCATCTGTACTCATTGTTCTATAGAAATGTGTCGTCTTCCTTGTAAGAAAGAAATAAAAACGAACTCATCCTTGAAAAAGCAATGCCATGACAATGAAACGGATTCACAGACGATTGGGAACTAACAACATTTTATGTTGTCTTCCATGTATAGTGGTGCTTTTACCACATGCTCGCCCATAGTAACAACGGGGTGGCTACTTTAGTCACTTCTATAGTAACAGTCCAAGTTCCTTTGTCTGCATGATTGTCGCATGGATTTTACACACCATTGCCGTTATGCCTGGGATGCTAGTTTTAATCTGAAGCGAATAGAGACGAAGCGAGCAAAATGTTCTCAAACAGATAGAGAAACATTACAACATGGACATGGAACATGGAATAATGTAACTGTTTATAAACTTGGTCCACCAACACTATTACCCGAAACAGTAGTGGGTAATGGGAGAGGGGCTTCTAAGTGGTGATACTATGGCTGAGTGGCTTAGATAATAGATATTAGCAGCATTTAGTTTCTGTAAACAGTCTATAGAAGCATGATATTGTATGCGGCTTTTAATGTAGGCAAATACCGAATCGTGGGAATCCGTGGGGAGTTCTCAACCGAACTACTCACGATTAATATGTTCCCTGTTCTCAATGAGTTCACTTTGTAAAGGTTCCTCAGTGGCCAACGTGCTGACTCCTAACAAAGTAAATGCACGATGGGTAGATGCACTGCTTCGAATGAAGACGGAACAGTAAAGGATATCTTACGAAAGTTTGCTCAAACGTCGAGCGTGCACGGGGTATGGTACCTGGGGTCTCGAGAAGAGAGCGTTAAATTGAAGTAAGTATTAAATAGATATTAAACATATTTATTTATGACATGTTCTTCAGGCATAGAGGTCAACTACAGACTCTTAACTGACGCTATTTTCCATATTGTTATAAATTCAATCCCATCCAGTTTCCAACATACGTGCAAATACTTTACATCGCATTACAGGGAGTGTAAATGTACATGTACATGTACCTGATAATTCAGTTTAATACTATTTCAATATTTTATTTTGGAGAAATTTTCGACAAAACCTATGAACGACTTCACACTTACTGAATCATTCACACCACAAAACGAATGAAACAAACCTTAAATTTTGTCTCTTAAACTGTTAGGAATAGAAATCAGTTTACAGTCAATTTGCAATGTCAAAATTATTTCCCCGTGTTACAATTTTGAAGGCCATACGACATTCGAATAATGCAATGAATGTATTGTAAACCAAAGTAAAGATTGGAACAAAGTTGGAACTTATTTACATTTTTCAACAACACTTAAAAACAGTATGACTTGGTGAACCGATGGGAGACCGAATTGACCTCTTTGATATATTTATTTCTGTATTTATTTATTTATTTGGTGTTTTATGCCGTATTCAAAAACATTTCTTTTATACGGCGACGGCCAGAATTATTGTGGCCAGAAACAGGACAGAGCAGACCTTCCCACGTATGATCGGATAGGAAGCCAACATGAGTTGTGCTTGAACTCACAGCGACCGTCCTCAGGAAGAATCTTCTGGGTCATGACAAGTTTGCTTCTCATATTACTACTAAGGAGGTTTCCAAGAAGGTTTTCAATTTTCTTCGCCCGGAGTAAATTGGTTCGAAGTATATCTAACAGTGTCAGTTCGGCTGCTCACCTCTCCGTCTTGTGTATTCTTCACGTAACATGCTATGTATCTCCTTTGTTGCTTGTTAACTGAGGTAGACAACCAGATAACCAATTTACCTGTATTAACATTATATTCAGGTCTTTGTTTCGGGCTACAGACTTAATTATTTTTAAGGCTTACTTTTGATTAATTAAATTTTGTCCGCTAGATTTGTCCATTTGCGTTTTTGTCGGGATAACCAAATTGTTAGTGTTACTGTTACTCATATAAGGATGCGTGTCCTTGAAATCACCAAATATGCAAGGATTACAGTCTCACGTGCAGGGTATATATTTCTGTATCCCAACAGTCAGGAAATGCTCTTCAGTGTCATCAGTTTGTAATAAATTATCAAGCATGGGCATTTCCACTCGCCCTTTCGGCTCGTGAAAATATTAATTTTGTCCACGAATTATCAAGCCGTATACCCAGGCATCAGGCTGGTATAACTTGTATAGCCCGGGCTGCAACACCCAACAGTTTTGCATGTGCAGTTTGACTTTTTCTTGGATTCACGACAAATGTGCAAGGATGATGATGTGTGGTACTTCACAGACCCACATGCATAAACAGTTCCAGCTCCCTGTTTATGTATAGTTTTTGTTGTAATATCTAATACATATCATATCTATCAAAAACCAATTTGCAATTTGTTAACTCAGTGTTATTCAATAATGTACTTTTAATATTCTCTAATACGAATATATCTGTTCAGACATATGTTGTGTTGAGGAGAATTCTGATTTAATGGTGTTGGACCACGGAATTATCTACGAATGCCTCCTAAATTAACCTAAATGACATTTTCACTGGAAACCCTTGTCAGACTGATGTAGTTTAGGTAAGACTTCGTTTCTCCGTATATCGTGTTTACGATATACGATTACATAGTTTTTAGATGCATCACTGAATATGTGCCAAAACCGAGAGGAAATGTTTTCGTCTAGCCTTTGCAAAGTAACCGAATCTCTCGTAAGTGTACATTCGATGACGAACCTAGTAAAAGCTTTGACCCTTGTTACGTGTGCGTGTTTTTGTCTGTCTCCTGTTCTAGTAATGAGCTATACTTTTATAAATAATGATATTTACCTAGTCTTTCTTTAAGGCCATTTCATTGTTTTTATCCATTACAGGGCTTTTTGGACAGTGATGGTAGCGCTGGCTTTTTGTGGATTATTAGCCACCGTATTCGGTCAACTCGGACAAATGTTGTCTTATAGTACACTAATAAACCAAGAAGTAAAGATTAGAGATAAACTGCCATTTCCCGCTGTGACGATCTGCAATATGAATTTCTTCAGACGAAGTGCAGCAGAGAAGTATCCAGCTTTTCTTGCAGTTCTATTAGAGAACTTCAACAGCACATATATGAACAATGAACATTTTGTGGATCAGAATGAGACCATTTCACCCACGCATGTTGACGAGGCCGACGCCGAAACAATTCGCAACACTTCGCATACATTGGATGAAACATTTCTGAAATGTGCGTGGGGGGGCATTGTACGAAACTGTGACCATCTTTTCAAGAGTCGTATAACGGATTCCGGCATGTGCTTCACATTCAACGCGAGAGTAAACGGTCTAAGTGAAAGCCTGTCTCAAACAAGAGTTGGTTCTGATGACGGACTGGTGTTAACACTGAATGTCAATCAGCCAGAATATTTGGCTACTGATCACACTGTCTCTGCAGGGTTCCACGTAAGACTGTTTGTGATATATTTAAAAAAATTGGTGACGCTTGTGCAGTATGTTTAAATAAATTTTGTTGCAAATCATTTTTACCTATTTCATTAATTAAGTAGCTTAACAATACATGTGTAATAACATCCAAGAGATCGCCACAATATTTGCTGATCTATATTTCCTACCAGTATTTCTAGTGGCAAAATGAAAAACAATCAGCTCCATTTCTGTAATGAAATATTAAAAAGAATATCACATTATTTGGAATTAAGACAAAGGAATTCTTATACACAGAATGCCCACATTAAGTAGTTTGAGTGCTGGGGTGGTTGTTTTTACTTGTGCTTTGTTTCAAAACAGGTTATTCTTCATGAGTTCACAGAAACTCCATTTGAACAATCGGGTTTTACAGTTGGACCTGGGTTTTCTAATAATGTGAAGCTAAAGATGCGAGAGGTAAAAGATGTTATGCGAATATTTAGTTCTGATTGATTTTTAAGGCGCAAACGTTACTTGATGTCATAATTTGCTATATGCTAATACCTATTGTAGTTCTCCCGTTTGTCACAGTGTACTCTTGTGAGACTGGTATATATATAGGGCAAATCGTGATTTCTTTCTTATTGCACTCCTGGCTGTTTTGCTTTTTATTTTTATTTTGATCGTATCATAAAACATATTTTGATGTTGTTTTCAGGTTACTTATCTGTCTTCTCCGTACATAGCCTATGGTGGAAAAAGCTGTGTGAGCCCGAATGATCAGAAGCTTAAGTATTTTCCAGGCTATGACTCTGGCGCTTGCCTCTGGGAGTGCAAGATTGACTATATCCAAGCTGAATGTAGCTGTAAGGGGATACTTGATCCAGGTGAAAGACTAGTGGGGTAGTGTTTGCAACTCCTTCAGGGATATCTATAGTAATGGTTCCATAAATCTATAATGCGGAATTAATTGCGAGTATGGGTCTATACCATTTGGATAGTCATGTTACTGACAATGGCTGTAGAGGCGCCCACTTGACTTGTAACCAGACTGCAGATAGAAACTGTATAGTCCTCCGTTAACTTAGTATTTACATCAGAAACAACCTGCTTGTCTAAAATGTGAGACTCTGATTCACTGCAATCAGTACATAAATCTGTACCATGTAACGTGAGTTTATTGGTAGACTTAATACTCGGGTATATATTATACTCAAGTATTATACTCAAACAACTAGCGATGCTACAAGACCACATACAATTCTTCATACCTGTTTGAGTTTCAGAAGAAAAATCTGTTCTCCTACAATTCGGCTATGTCGCTCGTGCTTTCTCCATCATGTGGAAGTTAACCGCGATGAAAGAATCTTCCTTAATCCTGAAGTATTCTTTTATCAAATAGTCCCGCACTTATTAATCAAATATAAATCACTAACGTTAACTTAAATGTAGCAGCGGCGGCATGCTGACTTTGGTCAATTCGATTGCGGAATCCCTTGGATCCAATGAGAGACTCCTTCGGTTGCATTCGGTAACATCACGGGAAAAATAAACTCACTGGTCGTGCTGCCCTGGCATTTGACAACACGTCTGGCCTTCCAGTATTTTTCTATGTTGTACTTGATTCAAAAAAATATTTGTCATTACAAATCCCAGAGGCTCTTTATTTCGGTAAGAATCTATTTGTAGTGGCCTTTTACTAAACTGGAAATGCTGCCTAGGTCTGTGCATTAGTTTACAGATTACATCGTCACACAGATTTAACATCCACCCTACCCCCCACCCCTACCCGACCCCAACATTTCTCTCTTCATCAGTCCCGATGTGGTGCGCCGTCCAAATCATACATTTTATACATGTCTGTATTGTATCCGTATCGATTTGCACTTAGCTCGAAATATAGCTCTATTTACGCATGATTCATTTGTATTGTTTCAAAATCAGTCCCCTACTCAGGCATTAAATAAATAATAAAAGAAAAGCCTGGCTGGGATAAATTGTAAAGATTTCAATTATGATATTTTTCGCTGTTTCAATGCCATATCTATAATCACCCCATAACGGACATTTAGGGAAATGTGCCTAAAGTAGGTAAGCGGTGGGATTCATGGTTTATGGGTTCATGAGAACTTTACCACAACTGCGAGTCTGAAATGGGACAAAGCTGGATTGGGGATTTTCTGATGAACTACGGAAAGTTAACCACGTCGGCAGGTTAGTTAACCGCGTCCACGGGCTAGTTAACCACACACACAAAATCAAGGGAGATGACTCGGTTTACCAGAACTATATAGCCAAATAGCTTTTCCCCTTCAACAGACAACAATCTCTATGGGGTTTTATTTAAAATACCCGGAATGAAAGTATCATTCATCCTTCTTGTGTACCGAGGCCACTAGTCTGTAGGCCTTCCAAACCTTTTCTTCTCGTTGGCCGCCATAATTTTGTTGCACCTTTACCCCGTATTTAACCTAACTCAATTACCCCTGTACAATCACATTTGCACAAACTATAGCACAACTCGCAGGATTGACTCACAAGTTCAGTTTGAGGCTCATTTTTCCGCACCCCTGTCCATTTTCAGGACTAGCAAGCACTTGCTGTATGCACCAAGAGAGCTAACAAGTAGTCTCTGCACAAGGTTATACACAATTCTGCGATAAAATCCCACGGTATTCTGGTTGACAATATAATTAAGCCCTGTCATTTTATGAAAGTTCCCGACAATCCAGTTATACCATTTATTTTAATACCTCGGCAAGGTGACGTTTTGGTTGATCAATGCCTATGTCATAACACGGACTGTGTAATGTTACTCGATCAATGCTTGGATCAACCGTTGGAGCAGTCGGACAGCGAGGATGGGATCATTAGACAGATGAAAAACATAGTGCATTTCTAGAACGCGCTAGATAACTCGGTCATTGAGGATCGGGAATATTACATAGATGGAAAACACAGTAAATTTGTAGAACGCGTTGGATAGCTTGGCCAGTGAAGGTAAAAACGCATGAAAAGTTCGTCAATACGAAATATATCTCTAGGAATAAATTTGAAAAACAAATCTGCAAATGCAATAAAAGTCGCCAAAATAGGCATCACTTGCCGCGTTAATGACTTCTTCCATGTTAATTTTATGCTTATCATTTAACATCCCCTCCCCCCACCAAAATAACTGTAATATAAATAATAAGTTACGTGTCTAATTCTGTTTTCTCCTGTCCCGTTAACACAGAATGGCATAGGGGAGAAATCTCGTGCGTGACAATCCAGTGTTTTGCTGTGTTGTGAAATTTGTCAGTTATGAGAAAAAAAGGTAGACATATGTATTTATTTAGTTTATATTTTATTTGATTGTTTCTTAACGCCATACTCAATGTTTCACATATTCAATAGCAATCAGTTTTGTGGGTGGAGGTAAAATTGCTGCTCAACAAAACATTCACGGGTTCCTGTCAGCCTAATTCAAGACAAAACCCCGAGCATAATGTTGTACTTTTAGTTTGCATCTTAAAACATGTTTTGTCTATTTGCAGCAACTGTCGCCGGGCCCTACTGTAATGCTTCACAGACACTGTGTTTAATGAAACATAACGGTTAGTGATGTTAAAGGGCATTTGATTACAGACTAAACTCAATCAAAGCAAACCTGACTAAGAATACAGAACTTCTTACCTGTTTTCGCATTGTCTTTAGCATTGAGGGTAGAAAACGTTTACAATATACCCGCCTTGGTTTATAGATTGCATCCATTCAACTGGCCAACGATTCTTGTTATTATTATATTACTATATCATTGTACCATGATACATTTCTGAATTGCTAGGCAACTATTTTGGTGAAGCTTACCATAATATGGGCACCTGAAAAGATTATCTCACAAAAAGTGATTCAGTGAATGAACGAGAAGCTGAGGAGTTGTGATGTTAAGAAGTTCAGGATGTAATTGTGTGCTATTTTGCCTCCGGAATCAGCAAGACAGGGAATCGGTAAAGTAATGTCAACAAAATCGGTTTAAAGTTTAGGTATAACAGAGAAAGAAATTTTTACATACCGCAGTAAAATAGTTAGAAGGCGAAATTCGGTGATTGCGTATTTAACGGATTGGACGTCACTGACGTATGTAATCAACGAGTCGTATTAGTGTAGCACTAAGCAACTGTGTAACAATTATGAATGGTTTGTGAACAATATGCAACAACTCTCTTTTAAAGGGGGTTATCGGTGTCACTAACATACCATGTCTTTATCTGCATTCAGATTTATTCTGGACAGACGACAGCATTCGAAAGGATTGCCCTTGTTTCCCTGTGTGCCACCAGTACCTATTTGATACAAGTTTGTCAATGTCCTACTTCCCTTCAGATGCATTTGCCATAGAACATCAGCATTTTGGTACAGTGGAGGAGTAAGTCAACCAACGCATTCATGGCAAGAAATGATCGCTTGCAAGAGGAAAATAAAACTTTTATTATCTTGCAGTAAACATTACAGTTTTCTACAATCCGATAATAAAATAATACAATACTGAACTTGGAGTATGATTGGATAGAATGCTAGTGAAATGTAATGAAACAAGGAGAGTAACTTAGCTGTTCAGACATGTAACATTAAAGAAAGAAAGGATGCGCCTACCCTTGATAAAAAAATTCCCAGTATGGCCATGACTTGCACCAAGGTTATAGTCTTTAGTTATGCACCTTCCCTTCTCCGCTAGATCTTAATAACCAATAGCAAGCAAGCAAAAAGCAATTTGACCAATACATGTTTCTGTCGAAAAGATATAGTATTGCAATCACAGGATACGTTTAGTTTTATCTTAGCTGTATCCACATCCTATCTGCTCTTAAATTTAGTGATTATTTCTGGTTGTTTATGCTGATCTCTTGGGCTTTTTTAGATACAGGAAAAATATCCTTCAGTTGAAGTTATTTTATGCTGATTTCTTCTATGAGAAAATGACTCAAGTTCCTGAGCACACGTTCACCTCCATATGCGGTAAGTAAAGCATATACACTAATTTAATAAATTAAAAGAGCCATGGCATACAATATATAAATTAATCAAACATTGAGAAGATTTAATGTATGTGATACAAATAAACAAAGAACGTATGTGCATGTTTATGTTGTTTTACTAGAAAATTGTAGAAATGCTTCGCTGGTTATGTGGGAAGATCTCCCAGCGGCCTAAGGGTGGTCATGGGTTTCCTCCAGGTTCTGCCCGGATTGGCCGCCGTCATACAAGTGAAATATTCTTACACAGCGTAAAATACCAATCATAAAATACAATAAATAAATATATTCTTTGTTTCAGCCAGTCTTGGTGGACAGATGGGACTGTACCTTGGCATCAGTATACTAAGTGTGGTGGAACTTTGCCATACCCTTGCTCGATGCCTTTGGCTGTCTATCATCAGGCGTCTCTACAATCGGGAACTAAGCTCTAAAACGCCAGTGAAACAACTCTCGCTTGACGCAGACACATGATGGGCTGGACTGGTCTTGTAATTTGTCTCGTTTCTCTTGGAGCAGGAAAGATTAAAGGCGATTTTAGGGGCAGCACTTCTCTCTGGGTCGAGTCAGAGAAGCCTGACAACCACAATGGTTGAAGAGACAGTGCAACAAGAAACGATCAACTGTGTTTGATTTTTCATCTTTTAATGGCAAAGGATTGTCCTGATTGCAAAGTCTTTTCTTCGGTTTGGAGTGTTTACAACACACACCTTTTAGCTCTCTCTGCAAAAGATTGTGATGTCCGCTGCTACAAAGTCTACATAAAATTTTTACAGCAATTCTTCATTCCATCATAACAGATCGTAACGTTGTTTAACTTTGATATTAGTTTATCTATTTGATATTAGATCTACACAATGCTCAGGACATATTTCATTTAAACTTAGGTACATGCACATACAGTCACGTGTATTGTTGCATGTCGAAGAAATTTTCGAATCCATGTCATGTTTTGCAGACTACCCACGCGACCCTCGACATTCTCAGATCCATGTGTACCGTAATGGTAATGTAGCGCTGGAAAACAGATTCACGTGTCCATTACCCACACCCACATGCACCCCCCGAAAGACCCAATCTTCCCTACAAACATGCTCGCTCCTGTGCATGTGATATTCGCCCCTCCATGTTTTCCTCACCTGAGTTCGCCCCTCCCCGATTCTCTAATTCCAAGCTCATCCCTCGCCGTTCTCTGCCTTCTCGCTCCTTAGTATTTTCATCCCACAAGCTCGCCTCTCCTCGTTCTCTACAGTCACCCCACAAGCTCGCCTCTCCTCGTTTTCTACAGTCATCCCACAAGCTCGCCTCTCCTCGTTTTCTACAGTCATCCCACAAGCTCGCCTCTCCTCGTTTTCTACAGTCATCCCACAAGCTCGCCTCTCCTCGTTTTCTACAGTCACCCCACAAGCTCGCCAACAAGTGCCGGTAATAATTATTAAGTCATATTATCAACTATCAATTTTCACAGAACAGAATACATATATGTATAAAACACAAGACTGCACGCTAATGTAAATATTTTCGTTTTACAGGACTACTGTACGAGTAAAAACAACAGTGTCAAGGCTAATGACTTGATCTTAATTTGAGTAGAACAAATACGCACCAGTATTAGCTTGTTTTACCTGACTGAGTGGATGAGTTTGGTTCTGAGGGAGGTGCACACATTGCCAGGGTCTGTTGTTTGTACAAGCGAACAGTGGGAATTTTATTGACTTAACAAATACCCGTATACTGATCCTTATTTATTGAATGGTAAACTGACCTTGAAGCGATAAGCAAACTTAATAAGGCATCATATAGATGCCGACACTGAATGAATATATTGCTTAAAAATAGAAATCCCGAGATTCTTGAAGGGTTAGAACGATTTTCACATAAGGCGGTGAAAGCCACGGAAAAGTCATTGGCCTGATAACTTTGCCTTCCCGAGTTCTGTTATGTACCGGGGTTCGTATAAAAAACCAGTATCAGTATCATCAGTAGTATTAAATACGATGTATAAAGCCAACCAATAAAAGAACATATCAATTTTAAATTGTATGAACTTTGAAAAACGGATATTTCCCACACAAATGACACCCTCCCATCAACAAATAACCCATTATGACAAAACTGTCTTCTGTTTGGCTCTGGATACCAGCACGAAGTAGAGTGCACAAGTTTTTTTAACTTTGGAAAGAATCTGGATAAAATTGTCAGAAAAATATCTGAGCTATTACAGAATTTCCAAATTTCTTTTGTGCCCAGAGTATTGGGATACATTTGTGCGGAAAACAGAACTATTATATTGTGCGGCCTTTATTGCACAAGTGGTTGTTACAGTGGCCTGATGTTAAAACCTGGGCAAGGCTCATCCCAGCTTCGATTGCTATGCCAAAGTCAGTTTTATTGAAGCGATTAATATTGAGGACAGCCAAGTTGGCTTGCAAGGTTCCATTTAAGACAATATCGCCAATTTATAACAGCAACCTTAAAAATGACACCGTCTTGTTTATAGGTCTATAGGCCAACTCACGGTACAAAATACCATATGTTTCCTGCTTTAAGCGATTCAGAGTTATGCTTTAGGAAGGATTAATATATTTGATTTTTGCTTTACGCCGTGTTCAGGAATATTTCACGGCGGCCAGCATTATGATAGGAGTAAAAAGGACAGGGCTCTGGGAAAACCCAGGACCATTCGCAAGTTGCAGACCCATACACGTACACGACTGAAGTGGGAAACCAAACTGAGCTGATGAGGCATAGTAAGTCCCCCAGCAAGAATCGAATGTATTTACATATATCCTGACGGTAGATTCACTTCTCAGTGTTTTGTATAATTTAGTTTAGAGAGACAGACTTATTTAATTAGCGACGTGCATACAGCACAACACGGAAATAATAACAAATGCGACACAGACGCGATAAAATAAGACTAAAACGTTTCAGCAGGACCAACATGCGCCTAGATCGCATCATGTTTTTCTCACGACACGGTTGTGTAAAATGACAAGCAAATTTTAAAACGCCTGTTGTTTTTCTTAACCTCGAACACAATTTTCTAAATCGCGCAGAGCACTTTAAACGCGTTGATAATTTTACTGCGCAAATGACCAATGTAACAAGCTGTAACTGCCAACAGCACACACCTGACAAATTACATGTTGTCTTTCGATTCATAAGAACACCACAGTCGAGGCCTTACGATATAACCAGTTTTAATCGGGCGTAAAAGCGATTTCAAAACTTCAAAGTGGGAGTATTATTATTCAAATAACGTTTCTGAAAACCAAAAACGCTCTTCCATAGTTGACTGACGTGTGTTCAGTTTTCTAGGCTCGTCAACGTTTTGCTTTTGACGCATCGAGTACACAGGCCCAGATTAGATATTTTGTGGCTCTAGTCTGGTTTAATTTCAAGTTATTTCAGGGCTTTGAAAGTCTGAAGTGGGACAGTATTTTGAAAATTGTGTTGATGTCAGCATAAAAAGGTTTAACGCCATAACATAACAACATGTTAACGCGTTTTCTCAATATGTGTACAAGCGTTCCTGCCAAAGCATTGCGCAGGTTTCAAATGTTTGGTTAACGGTATATGTGACTTATCCTCTTCCGGAGCACCGGCATGAATCGTGCAGTAAATACTTACCCAATAGCACTGTGGATCGCCACCGCGAAAGTACTGCTGTTTGCATCTAATGATACGGTAGATGGATATCAGGTGATATGTCAGACATCATTCAGAATGCTCACTTTATATTTCGCAAGAAATCTCCACTGTAGGCCTATATGTAGTAAGCTCATTTTCTTTAGCAACATATTAAGGTATATATATACATATAATTGAACATACACAGGTTATTGGTTATACCGATTCCGTCAATCCTTAACCACAGTGTAGCGAATACATAGATGGCCAAAGAAGATGTAAAAGACACTAAACAAGAGACTTTTTATTTATGTAACACATTCGACAGTTGTTAAGGTTCTGTTACACATAAAATGCCCCCGAACCATGATAACCGTCTTATCTTAATGAGAAACCTCCCAGTTAACGTTGTGTTCAAGGGATGAGCAATTTAGGAGCTCTTTATAGTCAGGTCACACCTTCTATTGACATATTGAATCAACTGCACTTTTAAACTCAAGTTGATTACTAGATATCTTGTTGAGTGTATCCATTTTTTAAGTCTTGACATATGTGACATATCAAGTAATAACCCTGCTGCAGTCTGCTTCTTAAAAGGCTTGTCTAGCACATAAGTAATACGTTATGGAGCAAATTTGGTTTCTTAGTGTAACAGGGAATGTCAATCAGTTACATCTTTTGTGTTGTTGTTCTTATACAGTTACCGCCCTTGGTTTTTTTTCTGTGGGCCGCATTCACTGCAGGGATAATAATTTTTAACCAAGTTTGCTCATGTTCACAGTAAGCCTAAACTGTTTGTTTCATTTACAGAGTATACTTGTAACTGAGCTGGTAGCAGTGTAGTAGATTCCGCCTGTCATAGACATAGGAGCTCGAAGTTCGGAGAGTGACTTGACATCTTTATGAAAAAAGCCGCCAAAACTTGATTCAGCGATCGTTCGAAAACGGTAAATAACAGATCAGTTTTGCCGTGAGGGCGTAGCCTGATAACCGGCTACTGTCAGAACATGAAGGTTACCATGGGGTCTGGTCACGAGTGATTTCCAGATTGTGTTTGGTAAGGATACTGGTACACATTTTGCATACTTGTGTGTAAAGGTTACTTCTTTGATAGAGTGTGTGTATTAAATATGTCATTAATTGTCATATTGTACTGGAATTTAAGTATTCAGGTATTTCTTACATGAGTTCACTTATGTCATACATATGTACGGATAACTAGTTCTTTGTAATTATCATACATTTTGTGTGTGTGTGTGTGTGTGTGTGTGTTTTTTTTTTGTGAAATCTACTTAGGTTATTTTAAATGAGTCACTAATAATGTGTTGCATTGCATTTCGTGAGTGTTGTGATTCCCAAGAGAGAATACTACTAATCTGTATGTGAGGCACAATACTCTGTTTTCAATTTGCATTTTTAAGGGTTATTTCTCAACCTGAAATGAAATTGCTTACATGTTTCATTAGACCTGTACTAAGAGAATTCTTATTGTTCTTCCACAGCCGGGTTGCTGTCCATTTTTTGTTGTTTCCTTTGCCTTCACCAAGACTATTGAGTAATAAAAAAGTACACTTTACGGACACTGTTGACTCATTACTCCGGCTACATTAGTAGAGAGGGTTACCTCCCTTCCTCCTGTCAGATTGGACATGATTTTTCTCTCCTCCGAAAATAAAGTGGGTTTTAGGAGGAATGTGATGTATTGCTGACCTGTATGGCACATTTATTGTGTTGCGATTGATCCGTTAATGTTCTGTATTTTTTTGTTCAGGGAATTTTTGGCTCGGTTGAAGTATTTTGTTTGATATTTGAGTTTATTTTTCAGCAACCTGTTGTTGTTGTTGTTTTTAACTTGTTGTCTTGGTCGCCCGGCGACAGGATTGTGTGTATGTATTTTCTTCGTGTATTATAGTGTTATACTGTTACTTTGCATTTTGTAAGTGTTTGCTTTTGTATAAAGGTAGAAGCTGTACTAGTGTAGATATGTGTTGTAATCGCACTGTAACTAAGCACTCTGTGTTACAGGGCTACTGTTGTCTCTTGTTTACCCTGAGTCGCCCTAGGGTCATTCTCTCTCTCTCTCTCCCTCCCCCCTCTCTCTCTCTCCCTCTCTCTCTCTCTCTCTTTAACCGTGCCCTAATAACATCTCCTGTCATTGCACGTAGAATAGTGTTCTATACTACTACTTTTTATTACGTAGTCTATCAGCATGGAGAAGCAAGAAGAGAACAACATGGACTTCGCGACATGAGTAATGACTCGTGGAAAGCGCAGCAGAGGGCGATCTGTCAGTACTGACAGAGATCAGAGGAAGAAGGCGAAAGCCTCTGGCGGCGCCCAGAGGAGACAGGTGAAATATTTTAATGTAGTTATGTCTCCAGTCGGTTGTCCCCCTGAAGCCAGCTTAAGGCCAGTTAAATCTGGTACTGCACTTCAGCAGGCAGTGGGTGTTGTGAAACTTGGGAAATAGCTGCAGTCTAGAGACTTACTCATCAGGTGTAACGGTCAGAGTGAATTGCTAAAGGTAGATTTCATAATGGGGCGAGATATTGTGTGCAGCGTTCAAACAAAAGCTTTGTCCAGAGGTGTGGTATTGGAGAGGAGGTTACTGAGACTGAAATTCTTGGGGCAATGAAAAGTCTGAAGTGTGTAAAACGTATGAACGTATGATGAAGGCAGGGAGAAAATCCCCACAGCATGTTTGCTGTTGTCTTTTGATCATGTTAATATCCCTGATGAGGTGGCCTAGGGTTTTGAACTATTCCAGGTTAAACAATATATTCCCCAGTTATTCGATTCTTCCGTTGCCAACGATTTAATCATGTTGTTTCTGAATAACTTAGTAATCTGAGGTGCCCTCGAGGCAGCAAAAGGCATGAGTATAAAGATTATCCTGATCAAATTGCCCTTAGGTGTGTAGACTATGGAAAGCTCCAAAGCTCAGCATTTCGGGGCTGCCCAAACCTTAAAGAAGCCCAGTTCATTACAGTTACAGAAAATGTATCCTTCAACGAGGCACTCAAAAGTGTGAGAGCCCAGGAAAGTGAGCCACTGAATTTTTCACAGGATCCTGGTTTTGGCCAATCCATTTGGAATATTCCAAGTGGTGAAGAGCACGTGAATACATATAGTTTCCAGTGTAGATCACACGCCATAGAGGTGTCCAAAGAAAAGCACTAGTATCCAGCTGATCCTAAGGCTGCTGTTCAGACTGAAATATGCAGTCCATCTTCAGTAAAATAGATGTTGTTACCCTGTTTGCAGAGATACTGTTTCATTATATCAAGGTGTTAAATGGTACAAAAGAAGTAATTGCCCATATTGCTGATCGTTATCTTGGCAGTTCTGTGGTTGACATTAAGGAATTTTGGGGAAAAATGCAGCAGACAAACTTTACGCATATATAACGGATAAGTTGCAATATGTACATTTGTGTGGAATCTTGGGTTGTCTACTTAGTATAATGTCCTTCAACATCTAGCAACAAAAGATTCAGCCCTTGTATACCAATGGCCAGGAACTTGAATTCTTCCTTTCCCATCTTGACCCAAAACCAGACATAGTTTGTTTACATGAAACATTTTTCGAGCCTGAGTATGATTTTAATTTCCCTGGATATGCTGTTATTAGAGAAGACAGGTTGCATGGGAGCAGAGGTGGACTTATCAAGAATGGCTTCTCTTTTGCATTATCATCCAAAACACTACGCTTCGCATGCACATGGTCAGTAGATTATCTCTCTCCTTGTGGAGGTGACAATTATCCGGTGTCAGTATCTTTTGGTTTTCATCCTCACTCTGACTACATTAGCTCATTGCCAAGGTGGAGGTTGAATAAAGCAAACTGGGCCAAGTATAGCAAAGCTTGTGAATTGTACATCACTCAGGACTTGTGTTACACTGTTGTGAATGAGTTTTTAAACAACATAATTTAGTATATCCAACTTTTATATTTTTGGATAACATGTCAATTGACTGGAGTAGGTTTTTACAGGCAAATCTACACCCTAAAGAAAACATTTAAAGTAGTTGTGACAGTATGATGGCTGAATGATGGTTACCGTAGTAGCAAAACACTGCACGGAACGCCGTATTGTTTACAAACAAGATAAAATAAAATAAAACTTTAAAAGCCATGCACAGGCCTCGGGTATGTCTAGCCCAAGCCCACATCAGAATCACAGCATGTCCTTGTACACAATGCAAATAAATGCGTATCGTAAAGAGAGTACTTGAAGCCGTGACGACAGAGTGAAAACGACCTTGTTCAATTTATCTCAACTACAGTATTATACTAAATCTTCATGCAAATTACTCTGATCAGCTTTCGATGGAATTAGACAAGATACAATGAATTATTCCACCAGTGTCCCAAGAATTTCTGGAAACTCCACTGGCCCGCCTAACTCGAACAGCTGTATTATTAAACTACAAATTAAATTTATTCAGAAAGCATAATGCATAGGGGCCAGGCCTGGGGCATGCTTAGTTTACACAGCACAATGCTAGAAAAACAGAGGTAACATGTTTACATTCCATCCAGTACATTCCATATTTACATTGTAAACAGAGCACTATGGTAACGCAGTACCAAACAAAAAGACACCCTGGCGCCTGTTTCAGGGGCTGTGGGGCAAACCAGAGGGTAGGACGTTGTGAGACATCTTTTGCAAAGGTGTTTTATTTATTGAATGCCGCTTGTACGGCTGCATGAACATTCAAACCACCAGACTGCGAACAGAGACCTTTCATCGTTGAAATCCCCAGTGTTAGGGGCAAATGTGGATTATGCCCAATTTTGGACATCATATTTTTCATAGGGCCTTATTACTTAGAGGTTCCGGCCTTTTATCTTTGCTGTTCGAGTTTTACAGGATATTCACGAATGACCATTGAAATGTTTCCAGCTGCCTGTTGATCTTGCATTAAATCAAGATTGTTTAATGACGCCGTACAACATGTTAACAACTTAAAATATGAGTCGGAATTAAGTTTTAGTGAATTTTACTTCAAGAATGTGTGTCTCTGCACAAAAAACGCATACCTGGCATTAAATATCTGTTTCTTGGCCTGTCAGTGTGACGAAATTGAAATTGCCCACACATTCTCAACGTTGCTCTTAAAGCCCACTCTGTAATTCAAACATGTCAAAATAGTTTCCAATACTGCTTTATTCTTCTTTTTCACTTTATTTTCTTGTTTCATTATGACAATTTTCAACACTGGTCCATTTACTGAACACAGGATAGCTGGCTCAGTGGTTGGTAGCCGACCTTAACAAAGCATTAGGACAGCTGAATTGAGCAATCGGTGGAGTGGAAAAATCAGCCCAGCACGATGTGTCGTGTTGACAGGATGATCAGGCTTAAATACTGTTGAAGTAAACTGTTCAGGCATTTCGATGTCCACGGTTACACACCATCGAACACGCACCAAACTACCCGTCAGCTCACCTGAGGCAGCATGAATAGGAATGCAAGACACGAACAAACGCAGTCATATCATACTTACTGACTTCCCCGAGTGAGAGTTTAGACGTCTGTCACCGGTCTCCTAATAATTGAAACTCCCTCTAGATACATAGGCCGCAGCAGTGTCGTATAAGGAGTGTCTTGGTTATCGGTGTAGCCAACAGAAACATGTGTTGTAACTCGCCACTGTGACAAAATAGTCATTTTACATACATCCCCGTGTGACCTTTTTCTCCGCTAGGTGGCTCTAACTGCGCATTTACCAGTGGCATTCAAGTTTTTGCTGAACTGAGCTGCTGATAATCGTGAGGGGAGTATGGATCAGGAGATTGCACAAGTTGTGAAAGATTTAAGTAGGACGGAGGTACTGAGAATTGTGCGTGACAACTACGACGTGGTCCCAATCACAGTCAGCATATTACCGGGATGGGTAGACAAAAACTTCCAGATAAAAACTTTGGTGCACCATGAAACCCAGAGCGAAGACGATGGATTAAACCAGGCTGTGTACGTGTTGAAAGTTATCAATACCAAGGAATCCAAAGAAGTTGATTTCATAGGTACGATGCAAATATGTTTTGGGCTGGATAGTTTCCCTTGTCCCTGGAGGTCTCTTAGGAACCTCTCACAAAAGCCTTTATGAAATGTATTTATTTCTTTCATTTATTTATTTATTTCATTGCTGTTTAACGCGATACTAAAGACTTGGATTTAAGCGATGGCAGATAGTATTGTTGGGTAGAGGAAACCGGAGCGCCCGTGATAAACCAGCGCTCTTTGTCGAGTTACAGACGAGCTTCCCCACGTGAAGCGTAAAGCTTTATGTACACCATACTGGTGGAGAACAAGTGATCTTTAACACACGCTCAAACTTAAACGGTCAAACGAACATCGTCGTTCGATTATTGTCACCAACGTCCTGAAACACGTGATAGAGGGAGAATATATATTTTCTTTTATGTCATAAAATACACAGCTAACATTTAAGTCTTTTGACGCTGATGTGTTTGACAGTATGTGTCATAACTAGGCTTCATACTGCATAGTTACTGTAAACAGGTACGGTACCTGCTTTGTAGCTCTGCTATTGCAGATAATCAAACACCATGACTGCTTAGGCAATACCACGATATAGCTGTATCAGCCTCAGATCAAGAGTGTAAGACGTTGACACATACACCCGCTCTGGTAAGCGATCCCTTACGCACTGTCCTTTAGCACACCCTCATTTCACCAGTTATCGGCGAACTGGTGTAGATTTTCTGCTTTTGCTGTGTACAGATATAGGACATTGTCATGCGTTTAGATTGTATAAGTACTCGCTTCAAGGTAGATCACTGGACTTTATGCGGTTAAGAAAACTGTGAAAATAACTGACCCAGTGATTTTTTTTAAATATTGGTTTATCCTAGCAATATGGCTCGGTACAGCCATTACATTCAACACAGCTATTCAAAATACGCTTCATGGAATAAAAACTAGGCACCTATATTTGTGGAGGTGGAGGGCTATACCTTTGTTCATGAGGCAAAAAAATAATATTGAAATGAAAAGTATGAGAAAAAATGTTAAACGAAAGCGGTAATTGTACTGGTTTACTTATTGCCAGCACCTTACGGAGTATAAATCGGACAGAAAACGGGGACTTTTCCCCTGTTCGTTACGGTTGTATTTATGTGCTATGAATTTCTGAATATTCAGCTTATATTGGGGCCACGGGCACTTTGAGAGAAAGACTCCTAAGTTGGATATATAAAACCAAGCC
The DNA here is from genome assembly GCA_016165875.1 of Acanthopleura granulata. Classification (NCBI taxonomy): domain Eukaryota; kingdom Metazoa; phylum Mollusca; class Polyplacophora; order Chitonida; family Chitonidae; genus Acanthopleura; species Acanthopleura granulata. Next base: position 2,167,459 of record JABBOT010000005.1, read on the forward strand.
AACTAAACTTAACATAGTACACGATCTTGACATTGAACTTGCCTATGGTCTGTTTTGTACTCTATCGCCAATGCACTTGTCTTTAAAATCACCCATACTCATTACCAAAGTTGTCATATTATTTTTTAATAATTATGATGTCCTCGTCTAAAAAATAAGCACATATGGTTTGACATTGAAAATTTTAAAAAAGTATGCATACTCACTCATGTTTGCAATAATATGGACGTCCGGCATATCGGTGTGTAGAGCTTGTAGTGCGCCCTCTCACGGCCTGAAGGCAGTTTTGGTGGCGGGTGTAAGTGACTTCATAGAGAGATGAACAACAGGCGATATATTAAAAGAAAGTCTTCTCTTTGCATATATCCGTCCTAATTTCTTACTTTATACGTTCTTAGTGATATGGTAGTTTGTGTCAAACGTTATTTTTGGAAATTTGTGATTATTTACCCAGAAGGCCGAGTTTGATTGGAGGCTGGTACACGAATGTCTATTTGCACGACAAGATTCCTTTACAAAATGCAAAGCTCTGCTCACATTTTCCTCATAGACATATGTGGCCATTTTTTGACAAAAAGCAGAAAAAAATTCGCTTGATGTTATATGCTCTTCGTAGAAAAGTCTTGCCTACATATTTACTTATTTGACTTTAGCTTAACGCCATATACCCTCATGCAATTTCACTAAGTTTACGGGTTAGACCATATACAGATATGTGAAGTACAAATTTACACTCCTCACTGATGGAAGAAAAGTGGTGTTTAAGGACCGTAAAACTGCGCAAAGGGCAGCATAGATATAGAAGATCATCGTTTGTTTACTAAAGCCTCACCGACAGTTAGAGCCGAGCACGGTACAAATGCCGTGCCTCAGGCCGGAACTGAATTCACATCTCGTCTTCATGCTTCATGCTTCATGTCCTAAATAATGAGATGTATTGCGATTTCCAAATCTTCCAAGATAGTACAGCCCCTGTACGATCCCAGAGTAAAGCACTGTGTTAGAATTTAAGTTCAAAGAGTATACAACTGCTGAGAAAGAAGAATAAAATCATTCTCAGGAAACAGTTATTCACTGTTCTTGGGCACATTCCTTCTGTCTCCCATGCTGTCAGGTAGGCCTACAAACAAATATTTTCTTTCACTGTTAACTTAATAAGAATTGCTTTAACAATACAAAATGCTAAAACTTTAATACAAAATACTTTTCGCTCTCATCCTATCCAGAAGCACAAAATGCCGTAATGCTGCATTTGAGGAACAGCGGATTCATCTGTTGCTGGCCCATCACGGCAAAGTCGGGACTCTACAACAGTTTCTATCACCACAACGATGGACGTTCTACAGCTAAAAGCGAAAGTGAAAAAGGTATGTGGTCAATCGACGGAATGCTTGAATAATTTACATTACTTTTGTCTTCTTTTGTGGCAAATATTCCTTTAAATCACTTTGAGGGGAATATGTGGACGGCTGAGACATTGCTAAAATGTGTAGATAAGAATCTTCATGTTAACAAAAGCGGACCAACACTGAAAACAAAATTTCTGCACGGTAATTCTTCGTCTATAGAGGTTTCGTCTGTTTATTCTAACATATTACAAAAGTCATGTATTTTTAACTATATGTAAGATTTGTTTCAATCTTCCCACCTTAGCTGTCACAATCAAGTACAGGCGAGTACTCTTGCATCTGCGCCATGTGCTGTTCTCACACCCTAAAAGCTGCTCACAACGGAAACGTGCTCCCCATGATATGAAGGTTTTATTGTTCTGAATCCCTTAAGTAGGATTGCTAAAGACCTTAAATTCAAAATCAACACAAATGCACTTTGGTCATCGACAGCAAGCAAAGCTTCTCTAACTGCAATTTTCGATTCAAGTCGGCATCACTCGACATAGTCCGGAAAAAGAAACACTCGTGGAATGTTTAAATAGAAACCATGATGACGCACACTATTCAAATGGCGATTGGTAACTTTTTGGGAAAGCCGTTCGTCTCAGTCTAAGGTGTTTTCGGACTCATATTCATAGGCAAAACATTTCCCACTATCTCGAACATGCATAGGATCAGCTATTGGATGCCATGACCTAACACATATATGACTTTGTGCAGATCGTTATCTGGTCCGTTTGATGAACTACGTTCATGGCCGGGGACTAAATACGGACGGAATTGAACTTACCGATGACCTTCTATATCAGACTGGAGCATTCATCGCTTCCGTGACCACTAACATACAGGTAATTACGTGCATTACACGCCGGTCAAAGCTTGTATAACCATTACAGTTGAGCCCTTCAGGTAAATGTATGTTATAGACTTGTGTAGATTACATTGGAAACTAATACTGTACCCAAAATATTAAGCAAAATCTTCAGTGTTTAGTGACTTCTAACTGCGTATTCCATATGGAATTAGTGTTCCTTCATTCATCTTGTTTATTTATTTATTAATTTATGAATTTATTTTTTTGTTTAAATGTGTTCCAAGCCATCCTTCAATATAACTGAACATTGGGTATGGATATCACTTCAAATTGTTTGTAGAGCTCCGAAGTCAAAGAGGACCAGTCCTCTTTTTATACTTTGTTTATTGTAAAAAATTGTTTGATGGTGTTCTGGGCGTTAGATGAACAGCATGTCCCTTAAAATATGGAGGATGGACGGTTTTATTTTTATTTACAGCAGTTTGAAGATGTTACTTTGTGTTTTAGACCTGTAATAAACACATCGGTCTGCAGTCTCGACCTTGCAGTATATGGAACTTGGAAAGTGTTCCGTTGTTGAGAGGGATATTGTCGACCATGGAGAACCACTTTGATCAACAGACTCTACACATGGTCTTAGAGGTCTTGGACAATTTTGACCAAAACGTCGTCCCACTATATAATGAGTTTCAAAGAGGTCTGTTCATTTACTTTATTTCTTCTCTTTGTGATTTTCTCATTGACTGATTCATTGCTGTTATTAACATCAGTATTTATTGACATTTATATGTAAACGCTCTATGAACGTTTGGCCTAGATTTTAATACATTTCAAGATAATTTCGAAAGATTGGGAAAAAATGCGTAAAAGGATAGCTTTTTAAAGTATACGTTTACCCTTTAACGTAATAAATGTGCCTACTATACTTTTATTGTACTTGGATGTAATTAACGTTATTGGTGATAAACTGTCGATATTTTGACGAGGGTGTTCGATCAAACGTTTTAAACAGAAATACATACCAAATATAACTGTTCGAAGGAAAACAGGTACATAAATATAGCAATTTGCTTACAGGTGTAACTCAAGAATATAAAAAGTGAGCACTTCTAGAATGATATTATGATAACATTTATTATCAAGATTTTAAAGTTTGTGCATGTATACTTTAATGCTTTCAGGATTGATCCACGGAGATTGTAACCCAGGCAACATTGCGCTTGTGAACAGTAACGTTACCGCCACTGGATCCGCGATACAGCACACATTTGGCATCATAGATTTCGGCGAAATAGCCAAGTCATTCATCATGTTTGAGTTAGCAGTGGCTCTGACTCATTTTCTGATTCTGTGTCACAAACGCAACATTCATTCGTCAGTGAGAAAACTTCGCGAAGGCTTTACAGCAGTGATTCCGCTAAACCCTGCAGAGCTATCTGCCCTTAAAGACAGTGTCGCTGCCAGGTTGATTCAGTGCGTAGTTTTGTCAACCTGGTACCTTGTCAACGATGAAATGACCGATGAGGTCCGAAAATCTAATATGGAGAGTATGGCTTTGCTAAAGGTCCTCAACAGTATTTCTCCAATAGGTCCATAAAGAAATACTTAAGAATGTTCAAGGTTACCTTCATGAGAAGTGTGACATGACAAGGATATTCCTAAAACACTCCTCAAAGAAGGACGTTTTCTTTTGCAAATGACAGAATTTAATAGAATTTATCTATTTATTTGATTGGTGCCGTAAGGCGTGTATTTGATTTATGCAACGACAGCCAGCATTATGGTGGAAGGGATACGGCCCACGTACAACTGCAGAGGAAGCGAGCATGAGCTGGGCGAACTCACAGCGACCACTTTGATAAGGTCACACGTTGTGCCAGTTATTTTATTTTCTCGTATATGCCGTTGTTTTTATCTAAGTTATCACCAGCCTTGTACGTTGTTGGGTGTTGCCTGTGTGAGCATGAAATAAACTTATAAATACCGATCATACAGAATTGCCCCGGATCCTTGTCGCTCACAACAGATCCTGATTATTGAAGCCGTACACTGGATCGCCCCACTTACTAGGCCAGATGCGGCTTAAGCCCAGGAGATTTCGCAGGTACATGTCCGGAAAACGGATGCCGCACAGGGGACCGATCGATGAGTTCGAAAACAGTTTTCATTTTGTCAAATATACATTTTCTATTACGTAACTTATTTTTTTTTTTTGTTCATTAACCTGAATCAGTTTTTCCTACGTTATAGTCGCCTGCATCGCGGAATAAATTGTGCTCATACTTATAATGACTGTTTTATTTTTGTCTGATAGACGAAAGAGAAGATTTTCAAAGGCTTAGAAACGATACAGTTATCAGCGATGATTGAAAGGGCTTGTTTTCCGTCAGCCATGCGAAGTCTTAGCATGTTACATTAAGCTTTGAATTGCCATCAAAGAAACCATAAAGTTTACCACAAACATCCTAACGCCGTTCAAATTAAAGTCACAAAGACAGCTGATGTGAAACAGTTATGGCAATGTGCGTATTGGAATAGTATCATACATATTTCGGTGAATTATAGTCAGGTGACATGTGGCACTATTCCAGATGATTTCGGACAATAAAAAAGTAGACGATTTCATTTCTACGAAAATGTACCCATGACTTCCTGCCAACTCTTCTCTCAACACTCCTTAACGCTCGATCACAGACAATTGTAAAGCGGTATTCCACGACAAGCAAATGTGGTGACCACTACTCTGTTCTTGACTCCATTTCTGGATATAAGTACGAAATTCATGACATGGATTGTGATAAAAACAGGAAAATGACTGGAATATAAGCTATACTCCTGAAGGACAAAATTCTAATTCTTGCAGAAAATAACATAGCTGACAACACTCTCAATTCTAGCAAATTTTAGAACTAGATCTGATACAAGAATTCAAAATATAGTTAAAGCTCATGCTTGGTAGACTAATGGCATTTTGGAAATTGACCGTTTCGCATTTCATCCCTAATTACTCATCCACGTCTAACATTGCTTCGTAAATGATGAACCCTGGTCTATATTTGCGTATGTATTCTGGAGGAAAACGTCGGTGGAAAGGCCTTTAAGCCTATGAGTGAAGAACCATCCTCGATCGCCGCTATCACCTATCCATGCATGTGTGTTATCTTGTCAGCCTAGAGCGAGCCCGCGGATCGAAATTCTTAGATTTTGTCAAAGACTTGGTCAGTAAATGTCACACTGGACGTGTTTGATAAACCAGAGACACGTTTATATAAACAGTGCAAGGTAAAGCAAGGGTAGACGACCTATCACAATTATCGTTTATCAGCATATTTGCAAAAATATCTGTTCATTGCCTCATGCTGGTTCCTTGTTCTTAATTCTTTTTTTACCGTTTCGACATCATCTAATCTGAGCAAGCCTGTATTTTTTCCCTTATATCGGAAAATAGTTATCCTGCCTTCGTCACACATATGTACAATTGTCCATTATTAACATTTTTTGATTACCTGCGAGAGTTGAGATAGATTTCTGACGTATCTATTTTGCGTTATCCCCAATTGCAAGATACGCTCTAAAAAAACCCTAGCCTACAGTGTATTATTCCGGCAGCTAACCAGCCGGCCTCTACACGTCAGTATTTGCTTTTGCAGGCTAGCTATGACTACCAAACATTTGATATTTGAGCACCAAGGTGCATGTTTGAATCCAGCTCTCTCTGTTCCAAGTTATTTAAAGTCATTCGGTTTCTCAGTTACCTGACAGTTGGGAGTCAGCTGGCCCCTAGCCTCCACATAACGAAAATGTACTGAAGGATGATCTTTAAACGTAAATCAAATGCAGGATGAGGTCATTTGCTTTCCTTTAGTTTCGATGTTAAAGACATAAGGTCAAAACAGAGAAAGAGGAAAGCCCATGCGAAGTGAAATCACACATGTTGCGTATTTTCGAACGGTTTTGCGGTATTGTCAGTTTACACTGTCGGGTTTTCGCCATTCGTAGTTTGATTTCTGCTTTGACACTTTGCTAGTTCGCCTTTTCGACCTAATTTTAAAGACTCGGTGACCCGGTGATTAGTCCGTCCACCACGAGGTCGGGAGATCGGGTCATACCAAACACTTTCAAAATGGAACTTTTTGCTGCCTGGTGCTCACCACTTAGAGGTTTGAGCACGGAAACAGGACTGGTCGGCCCGGCATCAGTATAATGTCACTGGGTGGACGTCGTACCACAAAAAGACACTATATACATACATTCTAAGGACTCCTTTAGCGCGCTATGGCAGCACAATGACCCGAAGCCTCCCACCAATGCGGTGGCTGTGAGTTCAAGTCCAGCTCATGCTGGCTTCCTCTCCGGCCGAAAGTGGTAAGATCTTCCAGCAACCTGCGGATGGTCGTGGGTTTTCCCCGGACTCTGCCCGGTTTCCTCCCACCGTAATGCTGGCCGCCGTCGTATAAGTGAAATATTCTTGAGTACGGCGTAAAACATCAATCAAACAAATAAATAAATTCTAAGGACTCCTCCTCGTCATATGACCGAAAACATTATTCAGTACGACGTAAAACCCAAGCATGCAAACATACATAGTGTTTCTCTTAACTCAGGAGTTGAAAAAGGGTGGATGGATGGCTATCATCAGTCTATACATTGGTTATTAAAGATATTAATGATATTCTCCTTCGTCAGCTGTTTCTAGGACGATAGGGGCTCCGTGTAAGCAACGTGACTAGTGTAATGCTTGTAAACTGTCAATGAGGTGTTTGCTATGGAATTTGGCATCGGGCAATATCCAACAAGGGCTAGGGCCACGTGGTGGAAATGGTTGTATGTGTGTTCTTCAAACACTTTCTGGTTGGTGTGGGGCTGATTTTAAGTCCAACACTCCAGCTGTACTTGTAAGAAGATCCGTGTCATGTACACTATTTGGTTTGACCGAAAAACAAAATCATAGGACAAGAGGTTATTTCAATGAAATTTCGACTTGCATAGGCCTTCCGCCCTTGAAAAATCATGTTGGGCACCTCAGCTGAGTGACATGTTCTGTATGTAGATTCTTCGATTAGTGAATATTGATCTTAGAAAGGAATTATGGCCCTTCAAAATAGAAAAAAAATATAAACTGTATAGTATACACATTTATAAATTCACGCTCATACCTTAAACACAATACCATTATAATTCGATTTCATTTAACAATCCGTTATGCGGGGATAATAATTAAACTTACTGTATACTCGTAATACAATCAAGTCATTGATGGTAGATAGAAGAGGTACTTGGTTTTTCCAAAGCCTTAACACATCACTGTATGAAAGCGGACACGTCAAAATCTAAACCTATGACTGACATAAAAATGTGAAAAAAACAATAATCCCATCGCCCGGCTCAGCCAGGTTCAATTTATGGTGTAGAAAACAGAGATTGTAATTAAGATATGTTAATGTTAACCATAGAAAAAATATCCAGAACTAAGTAAAAGTATCTAATATTCATTCATTTCATTGGTGTTTTACGCCGTACTAAGAACATTTCACCTATACGACGGCGGCCAGCATTATGGTGAGGGGAAACCTGGCAAAGCCAGGGTCATTACGCTGCAATAGCGCGCTAACGCCCTCGGCCACAAGGCCCCAACTGAGGTAGTAAAAATTAGGTATAGGTTAATGTAGCTAATTATTGATTTTGTTCACGAGATGACGCAAGCGATAGACTCACTGTCATGTAAACAAAACACAATAATGAATATGAATCTTTTTGATTCATAGATAAGAATGTCAAATCTTGGCAGAGGTATTTGAAAAGCTTCATTACGATTCAGCCAATATCTTGGTTAAAGGGACGTAATACGTCTAACAGATCAGATTCGCCTAACCGTCACAGTGGTTGTCTCCCCTCTTCCCGCTGGGCCATCTGGTGATGAGTAAAATGTATCTGCAATACACAGGTATAGTCTGTAATGTAGCCATTGCATTCAGACAGGAAGAGGGCATTGGATTTTCCAGCTAAATATGAATCAGCCAGTCCTGTATATTAAACCAAAGTATTAGGAATATTCGAATATCCGAATGGTTTTTGACAGTTGATCGGAGAATGTAGAACAAAGTAGAAATCAGGAAGAGCAATAATTAAAAGAGGACTGGAAGAAATCGCATTTCCAGTATGAGCGCTTACATTCCAGCATGCTATGGACTATAGCAGGTAGCGGGGTATTCCTCAGCTAGCGCGGTATCCCCCGGCTAGCGAGGTAATACCTGCTGTCAGGAAGCTCCGTTAGTGTTACGTGCACCGCACTACTCTGCAACCAGTTCTGAAGATATTCCTCGACACTACAGTTATATGCTCCTGGCGTCTCTGGGGTTGGGGTGGTGGTGGTGGAGAAAGTCTGCTGAGAAGACATTTTTGACAAAGAAGAGGATTCCAAAGTGGCGTCGCGAGGCGGGCAACGTGACCAGTTGATCAGTTACAAGAAACCCGCTCTGGAACTGAGAATGCACGCTGCGCTTTGCTCAAGATTTAAATTAAATCTTTATTTAAATTAAAATAAACAAGCATACTTCCAGTAACCTGACACAGTTAACCCGAATATTATGTGTTTGTAGGAGAATGGAGATAATGGCCTTTCACTGTTTCTAATTATGTGAATCATTACAGTCCTCTACAAAACAGGAAAAGAATTTTAGCCAATATTATGACTATGGAGTCAAATAACATCGAAAAAACAAGAAAACGCCGTTGAATATGGGATATTATCACCGGTCCGAATTATTAATTGTCAGGTTATTTAAGGTTGGTAATTTGAGAAATTATCATTAATCGACGGATCATCAAACTAATATCTTGTCCAAAACATGGATGCGCACTGTTATACAGTTTCCGTAAAATCACGGGCAAAAGGCCTGGCAACAAGTTGTTCTGTGTTTTCTCGGTCAAATACCTGTCATGTGTGAAATTCTATATGAACCTCACACAGACCACGTATTTGTCCTATATTACGAGTGTTTTACCTCCAAATCGACTGTGTTAAAGAATGAACACAGCAGTCCATTTTACAGGTCCACTTACATGCACATTGTATTCATTGTAAACGTTAAATATCTGTTAAAGGTGATGGGTTATCACATTTCTCAATGTTCGTAAATAAGTTGAAGCAGTTTCATCCAGCCGGGCCCACACACTTTTTTATTTTTATTTTATTTAAAATTGCTCTAATTCTAAAATAACAAGGGCGTCATCCCTGTGATCTCTGTTAACAGTACGTTGTACATTTACGATGACTGTATATATGTACCAACGATTCTTTAAAATGTTATACGCACATGCTCACAAAAGTGAGCCCGCTTTATTTTTAATTCTTTCACGCCCTTGAATAGCACTACAACATGTCAATACACAGTGAGACAGGAGTCTTACAGAAAACATTGGAACGAACATAGGGTGGCTGAGTGACTGACTCAAGTAGGGCTTACTTACACATAGAGGCCTACAGGGTCTCACTAAAACCCCTTTCAGGAGAATAAGAACTACTCTGCACAGGATACATTTTAGTTTCATTGTTATTATCATTTGTACTATTTTTCTACTTTGTTCAGATGTATGTATTGAGCCTAGTGAAGCGTCTTCGTGTTTCTTTGTTTGATCCTGTGTAAGACCTATTGCTGTCTGAGAGTTAAACAAGCCATTTCTTTTCTCATTTCCTCTCCGATGGTGGTACCTGTACAGACTGGCGACTTTCTCTACCAATTGTCGAAAAAACTGATAAAATCAAGATTCATATGCAAGAATATTCTGTGGTGTAAACAAGTCAGATTTACTGATGTAGGTTTTTAAATGCCTGTGAGTAGGTTTAAGGATTGGAAAGCGGCCCATTGTAATACTGTAGTTGTAGTGTCGTCGGATTTGTGTTCCGTTGAGGCTATGCTGGTTCCAAATGATGCTGAGATAATTCCATCAAAATCTGTTAAAGCTAAACGTCTCGGCACAATCTGTAGTACGGCTTCAGTCTGTGGAAGCACATGCTGACCGCCACAATTACACGTACAACTGTTTTATTGTTGTTTAACACCGTATTTCTAGAATATTTCACTTATCAGTTTTGATGGTGTAAGAAATCGGAGTGCCTGGGGTGAACAAACGGTCTTTGGTAAAGTGCTGTTAATTTTCCTCTGATGTGACGCACAGATATGCAAATACTGGTGAGACAAAAGTCGCCTTCAACGAACGTTAAAAGGAAAGACTTTCAAGGTTGCGTTTATTTCGGGGGAAAAATCTCAAAAATTCAGTGCAGGTATTTTCAGATACAGCTCTTAATGGTCTTTTCTCACACACTAAGTTCATTTTTTACGAGATATATCCCTTTAAGCTGCATCATCGCCACATGTGCATTCGATCCGTTATTGTTACCGAATTGCCATGAAAATGCAGTGTGACAAGAGAACCTATAAACTTCCTGTCCAAGAACGGGATTGAACCTGCATCTCGCATGTTCTGGTGATTGAGACAAGCGTCTTAACCTTACGCCCTGAAGACCTGAATCCCACATACTAGGCCCCACTGTCATTCAGATCAGATGACTGTGTCAAGGGCATGTAACAAAAGATTTCTCCGCTTGCACTCCAATACAAGAGAACAACACTACGCCTTGGAATAATCTTATTCTCCTTGAATAGTTATACGTACTTATATATATACGGGGGGAAGGTCCGCCAACCACCTGTGGAATGGTTATGAGTTTCCGCCGTGCTCCGGCCGGTTTCCTCCCACCATAATGCAGGTGAAATATTCTTGAGTACGGCGTAAAACACCAATCAACTAAATAAATCAAGTTATATACATACGATTTACCCATAGTACGAAAAGAGTAACAACAATTCTCAGAAGAGTTTAAACCAGAGTGTTGTTATTCCTCTCTTTATGCGCTCGGCCCAAGATGTCTGTCTCTATGTATTAACATGTTTACACAGATTATCGTCGGCCTTTGACGTGCTCGTCTTTGCCTTATGAGCAGTGTGAATTTTCAATTACTCAAAACTAAACACTCTTCTCTAGAGGTACATGTGAACTCTTGAACACTTTATCTGTACACGAAAACTTGAACCAGAAAGCACTGTGTATGACTTGCATTTGCACATGTCTAAAACAGCCTATCCATTATGCCAGGGAATAATACTAATACTGAGTTCGACTGACTTAATTCTGACTAGAATTGGGAAGATTGGATAACTGCCAGGCGCCAGATAACACAGTCATTTGCCCCAAGCTGCTATTTCAACCAATATTTTATATTCTATACTGGCGGGATTTCAAAGCCACAGCAGCAAGCAATGGCACACCAGCCCAAAATTCACTTCACTGTCGTCGTTCGAAAGGCGATCATTTTAGGCCAACCACAGTTATGCGTGATAAAGTGTTCACGTTCCTGTGAGGGTGCATGCGGGTTAAACGCGAAAGAAGAGCATCATGGCTAGTTAGACCCAATCGCGAGTTTGGGGATGCCTTGCCATTACCGACTGGAATATACGTGGGCTGTTGTGTGTGCAACCGATCTGGCAGATAACAGCCTCTGTTGAAACCTGTTTTTGGACTGCAAATGTTTTTCAGGAAGGATTTATCTGACTTGGCTCGAAAGCGCGTAAGCTCTGTCATTGCTTCTTTGGCTGCGGCTATGAAACCCCGTCAGTTCAGTATATAAAAAAGGGGTTGAAATAGTAACCTAGGACTACACAGTCATCATCTCTCACAGTGCTCTATAGGTTGTCTGTCAATGGAATGGGGGACTCCGTGGCTCAGTCGAATAACGCGCTGTCGCAGCACAATGGCCCAAAGCCTCCCACCAATGCGGTGGCTGTGAGTTCAAGTCCAGCTCATGCTGGCTTCCTCTCCGGCCGAAAGTGGTAAGGTCTTCCAGCAACCTACGGATGGTCGTGAGTTTCCCCCGGACTCTGGCCGGTTTCCTCCAACCGTAATGCTGGCCGCCGTCGTATAAGTGAAATATTCTTGAGTACGGCGTAAAACATCAATCAAATAAATAAATCATATCAATGGAATGAAATGAAACAGAAGGTACCTACTGTACTACCTGATATACATTTCTCTAGTTTATGGTGATAACATAATGGACACTGAGTGCATGCAGGGAACTTTCTTGCTGTAGTCTTTCCCTTATGTTAGCCAAAACAAGGTGTCATTTAATGCCATTTTATGGTGTCGTGGGCCCTAGATTTTACATGGGGCTGAACAACAACATGCAGGTGACACATTTGCAACCAATGCACCGGTATGGAGGTCAACTCATAACAATCGACAATATTTAGTTGTTAATGTAGTCAATAAGGCAACAATGCTCATATTAAGGAATAAACAATTCGGAGGAAAATTCCACCAGTTAAACTTGTGATGCCTTGCTTTAAGGAAAAGTATAAATGGACGCTGAAGAAGTTAACGGTGTGCTCTGTCAGACATAACGGACGAAGGGTTTTATACGGGGAAATTGATGCATGCAGAATCTATTTAAACTTCAAGGAAAGAAAACCCACAATATAGATCAAAGGGCTCTTATTGCGGCGTAACGCCTAACCTCAAGTAAATGCTTTCTAAATGGCCCTACGTACATGTGGAAATTTCGGTTTCAGTCCCATCACCAGTCATTATGTTCACTGTTCACGGCAAACCTATATATTAGCAGTATAATAGAACCACATCTACCTGCCATTAAATTCTCTGAAAAATTCATGCGGGCCAGTTTATGTAGAAGGTGTAATGTTAACTACCAGGGTTATATATGTCTACAGTACGCGTCGTCATGAGAATTATGCTTGACATAACTTACACTCTGAGAAACAAACCTCTGAGGCCCATCCTATCTGAACTAATGGCAGAGCCCGACTGCCAACAAATAGCAAAGAAAAATGTCACCACCTTTCATGGGACCGGCGCAGAGTTGCCAGAGTTGTGAAAGACTGGTCAGTAGGCTTGTAATGACATCACCGTCTACAATCCACAGTGCCTATATACTATACCTCTTGGTATTTATTTTTGCAGCCAAACGAAACATTTTCTGACCGTGCGACTGCCATAGACCTGTACACGTGTGTATAGCTCGTTTCAAACGCCTCTTCTTTCCCCAAATTAACAAGCCTTTCAGTTGTTTTCAGTTTATACAGGTGTTGAAAGTCCATTTCACAGATTAGGACCATTGTGTAGTCAATACTCAAGATTCACAGGCATGTAATATAGTTTGATGTTAGTAGGTATGTATATTCTGTCCCATAAACCGCCATCATATAAGCGAAAACTTCGTGAGTTCTGCGATAAACACCAATCAAAGAAATAAGTAAACAGATATCCTAGTTTTCCACTGGCCAAAGGCGTATCTCCCCAACCAAGGGTTTGATGCGGACACAAGTGACAGCCAGACAGAATAAGAAACGTCTGTTTCCTCCCTGGCATATAACGGAGTTAATCTGAAGGTACAGCGTGGTAATACCATCCATTAAATGCGCATTCATTGTCTCCTGAAGAGTAGCAATCCAACTTAATCTACTGCACGAGACAGAAATATGTGTATATCCATCCATTCTGTAGCGTGCTACTCCCCATATGAATAAGAGTCTTTGAGTCTTTACATCTCAATACCGGAACCATTGTCACTGCGTTTCAGAGGTAAAGGGCTTAAATTGCACTGGGAACAATTTTTATGAACACAAATACTCAGTGGATTGATGTTCCCTTAGGCTTTGTGCTTGGGCAATATGACCTGCTCAAACACACAGCCAGTTATGCTATCACTATGAAAACACAATACTTTGCTTTTAAGAACTAATCTGTTTGAAATACATGATCTGCTTAAATACAAGGGATGGGTCATGGTGATGCACTAAGTTTTGAAAAATACTGCTCATCAGAGAGTTTCGATACAGATGATGCCAGAAAACTTATCAACTGCATCAGATCAACAACACGTCACAATCCAGTGTAATACTTTCCTTTTTTTCTAAAGCCAGCTTTGTATTTATCGACTCGAAATGTGTTTCCACAACTATCTCCTGTGGTTAGCATCAGTGCGATTGTTTTTTTTGAGGATTGGGACGTTGTCCGGGTGAAAGCTATTCCGATCTCCCTCTATCTGATACAGGTACGGTGACACAAATCATTGTCTATTTTACATTAAAATTCATTGCATGTCACCGTTATATGGATGGATCGTGCAACTCGCTCAGGCAACTGTTAGAATTGAACTCGAACCTCCATCAGGTCATGTAAACAGTATTCACAGCTGCAAAATTTCTTACACTTGTTTTGAAACACGTGTTTAATTTTTAAAATAAACCAAAATCATCGGTTGAATGATATTGGAAAGCTATTGCAGTTTTTTGTTTTTGCCCAGCAATAATTTGGTAATAAAAAGACGGATGATCTTATAATAGAAAATAAAGTAGTAAGACAAAAGTTTGCCTCTTCCTGGACGATGTACACCCACATTTTGACCCAGCGGCAACTCGTGTCCAAGCCAGGTATAAGATTGTTTTGCTCTGATGCATGAGTATTTCCAGTTTGCTCAAAAGACAGCATCGTGAACCTAGACCGAACAATAAGGTAGGCAGCTTGGGTCCGAACCACTTTAGCCGGGACGGGTTACCCGTCAGACAAACTCCAGGTGGGCAGCTCTCTTCTGACGCTAAACCTCACGTCGAGAATTTACATAGCTGGCAATGAGCTGAATGCCAATAGCTCTACAATAACTACGTTTATCAACAGCATACGCTGCCATTTTAAGTAGCTTCGATAATTTATACTCAAAGCTTTCATGGGAAACGATCATTTTCTCCCAGGCACGAATACCTCAAAGGCGTCTTCGATGTTAGGATGTGTCTTTGGGCTAAAGCGAATTTATGATGGTTTAATTTAGTTACCCGTCACTTAGGGAATTGGAGTGACTGGTGGATTTGCACAACGGCACATTACCGATTCTTGAAATGTCGCTTTAATACACTAAGTGACCAGTCCATAATTGTCAAAATCCAGGCCTGGGATTCGATAAACCTGTAAAAGTGAGGAGTTATCAAGTCCAGATATTAATGAGTGTATGTTGAATACTAATTTGTCATTGTTAGATATGAAACTGAAAGAAAATCGAAAGTCCCTGGTCGAAGAAGCACAACATGACGTTAACCAGATAGAATTTTGGTAATGCACATGAGAAATTTAACTGGAATTTCAGCACCGTAAATTAACAGATATTTAAGTACATGTACATGTGCCAAATAACAACCAGAATGGTCAATAATCGCACAATCCCTTAAAAAAGCGAGATTTTACACAAAGTATCAAATAAGTACAAAATGAAGGTATAAGGTAAGAAAATAAGACCGTGTCACACAAAGACAGTCAGGAAGAGACGTAGTTAATCTTTTGGGCGGGTGTAGTGAGTATCCAAACCTTACGGCGCGCTATGGCTTATAAAGCCATTCTTGTCTGCCCGGCATTGACAGACACTATCATAACATTTAGATTTGATGCCTAAAATAGTAATGATACCAGGAAAATGTGGACTCTTCTTCTTAATTCTCTTTTATCGTGTGTTAGAGAGTGAATAGGATAGGACTGTCTCAAATATTTCCTTCCAAGTTGACGAACAGAAAACTTCATTCCTTCTCCATTTTAGAGACTGTAATCAGCTTATGTAGTAAAATGACAAACTCCAGAATTAATAATGCCGCGGTGGCGTTTTGTCCTATGTTTATAGTATTGCATTTGGGTTATATTTTGACGACCATCTCCTTGCAACTACATTCTTGACCCTTCGATTTTGTAATGAAAAATAATCATCGCTTTCAAACCTGTTCGGAGTACCATAAGTTAAGCGGCGTCATTCAAAACGTTATAGTGGGTTTAGTTGATTCCAACCGCGGAAGATGCACATTTCACGGACATGTGATGCCATGAGTGTGTGAGGGGAAATAACTCATGGGATCTCAGTTATGGGAATCATTGGAAATGCCATCAGTTGATGTATTTGAACTTTACTGTGATATGTTAAAGTGCTACTCCAGTCTCAACAGAAAACTGGGTAGAAATATTCAGATAACATGAAGGCATCATACAAAGTTGTATAATTTACTTCGATGAGGGATTTTGACGAAATGTTCTGAACGAAAATACACTTCTTAACTTTATGAAATTATCTGTGAATACAAGCCCGTGAAAAGACAGAGTGTGTATAATCATGGCGTACAGTCATCAGATCTAAATTTTTCTATACATTAATATTCACGGACGGCCAAGGAGCAGGCAGTTAGGGATGTTATATTTTTGGACATATCTGGTCAATGGTGACAGTTTTAGCATTCTTGACGGCCGAAACGTCCTTGCCTGTCTGTCTCCTGGGTCAATCACTGTAGAATATGGATAGATACATATTCCACACTAAACCTCAGAATGACAGACATGGGCCTCGCGTTAGGGCATGTCACACCCATGTCGTCTCGGCATGGTCAATAAGCTGCACCCCACTGATGTCGCGTGCCGGAACCCAATTACCCGTGCTTCCCACACTGCGAGATATTTGAAACAATGTTGTAGCTTTCACCAGCCTCTGTTCTGTTTCAACCTTCTCAGAATGGGCGTCGAATATCCTTGAATAGAGTCTCAAAGCTGACAAAGAAAGAAACAAAGATGTGTGTTGACAATTGTTTGTGGACTATTTGCTAAGTATACGTAAGCAAAAAATGGCACCAAAGAGTGCCGTGACATTTAGAAAGGCGCCGAACATCTGGGAATGCCAGGCACAGAAACACTCGTGTTTCGTAAAAAAAATCGATGACTGCAGTCTTGCATTGTCTATTGCTGCATGTATAACCTGTATCTAACCAAACTGTATTTTAGTGTTCCTGAAAATACAATATTGTACAGATAAGGAATATCTTGTCACCATTCTGGTCCACACTGTATCGAGCCTCCAATCATGGTACAGTTTAAGCTGGCTAGCGAATGTATACAGATTTGGGAAATACATAAAGAGGTACCATTTGTTTGTTGCACGGCACCACGGCAATGTATTGGTCTTGTTTTCTTTGTGGACTTCGAAACCTAAAACTGAACAATTGAAGAACATTGAGAAAAACATTGTAATTAACCCAGACTATTTTTATCCACCGGACACCGGATGTTCAGCATAGACAGGAAATACATGCAATTGCGTACAAACTCTGTTACAAATGGTCTCATCAGACTACAATTAATTTCCCATTTCCTTTTAACGCCGCAAATCACTCTCTTAATTTCCTCACCGAAACACTCTTAGCATGGTAGACTGGTGAGACATCGCCAGTAGAAATCTTAAGAAAGCAAGAAAGATGTATTTTTTCACATACAGTCTCACTAACACAAGGGGTACCTCTAAAAGACACGTTAAAATAGTGGTAAATTTTTTCCTGCGTTTTCATGCCGTTGGATCTGCTAGACTACTACTATACACTAGGTATATATGCCCCACGAATCTGCAGAGAGAATCGCCTGATTCTCCGTGGGTATAGTTCGCGGAAGATATGTATATACCCTGTAAGTGGTAGCACTGTTTACCACCGAAAGCGTGTACGGTTGTAGGCGCCAAAGCATTAAATAGAAAATGCTGCCAACCAGAGAGGAGAGAAATCGAAAAGAACTGAGCCACAAATTATTTTTACCTGGAATAGATTGATTTTTTAAATTGATCTTAAATTTGATGTAAAAAATGCATCTGAGTGTCCCTCATACCAAGCCCGATACAGCACCAAACACACCCCGATGGTCTGCTTAGACTTTGCTCATATTCGACAAAGACTCTTCACAATCGACTGTATACCTGAATTGTTAGATACTGTCGTTGGCGGTGCTGTCATACATGTCCCAACAACTACTGGACTATGCCACGAAATAGAGTTATTTATGCATTATATAGATACAGAGTTATAACTGACTTGCTGGTGTGAGTGACAAGTAAGTCAAATTATGCTGTAGTTTAATTACGGTACATTTATTTCAGATGGACTAAAATTCGAACCATTAACACAACCAATTCTATTTCTATTATCAGCGATTCGGCGCCTTTAAGTCAAGGACTTCATAGCTCCGATGATAAGAGGCTATGGTTTACGCCTTGTACTTTAGTTCTCCACATTCTCCATCCAACCTGGCTTCCCATGAGTGAAAGTTTCTTGCCAAATTACCAGGCAAATCTATAGAATTTACACCGGCACCTGGCACAACTCAAACTGGTCATCCGAGCCAGCAACAGAAAGCGAACCCTTCCTTCAACATTCTAAAGTAATAACATGAAACACAGAGGACATGACCTCTAATTTCTGAAGTAAAATTTATTCCAAAGTCCCCATCGGTATTCTGTGCCTTGGTCCATTGTTCTATGGGGGAGCCCTGTTTGGCTTGCGGACACGTACCAAAACGTTAATCAGTTTAATGCAAAACTATTCCGTGACTGCCCACTCGTAAGGTCCAACACTTGAGCCCAAAGAACTAAGCAGCACATAACTTCTTTGCTTTGGTATTTTGCTTCATTCTCGAGAGACTCTCGTTGGCTTAGACAACTGAAGCCCTTGTGGTTTGATTTAGGCGTTACAACCGAACATCGTATACCAGTAGTCAACGAAAATCGACGTTCTGGATCAATAATCGCAAGAAATATTTTTAAACCACGTCCAACACAAAGGATCAAACACCTAATAACATAAAACGAGAAATTAGGACAGATTCGTGAAAAGAGACACAGTTAAAAGCTTCCAGTGATGGGAGAAATGGACATGAAATGTTCTAGGGGGATAAACCAGTTGTCTAGCCTGCTAGTCCAAGCTCAATATACATGATCGAAACATCTACATCCATTATCTATACACAATGCCACAAATTCGAAGTCTCAAATCCAGACCCTGTGAATTCGGCTGGGTAGTCGGAGATAAGGGTGATGTTTTATCCCCGACAAGCATAAACCTGACAGCCTGCGTTCAAGTAAATAAAATTTTGATTGAGGCGTTAAAAACAGACCCCTTCGTAATAGTCGCTCTGTTATATATGACCAACGATACATAATGTCCATTAGCTTCCAGAGGTTGTTGATTAGTACACGCATATATGTTGTGCCACTTATCCTGAAGCTTTATCAAAATTAGTTAGCTGATTGGCTAACAGGTGATTTCCATTGGGACTTGCTCATCTGAGGCTGAAATGTTGTCGACGTGGCGTTAAGCCATGACATAACTTGCAACAAAAGTATTATTGACTGGAAATTGCTTAGCGATTATAAAGCCGTTAATGGTACATTTAACATTCACCAAGAAATGGTATCATTTTTACGTTTAACATTCATCAGACAACAAGCTCTGAGTTCGAGGCTTCCATACGTTTTTTGCAAATTGTTGCAAAGTCTGTGTGAATATTTTAAAATTCCCCTTGAGCTCCATCATGCGTCATAACATACGATAATTTTGTATTTATATTGTTGCTCGTTGTTTCTCTGCCAAACCCAGAGAAACGTGATATTCTTTATTAAACAGATTGGAGGTGTAATTTTAGGCGAAGACATCGGGAAAGAAAATTTAGTTTAATGTGACAATCATACTAAATATTAAGAGTTTTTAAGCGTTTACATTCCTACACTTTGTCACAAGACTGTGTAATAAAATATTGATCAAAAAGACCTAACTTGTTTTTAGCGCTGAACAGACAATGAATTAAAACAGAAATGAAGAATTACGCCTTGTATTTTCCTACTACATACAGCGCTGAATGTCAACGGGTCTATATTTATAGACATACGAACCAGAGACTGTTTGTTCAGTGTAGGGGGTTCTCACAGCTGTTTGTCCTACTTGTCCAGTAAATTCATCAACAGAGACTACTTAAAGTTATGTGAATAAATAAATGGAGGATACTGGGCGGTAAAGGTTAAATACCTAAATATCTTATCTGAAAGTTTTCATTACTTAATCCAATATTCGTTATTTCGATATATTCCACATATAATCTCTAAGCCAGCATAGCTACCTGTAGACTGCATTACTGGTATATTACATATTATCCTCTTCAAATCCCATACACAAAAAGATTAATTCATTACACATTATTTCTAGCATTTCATACGTCTGTGATAAGATTCAATATACTATCATTTTTTATTAATTACGTAAGATAACTGCAATCAGTCAAAACACAATCTATCGTCTACCAATTAACCTTTATTCTTAAGGGATATAAAAGTTCCTTTTCAGTGATAAAAGTTCTATCATTATTGTGAAGATGTATTGCTTTGCAAATTGCCCCTGGGCTAGAAATAGTTTTAGTTTTAAACTGATTCTAGTATAATTTGTATCTGTTTTGAATAGAGATGACCAGTCCCATCGCTCCACACGTCTTTCGAAACCAAATTAAAAATAATACCTTCTTAAAACGCCATGTGGGTTGACCTGCTTTCCATAAAAACCAAAACGTAAGGTTTGGGAATTGATTCAGTAAAGATGAAATAAATGATCAGTAATGTTACAAATGACCTGTCTTCATTACATTATCCGGCTTGTCATGTCTCAGTTGGACTCAACACAACCAGCTGCATCTTTCAAAAGCAAATAGTACAAATCTGGAAAGCATATACAGGCCTGACTTGCAAATTATTTTCTATTGTATAAAATCTAAAAAATTAATGATATTTGCAGTTGAGTACAGATCATTTCCTTTCTGCTAATTACAGAAATGGTCGGTGCTCTTTAAAATCTTCGAATTCACATGCACATTGCTTCGTTCTTGCTCACAGTAACCAGAAATTTCGGTTAAACTAATAAATTGCTACACACCTGCAGTCAGTCAAGTACAAAAGAAAAAAGTAATACAGGTAAATAGAAAAATTATCAAAAATATACAAACCAATGAACACTTACGAAGGTGTACCAGTACTCACAATTAACAGGTGGGCATGCCTTACACAATTACATACACAAGAGCACACATAAAGACCAAAAAGGCAAACCATTCCACTAAAATTGGTGCTTAAAGTAGTTTGAAGCGCATTGGTAGTGCTAATGCTTAAGCCGTAATTAATTTTTAATTGCGTTAGGTGTTGCTGAAGTGAAGTTATTGTCATAACGTGACGTCATTTTGATAGGCGGTCAATAAAGCGATGTGCGGGTCGTTTTCACGGAGTCGATTGCTTGATCCTCTTTGTTGTGTGTAGGCCTATCCAATTGTTTGGTGCTTGTTGGCTTGCTGACGTCACTGTTTATACTTTGAGGCCAACCCATGATCCCCTTTACTAGTCTCCTTCAATAATCTCAGACATGCGGAAAAAAAGTAATATTTCTTGAGATTTTCCAATAAATGAATGAATTTAGACGGTAAAAGTTACCTGGATGGAGGAACAGCCATATTAAATAGAAGGCTAGATGGACTTAGAAAAAAGCTGCAAGAAGCAGACATTGTAGAAGGACTTTCACACAGGATAACGACGGGTGCCATCAAATTTCAGAAGCGGGTTTCTCGTACATGACAATGATTCATCGAAAATTGGATCCTCACAAACATTCTGCCAAATAAGATCGCGGTGGCGTTGTGCAAGGCATAGGACTGGAATGGGCAAAATCGACGAGTAAACCGAGAACGGCGAGTCGTAAACTAGGAAAATGACAAAATGACTCTCAAACCTAACTTTCACTTTAAGTTATGCATTAAAAACGGTAATATTGTCTTTCGGTCTATTTTTTTTAACCTGCCTTTTTGTTATCTAATTTTACACCCAGACAAAACGGCTGACTAAACTGCAATATTACTCATTGTGACAATCTCTAGCAGCAATTCGCTGCTGTCGAGAGTCGTTATGAAAACGCCGTGTACTGCACTAGAATGCTCGGGTAAGTCGGACATTTTGTGAATAATTTATATTAGGACTAACTCTGGCACTCTGTTCAGTGTATTCAGTTTAATAATCAGCTTATAATGTGAACCTTCTCTGACGATTAAGTCAAATCGCTTGCATAATCTGTTTGAATCGAATAATCTGTGCAAGTTGATTGATGTTTATGACAGAATGCATGAAGAAAATCATACCGAAACATTTTTAACCCTTCACTGAATGTTAATGTTCACTGATGAACAAGCATTGCCATGTCATTCGGGAGAAAATGAACAGGAAAACGTTTCATGTTGTTGTTTTTTTTAATATATAAGCTATAAATCCTGATTAATTGCAGACTGAATGTGGTCGACATCAATGTTTGGCTGGGCTCCGCATATTCAAATGTGCACACATTACCCAGAGGTGAGCAGAAGGTGACGCTCGTGTCTTGGCGTATAAATGTATATTTTAAGTTAAACCATTGTATAATTGATTCTGTTTAAGTGCCTTTCGCTGAACCATAATATTTTTCTCTTGTTTTGTACTAACAAGATACTTTTCCGACTTCGACACTTTTCCATACGTAAAAGATACTTCAAATTGTTTTGGCTAAAAACTTCCCATGAAAAGAAGACTTGAGAGAAAAGCCTTTTTCCATGCTTCAATGAGGCAGAGGTGTTGATATACGCTCTATATTAAGTGGACTGGGAAGAGATATAGTGAATGGCGTAACAAGTTTGATTACAGTGAGACAGAGATATTTCAATATACCGGCGTATTTTTTTGCCTGTTGTATATATGCTTTAGTTTACCGTTGTACTCCACAATTTTCAATCATATGACGACAAGGGTCGTTAGTATGTATATATACTTGTGTCTTCTTGTGACAGGGCGTGTTCATGCCGCCACTTGAGTATCATGCCGGAGACACCAGACGTGACACCTCACTCAGTCACATTATGCTGACACCTGGCGGGCCAGTCATGTTTCCTTGTTGTAATCTCTCCGTGCTGGGCACCAAACGAAGCAGCAGCAAGTATACAATTTTTAAACACTTTTGGTATGACTCCACCCGGGATAGATCCTGGACCTCCCGACCAAGGATTGCCTGTTGTATATTTGCCAGTTTCGAGAAGAGAGGCATCTAGATTCTCCTTAATTAGGCAATCTTACTCAGATGTGACGTACGTCCTATTAGGATTTGGAGTCTCCATCAAACCTCAGTAAAGATCTGCCAATAGAAGAAGGCAAGTAACTTTGCCACGCCACTATAATCTGCTACTGAATGGATAGAGAATGGCGATGACCGCATTTTATCTTGGTTGAGTGAGCGAGTGAGTGCTTGGGGTATACCTCGTACTTAACAATATTTCAGTCATAGTACGAGAAAGGGTCGTTCTGGTGTATGCGCATAGTGTGTCTTCTTGTGGCGGTGCGAGTCCATGTCACATAAGTGCTGCCGCCTACTGGAAGATCACTCCGAAAAGACCTGACATCACATCCCACCCAGTCACATTATATTGACCGACATGTCCTGTTTCCTTGCTCTAACCGCTCAAACAAAGCGAGGTAGCAACAAAATGTAAACCTGGATATCACGACCTCGAGGCGGACTCGTTAAAAAAAACTAGGCCCATTTAATTATGATGTCTTTCTAAAAACACTGAATGTGTGACTTTAAAACCATTGACACAGTGAACAAAATGTGTACATATCTCATTTCATCTCCCATTCAGTCCACGAGAAAAGAATTTGCCCGCACTGGGAAAAATATTACATCTGAACATTACGGTTATTTCAGACTTAAGATCTGAAGTCAAACTATTTCAGAAAATTAAATATTTATTCGGTCATTGGTGGGAGGGAACCGGCAGAGCCCAGAGGAAATCCACGATCGTCCGCAGGTTGCTGGATGACCTTCCCACATAGCAGCGCAAAGGAAACCAGCGTGAGCCCAATTCAGCACCCAGCGATCGCATTGGTGAGAGGCGTATGGGTCATTACGTTGCACTAGTGCACAAACCCATCGGCCACGCAGGCAGAAAAGATGAATAGATGGGTCTCTTACTAAGTGTACAAGGTAATATTAAAGTTAACCCTGGCAGATTTTGAACTTTTATAAATTGCGATTGCTTTTTACCTGACAGTAGGAAATGTCCGTGCAGACACCTCTGCCCCTGGGAGGGTGGCTGATATGTTTGAGGCCTCTCCTCACGGAAGAAAGTCTGAGTGAATATCCAGAAATCGATATGGCTAAATGATGTTCTGTCTTCCTTGTTCTTTCAGTGCATAGGATCTTAAGAACGTAAACCCACAAAGAGCTCGTAGATACGATAATGTACTTTTGTTAACAGAATGTACATACGAGCTATACACAGATTTTGGTAAGGATTTTGACACTGTGTATCACGATCTTTTAATTTACAAGTATCACTTCTATGGTGTGTTCTAAATTGGCTAAGCTCTTGTCTCAGCTAAACAGAGCGAAGGGTGATTTTAATGCCGTCTCCCCAACTGGCGAGTTGTGCGGAGTTGTTCCACAAAGATCCATCTTCGGGTAATTGCTCTTTAATATTTTTATCAGTGATTTACCGTTGATACTACAGTGCCCCCATTGTCATTAATTTGCTGATGACATCAACAAAATATCACAAGACATCGAGTACAAGACATCAACAACAAAAGTGAGCGGATCTTCCTCTTTTGATTTAGAAGGAGTTTTCTTGTCAATCGCCAGAACTCAAAGTCCGCCTTGTACAAAGAACCTGCACTTTCACACCCTCTCACTGCCTTGGGGTCCACATGTAGGATACAGTAAGCAGATGGCGACACTCTTATGGCGGTTTGCGCTGTCCAGCCCTCATTGGAGCACTTCTCTTCAAGCAGTATACTGCGCATACATGGGAATGCTCGTCATTAAGTTTTCTCAATTCCGATTTATCTTGCCATCAGTCTGACCACCATGGTATAAGTGAAAACTTATTGGTGTTAAGCAACAGGCAATTAAATAAGTCAATAAATGAATCGAACACTACATGTTTTACGTTGAAATGTCACTTTTGTGTTTTGATCCTGTACGGAATATCCAGTTTACCGTTCATCGTATCTGAGTTAATCCACTGTTGCCTTGAGACAGTCACATCTGCTACTTTTTCTGTATTTCGACGGTACATTGTACACCCCCTTTACCATTCGCTGTTTCCGAGAACAAACCCACTCTGATTACATCAGTTCAAAGGGCCTTGAATGTCACAAAGATAAATTTTTCTTTGGTATTTGAACCATAGTGTACTTACAGTCTGTGGCTAATTTCATATCCAGAAACGATAGTTTCAGAGACAAAATTCACGAAACTATTGTTCAAGGAACTTCACGCTACATATTGAGCCTTCATTTAGTGACGGGGGAATGGATCTTGTGTAGTTTAGTATTTTATCACAACGGTGCACAAGGCAACGTAAGTGAATGAAGAAAAAAAATAAGAGACGAATTGTTTTATAGAACACGAGAGCTTCTTGAAAATTCTTCACAAATTAGATTCCAGTCATTGCATGAGGCTTTTGCGTCAACGTTAGAGACTTTCATGTGCTTTTGAGCTGCACTTAAAACCTTTTACATTGTTTTTTTACATGTGTGGCATGATCTCTGTTTTGTACACTAATTGGATAAAACATTTTCCCCGGCAAAGGATTTAAGGCTATTTTTTCCGGTCTCTTTGGGATCATACTCCTAGAAAATTTGTTTAGTTAGGTTTCATTTTTATGTTTTTTATTAGTACTGAATCTTTGTATGGATCATGAATGGATGCATAGTTTTCATAACATTTTTTATAGACAGCCCTAGAACATTATTAGCAAAAGGAACGCTAGACTAAACGATGCTAGAAACGTACGTTTGGCTATTTTGATTAAACGTTGTTTAATCACACTGAAAACTCAAGCTTTTATTTCACCGTTCTCAATTCATTTATGCATTTTAATAAGTTCAAGTTCTTGTTCTGACTGGCATTACATCGGTTCTGTGATAATTCCGAGATTTTTTACATGTGCTACCATTAAAACGTTAGCCGAAGTGTTTAAATTTTATTAATTAAATTCATGGGGCAAACATTTAAGTGGCAAATTATACAGTGACAAATCATTATCAACACTCTCATGAACAGTATAATCGTTACTCGGTAATGATATGTTTTGTTTTGCAGTAAGTCAAATTTTGAAATGTATTTACCACTTCCGATTTCGCCTCTAAACATTAAAACCAAGAATTCGTCTCCAGTTTTCCCATAAGACAAATGCATCACAATTATGCTTTATAAATTTAAGTCAAAACTGACTCATAAAACTGGTCTAAGGTTCTACTGGTAATAATTTGCTAAGATAATTTGAGGTTTCCAACCAATGATTTCCAAGTCATGCATCGAACAATCATCTGTTCAAGACGTTACACAATGACAAAGGAAAAGATGATTTTAAAAGTTTGTGCCTCAAATTCCTCTTCCATCCATTTGTCCCTAGCATGTTTGAATTGAAAATTATTTCAAAGAGAATAATAGTGAAGTTGACAACATCGTGTAATGATGTGTCCACTGCAAGAGCACAAACAGCTCCGCTGACTTGTAAGTCTTGCTTTTCTAGCTTTGCTACCGATAGATCGATCGATGTTGCATCTACACTCTTGTGTACTAGAGGCACACAATCGTATGTACCACACGAACAGAGACTTTTTCAAGGACCCATTTTGTATTCCATTATTGCCGGTAAGTTATAAATGTTCAGTTTTGATACAGTTTGTCTGCCTGTGGTTTCTCGAGAGTATATAGGTTTACAGGCTTCCTACCATCCAAATATTGATCACAATATACCTTGAGAGTATGACACAAGGAGTGTGCGAATGTCGGACTGGAACGTTCTCCTCATACCACCTCTCAGCATCCTGGTACTCTGAAGAGGAAGTCGAATGCTGAGGATGTCATAGAGGAAT
Source organism: Acanthopleura granulata (assembly GCA_016165875.1). NCBI lineage: Eukaryota > Metazoa > Mollusca > Polyplacophora > Chitonida > Chitonidae > Acanthopleura > Acanthopleura granulata. The sequence continues at coordinate 2,194,511 of JABBOT010000005.1, forward strand.
TAAGTCCAGTTATGAACCAGAGAGCCAGAAATTCTGCACAGTCTGTCCATATTTACTCATAGAAGAATTACAGTTAAGGTAGTATACAGAAGCATATAGTGATGGCATTCAGCGGAATGGTTTTAGATGTCGTTGCATTATTGGATACTCTGTCAAAACCGTTGGAAAACTTGACAAAGATATATTTATTTATGTGGTTAGAGTTTACGTCCTACTTGAGAATACGAAGATTTATGATAACAAGAAACCGAGCAGGGTTCGGGAGAAACCTACAACCATCCTTCGCTCGGCGAAGGGGTTGGAGAGGAAACCAGAATGCTTTCAGACAACTGAACTTGGAGTAACAAAATCCAGACATTTGATTAAAACAAAGTGCACAGACCCACTGTTCCGATACATAGCCTAGCTATTTGCCGAAATCAGAGCAAATTAATGTGAGTTTGTAAAGTTTGCATGTCTGGCAGCCAACATCTTTCCCTATCAACAAATTCATCTTAACAGTTACAGTTTGCCAGTGAACCAGTGTCAAATTTGCGCTAAATGTCAGCAGTTAAACGAGTACTTTGCCAGACATATCCCAAGGGGAAATTCCCTCTGTTCGAACCACTGGAATTCCTCACTCCTAGACTATGCCATAATTATATGTTGGCATTAGGTCTAAATACTTCTACACAGAATTTTCCGTTACTGGAAATATAGTCTTAACTATGTATTTGGACTCCAGATGGTATCGAAATAGTAACAGGTTTCGGTATACCACACCTTATGGCTATTTTTATCGAAGCTCTCTTTTGATGCAAATGATGCAAAAGGATATGGACCATGACTAAGTTTTGTGGAGATTTCCAGATATTAGTCAGTGTTTACTGTGTGTTGGTAGAAAAATAACCCCCAAAACGATTTGTAATATTACCTCAAGCGCGTTATGATATAACCGCCCAACACAATATGTACATCAATAACAATAGTGACTCTCTTAGAGTTTTGACAGTTGCCTCCCTTTAGCTGTTTGTGCATGCCATAATGTATTGGGTGATATTCAATTTTCTTTGCCCTCATCATCTGCTATTGTGTTCGTATCCTCTGGAATCAATAAATTTCATTGTCGTCTACATTCGATTTTTAGAGGATTGAAATGTGTTTCTGGTCATTGCACACATGACGCTGTGGCCACTGGTTCGAAACCCTACATAATCCAGTCTCTTGTCTCCTCAGGAGTTTATTTGTCATGTGAAGAAAAGTGTTTTTGACATCTGGAAATGGGTCAATTTATTACAGATATCTTGATTTCATATCAAGATATCTGGAAATTCATATCAGGATATCTTGAAATGGATAAATTTTGTACTGTGCATTTCGTCAAGAAAATTCCATGTTCTTATATTTAGTTACATAAAATGTGTTTCTAAGTATGCCATTATCAATTCGAAGTGTATGACATAAATGCTATCTTGATGCCCAGGTTAAGAAAATAGATGTTCTCTAATTATATGCACAGTGTGCATAAGTGCTTGTATCTTTTTCTGCAAGTGCAGTGTTTAGGAAAGACTGTGAAGTATAAAGCCCGTGAAAATTTAAGTTTATGCTTAGGTTTGAGTAACTTTTACTGATGAACATCTTCGTCCCACAGAGGAAACTGATTCACCAACAGATACATGCCAAGTGTTCTAGCAAATAGCTACCAAGAACAATGGGTGTTTAGGTTGTGTGTTGAGACAGATACTAACATCTTAGAGAATGTAGTAAAAAATCTTGCAAAAATTGAAAGATAAAAGAACACAGAAGATAAATCTTATGGAGAGCATGTCAAGACTGAGCGAAGTGTTTTCCCCTCCGCAGCAAATTAGTATTTACATTGCAAGCTACCAATGTGTGCAAGGCAAGTAGGTTCTCGAAAGAAAAAATTTTCTTGAGAGAGAATTCTGTGATGTAAGACTCTTCAGTGAAACTTTCCTTTCCATATGTAATTGAAAAAGAAAACAGATTCTGGGAAATTCTCTTTGTTCACATAAAAGAGCGCCTGAATGGCTCATACAACATCGATTTTTTGGCTCTCGTGTTCAAAAGTTAGAACTTAATGGCAACGCATTTGCAAACAAGAAAAACAATCTACTGATTTTTTTATTTAAACCCGAATACATTTAGATGTTAATGACTTCTGGTGAGCATATTTATTAAATTTTGCATTCCTAATGCACTGAAGATACACGGCATGAAACAGCTGTATTAATCCAAAGTTACAAAGACCAACCACTGAACATAAGCTCCCAGATTCCACTCTAAACTTTTAATCACGCAGACTATATTGGCCCCACCTGCAAAATCAAAGACTCCATTAGCTAACTGACAAACCAGTAAAACGACAATGAAGAACACATCAGAAATCGCCGACATTGCTATATGGATGTTAAAGGTTAATATGAAAGCCCTTTGATACATATGCACAAATGAATTAAACACCCCTCTGGTTTTCACTGTGGCGATTTTGTACACATGCGACTAATGTTCAATCAATAGAGTGTAAAATATAATTTCTTGTGAACCGTGTGACCTTTTGGCTATGGAAAAACGTTTCAAAATGATTGAAATCCATGTGCTTTAATGAGAGCACACATACATTTCTATCATCACTTGTATTGATGTGAAACAATGGCTTCACAAGTATGATTCTGGAATGTGCAGTGTTGAAGCATGAGTGCAGAGGATACGGAAGACCGTCTTCTGCCACCTACATGGACGATACTCAATGAAAACGTCATTTGGTATGTCGTAAAACGTTTTACATCAATATCGGATGAATGTGAAGTGTGTCTGCATGATAGCATGAGCCCTCCTTACACCACCTGTCAGCCTCTTGATACTCGGAAGGGGAAGTCGCTTCCATTCTTCGTGCAAGGGAGCTTCCAGTTGGGCCAGATCATGTACCGGTTGAACCTTGTTTGCGCTTGTCATGTTCAATACAGGCTCCAGAGAGTTGAGATCGTTGCTCATTGCAGGCCATGGAATCAGATTTTACAACCTTATATTCTGCTTTATACCAAGCCCTTCTATTTCAAATAACATTGTGACATTCTCAAAACTACACATTAGCGGCTTTTCATTTGGACCATTTGCATTTAGAGTGTTTTCCAAATCTGCAACTTTCATGTGTTATCACCGATGTTTTTTTTTTTGTACAAAGACAAAGACAGCATTAATATTGAAAAAAGGTGATCATCGCTTCATTGTAAATAGAAAACAAAAACTTTTTCCTATGCATTATTCACAGATAACATTTTCCTTACTGCTTGTCGAGAAAAGTATCTTCATGTCACAGGTGAGTCAGTCACAATCATGCTCTGAATTAGCAACACTATCTATAATACTGCATGGGACTTGTGAGTGAAAGTCCATGCTTCATTTGATAACGTTAGCTGATTTACAATCCCTCGGATGATATCTAAAGCCGGAGGTTCCTTTGTTAGGGGTCCAAGCCCAGGGAACTGGATTCAGCCTCCTGACGAGAGAGTTCCAGCCCATTGACGAACGTCTTCTATCATTATGACTTCTCCAGTAACTTTCTCAGTGCCTGGAAATGTGGCCATGTTCATCTTTATTTTGATATTTTGAAATTGTGAAAATCACCCCGGGTTGTTTCCTTGTTTTTTATATTTTGTTCTATGAAAGCAAGATGAAGTAATATAATGCAACGTCTTTTTAGCTGTCTCACTGAAACGCCATGCAATAAACACCAGACGCATTATAGATGTACTGATACCGGGTCGAACAGTCCAGATGGTTAATACTGAGGACCATGCGAAAAAGTGCCAAGTTTTTCAACGTTTAAGTCATAGTCTGACAGTTGATAGTAATGATACTGACCATACAGATACGCTCTAAGCAACCACAATTTCTTGGTAAGGGAATGTCGGCAAATTGGATTTACTGAGCAGAACAGAACAGTTCATATCTTATCATTACTCTCCTAGGGCATCCGGAAATAGGCCTAATCCAACTTCATTCATTAGGTCTACGTAGAGGCAGCAGCTCTAAGATAGATACGAGTCAATTTGTTCTGCCAAATTCCTTTCAGAGGTCACCAAGGAAGGTGACTCGTTCAAGTGGAAGCATCATGTGATTTAGCATCATGTAACGATAGGATATGTTGGCGTGAAATTACTGGACGGCGTGAATATCACATTCATTTTCTTTCAATGACAAATCGTTCAATTTTGTTCACCATGCAATTCTAAGGGTACTGCAAAGCCAGGACTGTGAATATTTTATTGGTAGATTTCAAATATGTCGTTCGATTTTTGTGGTGAATATCGGTGCAACAATGTTAGTCTCGTTTGTATAAGATCTAGCGAGAATGCGACTGTCTACAAGGGCAACGTAGAGCTCGCGGTTCCCCCATGGGGGAAGCTAGGGCTGTCAAAATGTCGACGTCGGGACGGATCACTTTTGGTCTGAGCCATCCAACTGACTAAGAACACCCCAAACCTGTTATGTTCTACACATGATCAACACATGGTTGCGTGATATTCCGCACAACACGATGTACAACGATAACGTGCTCAAGTAAGGTAACGTCTCACTCAAAAGGTAAGGTAACGTCACGCTCACAAAGTAAGGTAACGCGATGCTCAATAAGTAAAATTCCACGTTCACAAGGCAATATCCAGTGGTGACAAGGAAACACGACAGCTTGCTCATCTTTCTACAACGTACAAGCTTAGCAATTTAAAGCTTCTGCAGATCAGGTTATTTTTTTTCTTCTCCCTCTCTTTATCGGTACCTGTATAGTACAAGCATATAGCACATGCCGCTGAATGGAATATCTTAAACTGTCAGACAGTGAGCACTTGTGGAGACAAGTGATGTTCAAAGAGTCGTTCACGGCAGAGCACGAGCTGAACATCACTTGTCTCGAGGTCACAATTCCTGATATTCCATTTCACGAGTTGTATGTGTATTATATCATGCATCAGTTGCAATTTACTTCGACGAGTTGTGTTGCGCATAACAAATGAATCAGGTCGATTTTGGAGTAGTTTAATTTTTCTGGCAAGAATAAGACCGCATTATACATTGTCACGAGAGATGTGGATAGAGTACATACCATGGTAGAGAAGGCGTTGCAAATTTGGTATTTGGAATCTTTATTCAGAGCTGAACGAGACATTGTCGAAGTGGGAATATTTATATTGTGAATAACGGTATCGTGCGCCACATAAGGTTGATGGGTTCGACAGCTTGTGGTGAAGTGTGTGCCTCGACAAATCAAGACTGTGATTACACGTGGTCTCTGTTATCTAGAGTTACACCCTAGTTTATGGTATGAGGTGTTCAACTCAAGATTAACGGTTCCCGAGGCAGAAATTACATCAGCGGCGAGCCGATGAAAGTTGGCAGGCATACCGATTGAAGCCCAGTCGGATGAATATCATTTTCTTCTTTTGTTTAGTGGAGGGCCACGTCTAAATGAAAGATATTAACTTTGCAACATCATTAAGGATATTTTTTGTGGCTTTAGCACCACAACAGACTTTGTGAGTATTTGTTGGACTCAATCACAAGACTTGGTCTTATATGCACTTCTAGTCATCGACATCTTGAACAGCGACAATCAGATTAGAAATCCGTTACAATTCAGGAAAGCCAGCTTATTAACGTAAAAAGCATATTCATTTCGCTCACCTACAGGTTAAAATCAGTCGCAATACCTCTTCGAGGTTTGTGTGATTATGCATCACACATCGACTCTTTCACAAAGCAGGATTAAACAGGACGATAGTGATTCAAGCATACCTTGGATTTTGGCTATTGAATGAGACACGGTGTCAGGCAAACGGTGTCAGGCAAACAGTGTCAGGCAAACAAAGAAAGGTCAGAATACTGAAAGCCTGTGCAATAAAAAGGGTGTAATCACTTATATGGAAATGCCAAGTTAAACCTCTGTATTCACAAACATGCGAAGACGACCATGATTCCGGAGACCAATACTCGCATTTTTTTCTTCAGCCAGCTTTTAAAACCCCAGTCCCTGGTGATATACATGTAATTGCGTTTCGCGCAATCCATTGAGAAAGAAGCAATAAAAGTCCCTTGTACAGTCGGGATGTCTCAGAGAGATTCATGGTGTAGTGTTGACAATGGCCGGCATAGATCCGTGTAAGTATATGTTCGAAATCGCCATTGGCAATGTTACAATGCCTAAAGCGTGACCCTATAAGTGCTATTAAATTATAACCATTTATTAACTGTTGACTGAAATGGTGGTACATGTTAAGATATATATAAGACAATGTTTTCAACACTGTCGCCTTCCGCTGTTTTCTTCTGGAGAACTCACTCGACACAAAAGAAAATGTATTGAACATTATAACGTAATGTGTTACAGTACAAGCAAGAATTCTATGTGGTGTAGTGTGAAAACAAACATGCAACTAACAGATTACTTCAAGAAAATCCCGAGAAAGAGTAAACTAACAAGTACACACAAAATACACTCACAGGGTTGCCCCCTTGGGAATCCGGGATGACAGTAATACGACACCAGTCTTCTGCATGGGCTGACATGTGTATGCCCACGGAAGAACATTGCATTGTGCACAATAGTGTGAAGGCTATTTAGGAACTCAAAAAAAAATTACAAAAAAAGTGTGTACAACAAAATATCGGCGGTCTACACAGCCCGGCTCGGAGACCATGTATAGCACGTTATCACTCAGGTGTAGAGATCGTTTGGAGCGTTATAATGCTGTATTTTCAGCATGTTGCGTTTGAACAAACCATGGGCATAAGCCTGGACATCCAAATCCTTTTGTTAACGTTAATAACGCATTGCATTGAAAAGCATAACTTGTTTTTCCCTGGGTTCGATCAAGAACTGTTTTCGTAATCTTAATTGCAATCAGATGCTCGACAATAACCTTACATTCAATTTATTAACATGTTATTAACTCACTTCACCTGATCATGAGAATCTATGGGAGAGAGTTAAGCCTGCGGCTGTCTCTAAGTAGTTTTATACAGATGATAATCACACTGATTTGTCTTCAAACCTCATGTTACAGTGTTTGAGGCCGATGCCAAGGTATTTCTTCTGTCTTCCTTAGCACTATTACCATGGGCATTCCCAGAGACAGGACTAAATGCTAGTTTTAACCTTGGGCACAATAAATGAACAAGTCAATTGTTTTTAGTGTTTATGCACTGACAGTTTACTGATATTTAATAAATTGATTCCAATTGACATATCAGGAAACGATGCAGATTAATTAATTACCTAATTGTAAGGATACAAATGGTGACTTTTGATCACACAATTGATAACAGTTGCACTCTCCTTTTTCCCAACTAAAGGATTGTTCCCTTTTTCTCATGAGTGTGCCAAAAGACAATGTAATTTCCCTTTCGGTAGACAGAAACTCAGTACGTAGAGCAATGAAGACAAGTCCAAGATAACAACTGACCGAACGTAAAGCTCTTAGCCTAGTGGTATGTACTTTACGTTAAGATAGTCGTAACAAGCTAAGGTCAAGGCCAAGGGGTCCATGTAACGTGCATCTTCCACTTCACCTGGGTTATTCCCTGTACATGTGGCCGATATTAAATAGGCTGACACAACTGAAGAGACACACTTTCCAGTAGCCCTATCCCACATAAACTTATCTTACGCTAAGTGGATTGTTACAACCAGGACAACACACTTCGTTAACGCGAACTGCTACAGTGCAGTGCACGGATTTACAATGGAATTAACATACAACTGTTTGTCAGGTCCTTGTTGAAACCTGGATTTCAAAAATCACTTGGTCTGTTTTTAGAAAGGTACTTACCTCATTTATATGAATCTTGCAGACAGCTGGAACTGGTGAAAGCAGCCTTTCAAGGAATTGTTACTACTCAATATGTTTGCGATTGAAGGTAATTTCTGGACGTGACAAAAGTTAACTAACCATCAACAAGAACAATAATCTCGGTAGCTAGCAGGGTTAATCAGAGCTTCTATTTACGTCGTGTTGTAAGAAATTCATCTAGGAATTGTAACATACTGTTGAGTAAAACTTATTACAGATACCTAAAATACAAAATGGTCGACGGCAACTACCTGTGTTCAAGCTTCTCAGATAAAAACACCATATTAACACCATGATAAGAAAAGTAGAAGTTTGAAGATGGTGGTTTTGTATTTGTTCGCAAGAAATTGTGCTCATAATGCAGATGGGAAAGGAGGACGGCAGTCATGATTTCGATCATCCTATAGACTTTAAAGGTCGGGTACAATGTCCTGATAAGGTGGAATGCGAGCGGAGTATATTGACTTAAAAGATCCGTCAGTGGCGATTTTGCTCTCCTCATCGACCCATGCGAGCCGCAATACTTTCTGGTGATGTCCTCAGTACCAAGGGAATAAAAACTTCTGAGGGAAGTGATATCCGTAGCGTGATGGCCTCATTGTAATGATTTAAGATAAAATACTTTTTACTCTCGTATAGAAACTAATTTAAGGTCATGCTGGCTTTCTCTCCGCTCGTCTGTGGGAATGTCTACCAGCAACTTGCAAATGGTCGTGGTTTTCCTCAGGGGTCTGTCCCCAGAAGGAAAGGTTTCTTGTATGATAGAAACTAATTCTTGAGTGTTTGCTTTGATTAAATAATGGCCTACCTTTTGATATAAAATAGACGAATGCGGCCTTACACAAAAATACACTATTATTTTATTGTCTAAATGCTGGAGGAAGGCAGCATCTATCCCGAAATTACGATCTTGCAGAAGTTGGTGATAGCAGAAAGTCAGAGTTGTGTAAGGTTTGCATTTAGCTACAAGAAAGAAGACTTTTTGACCTAAACTTCGATAGTCTATCACATCCAGAAACAACAAATTACAGTTGTGACGTTATCCACAAGGGAAATCACCGAGGAAAGAAATATATGTACATGCAAATAACCCGTTACTGCCTTCAGAATGATTTCAAAACCGCTCTATATAAAGACCAAACTGTTCCGTGGGGTTGCTTAAATTATTGGGCTTCCTTCTTAGTAATAAAAAAACTCTGAAAAACAATGGCTTGGTTAGTGCATACCACTGTTCCGATGATAATGCCCATATTGGGGTGTGAGGATATACCATCACATGACATTGCTTTCTTCATCATACCACTGTTCCGATGATAAAGCCCATATTGGGGTGTGAGGATATACCATCACATGACATTGCTTTCTTCATTCTATCGAATATACTATACCTAGTCATTTTCCGTGCAAGTTTACACGAACAATTAACAAAATTAAACAAAAGGAGTTACATTTGTAAAACTAACGTTGATTATTTAAATTATATTTCGTTCGTTCCTAGTGAGCAATACGGGTGAAAATTCCACAAAACGATAGTCACTATGTAGAAATTCACGGTGTTAATCAGCATATGTTGACAAGATAATTGTTCAAATTTTGAGGTGGAGATTCACCATATAATCACAGTCATTGCCTTCACAATTTTAGCTTCTAGAATCTTATTTGTGCAAATCAATCCTATGAGAGGAGCCCATTTAAAGAAGAAACAGTATGTATGTATTCTGCTAGTTTTAATGCTCATCAGATAAGCTTCATATTCGGAAAACTGTGTCAGTGGCACCGTGACTCGAGACTGTCGATGGGTCAGATGTTCACTTATGCGATCGCAATCGGAATGATGTGTGGATAACATCAGAGCTACTGCGGTCAACGGTCGACCAATAATACGTTAATAAAGATTTTCATAACGCACAGACTCGCACACAATATTGCTGTGGGACATGTGGGATTTAAAGCGTTGTCGACCGCTTATTGTCATAAAAGCTCCAGGATAAGTGAGAGCGGCAGAATTTAGTGTCATTGTTTTATGCATTAACTTTTCTATATAGTTTTGTGGAACATATCCCTCAGTGTGGAAGACATGTTCTTCTGGGCGTTAATGGTCATAATCTAACATAACAGAGCGTATAAAAGGAGTTCCGTTTGCTTTGACTCAAAAGTCGTAAAGCAATTCTCTTAATGAAGGACAGAATAAAAATATTTGTGATAGAAAAGCGGTAGTGTCTAATGCAAGGGGACTTGCAAAAACGTGCGCACTGAGCTTGAACCTTTGCGTAAAGAAACTCCTCTCATATAATCCCACTTTATTTACTTATATATTTTACTGCACTGTTAGTCGTACTCAAGACTTTTTCACTTTCGGTGCGGCTGTTAGCTTATGGTGGGAGGAAACCAAGCCCACAACCACCCGCAGGTTGCTAGCAGACCATTCCATGAGCTGGAATTAACTCACAGCAACCCCTAGCAACCTGCGGATGGTCGTGAGTTTCACCCGGGCCCTGCCTAGTCATATTGCTGGCCCCCGTAGTATAAATAAAAATTTCTTGAGTATGGCGTAAAACACCAATCAAAAAAATAAACAAATAAATGAAACTTTGCGGTCTTTATATCTCCCGGAAGTTGCAATTTTTGCCCCACACTTTGCATGTCACGAATTTTCCGCTGGTTCTGTGAATGAAAATAAATGTCATCCTCAGACTGGAATTATGATCTTTTTTTTCAAATTTGATGAATGGTTTCCTCTTCCAAGCTGTGGCCCTTGATGATCCTTAGATCTCTCAGGAATCAGTTTATATCGACATGTTTAATTATGTGTGTTCACTTATTTTATAGTGGCTCAGAACGTTATAAATCAAGTACATGGCTTTCTGTCCTGAGTTTATTATCTTCGTTGTTCTTTTTTGGCTTTTTTCCCAATGTCCTTTAACATAGCTTTTCCCCGAAAAGAAGAATTAAACACCAGAAATCCATTAAGCCTATGTTCCTGGATAAAGTATTTGATAACATGTTGCTGTTTTTTTAACAATTAACTTTGATTGTTTCCCGTGGGTGTATCTTATGATTATTAAGGCCCAAAATTTGTTGAAATATAAGAGCTGAACGTTTTGAACTATCAATCTAGAATTTATGACTTGCCTGATTAGTTTGTTTGTTGTGTTTTATTTCAAGTCAATTTCAGTAATTTTTTGTGTCAATTATGCGGTCATTAACATTGAAGCATGTTATGTCCATAGTTACCCAGAACTGAAAGCCGGCTTCCTCATTTGCAATACAGATAAGCAATTACTGATTCTATTACACACACATATGTACTATTCAAGTAACAATGATATCATGATAACTGTAGTCTATTTTCCACGTTTAATATAGGCTTAAAAGCGGTTTGATTTATGCAATTATTGGATACACTATTTAACAGAATTCTGCACTTAGTTTTCCGAAGTCTGAATTGGTCAACTTTTGACGAAAACAACCACTATCACCTCAAATCCTTCCCCATCCTTGTCTAGTACCCATTTCCAGTTCAATTCTCTGAATACATAAAACCAAGATTATATAATTTTTCATGTTTCACCGAATTCACTCGGTTTTTTTATTTGAAAGGTGGGCGTGTTATACCCCTTTCCTAAGTAGGGTAATGCAGTCCAAAGACTACAGCGTTAAAGGCAAAACCAGGGCAGCGTCGAAGGTGTGATAGATGGCAAATGGTCACGCATGAGCGATGAAGTACAGCCTCATGTCCATTTAACTTGTACGAGGGGAACTAACAATGACCGTGTGGTTAAAGTGCTTGCCTTTTAATCGCTAAGAGATTCGAGACGCGGATTCCAAACGGGCCATGTGGGAACTTATAGATTCCTGTGCTGTCATTGCTCATGGCGTCTTGGCAAGCTCGTCGACAACTCCTGTTTGCGTAGGATAACGTTCGTCGAAAATCAGCTGTCTTCCACCTGCGCATATCTGTGCCGTCACCGGCCGGATAGTTTGTCAGTAACTTTCGATTAGTCAATGGTTTTCTTCGGACACCCTGATTTCCTCCAGCAATGGAACTCTCTGCTATTGTACAGCTGAACATTGCATTAAACACACGTTAAAAATGTATATCAATAATATGCCAGAACTTGCAATCATTTCAGCAGATGATGAGCGTCAAGTTGCATCTTTAACGTTTATTTTTGTTACTTGAAACGTAGGCTTAAATAATTGCTTCGTTTTTGGCTAAAGCATAATGTTAAAAGAATGCCTACAGAGATTCAGTAATATGCATCTGGGCAATATTTTCCTTTTTCCCTTGATACACACTTTGTCACGGGGCAGTATTTAAGCCATACCTCCGAGTGATTACTGCCATTTATGCCCCCAAGCATAAAAGATGATATCATGTAATATCATCAATAATAACCATGTGTTCATCCCTAGTGAAATTTTTTGTAAGATCCCTTCAAATTCACTATAACGAGCCTTCAACCACGCACAATCAATCATAATTTAACAGTAAGAGTGATTGCCTGCAGTGCCTTGTCGATGATCTTGTTTGGTTGGTCGTTTTTAATATTTGTAATATAATGTGCCCGCAGGGAGAAGGGCTGACACAGAGCACCTAAAGTAAATAACGCAGTGCCAGCCAATGAAAACATGCTATTTGGCGGAGTTATTACATTATCGCAGAACGGAACGGGAAACTGGAACAATTTTTTATTAAAGGTAAATGCCATTACCAGTTTAAAGTAGATATTGTAAGTGTTAAGTCGTCTCCGGTCCCTATGGATAGTTGACTATGCCAGCAATTACTTCAGACAGATACTGATGTGTCATGAAGACACATAAATGAATATCTCTTCGAATGTTTAGGAAATGAAGCCTCCCGATGTGCCCAGGAGGTGTCTATTAAATCAAAAGCTACGAGATTGTCATTAGGGTTGAGATGAATATAATTGCATTAAAGAGGTATAAGGGAATAGTCTTTTTTCAAACAGAAGAAAGGACAAAGAAAGCCTCTTCTCGTATGACGTAACATCTTGCAAAAAAAAACCGAGCTACAGAAATTATTTGCAATGTTTATTATGTAAAATTTACATTTAAACTATCGAAGATAAAAAACTGGCGAAACTCGTGAACATTACATTTGTCAGTGTGCATTTTGCGACGATGCATCAGCCTGGAGTGTCCTGGCATATGAACTTTAAAGCTCAGCATAGAATTGAAATCTACTCGCCTGTTGCGTCGAGCCCATAAAGCCCACATATCGACGCGACTCAATTTGGAATTGATCTGGTTCAGTCCAAAGTAGCACGAACATCAGCGAGACCAACTGCCTACAACCAGTCGAGTAGAGTTCAGTCTCGACTTATCGTCTCGTGGATGCCGAGCTTAAGACTGAACTACAACCAAATACAACTGCTGTACAGACTTTGGTTGAATGAATGGATGATTATGTCTTAACGCCACATTTGTAATGTTTTAGCCATATCTTGGTGAGATTCCAGCTGAGCTGAGTCGTCATTTCACCCGCAAACAGGATTATCACTCGATTCGACGGTATGGCTGAGATCAGAAGTTCTCGTGTATGCAGAGTTTCAGATGGTCCCGTACCACCTTTATTTTGCACTAATATTCCTTATCACGAATTATCATAGTGGGTTCTTGGAAAGGCCTGCCAGTTATCTGGGTGGATGGTTCTGGGTTTGCCACGGAACAGCATTTAAATTTTAAAAAACAACTAACTTCCGATTTTAAGTCCAGAATATATATAGTCAAAATCAATAAAGGTCGATGTTTTAACATTTTTAACCCTCTACCATATTGTCGGGACGCGAAGCTTATAATCAGATCTGCCTTGTTACAGATATAACTCAAGAAAGAATCTAATAAGGCAAAATCTAGTATTTCACTTTCCGCTTAGCTGCTTAGTACACAATTTGCTTTGTATGTTCGATACACTGAAATTCTATCCAAATCCAAATTACTAAATAATTTGGGCGGCAACGTTTCTCATAATATACTTACTTAAGTGATTGTGACAAAAATTGCGATCTCTTATACTGACAGATAGTGAGTGTAATCTGTTCGGAGGCACAACCTTGTATTACTTTTTGGTGCGTTTTACGATGTACTTTTTGGAGAGATAGATGGATAGATAGATAAATAGATAACTAAATAATTCTTATTGTAAAAACTCGATATAACTCCATAGATAACAACACTAATAAAAATAATAGTAAGAGTAATAAGAAACTTTTTAATATATATATATATATTATAAAAAGTATCAATAAGGAGGAAAACTGACAATGATAATGACATAAGGCCACTTCGGCAGTATGGCAGCCGTATCGTATAGTACTATGCTAAAATCGCTCAATGCTTAAAAGAAAAGAAAATGATGTGACTTGAACAGATTACTAATACAAGTTGAGCTCCGCATTTTGCAATAATCGGATAGCATTATTCTGAAGAGAATGAATGTAAGTAAGAATGATACGTGTTTCTCCAGACAAGATTACCATTTGAGAGGAACAGATATGTCGAGGACATATAAGCTATGCCAGATGTTCATGTTGAGACATTCTCTAATAGGACACAATAACCATTTTTCTCGAATACTCAAACTATTTTGGATATTTCATTAATATACATAGTCCAGTTTAATTTATTACTCAGGAATACCCGGAGAAAATTTATATTAACTAAATTTTTTTCCACAGACTGGGAAGATATATCAAGAATAATTTCTATGGCATTTAAAATGCTAATTTGTTCCTGAGAAGCAACGGGTCAAACTAAACCATGTACATGTAGCGCACTTGACATTGATTTATCTATTTAACTGATTGGCGTTTTTCACGACGGCGACCAGCATTTTTGTGGGAGGAAAGAGCTCGGGGGACACCCACGACCATCCCCATGTTCAAGCAGACCTTCCCACGTATGATGGGAAAGGAGGGTGGGCTTGAGCTCATAGTATGTGGAAGTATTTTGTTAAATCGAGAAATATTATTATGGTAAATTGTTTTGCTTCCATGATTTTAATGAGTATCTGTAGAGGATAAATTATTGCCAGTGAAGTTTGATCGAAAGCAGAATTGCTTGGCGAACAGACAACTGTTACAAGCTCCAAAGAATATTAACATGGGTGGTTATATAGGCTACAGTAATGACATTAGATGGAAATCCTGTACAAAAACATTTTAACACACAAAAGTTTTGTGGATAATTTTTATTATTGTATATACTAGTCCATGTGATATATAAAATGCTTTGACTTCTCACATAGCGCCTCGAGTAGATGACTTACAGCACAAAGAGAAGTCACCACGAGCTGGCAACGTCACAACTGGAAACCCGTTTACTATTGCTGTTCCTCTCATGGTCAGTAACCGTCCATTCTTGTTTGTGAATAGGCTTGTGACGCCACTCACGTGTCACTTTCGGAGACATATTGCGCCCACCTAAACCCCAGACAAAGTGTTGAATATCTCCACAGACATGTGCAAAGGCGTGAATGAACACTTTCCCAAGTGAGCTGATTTTAATCGCACCAATATAGGACTCTGCGAAAAGGTATTGATCATTTACGTTTATTCATTCATCAATCGTACCGCCACATGTAATGATGAGCCGATGACAACAACAAGGCAGCTCTGAAATGCAAAACTTTTCCAACATTATGTAAATTGAGCCAATGGTGAGTGATCTATTGTTCATTCCCGCCTTGACGAGACGTTTTGCGAGTGGACCGGTGAGAAGTATGCAAGGATTACAAAACAATGGTCAGTCCTAGTTTGACCCGAGTGCCCACTGGAGAGTAAAAGATTTGAGGTTCTTCCCTCGTGATGATAATACCTGACTGTGCGCTCTTCCTGCCTATATAAACACAAATACCCATTTATTTCTCTTGCATGGTGGTTCAATAATATTTGGAGGACAGCAAGCGACTAGCAGACAAGCTACAACACACGCTGACGCATTCTTGGCGAGCTCTCCAAGTAAAAGCTGGATTTAAACACAATATCAGTGAATTGATATATTCTAACATTTATTAAAGAAGTCTTTATTCAAGTTCATTGTTTCATCTCGCAAATTAAGAATAACGCACAATTTCTTCTCCGTCGAAGTGAATGCGACTGCTTTCCAGTGGGCATTACTTAAATGACTGCTCCTAAGTGGACATAAGTAAAGTGACTACAGCTTAACAGCTTCCTAGCTCATATTTATAGACCAACGTACAAAAGAATCTGAATGGTTTGCTCGTAAACATGCTTACAACATAGGTACATCTTTCCAGAATGTACGCTCCATACACAATGACAAGAAACTCGTGAACACAGAAGCTTCGAGAACACACAACTGAACTCCCGCGGGGCTCACAACGAACACGGACGGAAACTGTAGGTCAGACACTGACTAGATTAGTGCAACAACAAATTGAAGAAATACAATACAATATCTTAAAGAAAGGTTCGTAACACTATTGTGAGGACAGTAAGTGGAAAGCAGATACTTCACATTGCTGACACATTCTTGGCTCGCCCTCGTACCAAAAGCTGGATTTAAATACAATATTATTGAATTGATATATTCTACCATTTCCTGAAGAAGTCTTTATTCAAGTTCATTCTGTTTCATCTCGCAAATTAAGAACAACGCACCATCGATTTGTTCGGTGTTGTATAAATGAAATATTCTTTAGAATAGGGAGTAAAATGTCAGTAAGACAGTCAAGTAGAAAAAATCAGGATTTACTGCTCTAGTTCAATGGAAGGCGAACAACGCTTACAATTTACCAACAGCGTTAGGTATTGGCACATGTGATTCAGATGAATCTCATACATTAACCACATTTTTCATGACATATCAACAGGAAGAGATGAAGGTCGTGGATGTATTAATATTTAATGGGCAAGTCGGCCAGGCACAATATCTTTCTTTCCGGAGGAAAGGGACGGTGTGGATATTGCTTGTACTTGTGGAACTCTTCGATAATAGGAGAGCCACTCGTACTCGCGGGCTATGGTAAACAAGTCAAGGGATGCTTAGGGACAATTTTATACCGGGAGCCTCGTCCGCCTGGAAATCCTACTGTCTACACCAGTACCCTGACTAAGGAGAAACTGTGCGTGGTTCTTGGCCAGATGACAGAATACTTCACGCTCAGATCGTCATAATCTCCTCAGCTAAGTACATCAATTACAGCTCTGATAATATTCTCGTGTAGAATTCCAAGAAAATCGATTTGTTTGTTTTCAAGCCTTAGTACATCCTGATCGTGTCTAGCAAATGTTTCTGGGTAATAAGGCGTAAGAGCGGCATTTAGCATGCCAGAACCTAGGCGTCGAAACCGACAGCCAAATACCAGCCGTCAGCCAAAATGGGCGTTCCGAGCCCATTATCGAAAGACCAGAGACCGCCTTGATTCGCGTCCTTCTAAAGTGGCTGCAATGAAAACTCCCGCAAATAATGCTAAATCGAAATACGAGAAATAGAAAAGAAATTAAAATATATAATATGCAACGCTGTTACGTAAAAATAGGTTCTATTCAATTCTTGATGTGTTAAATATGCAATAAAAGCAGTCAGTCGGTCGAGAAAGCGTGATACAATTAGTTCCCACTTTACGAAGTGTGTTCGGTTAAAAAGTGTTCGTATGATCTAGAATTTTTACCCCTTAGATACAAGACTAGTCTTAAAGTTTGGAACTACCCATATTCAGCAAAAATGGCCGTTCTACTTCATCTATTTTGCATATGTAAAAGGAAAAATATTTTACACTCGAATACTCAGTTTGCTTGGCAAGTTTGCGGTGAATTCTACACACCTCTTGTGGTTTTCATCCATTCATGAACATATACGTGAGGTATTCCTGGGTACGACGTAAATGTTCAACAATTAAATGTAAGAATTCATCGATTTTTCGATATACAACAAACATAGATTCCGAAAAGATCAAACTCGTCATTCGCAGGTTACGAAAAAAGACAACCGAAATATAGAAATGTCAAAGTATTTTTGCTGGTCGGATATCGAGTTCAATTCTTTGAGACCAATTTAGAAGCAGCCAAGGTGATTCGTGCTTAGTCCTGAGCGCCAAGCGTTTTCTATCCGGAGAACACTTCTCGACACGATTCGCTCTGTGTGGACTCGTGGTGCATCCTACCGTGTAACGTGAATTACACACAGAGCCAAGCATCAACATGCAATAGCTGTTAAAACATGATGTTAACTTATAAAGAAAAAAATACTATGGTTCGAATGACATATCTCATGTATGTGGCAAGCAGGGCCCAGAGTCGAAGTCCATTTTATGCTTATCACTTTGAACTTGAACAAATCCTTCACTATGCAGATTAGTTTTGGAGAGACTTCACCCGAAACAATACAGTAGGTTGATCTAATCACTAGATGATAAATTTTTTGAAAAAAATAACAAAAAAAAGGTCATAAGTAACTCTTACACAAGTAGACTTCTTTGGTTCAGATATCGTTTGGTTGCAAACATCAAACTTACCCGTAGACAACCTTCATGTAAGGTAATTGAAAACTGATAACCCCTCTTCTGATCCTTAGTAATCGTGAATAGACTAGTGGAAATGGTTCTTTCTCTGTCGACAGTCACGCTGAACCCAAATGAGCCCAGACCAACCCCCAAATTGCTGAACATTGATAAAATGATGCAATTCTGCCGGCTGCTTTTCGCCCCCCCCCCTTTCACCTGTAACACTGAATCTTCAAAGTAAAACCAATCTAAGTTACACGACAGACATGTGTGTTGTTACTTGCATTATTCTTGGATATAAATACAAGGTAATTAATGCACAACACGTCATCACAGTCTGAGAGAAAAAACAACTGCCGGTACATCACTTCATGTCTGATACTCTGCACATTAAGCCCTCCCGATTCTTATTTACCGGACATAGTATTGTGTCGCTGTGATCTGTGAAACTCTGAACGTATCAACTAAGTTTCAGAAAATTGAGCTAAATTTCTAGCTATTATAGGTGAAAAGCACGTGTGTTTTTCTTTTGTGTATTACAGGCCGACAATATCTACTGTTGTAGAAACGTATTTACTTATTGTTCCTCCCGTTATTCAGGGTGATTCTTTTCTCCCGTTATACTGAATGTTTTAACGGATACCATAACAATGAATCTCGTTTAAATGACAGTTGTAAGCAATGCTCCAGACTCTTCTGGAAACCTATCCTGCAATATCAGCATCAAACAAATCCCAGTCGGCCATTTGAATTTTCGGAATGCCAAGCGAAGTTTTACACAGCTCTAAACTATTACCATTCACTCATCCCCGCTGTTAAAGCAGCTGTCACTAACAGATGTGACAAAAATGTCGATATAAATGATTTGATCTTCGAACTTGGGACAATGTTTGCAACTGTAGTGTTGAAATGAAGAGCACGTGATGACCTGATAAATATAGTCTGCAGTACTTTAGTTATCCATAGTATTTTTGGAATAGTACTTATCGATATCGAAAACTCACTTATCGAAATCGATAAATGAATTATCCATATCGATAATATTTGTATCCATATCGATAGTTATAGATTAAATACTACTTTGCAACCACCACCCCCGTTTTATTACAACACGACTGATGTGTTTTAGCCGTTTTTTATATACACCGAAGCTCAAATTAACATATTTATGATTTCTAGGCACCATTTTGTGTTTTTAAAGCAGCTTTTAATTTTGTTAAGGTATGCTTTGATTCATTCCGCAATGAATTCGGCCATGTTGATTGGTATTCAAATGTAAGAAAAATAAAGACCCATTGAGCCCTAAAACTCACTGGTATGTCAATCACCCAAGCTACACAGGTTTTGCACCGCAGATTAATTTCAGCCTTTTTGGATAATGCCCAGGAAAGCTACCAGATTGCCGGACTTAACGTGGAATGTATAGAACAGACCACAGAATGATCGAAAGCTTTGAGTTCGTTTTGGATGTAATTTGCAGGGATGCTTTCAAATATCTGCTCAAGGCCCTGGCCGAGTACCAAAGCCCGACTCGAATTCTCTGTGCAAGGGCATACAGTACTGGCGGGATGTACACAATCACTCTAGCCTGCAGCGGCGTATCTCGGGTAGACCAAAATGATGTGCCATAGAGTGGGTACTACACACTCGTACACTCAGTTTGGCAACTCTGCAGTGATTTCTACTGGATTCTTGTCGATTCCGTCCACCCATAAACTTACAAGTGACATTTTCTTACGGTAAATGTGAAAAATGAATTAAATTTATGAATTTGTGTATCTTTCGATATACAAGTAACAAGGGTGCTCGAGAGATAAAACTCGTGCATGACAGATTACGAAAGAGACACCCGAAATATAAAAAGCATTCTCGATGAGAAGGATTCGAAGCAGCCCAGGTACTTAGTCCTGAGCGCGCCAAACATTCGTACCTGATAAAGACATCACATCATGGTTCGCTACAAGCGGACTCGTCCACTCATTCAGGTGTAGATGACCACTACACGCGAAGGCCTGAGACACAGCCTACCGTATAGTGTGAATTACAGCAACGAATTAATATATCATATGTGACCGGTTATGTAAAGTAAATATCTCATATATAAATATATCAAGTAAAAAGTTGATGAACGCATGCATTTCAACCGACCAGGTTTTCATTTTAAGCATTGTGGCATTATCAGTTTATATTCCAAACTAAAACTTATATATGTTAAGTGACATCTAGGACTGTTACTAGTATTACTTTGGATATTAATAGAGCGTGACTATTCCGCAACACGGATGCTTATCACGGTAAGACAGAAAAGGGGACTTCCGCCACGTCATTTCATGTCCGTTGATTTCCATACAAGGCTTTCGTTTTGTTTCATATTTACCAGACCTTGGATTATATTGCCCTATGCCCTTGTGCTTTGGTGTTAAAAGCTCTAAACGCGTCTACTAAGCTGCAGAAAAAGTGAGATGAATTTCTATCTTTTCATAGATAAAAAAGCACCTGCAAATGCCTTTCACGTATACGATATCTGTTATTTGTGGTCTCGTTCTTTCAGGGTTATTTTTTTTACAGGTACAACGAACGTTTTCGCTTTTCCTGTTTCAAAGACCCAGAGTGCTCTAACGAGATGCCATAAGAGTAAATCGTGTTTACATGACGATTGCAGTTTTTTTGTAGGTAATTCTCCAGAGTTTTCCAAAAAACTGTTCCCTCATTATCTGCATCAAGCAAATCTCAGTGGGTCATTTGGATTTTTAACATGCCAAGCCACCAAACGTTTACACAGCCTAGAACTATTACCATCCATTTATCTCCACTAACAAAGGAACTGTCACTAACAAATTTGACGAAAATGTTTAAGTAATCGATTTGGCCTTCGGACCTCTGGCAATATTTGCCATACGCAACTGAATATAAGTTTGTGCATGTGGTTTGTCATTGTTTGTTTTTCGCGCAGGCCTGGTATTAACAACCCAGACGACTAGCAGTCAGAATCCCCACACATAGGCTCCATTTAGATTTCATTTTCAATCTCGAAAGCAGTTATCGCTGATTTTTGAAATACACATTTCTGTGACAAATATATTCAGGGATGAATAATGATTTGAAAGAGACTGCACACTAAAACGGTACGAGGAAGTAAAATGCTTAAGTGCAGCTACAAAAATAATACACAAAATGTATGTAACTAACCGGAGATAACATCATCAAAGCCTGAAGTTATCTTACCTCTCTTTGAATTCAACCAAGAGAAATGAGGATAACTTAAACAGTATTTATATATCAAAAAATGAGCCGGAAGTGACATCAGATAAATCCAAAGTTAAGGCTGAATTTCGGTGTAAGGGTCCTTAGCGACTATTTTGGGGGACAGCGAGGCACATATAACGGTTTGTACACGAAAAAAACACCCATGGTGGGCTCGTGTCAGAATCGACCTTCAAAAACAAACAACCATAGACAGAAATTTTATAAAGTATGGGACTAATTAGGATTGATTCTAGCGGACTTACGCATAGATTATTATCTATAGAGGCTAAGCTCTAGATCGTTGCTACTCCCTGCAGGCGTATTTTGCCAACATACCGTGTCGTCCCTCTGACAGAGGCATCAATAAAACATTTATTTTCGTAAACCCACGCCAAAGCCGTTCGTTGCCCGGTGTTGTCGGTCGCACAGCCTCTAGTAAATGCACACGATTACAAAACTCCTCGAGGGTCGATCGGTTTCGCAAGTTATTCGAGCCGGACTGGCCAGACTTTTTATGTTCTATTCACTCCCTGCAACTTTACTTTTGAGTCGTCTTTCACTTCAACGTTACGAGCTCGTAAACACGGTAACTACCGTGACAACCAGCACGAAATGTATTACGTTGACATGGCAGGTACGAGCTCGTAACGTTAACAGAGCTTGGGGCAAATGGGCACTGGCAACTAATGCGTATCTCAGTGAAAGATGGTTGTTTCACAGTTCTCTCCGACCGTTGGCACTATATCTCTCCGACATCATAAACAATTTATGACTACTACACGTCTTTGACGTTCTTAATTATATTTGTAATTTGAGACACTGGCTTAAACAGGCCGTGCCTACTGGAACGGACTTTATTTTATAGTCAAGTTCCTGCTAATCATCACGTTTATTACTTGTTATGTGTTATTTTTTTAAGTCTTTGTTTTGGATTTATCTATTTATAAATATAAAGAACCAAAAGGCCTGGTAGCAACTTGGTTTCAGTCTCCAGTGTATGTATCGAGAAAATTAGCGTCAGGTCGTCAAATTACTGACGGTATCCTACTTTCTTTTCCCACGAGATCACTAACACTGACAAGCTTGTTGTGGCTATTCTGTTTAGAAACTCCTACCAGTTTCGTTTGTATGCTTCCTTAGTGCTGTGGACGGCCGTTATTTGGGCAAGGGTCAGCTTATCTTGTCACCTTTAGACGGTGTGATTTCACTGCAACAAACTATTTAACCTATGTGTATCGTAGTTTTGCTTCCTTTCTGAACCTCTGGCTTTCAATACTTTTATTCTTTGCCTATTTGCTTTAAAGCATTCTATATGTGACATGAATATAGAGAAAAATAGATCACAGCAAAATGACCCATTTATATCAATGTACATGTACGCTTCTGTCGCTGGGCCGCTGGTCTTGGCTTTTCCGTTAAAAGTTGACAATTCCCAGGTGTTATTGCTGTTTTGTGCAGATTATTATTATCTAGGTAAATCCCTCTTTGTTAAAAGCTTTTAAAAGCACTAGCGTTGCATATCTCAGCTAATCCCCCTCCTCCACACGCTTAAAAACCCCGCAGGAATTTATGACCAATTATTTAGGCATTAAAAGATCCGCCCTAATTAAAATGGCCTGTCCACTTCTATCTCAGGAGGCCATGTTTATTAAAACTAATAAATGGTTTCATGACTTGATATCAGCGTTTATTCCTCTCACGATTTGTAAGCCAGCTTCATTCCCAATATAGTAGTATGACTAGGCTATTCTGGCTTCATCAAGTATATACAGAAGACAACAGTGTAGAGAATAAAACCAGACCAGCGATGAAAGTGTGACAGTTGGCAAAGGGTCACACGTCACTGATGAAATTTGGAATCTTGTCAGTTTACCTCCGTGTAAAGTGTAAGTGTGAAAGAAGTAACAACTTGCACGCCTATGACACCATGGCTTAAGCGAAATTTGGTAACAAACATTGCAGTGATGTAAATGCATTATACCAGATGTCACCGGTCTAGAAATACTCAAAATCTGTGCTGTTGCCTCGTACACATGTACACAAACACATGAAAACACAAAAGGTATGACTGGACAATTCTCTTAGGCACAGCCCGGTATATGCTGATAGACGAATACGAACAAGACTGTCGTAATGTGTCATTGCATTATACATGGAACAAGAGAGACCACTCTAGTTTTCTCGACAGTTTACGACACTGTACCGCTTGTTGGTAATAAACACTTCTATGTCACCCCATTGACGAGTCCATGAGGTCATGACATGGTGGCAGCGGTGAAAAGGCGAAATTCGTGTTAAACCTGGCAGTAACGATCGCTCCGAGTGAAACAGACTTTGATTGTGAGTCATTGTGGATTGTTTTACCAATCCATCCGTGCGATGGATTCACTGAAACTCCCGCAACCGCTTCATTTGTCAAGAAAGGACGGGGGCAAAAACACGCACCGCTTTAGACAACGTTGGGAGGTGTACAGACTGGCATCAGGTGCGGGCGGAAAATCCGATGAAGTGCAGTGTGCTATCTTTTTACATGTGATTGGAGACGAAGGACTAGAAGTTTTTAACACCATGGACTTGTCTGATGATGACAGGAAATCACTTGAAGCCGTGATCAATAGTTTTGAGAGACACTGCAATCCGCGCAAGAACACTTCCTTTCAGAGATATAAATTCGGCACGAGATCTCAACTGGATGGTGAGAGTATCGATCAGTTTGTCAATGATTTGAAGTCAATTGCTGCTGACTGTCAGTATGGAACTTTGGCCGAAAGTTTAATACGTGATCGTGTTTTCTTGGGTATTAAAGACAATGCCTTGAAAGCTAGATTGCTGAGAATACCTGATTTAACACTGGCTAAAACTGTTGAACTGTGTAGAGCTCATGAGACACCTGAAGCCCAGTTAAGGACATTAAGCGACGGCGTAGCCGCAAGTACTGTGAGTGAACTGCGCCAAAAACCTAAACAGAGCTCTAAGTCTTCCCAACAGCCACAGAAGAATTCCAAAAGTCAGGACAGACGCTCACAGAAAAAGGGAAGAAAGTGTAATTTCTGTGTATATGATATGCATGACAAATCTCATTGTCATTGAGAAATAGGTCATGTAATAACTGTAGACATTTTGCATCCAGATGTCCGCAGAAGCATGTTCATGAAGTATGAGTTGATGACACAGAGCCCGCTAATGACAGGCATTTCCTGGGACAAATGAAGAGTGCCGACAACACTTCGGTACCGCCATGGCGAACTGTGCTACACATGAATGGCACTGACATGGACTTTAAGACAGGCTGTGGAGCTGATGTGAATGTGATTTCTGAGAAAATGTCCAAACAGTCACGAGAGAGACCTTCTCAGACCAACATCAGTCATTTTGGACAGTCCTGGGGGTCAGTTAAAGTGTCTGGGAGAGTTCATCAGTCGCTGTTTTCGTAAACAACAACCGTATTTCCTGAGAATGTTTGTAGTACAGAGTGATATTGAACTGAATCACGAGAGGTATCTCGTAGTTGTAGGCTACTATTCGAGACAGCTTACCTACCCAATACAAAGGTCAGTGTAGTTATTGGGAAACTGAAGAACATGATATCTCGTTGGGGTATCCTAGAGACATTGGTAAGTGATAACAGGCCTCAGTTCACTTGCAGTGAATTTGATACTTTTGTGAATACGTATGGCATCAAGCATGTATCTAGTAGCCCTCACTTCCACCAGTCAAACCGTGAGGTAGAAAGAGTTGTGCAGACAGCAAAGAACATTATCCGTCGGAAGCATCCGTTCCTTGCATTACTGTCATACAGAGATACGCCTAAACCTAGCTTAGGCTACAGTCCGAAAGAATTGATGTTGTCAAGGAAATTTAGGACGACTATTCTTGCCCTGCCCAGTATGTTACAGCCTAAATGGCCTAACAGAAGCGAGATCCAGCATAATGATAACCGAGCCAAATCTGACCAGGCCTATCATTTCCAGAAGAGGCATGGTGCCACAGACCTGCTTGTGTTGCATCCCGGAAACAACGTTCGTATGAAACTTGACAATGACAAACGGAGTCCTGCCGGTACTGTTGCTAAATAGTCTGAATATCCGAGATCCTACAGAGTACACCTCAAAAATGGTGGATTGTACCGTCGAAACCGAAAGCATATACTTCATGTACCAGAGGATACTCAAGTGTCGATCAATCAGGCTGAACCGCTTGATCAGAAGGTGACTAATGATGCAAGTGTACCGACAGCAATCTCTAGTCCACAGAAGTTGTCACCAGATCATCCTAATGTTGGAGCATCTGATCAAATGTCATCATTTGGACGTCGTATCAAATCGATCAAGCGATTAGACTAACAGATGATAATCAAAGTGGACAGTTAAGGTGTTTTCTTTATGACTTATGTTTGTCGTGCTCAAGATTTGAAATTAATGTGTGCTCTCATGATGTATCGTACATTTCATGATAGATTTTATTTCAGCAAATACTTTGTTTTTGTAATTTCAAGTTTCGGATGGACAAATGGACAAGAAAAGTTAGCTGAGTTCTTTGCTGTATCATTTGTGTTGCTGGATCAAAAACCTCCCCAGATTAACTGAATTTGAACTGTAAACTTAAAAGGGGGAGATGTCGTAATGTGTCATTGCATTTTACATGGAACAAGAGAGACTACTCTAGTTGTCTCGACAGTTTACGACACTGTATCTCTTGTTGGTAATAAACACTTCTATGTCACCCCATTGACGAGTCCATGTGGTCGTTACAAAGATCACATCAACATCTTCATGGGCTTCCACTCTTTTCTATAAACCTCTACTCTGTATATTGTGATTTTCAGAGATTTCTAGGCAGTAGTGAAAATAATGACTGGGAGGTCCTTTGTATATTTCTATTGGAAAGAAGGGATTTGGCAGTTTAATTTCAACTGACGCGACAGCTTCCAGGCACACTAAAACAGCCCAGCTCATATATAGTTTTTCTTGAGAACTGGCCGAAAAAGGGATTAATCATTACTACAGCCGCACTACATTGTCACCAGTCATACTACAACACTAGAGCCATATCGTGATCAATTTGCCTAGATGTACTTTTAATATCATATAAGAATGAAAATAATCGATTTAAGTGGCATTACTTAATGACCAGGTCAGATGTAAAAACTGCGAGAAGTTAACCAGCATGAACATAATTTCGGGTGAAGCCACCTACCACTGATTAAGAATTTAATATGCTTCAGCTCCAAACTGAAAATGATCCTTGATCTCTGAAGGACAGCCAACGAATAACATGACACCATTGCTTGAAAAACGATTGCTGAAAGCATCGTAATATCCAAGTGCCAATTATCTTATATGTGCGTTAGATGTATAGTGATGTAGTGTGAGTGCTGGACCGTGATCTAGTGATTAAAAGTGCTCTGCCGCCGATGGCTGGGTGGGCTTGAAGCCGACAATGGGTCCTGCATATGGGGTGTATATATCTCGTCTTTGTTACATCATCTGTGCTGTGTGATTAATTTCAATCAACGTCACGAGTTATTACTACAACAAATAGTCTGTCAA
The DNA here is from genome assembly GCA_016165875.1 of Acanthopleura granulata. Classification (NCBI taxonomy): domain Eukaryota; kingdom Metazoa; phylum Mollusca; class Polyplacophora; order Chitonida; family Chitonidae; genus Acanthopleura; species Acanthopleura granulata. Next base: position 2,221,639 of record JABBOT010000005.1, read on the forward strand.
GGATATTGTATCAAACGTTTTCACTCTAATTTCGTATATTTTACAGCGAGTACACCTCTCCTGTTAGTATATGCGAACTGAGTTTCCAGAATTTCTACGACTTTTCGATCATGTCGAATTCCGCTTAACCAGGGGCTAGGGGTAATATGTTCATTGTGTTGAATATTATTGCCACGTTGGATGTGTGAGCAATGGCATTACAGCGCAGCTACTGAGGTATATATTTGAAGAACGACACCATATGCACCAAAATGGAGCACGACTTTGATGGCGATTTTATTCATTCGCATAGAGCACTCACTGTTGACTGCATCTCTTTGCACAGTTTCTTAGTTCTTTGGTGGTTTGTGTTACTTTATTTGTCGTTTTCGGAAACTGGTCTTGCGATTACTGACCCGGCACACCCATGTCGGTCGACAGCTGGTATACGACTGTAGGTTTCGACAACTGGGTTGAGATCCATCGAGGGCCCTCCTGTCGTTCAAAACAGTAATATTTCATTAAAGACAAAGTATTTTCCATCAAAATGATGTGCGTATCTGTGCGTCACTTATGAGAATGTTCGTCAGTAATATAACTTGCTACAGTTTGATGGTTTACATCGGGTACTAAAATTCCATCACCTATAATACCCAGCGCCGTCGCTTCGTAAAATTAACCTTCAATTGTTGACAAATGCATCCATCATAATTGTCGGCATCTTTTAGTTCTACTTAAGTGTGCAAGCCATGGGTCATTCGTGTTTAATCAGCGATGCTCCAAAACCTTACATTAATACGGACTCACTTTAAACACGTTAAGTTGTGAACACAAAAGTCATTATCGCAACCATACTAATCTCTTTAGATGGTCTTGAATGGAAATGACCTGTTGGGTGTTGATAACAGGCTTGCACAAAAAGGTGAGGTAGGCTGTGCGCTAGCGGAATGGATGTGACAGTGCATTGGCACATATCCTGGCTCCGTCTACCCGGTGCCAGCTAGCCAGTCACCTCCGAGGCTAACAAGCCGCACTACCACCTCCAAAGGTACCCCGATTACGAACAGGACGAAACCATACCTGTGCGCAGGCTTTTCGGCAATGGTGGGGAAAATGACAGCCTGATGTGCTTGTAATTGAAGAGCTCGAAAACTTCCAGACATACCGGAATGGCCTAGAGAAAACAACCATGTGCATGATTTTGTTTCAGAGTGACTTTGGCAATATTATTAGTTCATAAGCAACCTGTGGATGGTCGTGAGTCTCCCCTGAGCTCTGATCGGTTTCCTTTCGCCATGATGCTGGCCGTCGTCGTATAACTGAAATATTCTTTAGTACGGCGTAAAACACCAATGAAATAAATAAATAAATATTACACCAATATCAGTTAAATGTATTTTTAATATTTATAAATCAGTGAAATCCCAGTATTTCCTTCACTGAAAAAAGTGATATCTTCATTACTTAGATATCACTTTTGTTATTACATTTTGATATTACACTGCTGATGACCTCGTGACGTCCAAAATGAGACACTTTGTTTTTATGGCTTTCCAATCTGAGCTCAATGGGATGACGTCATAATACAAGTACAGTGGATTGATATATTCCGACGTCACGCAAGAAGACACGACGTCATACTAGACGTCATGTATACTGCTACGAGGTCACTCTACTGACAGGTTTTTGAAGGCCTGCAGCTAAAACATTGCTCAAAACTTCTTTCAATACACAGAATCATGACATTGTTAAAGTATAGATAATAAATAGAGGATATTGCACAGTTGTGGTTGAATACCACAAGTATTATTCTCGTGAAACGTGGGTTATCTTTTCTACCTCTCAATCGAACAATATTTATAGTATTCAACCTTCACTGTTCAATATCCTCCATTTTTTATTTATACATCAATGAAATTCCAGTATTTCCTTCAGTGATAAAAGTGATATCTTTACCAGTTAGATATCACTTTTGTTATTACATTTTGATATGGAGCCCTTCGGCATTAGCTCTGAGACAAGCGCAGTGTATTACGTTGGTTGGCAAAAAATAGCAACAATAGCCAGAATTCTTTTTTCACCAGTTTGGAGGCTACATTGTATCAAAGTAACGGTTCTGTCTACTGAGACGTTACAATTGAGACCCGCGTAATAGCGCGACGCAACAATGAAGTGAAGTCAATCAAAATCGAACAACGTCATACGTCTTGGTTGCTATCCCGAACTGGTCTATTACACTGCTGGTGACCCAGACGCCGTGATGTCAAAAATGAAACACTTTGTTTTTTTTGACGTTCCAATCGGAAATCACAGGGATGACGTTATAGTCTACTCAATTGCGATATTCCGACGTCACGAAAGAATGACACACGTCGTCATACTAGACGTCATGTATACTGCTACGACCTCAAGCTACTGACAGGTCTTTTAAGGCCCACAGCTAAAAACATTGCTTAAAACGTCTTTAAATACACAAAATCATGATATTGTTAAAGTATAAATAATGAACAGAATATTGCACAGCGATGATTGAATGCATACTGTTCTCGTGAAAGGTGGAAATAACAACCCACTCGACGCTTCATTTCCACCTCTCACTCGAACAATATTTATGGTATTCAGCTTTCACTGTGTAATGTCCTCTATATATATGATCATTAACTATAGGAATAACCCTTTAACAAGCGTCAAGTCCCAGTATGATCGGTGATAAAATATAGGATATGCACCATTGGAAGGACCTAGTGGCTAACAGGCAGGCGGACTGTCAGAGAGGGTAGCACGTAGAGCTGCTGTAGGAGCTAAAACATTGTTTGAGGGATTGTCTGTTATGCATTAGTTGCTTTTGTGTTATTTTTCTTATCTATAATTGCCCACAATACACATCTAGTGACCTGAGTAGACTCAAACAAACAACCTATGTGACTTGCAATTCATTCCACAGCAGATGAGAGGGTAACTTTGAAGATAGCGTGATGGTAGCCAATTCTGTCGGGAGGAAGGTTTTTACCATAACAGCGCTGTATGTAGTTTAATGGTGGACCTGCAGGTTTATATGTCACCAAGTCTAGCTCCCTCTTCAAGGCACGTGAACACTACTCAACAGACCTAGATTTGCGTTGTTTGTAAATAGATATGTCCATTAAGGATCGAATAAATTGTGCATGGCGGAGAACCGCAGAGGCACTAGGGTAGTAGAGCTGAAAATGAATGCACGAATGGATCCCGGAATGCATGAGAGGTCAATACATGCACCGCTGTTCGGCTGATGGATCTGTTCACGACTTCACAACGAATTGAATTCACGGTAATCGATCACTTACAGCGTGTTGGTTTTACTGCAGGTTAAGTACAGCTGAGCTCCATCCCATTAGAGTTCTAGAGGTTTGGAAATCAACCGTAGGCTGAAATTGCCACAGTAGGTTTTGTCGACAGACCTGTTTGATGCCAAGGTCAGTGATGGCGCCAGCATTCATGTTATTAACGCCGTTATTTGCATCTCGAGCAATTTTTTCGTTCACTTGTAAAAACAAATCTTCTACGCCTGTCAAAAGGACTTCATTCTGCATGAACTCTTGAAAAACTTGTGCTGGAACGATTTATTACATACAATCTCGCTCAAATACCCACCTTTTAATATAATATAAAGCCGTTTGCGAATTAAGCGTGAACTTAGCTGAAATAAAGCCATATTGTATGCAGTGTGTTAGCTGAATAATAAAATAAAACCTGACACGATCTCATATTGCGCAACTTATAACTGAGTGTCCCTCAACTGAATCGCGTCGACTAGCTGGCTGTGAGTGAACTATATGCTGATACACGGATACAAGCTGATGTCTGAATTGTTTAACTGTCCCAGTGAACTCTCCCGGTTCTATTTTTCAATTTACTGAGTTATATACCTGTGATGTAAAACAATATTATAAACCAAACCCAGAATGTATCTAGTGGATATTTCTAATTTGCAGAAGATAAAATTATATTTAACATCACAAATTACGAGAAGAAGATCGCGCATCGTTTGCCTGCCCTGGAATGGGGTTAGTGAACAAAATATGTGTGACGTAATTGTGGCATTTCCGGTTTTGAGATGCAATATTTGCATTTCACTCACATGTCCATGTTAGTCTGTATGCCGCCTCAAAACCCATCTGCTCAAAATGGCTGTGGCATAATTTAGAATGCTTATTCGGTTGGAAATGGTCACCTCTCGTGACAATCATCCATTTTCGACCTGTGCAGATGACAAAGCATAAAAGGTAATCCCATCGTAATCCTGTGAGTGATTTTCACAACTGATTGTCACACTACACGGCATACCACCAGAATAAAGTCAGATAATGGATCATAAAATGCCTTAAAAAAATACAATTTTGAAATAAAAATATAGCGATATTTATTCTGAAAATTACTTCAGTTGCGTCCTTCACATACCTCTAAGATGTAGTGTGCCAGTTTTGGGCGGAAAAAAATGATCTGAAAAAGTTCACCCTTAAGTAGGCCTACTTGACAGCACATGATCCTGTAACGTGTATTTTGAACTAGCACGTAAACGTAAAACATTATCTTGAAGTTAAATCACTTTTAAAACAATTTTTATCAATCGTGTCCAGAAAGACGTGTGAGAGTGAGGAAAGATGATGTCCCACGAAACTGAATAAAAATGAAAACAATGGCTCGAGTGCAGTTGTATTGTGGAGAATCACCAAGCCCTGTATGAGATTAGAATACCAGGGCTCAGAAGATTTGTGTGAATAGCCCGAGAGCTCTGCTTAAAGGGGAACCACTTTGGCAAAGATTCTAACGGAAGTGCAGAAATCTCGTGTTTTATCTGTCTTTCAAAATGCATTTAGCCATAGGAAGATAAGGGGAAAAAGCAGCCAAATGACGACTATTGGATCTGCGTAGAGCATAGATCAAATAAACAAGGTGCCATTTGGAATCAGATTCTTCCGAATGTCTGTTACTTCACGCCACATTTGTTGTTTTACAGGTCGGCCTAAGCTGTGTCAACAGAGAGAATAAACCCGCTAAATCCAACAGTACGGCTGCACTTACCATTCCGTCACCGCTTGGCAATGGAAAGTGGCGTAAAAAAATATAAATAGTTGAAATTCCTAACGCTGATGATAGATTGCAGTTTTCTAAACGATTGGCGTCGCGAAGACAGGGTGGCCTTGTATTATCAATTCAAGTCACAATTATCCTTCAAACAGTCACCATTCAGCAACCACGAGTGACTATCTACACTGTATAGGTATATAGCTATCAAACCTTTTTTTTAATGATAAACGGATAACGCAGTCATTATAATCACCACATTCAACCTTCTTTAACAAATCTTGAGAAAGAAAGTTTGCTCTTATGAATAGCAAAGATTATCACATGGAGAGTAAAATCAGAGAATCGAAGACAAATGTCATATAAACACACGTAACCTGTTTAGTGCGACCGATTGTCAGGTTAGGGTAAAGTGGAAAGGCACATGTAACAAGTATTTCCATTTCCACTGATAAGCTTCGTAAAGTGGAGTACTGTGGCAACTCCATCAAACGACACAAGGCGATAACATACTTGTAATTTTAGGGATTGTTACTAGGTAGTTGTATATTTTATCCGTCTGCTTACGTCTATACCCACTTCAAGAACAAAATTTTAACTTACTGTAAAAACATTGCTTCCTGCATATAAATATTCCTCATTGTACATTTATGTTCATTCTTGAAAATGGCTTAAATAAAACCGAAATATTGAATCATGTATCGCCTTGGGCCGTTTACTGCAGTCACCACAGTGCTCTACATGTAATAGCAGAACTGTTGTTCTTGAAACATCCAAAGACACTGTTTAAGACCAAGTCCAATTGCGCGCTGCCATTCATTAGCCGACGATTTAAACTCCCTTAGTATAACAGACTCGTAATCGTTACTGTGGAGAGCCGCATAACACACATCGCGCTAAGGACGTGCTCTCAGATAAACATAATGTTTTCATTGTTACTAGCCCCGTTTTCAAATATTGTATTGTATTTTTGTATTTGCTTCTGTGATAACCTGTCTGACCTACATTTTTCCTTCTGTGTACCTTGTGGCCTGCATTGGAATTCAATCGCGTGTTCTCGAGGCTTCAGTGTTTACCAGTTTCGTGTCATTGTACATAGCATTCTGGAAAGATGTACCCACCTTGTAAACATGTTTAAGATCATACTCTCCAGAATTTTCTTTACTATAGTCTATAAAAATATGAGGGACGAAGTCATAAAGCTCGCAGCCTTTTACCCAAGTCCACTTGACAGGAGTCATACTTCCTGTCGTACTTGGAAGGATTTTGCTGGATTTGGAGATATTGGCTTTCACGCCATTCGACATACGTCAGTTTGTACTCCATTTTTCAGTACGTAGCACTCTGCCAGTTTCTGTTTTTCTAAGACGTTCTTCTGGAGTTTGTATCGCTCATTGTCTCTTTATGCGATTACATACATTTCGCCGAGTTTATACTGAAAGTGGTTGTGTATATTTCGGAGGACTGAAACATACACCGCCAGCTCGGCATAACGGCCGCTATTGTCAACCCGTCTGTCTTAGAAAGTTGCACCTGGCCGGAGAGTTGGATATTAAAACCGTAGCCGGCGTAACTATAACTGCTGTTTGTCACTTACAGCACTGTCATCCTTCGATTTGAGAATTCCCAAGGACTGATTTTATATTTACGTGGACTGACTGGCAGTTGGAAGACAGAATATTCCATCCGGAATTGGATGTTATTACCAACAAGAAATTTTTGTATATATTATATTTTTGTAATTATTTGTATTCTTTTGTATATTGTTGTCAGTTGTACTGTTTGTCCATTTTGTTCGAATATATCTATTAAACTTATTTAATCGCCTTCGTGTTTCTTTGATCTTGTGTAGGATCTATCGCTGTCTGTGAGTAAAACAAGCCATTTACTTATCAATTTTCCTCTCCGATAGTGTTATCCTTACACCACACATGGCTGCTGTATCGCAACAAGGTCACTGTGACATCGCTACAGTGAGAAAAATCGATAACATTACTGAGCCAGACGGGGATGAAATTATTGTCTTCAGATTTTCTTGTGGCCACAATAGAGATACCAAATGTAGTTAAGTATGACAGCGAAATAAAAAAGTTCATGACAGCTCATATGTACGATTTCGCGCTTAAAATATAAAACGAAACCAACAGACATATATCAACGCATTTACTGGAACTTGATATCAACCACACAGTTGTTAATAGGCCATGTGTTCATGTTTATCAACTCATTTATAAGACCTGTTTGAAATGAAGAAGTGAACCGAATCAACTTTCTGTTACTATCGCCCTAATGTTCCTGATCTACTTTAGAACTTATTATGTCCCGTGTAAAAATGTGACTCGAGATCAGTTACTTACTGGGTACATATTATTACAATGTATGGCTGCATATTTCTTAAAGCCGTAATTTGACATTGGCAAATTTTTACTTTAGTTCAAAACTTTTTGTTACGCTTATCAGAGCTTAGACAAAAATTAGCGTTGGCGAGAATTTAGGCTCGACATCGTCCATAACGCCAATACAATGAGGATAATAAGTTCGGCTGTCCTTAAAATTATAATGGATTCTCAAACATATGTAAAACAACAGGTAAAGAGAGTGGTCATTTTTTAGTCAATCACTTAGATACAGAATGACAGTTGGATGTTGAAGGAACAATATTTGTTATTAAAAGAAGAAGACGGAGGAAGTATAATGTAAGGGTGTAAAGGTTTGAAGGGTTAAAACACACCATTTGACAATTTTAGACGATCTGAAAACACATATGCTTTATGGCAGTAAGTTCTTATAGCTGTTAGAAGACACCGACAATGTACAGACCTGATTCTGGCCGACTGATGTGAATCGATGCGGTTGCTTAAGGCGTGCTCTTTTCTATTCGTATTCGACGTTCTGCCAGCTCTTCGTTCTGGTGTGTGCACTGACAAACCAAGAGACAGCAGCCAACCAACCGTAATCGAGTTGAATTCGTTTGTATAACAATAGCGCTGTACATTGTAAAGAGATAATGGTATGAGTTACCGACCAGATCCATGTCATAATCGCTAATCTGGTTTTAACAATCCTGCATTGTGATTGATCAAAATTATTTTCACAGTTTCACGGAATTTATTATTATCGATTGTTTTATTATTGCTTGAGTGTGCGTTGTGATATACCTTGAAAAAAAGTGTGGTCGTTTTTAAATCTTCAAGCCATATTAGCTTCACTACGGATTGTCACATACTTCCCGGTCCTTTCCTTTAACTTGTATCAATTTCAAAGATGAAAAAAACCATCCATTTAGAGACAAAATTTTACCAAAATGATTTGTATACTTCACAGATTTTATCTGGCAAGCAGAACTACGAAATCTTTGGTACTACATATACATTGGCCGAATTCCTTTTCGTCACTGAAAAGCACTGAACAACATAATCTATTCATCGCTGCTCATCTCTTTGATTATCTACAGCTTGGTTTAATGATTGTATTTGCTACCAAGACTATCACCTAGTCCTGAGTTGACAAATACATGGCTGGGGGATGTTCTTTGTTGACAGAGAACATGGTGTCATTGTAGATTTTGAACCTTCCCTAGTTTTTGACCCAGTTATTAACGGCTATCATTTACAAACCACAATTAGGTCCACAAAAAGTCCACAATTAGGATGATTATTCTGCGTGCAACTACATCGTGGAAGTTGCATTAACCATATTGCAAACCACGATGCTTACGAACGGTGATGTCAGGGTAAATATTCACAAGGTGCATTGGTGACTTTCCGCTGGACAAGCCTTAGCCATGGCGGGGCTTTAAAAAGTGCACCTTAAACACGTTGGATATAAGAAAATCGTAATGTTTTGCATGCTGTTTAGTGTGGTACATTCAGTTGCCTGTGGCGGTCTTCGGTGAGGACACAAAAGCTAGAAAACAATGGCAATGCCTTGCAAGTGTGCGGATACCAATGGATGTTTATACAATTTTGGCCATTTACAGGCAAGTATTTAAGGCCTTATTTTTAAGAAGCAATGATGTCTGAACTGTGTAACGCAACACTCAACATAGTCTAGGGGAAATTCGTCACAGGTTGAACGAATTCATTTTAAAATAAAAAGACAGCTCATGACTGAGGTACAGCTCTTTAAAAGGATTATTAAATTCTCTCTTGAATGTCAAAACCTGTTTGAAACTGTATTGATTCGTTGCTGAAATATCTTCGTTTGAAGGGTGGAGTACTGTGCTGTAGCCTGGAGATCTGAAGGTGCCCGTGCTTTTCAACTTATGAGAGACTGGCCAATCAGAGAGCCAGGAGATAACACCTGCTTATAAGCTGTAACGTCAAGCTTCTGAGTTGACCGTCAGTGCACCAAGTCATAACATAAAGACAACACACTGTTTTCATGTTATATGTTTTAATTATAACAAGTACAGATGTGAACTAAACTGCAAAATATTTCCAAATTATTTTGTTGTGACGGGAGTAAGTTTCTAAATCATTTCATGTTATAAATTTACATTTGTACTTAAGCTACAAACACAACCTTAGCAGCTTACTACAGTGTAAGGGGGCAAGGATGTTCCGAGCTTGGAAGAATTACGTCGCAGACCACACAAAATGGCAGCGTTTCAGGCTCGTCCACGGAGCACGGTAAAATGTCGGTTTCCGCTGTCGTAGTAGCTGTAGGAAAAAACATACTTTACCGAAATAAGCATAATATTGTCCAAGCTCTTGGCAAACTTAACTTACGTTTTTCACTTTAAATAATTTTAAAAAATTACCCCGTTATACAGGTGTATAAAACGGTGCATAAAAAGACAATTGAAAACTGTATCTAAAAGTACCCTCACTGTTTTTTCACAGATTTTCTTTTCACTAAATTTACAGGCAATCAAATATTGTCATTGTCTGTCGAGTTTTAAGCTTCCTGTTGATGATGTGTGTCAGCAGCAGCGTCATGTCCACTTTTCTTTTTCCATAAAGCAGAACCTTAATGTCATACATATAGTAGCTTTTTCCTACACAGGCATATATTACAGGTGTAATTCGGCTCACAAGATCAGTACTCAGAGATGAACATACAGGTGTACAAACATTCTTTTTTTTTGACGTGATTGGTGACACAATGTTAATGTGGCCATTCCCCTTGGCATTTGATAAAAAAATATTCATTACGTAACATCTCTCTAGACTGACCTACCCTGCATTATGCCTATGAAGACTGACTTTTACAAAGATTCGAAAGTCAGCTTTTCAAAACTGTGTAAACACAGGAAAGTGACTTCGTATTATGGTAATATAGCCCTTCCAGATTTTTTTACAAAAATTGCCCCTATTCAAAAACGCACTTCACTTTACAGAACAAGAACTCCATCAACAACAACATCGCCGTCTCCTTATAGAGCTGCGCAACATTACTATAAAACAGAAGGAGAAATAAATTAATGTAATACGTAGAAGTCCAGAGGAACTCACTTATCATTAATCCATACCGTTGGTGACCTATTAATCTTTGATGTTTTCCCCCCCTTTTCGGTTTCTTCCAGAAATGAGTTACCGTCATACCCCTATTAATCTTGATTAAATATTGATCTCTTAGGGTTTGCCTAAAGGTTAAAATACATTATTTGTGGGGACAGGATCCACGTGGCTGACAGCTAATTGTTACAGTGTATTAAATTGCCTTCCTGAAAAGATGCTGAAAATAGTGAGAAAAAGTATAAGCTAATTTAGACTGTTGATGTGAGCATAGGATTACGTTCTTAGAACTGTTGAAATCTAAGACGATATATTCGTGTGGTGCGCGAAATAAAACGGCTAAGTTTACACATGAAAAGATGGGCAGGTTTCATACCTATCAAACAATGTCGCCATTATGCTTGAGCGTAGAATACTGTCATCTTTCAAATCAGTGTGGCTTTCCTGTTGCCACCAGACTTCATGTAAGCGAAAAGATTTTGTTCTATTGTACAATCACTTGGCATATTGCCCAAACAACGTTTTCCGGGATTGGCTGTTGTTTGGGGGTTTTTTTGATAGGGTTTATTTCTTTGGACCTCATCCAACCTGGGGAAGTATGTATTTCATAGAATAGCTCATATTAACGAACGATTTTAAGTTGAAATGTGATATGCGTGAAATTAGTTGCCTCTGTATATAGGAAACTAATCCAACTCCCAATCAAACCTGGTTAAGGTAATAAATCGGCAGAAAAACTCGCCAAGTTATAAAAGAAAAACTTTGTCCGAAATTAAACAGGATTTTACCGACAAAAGACACCTCTCCTGGTGTAATTGTAGTCAACTGATAACACCTTCAACAAAATATAAATCTAATTCATCGGCTATTAATTTACGGTAAAGATGATTGATAGTCTGAATTCTGAGTTATAGATTTTTGTTAATGCGTTTAAACCATGCCAGTGTTGCGTTTTGAGTCAATTTCTTCTTCTTTGTTGCAAACATTATTTGTTTACTGCTGAGAACACTACACATGAAAGAGGATATAATCAGTATTTACAGCGTCCATTTTCACATATGTTTCTCACTAGTGCATCGAAGGGATGTCCTGTCTGTGAAAGATCATATTCCTCAGACGCACTATATTGTCATTAGAGACATCACTGTAATCCCGTGTGTACACTGACTCTATCACTGGGACCTATCATCCATTTATAATGTTTCGTTTGGCCTATATGTGGTCATTGATAATGTCAGGCATCTCAAGAATCGCATGTACAGCGACTTTCATCAGATTTAAGAGACAAATTACTTAATATCTGAAATTTCAGCGCGAGTAATACTGTCTTAGACACTACGCTATCACCAAATTTCTATATTCCTTCTAGCGAATCCTTTGGACGGATTCGAGATAATCAATATTTACCGAAATAATATCCAGACGTAAACTGTTAAGTGACAATTTCCCCCGAGTGATAATTTGTTGTGGAATAACTGATGCACATCCTGCCTGTAATTTCATCGGTTAAAAGGCTCTTATATGCTTATGCTGTCTTGGCAAATCATTAACAATTTAATTTCGCCCAAGAGAGCCATTAGTTGTGCAAGATGCTGCAATCATTGTATCACACCTGTACCAGTGTGTGAGTAGAATAAACGCGTAACAGTCTTTATCTTAAAAATTCTGGGCTGGGTTGGAAAGCTGCTTATTGTGGGATTTCATTACATATTTACCGGGTTCGCTACAAAGTAAACGTACTACACCGCTATCGGTGAGACTCCACTTCCTCGTCTTACAAACTGGGTTCTGGAAGGGCAAGATAGCTGATAAGATTTGCATGTAATGATCGAGCAGAGGTAGACAACCAGGAGGAGATGTAGACAATCCTGGGAAGCCACCTTGGAGAACGTAACCATTCGACACCTGCAAGGCGAATTAGGCGGCCAAGCATTTGTCTATGATAAATAACAGGTAATACACGCTTTATTTCGGATTTACGGTGTGCGTAGTAGGGGTACGTTATAGTCTTTCCCGTTTAATGTTAGTCTATTCCAGTGAGTTTCGGCGTTGATTAGTTTTGTTATTCCAACTCTGTTGAGAAAATGATCTCAGACATACGGACTGATAATTTAGCTCAAAGAAGGTCAAGGTTTCGTTGGTAGAATATTTTCTAAAAAGAATAAATTTCTGAACACATGCTAACCAAAATATAGAAAAAAATTACGCTTTTGGCTGTGAGAGGGACAAAACCTCATAGAACTTTGCTACATTCCCGGCAACGTTCTTGTATGAGGTAATTGTGTTCACCGCCAAAACTAAGGTCTTTAATTGGTGTGTCCACGGGGCAGAAACAACCGGAACTGGCAGGGATCCGTCTCTTTGTGAGTGTAATAACAACGTCTCTGATACAAGCCAGTCGGTCAACCCGGGTACTCTAGGCATGCGTTATTAACAGACGATGACAGCTGTGCGACAAACAATAACCAACATCATTTATTCATGCGAATTGACGGGCGGTAGTAACCGCCGTCCTGATGCACACGAGCTGTCCCACCGATACACTGGTTATTTTGTCAGAATCAACTGTTTTATATTAGTGTGTGAGTTTCCTTACAGCTCTAGTCAAATAAACCCTTGAACAAGTCGACGCCACAGTTACCTAATGGTGCTGTGATTCCAACTGCGGACAAAAACTCCAGGCGATGTAACAAGACGACAGTAAACAGAGAGGATCCTTGATTTCGGTGATCCTACCAATTTCAGGGAAGACAATGGGATTGATTGCAGACGATTCAAACTTTTATGCTTGTGAGCTCAAAGTTTGTTCCCATAGCGTCGCTTTCGAGTTGCCGTCTTAGTTTACGTTTCCGTGTGCATTTGTCTTGCAGCCATTTTCAAGTCGTTTCCAAAAATCTGCATGGCTGTTCTGCTGGAGCAGAAAGCCTCAAATTAATAATCAAATTAACATCAAAATGTGTTGTATTGCATCGATATCTGTCCAACCACCCAAACATGCCACACTACATGTAACAGTCAAGAACTGGAAAGTGTCTTGGCGTCATAGACAAAACCTGACACGACGTTTTCATTTTTTCCGCAAATTAATGCTTATGTTTGTCTCACGCTGTGGTTGTCCCATATATGGCCAAATTCAGCTCATGTTTGAAAGCATGTCACCACGAGGTACAGTATTCCTTGCAGTCCATCTATGTTAAGAAGGTTTTTAAAAGCCCTTATCTGGCATATCTGAAATAATTCCCCCACCATTTCGTAATGTAGCAGCAGAGAGGGTAAGTGCACTTTTATTGGGAGCCGTCCTACCGCCTGACGAGCCCCCACCAGGCCTTTCTTCGGCTAATTTCTGTTGCACATCAAGCCATATGATATTTGCGTACACAAACTTTTGCCAGTTTTTTATGTTGACAGACACCCGTTCACATTCAGGAAAAAACACAACTAAGAGATCAAGACTTACCACAACAGCTCCGGATAGGCCAGCTTGAACTCGGGCTACCAGTTCGACAACTCTTACAGTAAGCCGAAAGCTAGTATACAATACATGATGTACTGGGAACATACACTAGCGGACCTGCTTATGCAATATAAATAGCCCGAATGAGAGCCACTCGACCTGCATAACTGGCGAGACCAGCCGCCTTATAATTATCTAACTAGGTAAAATAAAGTTTACACAGAGTGTTATATCCTCTATTATATACCAGCTTTCGAGATACAGTCTTCTGACCTATAAATGTGCATACCAGGGCTGTGTAAAACACTGGCAATATATTAGCCCGTGTATCATGTATATCATTATGTCTAACGGTTGATAAAATAGTCTACAACTAGCTGGTGTAATTATAGAAGCATGTGGAGGCTATAATTTAACGAGTTTTCATGTGAACTGAGATCTCACCGTCTGACGCCATGTGTACCGCATGGAATTGTGGTATGGATGACTAGCATATTTTTATCTGTGGAATTGAGCGAAAATAGTCTCTCTGGACTAACGTGATATTCTCTATCAGTGCGTCTTTCTATATTAGACTGGTAGTTATTTGCGACCAATATGTACAACAGAGTTTGGAGGTATAAATATATAAATTCGCAACTAAATGCTCTTCCGGCTACTTGATCCTCAAGTTCCAAAGGATATAGAAAGGATTGGGAACTAGATTAGGACCCAATACAATATCCAGAATGATAACAGAATGCGGGGGTAACCTGTCAGTGGGAAATAGTGTTGATATCGAGGTAGGGTGTTGTCTCTGGATCTCCTCCGATGGTATGGCATCCTTCAGGCCATTTCAACCCTTGGATCTCCCAAGGCCGTGTGCATGAGGAAAACCGTACCACCACTAAAAACCTTTCGAACAACACCGCCCGTTGCTGTTTGCACCAGGAGCTGGGTCACAACCAGATCAATGTCCCATTTGGCTCATCCGATTTAACGAGACCCCCATCTCCCCTGAGGAGACAGAACCAGGCTGAGTTTTTGGAGCGCATTCAGAGCTTCAACATTCACATTGGTGAGCTTACTGAACTTCGGTGGTTCTCCGGATCATGCCAAAGGCACTTTCTTTCGTGAATAACCCCCCCCCCCCAAGAGTTGGAAGGCGTGAATCCGTCCATCAACCCTTTGCCGTTCAAAACCATCGACATCTGCCAGATCCGATAAGGCTATGTCAGTGCAACTGGGGCCCACTGGGCCCATCATGTCGGCGGATGTGTAAAGTTACGTTTAAGCATGTCGTATCTACGGGTTGATCACTATTGTTTAACAGTTTTACAGTAAGCTGCGACACGAGGCCAGCCGACAGTCTTTTGTACTGTGAGTTGGGAAATGCCACCGTCCTTCCGGAGTTCATGCCTTTGTGGAACGTCGGGACTACCGTCAGAAGAGTAGAATCTCTTGCCATACTGGTAGACACTACGGCGATGTTTCCTGACTCGCTCACCACGTCTAGGTGGACAAATATTTCTTTGTCAGTTTGGGTAGTTTGTCCCCTTCATTTATTCCGCTCATGGGTTCTCTTGCGTTTGAGAGTCCCAGGATATCAGCTGCGTCTAACAAACTGATAACATCATTCTTTTTGTGTCCCACCCGCACACAACCCGTAGCTTTATTCAGTTGCAGTTTGGCACCCAAAGGTCGGAACACTTCTTCTTCAACGGTACAGATGATACCCGCGGTTCACGACTATCGACTTATCGTTCAACCTGAAGCGTACATCGGCGCCAAAATTCGCCAAGAGTGGGTACAAGGTCATATCGAGTAGGGCCACCTCGTACTTGATTGTCGAGACATGTTGGGAGGAGGACACTGCGTCCATGTTGATCATCACTAAGTGTAACAAACATATTCAACAATATGTTTGATAAGGCGTTTTTGTTCAATAGGAAGGTAACCTATCACCATGTCGGTGGGGTATGTTCGAGTAAAGAGATTGGAGAGCCGACTGAAATCGTGGTGATAAATCCCAGCCTGAACAACTCCCGAGTTGCTTTCGACGTAATTTTCCAAAAGGTGCTTGAACGCTACACCTTACCGATAATCAACAGCGACACATTGGTTGAGAAATGGCACACGCAACCGATGGCAGAACCAGCCTAATTTCGTCGATTGTTGACGTTGGCGGAAGTGTCCCTTGCCGACTTATTAACCACCAAGTACGCCCTGTGGCTGTACCTCCGCTTCACGGAAGATGACCGGCTACACGGCCACCGAGAACGCCAATGAGGGGGCGACCATTCAGATCATGAAAACAGCAGAGGCGGTGGGCGCTTTGGACATCCACCTTTACGTGGTCATGGACACCCAGCTCAATATCGAGGATGGCCTATTCGTCACAATGTTGTACTAATGCTACGGGGCTGTGGCCCAGGGAACCCCACTCGGCGATTTTCTGCGGAATGACAGGGTGTGGGAAAACCCTTTTCACTCTCAAACTCCTGGAGGGTCCCAATAGCGGCTTGTTTCAACACATTGTTGTTCTGTGTCCCACTGTACTGTACAATCGGGTGTATCAAGAGTGTCCCTGGGTGTGGAGCGACCCAGAGGCCTATGTCGTAGACCCAGGTGAAAGGTTCCCTGACTACCTCAGTGCCTTCCACCAGTTGTTCCAAGGCGAACGAACCCTATATATCATTGACGACTGCTCGACCACAAAGGTGCTGACGAAAAAGAAAGACATGCTCTCTGAGCTGGCCTTCTCAGGCCGACACGCGCAGCAAAGCGTCTGGGTGAGAAAATGAAAGACCCAGAAATATAACTCGGTCCTGAAGGATCTACGCGAGCAAAAGCGCTGGTCGCCATCTTCCACTGCAAAGATAGGGACTCGTGTGAGGAATGCCTCCAACAAAATGATGTGATCCCTCCGGAACAGAGGGCCAGAGTACGGCAGCAGCTGCCACAAAGAAAGCATGTGAAGCTTCTGTTGAAGACTGATCAGCCAAGGTCAGAAAGGTCAAGCAGGAACAACTACTTGAACACCTTCGGGCAACTAAGGAATCACAAGACTATGGATCTGCTACAGCAGGAGAACGGAGAGAGCCTCTTTCAGAGGCTC